>JAEQBH010003513.1:0-600000 GCA_016808115.1 Tetrastigma voinierianum
TCTATATTAAAACCCGTAGGTTGCTGGCTAATGGGCTTAAGTATAAAAAATGGGCTGGACCCACATTACAAAAACTTCAAAAGGTGAAAGGCCACCAAGAACAAGCATAGGCAACCGGTTGATAATGTAGGTCGCAGTGGTGAAAGCGCCAACCCAATACCGAGGAGGAACATGGGAATGAAAGAGGAGAGCAAGGCCAGTTTCTGTCGCATGACGATGTTTGCGCTTAATTCGGCACCGCCATCGCTTTGAAAAATCTTGATTTTGGTGGAGTATTGATTTTCAACCAATTCTTGAAATTGGAGGAAAATATCGAAGAAATCATATTTTAATTTTAGTGGATAAAGCCAAGTAAATCGAGAGTATTCATCGATAAATAACACATAATAGTTAAATCCCAAATTAGATTTGATGGGAGCAGGACACCAAATATCGCAATGGATGAGACCTAAAACAACATTAGATCGAGTAGTATTCGGGGGGAAAGACAAGCGATGTTGGCTCGCCTTGAGTTGACCATTAGAGCAAAGAGATGGATTAGACGAATAGAGTGATTTACATGACCAAAACGAGCATGCCATAATTTAAAGGAAGCATGTAAATTCTTATTTCTAAGGACATAAACAAATGCAGAGTTGCCACATTCCATCACATACAGATACAGACCACTTTCTTGTTTACTTTTTGCCACTGTCGTTTCCGTTATGCGATTATGTACAACAAAAGTATCATGAGAAAAGGTGACAAAGAAAGGAAAATCAGAGGTCAGTTTGCTTATGGACAACAAGTTTTTGGTAAGACGCGGAACAACAAAAACATATCTAAAATTTGAAAATTGGAAAAGGGAGAGAGCATGTCTGTATGGGTAATAGGAAGAGAAGAACCATTTCTCTGCAACCACAGTCCTTATATGATAGGGATCAACCTTGTCCAACTAAGAAGGATCAGGGGTCATGCCGAGCCATTGGAGAAAGAACAGGCGGTGGTAAAAGCTTCAGCAAGTTGTGTCGTAGGTTCAGCACGATCGTAACGGGTCCTACAACGATCAGCAGTGTGACCTTCAGTCTTGCAGATTTTACACCGAGAGGTATAGGAGCCACGTTTACCACGTCCATGGCCTTGGCCTCCATTGTGGCCGCTACGAGAACGACGGGACTTGGAGGAACTACCACCTCGAGACTAAGGAAAAGACCCGGTGGTGGCAGAAAAAGTAGCAGAGGAAACAAGGGAGGAAGACCCGAGTGACTTCTGGAAAATATCAAAGCTTTCAGCTTTGGGAACCAAGTCTTTGAAGGTGGGTAATGGAGTGAGAGACATCTGGGCAGTAGAAAAATGAGCAAAATCAGCGCCCAATCCTCTGAGATACCAGTGAACTTTGTCTGTGTCATCAACCGAGCGGCCCATTGCAATGAGTTGATCACATAGAGACTTGAATGAACGAGAATATTCAGTAACACTTCGGGTGCCACGTTTGATGAGTTTCAAATCATCTTTGTACAGAAGCTCTGAGTCTTGGAAATATGGCTGAAGGAAATTTTCCAAGGCAAGCCAGCCATCACGAGCAATGGTGGACCAAGAACTTCGGCCATGGCTTTTTAATCAATGAGAGAAGAGGAGATTGAAGACGTTGGTCTTGAAGTTGCCGTTCACATATTTAGGATTCGATTGAGGAAAGAAGAATCGAAGGCAATAGTGATTAGAGCACCACAACGGAACCATCGACATGGCTAAAGGAGATTCTGACATTGAAGAAGAGGGAGAAGTTGATTTCGCCAAAAAAGATAATTTGTGGAGAGTTTAATAGTGACCATGTGAATCATGGTATTGAAGGAGAAGGAAGAATCAGCCATGAGGGGATTGAGGAGGTTAATCCAAAGAAGGCTAATACAATAACAATGTTTGTAAAACCACCACAATTATATGGGGTTGAGTTTCCATATATATAGACGTATGCAAACAAAGTAGAGTTTGAATATAGAGATAAATTAGGAAAGATAATTACAAATGAAAATCGTATAACAAATCAATGGAAACCATATCTCCTAAACTATATCTCCTGCAATCAACGAGGATTCCGTAAATCAAGAATTGATTCACTGGAATCCTCTACAGGCCACCTCATGATTGCAAGCTAGCCACAATAACGAATTTAGATTTTGCCAAAAGAGTGGGTTCACCCACTAACACTACCCGACTATCTTTTATAACCTCACCAGAATCTGGTTATTAGATCCATATAGTTTCAAAATTGAAACAGCTACAATGATGACACTCTCTTCTGTGTTAAGCCAGTATCCAAGAAAAAATTGGAAGATGGGTCAGATGCGGATCCTTCGACACTGTAAGCAGCTTCTTTGAAAACACACAAACTGCAAGTGTGTGACGCCATAGCACTGTCAAACATTCATCAACCCAGTCGGGTACCAGTTTTCCCAAGTAAAAGGATAACCATGCATGCATACCCTGATAAGGGAAAACCGGCCAACACAATAGCTCCTTGAATATGAGCAAAAAAGGTGAAAAGCGCAATTAAATTACCCTTTACTTGCAGAACCCATGAGGAGGAATGATAAAAATATAGAAGCGAACAAAATCAATAGCACACAAGAGACAATTTGTTTAATGTGGAAAGCCCCTTAAAGTAAGGGTAAAAACCACGGGTCGTCCAGATCAAAAAAATAGTTTCACTATGATCAATAGAATTATGAGAGTTTCAAATAAGTCTTGTAACGTGTTTATAGCCAACAATCTAGAATTAAACACCAATGCTTCAGATCTTGAAATAAGAAAGAAAAAGAAAAGACCCAGTAGAACATAAACTGCAAAGCACTGTCTCCCTATACTCATATGTCGACGGTCAACCATAGGAATGAAGTATCACGTTTCTTAGAACTCTTTGTCAAAATCTAGTGATCCGGCGGGTGAGCAAAATCTACTTGGTTGTAATATGAAAAACGATCTCTAATGGATGTGCGAAAATCACAGGTTTTTCTCCTCTCTCTCTCTCTTTGCTCTATATTTCTCACAGTAAGGCACATTCACTTCCCTAATCGTACCTCCACTTAAATAAGTGAGACAAGTGGGCCCTCACAATTTGGGCTTTACTCCTGTAGGAAGGGGCAAGGAAATTGACAAATCTCTACTCTGACTATGTGGAGATGATCGTGAGCCGGCAATCTCACAACAAACTTAGACTTCCCTTTTGAGTAATGCCTTAGTCATCATATCGGCACCATTATCATCACTATGAATTTTAGCCCGGCTCAACAAGCAGGCATCAAAGCATCCGTATCGATGATATCTCATGTCTCAATGTGTAGACCTTAAATGAAAGGTTGAGTTCTTACCAAGATAAATAGCACTCTAACTATCCACAAATAGTAGATATTTATCTTGAACAACTGACTCTAAGGAATTTCTTCACCATGTAGCTCCTTGCATGCTTGATGTGGCAATAAATTTTGCCTCTGTGACAAAGCCCACCTGCGCAACCTAAGGCGCAGAGTCGGCTCCCCACAATAAATTTAATCATATAACGAGTGGACTTCTTGGAATCGATATCTCGACCATATCACGAGTCTAAGTATCCCACCACGGTAGGCTTATCCACCAAACAAAGCATCATATTAACGATTACATGAAGATACCTCAAAATCAATTTTCTGACATTCCAATGCTCTCTGCACAGGTTTGTGAAAATCTTGACCGTACCAACGGCATGTGCTATATCACGGTCTTGTGCACACCATTACGCCCATCAAACTTCCCACTTTGCGGTCTGCATAGGAACCCGTTGCATATATAATTTCTCATCTTCATTTGATGGACTTTGTTTTAGAACTCAACTTAAAATATGAGTAGCAAGAGGTGCCTACCTTGGCCTTTTCGTATGGAATCTACGCAACACTCTTTTAATGTAGTGTTCTTGTGGCGACCACAACTTTTTTCTCCTTTACATCACGAGATGATTCTTATACCAAGAATTTGTTTAGCAACTCCCATGTCCTTCATGGCAAATGACTTTCCCAATTGCTCCTTTAACCTGTCAAACCTAGAAACATTTTTCCCAACAATAAGCATGTCATCAACATATAATAACAGGATAATGAAGTCATCGGTGAAAACTTTCGACAAAGAACCTGATGGTCGAGAAGTAGTCTTCCTGTAGCCTTGCTCACATATAACAAACTCAAACTTCTTCTTCCACTGCCTCGGAGCCTGCTTCAAACCATATAGGTTCTTTCTAAGTCTACACACATAGTCTTCTTTCCCTTCAACATGAAACCCATCAGGTTGCTTCATATAGATCTCTTCTTCCAAATCACCATGAAGAAAAGCGGTTTCACATCCATTGCTCTACCTCCAAATCAAATGCAGCCCAGACTCAACACGAGTTCTAATGGATGACATTTTTTACCACGGGGAGAGAAAATCTCATTAAAATCAACACCCTTCCTTTGACTAAAGCCCTTCCACCACTAATGCGGCTTTATACCTCGAGAGGCTTGTAGTGTTACTTTCATGCTTCACCTATAGATATTTTTGTTATCAGGCCCTCTTACCTTTGAAACGCTTCACTAAATCAAAGTGTATTGATTATCATGTAAGGATTTCATCATCCTTCATTACTCCGACCACTTTTTCTTTTCTTCACTCTCCATGGCCTACGTAAAGCACTCGGGTTCTTCATCATCCATTAGAATCACATACTCCTTCGGAGAATACCTCCTAGAAAGTTGTCTCTCATTGGACCTCCTCGAGTTGAGCTGAGGTGGTTCGATAGCATCCTTTCAGTTACTAAATAACTTTGTGACATGTCATGCTCCTCTTAATAAATAAATCGACGGAACATCTACTTCATGGAGTTCTTTGATCGGCATCATTCTAAACATCGGTATTGGTCTGAATAAGTGTTTGAAACGAGGTTAATCAACCGCACCATTGTCTTCCTTAGGTGTAGACTTCTCCATCTTATCAATGTCTTGATGGTTTTGATCTTCCATGAATTTCACATCATGACTTCCTAACAAGCTTCTTCTCAATGAGATCATAGAACACTGTAACCAAATTCATCCTCACCATGCTTGATGGTATACGCGCTGACTTTGCATCAAGCTTGGATCTTTCATCCTTTGGAACATGCCTGTAAAAACTCTTGCGACTGAACGCCAAGTGATCGTACTTCACATTCTTGCCAAGCAATTTTGTTTGGCACCTCACTATTCAAAGCGGCAGCCAGACTAAGATTGATCACGTGCACGTGTCACAGTGCCTCACGAAGTGCTTGAGTAACTTGGCTTGGAGAGCATACACCTCGCTCTCTCAATCAATGTCTGCATTCATCCTCTCTGCTGAGACCATTGGTGAGGAGTTTTAGGAGGAGTCTTGCAAGTGTGCGTCATAATGCTGCTGATAGATATCAAAAGGTCCATAATACTCACCACCATTGTCAGTACGGATGCATTTTAGCTTCTTGCCCGCGCCTCTCAACTGAGGCATGAAACTCTTTGACCTTTTCCAACACTTGGTCTTTTGACTTCAAAGCATAGACCAAGTTTTACGGAATAATCATCGATAAATGTGACAAAATAAAATTACTGCGAAGTCAAAGGATTTCACCTTGAAGGGCCCTGAGCATGCGAATGCACCATTTCCAAACAAGTGATTTTCTCGGGGAGGATGCTTCTTGAAGGATACTGGTTTTGCTACCAATCATGCAATGAAGACATTTCTCCAAATCTATATTCTTGAACCAGAAAGCATATCCTTCTTTGCTAAACAATTCAGCCCCTTCTCAACGATGACTAAACCTTAGGTGCCAAACCTCATATCCATGGCATTCACACTTTGTCACTAGCGACAAAGCTTTACTCCAATGCGACTTTGAATATTAACACTTTTGCGACTGGTTTGTGTGAAAGTTTTTCTTCACAGAACTAAAGTGGGTTATCGCCTTGACATCATCAAGTACTGCGCCAGAGATCAAATTCGCGAACATGCGGGCATGTTTGACTCCTCTTAGTAACAAGCGTATTCCCATGTTGGTTTGCAAGCAGTTATCCACCAACCCGATAACCTTGGACATGCATCATTACCCATCTTCAAAACTCCAAAATCACCTAGAGTGTAAGATGTGAAGAAGCTCCCTTCCTGGTTGTAACAATGCGGTGTACTTGCCATTATCGATTATCAAGTCTTTCTCATCGGATCTGAAGATTAAGTGAATTAAGATCATGGAGAATAACAAGATCATCAACGGTAGCGATGAGTCACCGCAATCCACGATCATCATGATCCTTCTCTTTCTGCTTACCCCTTTTTTCTTTACTCTCCTTCTTCCATAGAAAACAGTTCCTTTGGATGTGCCCTATTTTGTGACAATAATGGCACTCAATATTCTTGTACCGAGATCTGGACTTGCTCCTGCTCTTGTCTCTACCACCTTTCAACTCCTTTTGGCTTCTCCCCCTCTTTTCAGTAACAAGCACCTCAGAATGAGTAGAGTACGCTAGCCTTCCGTCTCATCTCTTCATTAAAACCTTTGAGGTCTTTGCCATTTGCAAAGGGAACAATGCCATTGGGGGGTAAGCGTGTCATTGGAAACTGAAATGTCTCGCTGGTCGGGTAGAGTTATTAATAGGGAAAGTCGTAGCGTCGTCATTGACGATCACCTGCGGTGACAGCGATCTGGCAGCCCTTGAAATTCACTTTCGAGTGCTTTCGATGAAATGGAGTTACATCCTTGTACTTCAATTCAACAAAATTCTTCAACAAGTACAATTTGTTATCACGATTTAGAAGCATCTGAGGACTTGGCGTTTACCACATAGTTCTTGCGTGTGTCTCATGAGCAATAAGATTATAAATGGGTTCATGCAAAGTGCACGATAAAACCGCACAACGCTCATACTTTCAAAACCCCACTCTTCATTAGGCATGGACTCACTGTACGTGCTGGCAAAGACGAGAATATGCATATTCTTACTTAAATAACAAGTCGCTGTCTTACCCTTCCAATAGTGATAGTTTGCTCATTCGAGATACCATTTTCATATATGCCTCCATCTTTCAAGCAAGTAAACAATAGCTAACAACTTGGCTCCCGATACCATGATAGGGAAGCAGGTCAACACAAAAACAAACTAAATAACGAGCAAAAGGTAAGCGAATTAAATTCCCTTTACTTGCAAGAACTTATGAGGAGAACCAATAAAATATAGAGCAAAACATAAATCAATAGCACCTGAGAGACACAATTTGTTTAACGTGGAAAACCCTTAAAGTAGGTAAAAACCGAGATTAAGTCAGAATAAAGAAATAGCTCACTATGATCAATAGAGGTACAGGGTATTCGATAAGTGCACAACGTCTTTATAGCGAAGCGGTCGAATTAAACACCCATGCTTCCGATCACGAGAAAGAAAAAGAAAGACCTGGCGAGCATGTTTGCGAAGCATATCTCCCTGCTCGGATATCTATCAACGATCAGCGGATGCGAATGAAGTATCACGTTTGCGAACCTGGCGTCGAAATCGGCTGATTAGCGTAGGCAATGCGGTTGTAATCCCAGCGATCATTTGGTGGATGTCACGAAAATCGCAAAGAACTTATTACCATCCTCTCTCTCTTTTTGCTGCTATATTTCTCACGAAATGAGCACATTCACTTTTTCCCTAATCTGACACATCTCCACTTAAATAAGTGAGACAAGTGGGCGCTCACAATTTAGGTTTTTACTTCACATAGGAAGGGAGCCCAAAACCCAACATACCCAAATCATATAATCCACTATCCTGGATAGCCTCACGAAAACCTCTGATCTGCCAGTCTGGATGCTATAATCTACCTCGTTTCTTTTGCTGAGTAAGAAGATCATTAAAATCTCCAACGCAGCACCACAGTGAGACGTTTGAACAACATTCGCAACATATTCCAAGCATCTCGCCTGCTCTCTTCGGATAGCCATATTAACCAGTTTGATCTCCACCATTCGAATTTACTATATTACTTCCAAATCAATAAAGTTATTAGAAATCAATCACCCGGGCCCATTGTTCCTCTTTCCACAACATAGCCAGTCCCCCACTATTACCAGAACTTGCTACTACAATACAACCCTCATAACCAAGTGTCATCCGTATATTATCCATCTTTGAGTCATCTAATCTGGTTTCCATCAAGAAAACAAACTATGGCCACTTAAAGTGGATTAAATCCACCAAAACACAAATTTTGCGTGGGTTGCCAAGCCCACGACAGTTCCAACTTAAGCATGTCATTGTCTTTGGTGGGGCTGATGTCCAGCACCCACCAAAATAGTGGTTCATTATTCTACAGCCTTATGAACATTCTGTCCCATGTGATGATCATGCATGGATTGGGTTATCATGTTCTCATCTGCCATCCTTTTTCGTTTGGATGCCACCATTAGAAGAGCATCATCATTGTTGTCAGGAACAATTATAGCCTAACCGTGATTAGGTATTTCTCCTAGCAAGATACCCTTCCCCTTATTATTCAATGTTGCCACTGCCACATGGGATGTACCAATTGTTGCATCCCCATGAGTTCTAACCATAGTAAGCGTATTATCCACGACGGTTTGTGTGTGATGTCGAAGGTCAGGTGCGTTGACAGCGTCAATCCGTGAATCATTTGGTTAGGTGACGTTATAATATTGTTGTATCCATTGTAGATCGCTCATTTTCACAAAAAATGACGAGTCTCTTTGTTGGGGAATTAACGACATGTATAATATAAATTATAGCGGTATAATCCGGGAGTGGTATTGTTGTAGATCCGTCCATTATATCATAAAAATTTTGTCTTTCTGGAACTCAGTGTTATTTAAATCAAAATGTGAAACTATTTTCAATTGGATTAGTGGAATCAGATCATTTATATAAAGTAACAAATCACATTGTTTGAGACAATGAGTCCTCAAAATTAGTTACAATTTTTTATGCTGTCTTTGCTGAATACCAGACCATCAAAAACAATAATGTAATCAGATTAAATTGGACTTAAATCTTAACCGTTTCTATTTTAACACGAGATTTTATGATGGTGGAGCAGTGTGGTGAAAGATTATCTTCAGTTTAACATCTTTTCGATCTGTTATTAAACGACATGAAAGCGTCGATGCGTTGCTGTTATTGTCCTGTGGATATTCTTGTCATGTGGATGAGACTCTCTTACCCACGAAACGCAGGTCTGACTAACTCCCTCACACATAATGCCAAGTGTGAAGAGCCGGTCAGTGTTTTAGGTAATTTCGTGATTGAATGACCTTAATGTTTGTTAAATTCTGGAAATACCATTATGTTTTATTTAGGTTCAAATTTCCGGGGTCTCACCGCGAGGCTTAACAGCCTTGACGAGCTTTTAGCGAACTTTGTGCGTTGGATAAGTATGGGCAATAAAATTTGGGTCTTTCACCTAGGGGGGATGCGCACAATAACGCCATGAGCTGCGAAATTTATTATTATTATTTGTATGCATGCGTGAGTCTCAATTTTGGGCGTTGTCCTAATTTAGATCTCACTACACATTCGCCTAAGAATGGTGAATAAGCAAATACATGCCACTTGATCATTTCGACGCTATGTAACCGTGCATATGAAATGCAATCATGTCATTTCATGCTATGTCATCACTACATACAACATTTACCTCAATTCAAATAATTATATTTCCTACATATAATTTCCATTCATCATAATTTCCATGTTAATACATCATAAACATATATTAACATGATTTTCTGCCCCCTGTAGCATATTATTTATTTTCAACAATATAATTGCCTAAATCTCGAACCCATATAAAACAGGGCACCTCTTGGTCCCTTCACGGCCATTAACCTTTTTTTTTGTTTCATACATCAACAAATTACAGTGATACCAAAACACACAACAAAACCCAAAGACATCAGTCCCGGGATCAAAACCAAATCTCAACTGTCCCGAGGCGCAGCAGTTTCGAAAATCTGTCAAAGTTCACAGCAGTCTCAAAATTCAATCAGACTCTCAGAAAACAGGTCGAAAATTCCTAAAGAATTCTTACACCAGTCCCAGATTTTAGGAGTGAAATTCCTGACCTCTAGAGCCTGAGAAAACTCGAGTCGTTAAATGACCTTTAAGTTAGAAATATTTCCAAGTAGGAAAACTCACTCCTATAGTGAGTTTGGCGAAACTCAAGATTTTAGTATACGCAATGGCTACCGATGTGTGGAGCGAAACAACGCTGCTCTGACGAAAACCTACAGTCCGATTTCCGTAGATCTCAGAGATAAACGAAAAACTCATTTTTCCTTTTTCTCTCTCCCTCTTTCTTGCTCTCACTCTCTCCGTCTGTTCGTTTTTCCTTTCCTTTTGACTTTTTATCCTTTTTATTTTATTTGGATACATGGCTCACATTATTGTCATAATACATCTACCGTCGAGATACAATTTTACGATAAAGAAACGATTTATTCTTTTTAGTTCAATTTATTTTAAATTAAGCTTGGCTGAAATCAATTTACTTACTTACGATATTTCGTAAAAATCTGCGTCCTTGAGTCATTTATGACTTATCACCTAGAAAATCATAAAATATTCCCATTTGTCTCGAATTAAACGAAACTTTTACGTGTCGCTGGATTTGAGGCGAATCCAGCGTGTCGTTTTGTTATCCGAGGAATCGCAAAAAATTTTACAAGTTTTCTAAATAATTACGAGAAAAATATTATTATTATTATAATTATTTTGTCATTTTTTTCTGAAAATTACTAATTTTTCGAGGTTTTACAATTTGTCAATCACAGGTAACAGCAAGCATCACAGGAGGCATGGAAGAAGGTGCCGAAACAATCTTAAACCATTTATCCTGATGATAAGTTCTGATCTACGAGGCACGGCTCTCATCCAAGGACCATATTGGCGTAGAAGATCCCCATTATCAATTTCTTACAAGCGATTGCATTTCCGATCAGTATGGCCAAGACACTTGCATAAGAAGCAAAAAAATGACAATCTCTCATATTGAAAATACACCCATACCCATTAGCCACCAATTTGTTTGATTTTCAGGCTTCTTTTTAAAGGTTGATGAACATCTATATCCACTCGGATTTGTAACAAATAACGCCAAGAACCACCCAAGAAACTTTTCGGATCAGAATGAAGAAAAAATCCCACATAATTCCCAATATCTTGCACGATCTTACTGGTACAAAAGCCTGCAAGCAAACCATGGATTTTAACCCAAAATGCCACATGGGTCAGAGGAACCCTCTTAGCCTGATCAATCGCCGAAAGCCTTCATAAGATTAATATTTTTGATTTAAAATGCCATGGCCCATTGTTTATAACATCGTTAACATCAACTTCATGAAACAGTTGCAAGAGATAATAGCCCACCCCTAACTCTGTAACTTATATTCCTTTGCCCGGTTCCCCATTAGGCTGCAAGAGTTATTTTCATAGCAATAAAATTTGTAGGTTTTTCTGTAAGAACACTACCTACCAGACAATAATATTTGATGTCAATTACAAGCATGTATTCCTTGATTAGTGTTGTAATACCCCTAATTTTCCAACGAATAAAAGAAAAGTAAGAAGAAGGGTTATTTGGTAATTTGTAAAAGATGAAGGGGTTTTGAGGAAAATATGAAATTTGTCTTAATATAAAAAAGTTCTCCAACTCATATGACTCATTTTTCATTTCATTTTTCTAGAAAAAGAGAGGAAGAGAAAATGAGATAAATGAGCAAAGGTTTCAAAAGTGGGGGGATTTCAAGGCTCAACAACCTCAATCCCGAGTAAGTATATATTTTACCGTTTGATTTTTTGGTAGTTAGGGGTTTTAAAAGTCTAGATTTTAAAGCTTAGGGCTTTCTACAACTCTAGATTTGAAACCCTATAAATGATTGAAATGCATAAAATCAAGAATCTTGGTTTGGGTTTGATGTTTGGTATATTTGGGTGAGTTCTCAAACTCTTAAAATCTTAGATTTGAAAACTTAGGGTTTTCTAAACCCTAGAAATGTAAGAGACACTTATTGATAAATTTGTTTAGGAACAAGTATTTGATGTGTTTTGGTGAGTATTAGTGTAGAGCCCCCAGATGGTTGACACTTGGCAACCATCAAAAGGGAATCTCTTTGCTCTACAGTATAAAGGGGGAACCTTTATACAGGGTTAAGGGAGCTAGCGTTTTTTTTTTTTTGGAGGCAACTAGGGTTTTTAGGTGAGGCAACTAGGTTTTTTGAGGAGAGGCAACTAGGCGTTTTTTGGGGGAGGCTTGGTAGGTTTTAGGAGGGGTTTTGAGGAAGCTGGGGTTGAAGGAACATAGGCTTTTTTTTTAGGAAAGGGGATCGATCTATATGGGCAAGGGGCTACCATTGGAAAGGAGGGAGAGATTTTTTTGAGTTTGGGAAAAGTTTGAGAAGGGAAAGGAAGAGGGTAAAGAAAAAAATAGAATCCACGATGGGGCTTTTTTTGCGAAGAACTTGGTGGTAGGAAAGAAATACGAGGGTGGGATATCCAGGATTTTGAGACAGAATTTTTTTAGGTCACGTTGTTGTAACTCATTTAAGTTTCTTTCTTTTTAATCGTCGACTATCTACTTTCATTTTATTATGTCTGGATCTTTATTTATTGATTCGCTGCTTGTGAATCACCGTGGGGTCGATTTATTTGTTTGTGATTCTCTCATGGATTTGTCAAAAAAGATGGGTGATAGTTGTTCATATGGTTTTAACACGGTTCTTTATTCTCTTTGTTATCTTTAAAGGTTATTTTGAACCGCGTAAGCATTTAGCACGGATGAGGCGGTGGATTAGGATCGGCCGTTCTTTTCATTTGTCTGTAATCATCCAAATTCATGAGACCTTTTTTTGTTTTTTTTTTTATTTTTATTTTTATTTTTTTATCATTTTTATTTATCCTACTTAGTTTATGTTCTTATCTTTTCCCTGTTTTTTTGTGATTCTCGACGCAAGTGGATAAGAATGAGATTCTAACCTTTTTTTATTATTATTATTATTATTATTATTATTATTATTATTTGATTTTCATTTTCTTCCATTCTACCATTCTTATCATTTCGTTTCGTTTATCATTTTCTTATCATTTTCGTTTTCGTTTATCATAAACTATACGCAAATTAGTGATTTATGTTCTTATCATTCGTTTTTGTGATTCACTATCATTTTTTATTAGTTTATTTTTATTATTTTCTACCATTCTGTACAAGCTCAAGCTGGAAGAGATAGTCACCACCATTCCAACTATTGGTTTTAATGTGGAGACTGTGGAATATAAGAACATTAGCTTTACTGTTTGGGATGTTGGTGGCCAGGACAAGATTCGACCCTTGTGGAGACATTATTTCCAGAACACTCAGGGTCTGATCTTTGTGGTTGATACTAATGACCGTGACCGTGTTGAAGCTAGGGATGAGCTGCTGGGATGTTGAATGAGACAGGTGAGGGATGCCTATTGATGCATTTTTTTTTTTTTTTTTTTAGATGAGGTTGGAGATTGGGTAGGATTTTGTAGAGTTGAGTTTGTTTTAGTTAAGTTTCAAACCTTAGGCTGTGGTGGAGGTGAAAATTAAAAAGAAAATTGGCTTTGATTCACCTAGGTTTTAATTCCTGAATTATAGGGAGAGAAAGTTGAAGAAAATAGTTTCGTCTATTTCAGTCTTGATCCTTAGGTTGTGGAGAAATTTGACAGCTATGGTTTGTTGGGGGTTGGTTCGTTCATTCGATGAAAAAGACTCATGGGGTGGTCCCTTTTCATAACTATCCACTAATAACCACATGTGTTTTATTTTAAATGATTGTATTCTCATTTTATGTAATTTCCATCCCCATTTTATTTAATTTCTCTCTTACATTCTTTATCCTCACATTTAATTGTTATTATTTCACCGTAAATATCTTTTATACATTTGAATGTTATTCCATTATCATTTTTTTTATTTACATTATATATGTTGTGAATGAAAAGTAGGTAAAAATTACATTTCTAAGACTTGAACCTTTGACCTTCTATTTGGAAGCTAGCAATCCCACCACTTTGATAGTTTTGTGTTAAATTTTTCCTCCTTTAGATAATGTTTCAAATTCCTACATTTATCTATTTATTATTATTATTATTATTATTCAACTTCTCTAATATTTTCTTTAAAATATTCCTAAATCGTTTTCTTTATATTTTAATTAGAACTAATTTTCCAAACATTCATTTCTTTTTTTTTCATGTATATCTTTTTTATTTTATAAATTTATTTATTTATTTATTTTTAGCTTCCTTTATTTTTTATTATTATTATTTTAGTTGAAGAATTTATATATATATATATATATATATATATATATATATATATATATATATATATATACTAGTATTTATTTATTTATTTATTTTTAAATAACATGATCATTTTATGGTTCAATAAAATGGAATTTTATAAATTGATTAAATGAATAAATAAATGGGCTTAGATGGAACTTGGAGCATTAGTGTCATTTTAATAAATAATTTGGCATGATCACAAGCCGATTTAATTGAATAGTTTGTATTTTGTTATTCTTATTTAACGTTGTTTACAATTGGTAGACTTAGCATTACGTTCAGTCTGCGTTAACCTAATCGACTTTGCTTAATTATTTATTTATATATATATGTCTGTGGCTTTTTTGTATTCTTATTGTTTATCTTGGTATTTATTAGTTTGATTAGTCAGCGGTATTTTAACACAGTTTGTTTTAGTAGAGGCAAGAGCAGAGCGGGGTCTGCGGCAAGTCAAATCTTATTAAGATGAAATGCTTGCAGGGCCGGGGACGCAGACTTGGTTTCGGACCCGCCTTTTCTTGTTAGGGTCGCGTTTAGGGTTTTCTTTCTTATTTTGTTTTCCTTTTAAAATAAAACAAAAATAAGTGGCCATTCCAGCTTAGTTTTACGCAAATGGTTTAAAAAAAAAATAAAAATAAAGCAGTCTCGCCTTTTAAGTGGAAAGCGCATGTGGCAAATACGAGGTCAGCAATTAGGCTACCAAACTTTAGATTTTAAGCATTTAAGGGTTCTCTGAGTTACAATTATTTGTGCATAAGAACTTTGAAATTTCAGCAAAATCATGTTTTAAGGAAAAATCCTAATTTTGGGGATTTAAGGAATTGATAGATTTAGAAAATTTGTGATGCTATGGCTTTTAAGGAAAATACCTAATTTATTTGGGAATTCTCCAAGCTAAAAAAGAGCCTTTGAGATTTTAGGTTTAAATATTTTGGATTCCTAGAAAAGAAAAATAAAAGATATAAAACCTATGAGTGCGAGAAAATTATTATTTTTATGTAATAGAATATTGTTCATATTATTCAAGTGGTTATGACTCTTTTGAAGACACTTTGGTTTCTTCAATGTCTTTGGAATGTCAGTAGAATGATTAATGCGGCTTTTCTTATAAAACAAAATATTTTGCTGGTATATGTGATTATGAGTTTTAAATTTTCCGTTTATATAAATCGAATGCATTGATCGAAATACATGTTTGTATGAAAGTGGTGAGAATGTTTGTAAAATGAAATATTGAAAGTTATGGAGATTTACCTTTGTATTTTGTGAAATTGGAAACATGAAGAAATATTTGATTTTGGTTTATATGACCTCTATCATTGGGTATAAACTTGACAAATATGGTCCCCGTCAATGGGTATAAACTTCACAAATATGGCCCCTGTCAATGGGTATAAACTTGACAAATATGGCTCCGATCAATGGGTATAAACTTGACAAATATGACTCATGTCAATGGGTATAAACTTGATAAATATGGCCCATATCAATAGGTATAAACTTGACAAATAAGGCCCCAGTCAATGGGTATAAACTTGACAAATATAATTAACATCGATGGATTAACAAAGCGGCGAAAAAGATGCCGGTCGATGGGTATAAAGCAGCGAATACGGTCGTTGTCGGATTAGATAATTGACATTTTATTTTTAAATAAACATGTTGTGAGAACGAAATATAAACATTTTGAAGTGATAATTGTCAACGGGTTAGACCTAATTGATACATTTGGGAGAAATATGTTTTAAGAGCACTTAGAGTGTAAGTATTTTGGAATAGTCATTGTCGACGTGTTAGAAAAGTTGCATTATTTTAAAGCAAATATATTTTGAAGCAAGTACGTAAAGCGCGTTTTGAAATGGCCTCGTGACGAGTTGGAATAGTTGTCATTTTATTTGAAACAAATATTTTGATAACCATGAGTATATGTGTTTTAAAATATTTGTGGATTCAATTATGATATAGGATTGTTGGAGAAACATGAAATATGATGAACATCGGTTTATTCTCTATTTATATCCCGATTTATTTGTAGTCAAGGGTTTTATAAATTTATGAAGAAAAGAAAAATATGTTGTATCTCTCGATTTTGTGAATTTAAAAATATTTGATCCGTAAAAGCTATATTAACATTTCTTACTAGGCTTTTAGCTCACTTCTTATTATTGTTCATTTTCAAGTACCCTAGACTTTGGCGATGAGTAATATTTGGGTAGGCATGGATAAAAGTTAAAAACTATTTTAAGTTGGTGTTTGCTGGAAAGACTTAGGATTGCTAGACTACTTTATTGTTTTTGAATTGAATGTTTGTAAACTTTCATTTAAAGAATTTTATGTTAGTAGAATGTACCTTTTGAAAAATTAGTTTAGAAAAATTCGTTGTTGAAGATTTTAGTTTAATGATATTTTGTTATATTTTGCAAGGGTTTTATGTTATTGGAATAATTTCAATTTTACAAAAGAGTGGATTTAATTTTCTTGTGGTCATATTCCGGAGACGAGCAGATTCATAAAGCGAAATTTTGAATGTGTATCGCATATGTATGGAGTTTAAATTCTTTATGTGAATATCTGGTAACATTGATGGGGCGTGGAGTAAGGCTATATCCGGGCGGGTGACGGATAAAAGCTAAATCGCGATGATGATTTTTATTATTATTATTAGTTATTTGTTAATCGTCTTTTTGGTTTATTTGTTAGTTTTTATAATTTATATTGGCTTTTGGGATTTGTTGTTAGGATTTTAAGTTTGTATTAATATTTTATTGATCTTGATAAATAACCTTATATTATTATTTTTACTCATGTTTTTTATATAATATTGAAAAGCTTGGAAACAGTTATTTTATTTTATTCATTTTTAAATATATTGTCTGTGTCAGGCTACATCAAACCATTCACCAAAATTTGAGATTATTCTAGTGGCCTGACATCCAAATAAATCATCTCATCAATAAGTGCAAATTCATATAAATCCCCAAATCTTGAAGTCATGAGTAGAATAAACAAAAATAACCAGGAAAAATAACCAGGTGAAAACTTTGTCAGAAAAGACAAGGAAAGAACAATAAAAAGACAGGAAAAATAATTATTATTATTATTATAATATTTAATATTAAAACTAATTAATTTGAAATAATATTTAATATTAAAATATTATTTCAAACTCATCCATTTTATTTGATTTTTCATTTAATATATTGAAATTAACAAATAGACATTTAATTTATAATTAAAATAAATTTTGAATTTTATTTAGTAGATTTAAAAATAAAAATAAAAATTTAAAGTGTTTTTAAAGCTAATCACTTTTAAAGTGTAAGTGACATATAGGAAAACCTGCAAGGGGTTTAACACACTTTACCTTTTTTTAAGGTTTCAAGAAATATTATCAAAACGCTTTTTAATCCTAAAAACATAAAAAGTATTTTTAGCGTAAAAGATTTTTAAAAGCATTCGTGGTAGCCCAATTATATTTGTATTTTTGTTAAAGTTGTCTTTAAATTGTTTTGGAAGAGTCTATTATATTTCCATTTTCTATCACATGAATTAAAAATCTCACCCAGAGGAAAATCTAATTCTGCAGCTATTACATTTAACTATTGCCGTACTCTTCTTTGTTTTAAATTAATTGCTTTTAATGAATGTAATTTAATTTTAAATACTTGTCATTTTATTTATATTTAATTTAAATTAATGTAAAAATTAATACATAAAAGTACTTCAGGATTTGAAATAGGACGTAAGCAAGTTTTGGTTAATCGGGATTATTTTGAAACGTTTGGTTCAGAACCGATCGCAAAACTTTCAGTTAAATTTCGGATCATGGGTAAATTTCGAATTTTAATGTCGGATATATTAAACGATAGTTTACAAGTCGAATTCATTTTAATTTTTAAATTTTTTTTTAAATTTTTCTAAAATTAGTTTAAGTATATTATATAAATTATAAAATTTAAGTATATTATATAAATTATTTTATTAATTATAAAATTTCCCAAGTATATTATATAAATTATTTTTATTAATTATAAGAATTTAACTATATTATATAAATTATTTTAATCTTATAAAATTTAAGCATATGGGGTGTAAGGAGGGTATCTTTAAGGAAAGTAAAGTATTAGAATGAGGTCTGAAAAGTATATTTTGGGGTTTCTGCAATAAAAATGGGGGTGTGAAAGAGAGATATTTAAAGGGTGTATATATAACCTCTCTTATTTTTGTGTCGGTATGAAATATGTAATTTAGAAGTCATTTGATATTATAATAAAAAAAAAACGTTTTTAATCTGATGTTTAGAAAATTTATATTTTTAAGTAATATAAAATGTTACAAATATGTTCTAGAGAATCACAATGACAAAAACACTCTTATAAAGTTAGCATTTTAAAAATAATAATTTATCAAATTTTTTGTAAAAAATATATATGTCCGATTTTTTTCTTTTATTAAACTTTTAATTTAATAACTAAACAAATAAAGGAATTTTAAAACCCTTTTAAGAAAAATTAAGATATGAAAGAATTATCTCCTCACAATATTAAGGTAGAAATTGATTTTAAGATATAAGAAGGTACTAATCTTTTTGTAAAAATATTTTAATTTATATAAAGTTAAAAACCTTTCTCATTCACTTTATACATCACTATATAGAGTGGTCTATCTTAATGGTCGTCGGAATTAAGATTTAGTAAGCCCAAGTGATAAGGTTCAAACAATATATTCAACTTTAAGCAGTACAGGTTGTCACGTAATTAGGGTAACCATTATCTCCTTCTCATCTGTTTCTCTTGTGGTTATATTCTTTAAGCAAAAGTGATTTTTGTCGTTTTGACACGAAATCGCTCTAATCGGCTTCTTTGCATTTTATTCTTAATAAAGCAGTTCTTTTCTGAATGTTTAGGCTTTATTTTGTTTTTTAGTGTGTCGTTTATAAGCGTAAGTTTATCGTCGTTTTTCGATATTTGGTTTGTTATTAGAACTTTGTTACAACTTGGTGTTATTAAGTAAATCTTTTCTGGCGTTTTATCCAGATGTGAGGATAATTGATTGAACAAAAAACAAATTTGATCGATTGAAGATATCAATTATATTAGTAAGATGTATTGAAAAATTGGAATTCTTGGATATTTTAATTAAATCGTTTTATCAAATTTGTGAACCTCTGGATTTATTATCTTTATTAACAAATATTGTTTCTATCTTATATGGATTTTTAGTTATTTATTATCTTTGGATCTATCGATCCATTATAAGTTTAAATCGATAATAATATTTTTATTTCAAAAATATATATATAATTAGGGTATCCCTCCCTTAGACCGAAAAAAATAGAAAAATATCGTAACTCTAATGCATTTGGAAGAACAATTTTTAAAAAATAAAATCAAATACAAAAATAGAGTCATTCAAAGTAATTCTTGACTAATATCTACTCTTTCCCAAAAAAATAACCCATGAAATAGAGTAAAAAATTACTTTTCCTAATTAACTACAAATATTAATTTATTTTTATAAAAACATTTGGGTAGGAATATGTACTAAAGACTTTTTATATGTGGGGTGTCATACCAGCACTCAACTAATCTCATAAAGTTATTGAATTAATATTCATTAATTTCTGAGATTAGCCCCAGTTAAAGATCAGTGCAAATCCCTCTAATAAACTCATTGTGGCGATTCAGGAAAAACCTAATTCACCATTCTTTTTTAACATGTCTTGCTCCCCTATGGATCAAGAAATTGAAAACCAATTATGAAAACATACTCCCCCATTCTGAGTTTGGGAAAAGCATAATTCACCATTCTTTTTTTATGTCTCAGATTGGAGTGGTTGAGATTAATGTCTGTAGATTAGCAGGTGAGTGAGTTCAGGCGCGAATCTGTTGTTTTTTATGTAATGAGGTTTCTTGTCTTTGTGGTCATACTAGAGTACCGTATGGAATTAGTGCAGAGTGTGGTAAAGGTAAAAGTGTCTTACATGCTGTTCAAGCAACCCATAAAGCCGAAAAACCGACTAATATTTAAAAAATGAGAAAAACCGATATAAAATTGGATGGAGTTAGGGTTGGTTTTCAACCTAATCCCATTAGGTCGGGTTTCAGGTTATAAATTTAAAACCAACCCCGCTCATTACATAACCCCTGCCATGATGTTTAAATGGGATGAAGTAAAAAAGTTTATTTGCAAAAGTTGTTATGAGCTGAAAAAAAAAAAGTAAAGTTTAAATGAATATTTATCATGGCTTAAAAAAGGCTTTTTTTTTATATATATAATCACGTGTTTCAAGTTGAAAATTTCAACCATTTATATATTTATATAATTATATATATTGGATTTAATTTGTGTTATTTTTTGTAAAGTGATTTGATTTTTTTTTAGGGAGTTTAAAATTAATAATTAAGTCTTGTATGAATTTTTGTTGAAAATTATCAAAGTTAATATTTGGGCTTAAATCCAACTTGAGGCCCAATTTTTAAATTTAATATTTGAGCTTGTTCAATTTGAGGCCCAACCCAACCTGAAGTCGATTATTGACAGGGTTAGTTGGTGATTGAAACCCGATCAACCCGATTTAGTCGGTCGATTATTGTTTTCCTCCACGTACGTCGGCCCGACGGGTGTCGCTCCCAGTTAATGGCGTAATAAATTAACGGCGGAATTTGATATCTTATATTAAGCTATATCTTTATAAGCTGGTTTTGTAACGCATGTGTGATTATAATATATTTGTTGTCTATCTGATCGAATATATTTTATCAGTTGAGATCGACTCAGCATATGAAATAAAGCGTGCATTGAAAACCAATGAAAACGAAATATCGTGTAAGCGATGTGTAATAAAGCGCAAAAGATAGCTGACCTTAAACCAAACACCGCAATAAGACACAAAGTGGTGATTTCAAATCGAGCAATGGTAAAGATCAGCTCTCTTACTTAAGGAAGATGAGTGGTTGAAAAGAAAATTAGAGAAAATGACCCTCTAGTTATTTTTTGCTTGAATTATGTTCTTTATTATAATTAAATTAAGTTATTAAGTCAATTTAGTTATTGTATCTTGATTTCAATCTTACTTATCTCGGGAAAGTTTACTACATCGTAACTAAAATATCTAACTATCAAAAATAAAAAAATCCCCTTACCTCTTATCTCAAAATTTGTAAACATTTTATTACCTTTAATTCAAGGTGCTTAAATTGGCTCACTCAGTAGGTTTCGAACTTCAGAATCCTCTCCCACAGTGTCGCATCTCGGGGATGGACCAAGAGTGCTAATTTTGAAAAAGGTTGTTTGGCCAAGATTGATCTCGAGGTTGGAGCAGATTACTGTAATTGTGATCTGATGACACTGAAAATGTTTTGGCCCATAGATTATTATACGGGTCCGAGTCGTTTGAAGCAGGTGAGGGTATTTCTAGAGCAGAGTTCTTGTGATGGACAAGTTTATAAACTTTATATCATTACCCCAATACATTGTTTTTTAAAAATAGAAAAATAAATTAAAATTTTTTTGGAATATATATATATATATATATATATATAAGGTGACAAGTTTAGATACCGCCATTCAACTCTATGCAATTTGTTTTATTTTTCTCATTCTTGTTCAAAAATAGACTCTAAAAGAGAATAAACTTTATAATGTTTTATTATTTATTTTATAAAAAAATATTCCTTTTTTCTATTTATTCACTTCAAATATCAAAGCAATAAGAATTAATAATAAAACCTTCCGTGGCCATCTCTCACCCTTTTGGGCAACTTATAAAGGGTATTCTTAAATTTGATTAATTAAATAATTAAAGGACATATATTTAGGTGGAGTTTAGGATAATACTTTTATTTTGGATAATTTTTCTTTTATATATATATATATATATTTTTAAATGATAAATTTATTGATTAATAACAAAAACTTTAGAGTATAGCATGCTTGTCCAGGATCAATAGCAGCTGATCGGTTCAAGTTCTACACACCTGATAATCAAAAAATGCCTATAATATAATATAGTATGTATTTTTATACAGACAAATCATTTCAATACTCATGCAATTTTCACGTCATTTATTTACTTCCAAATCGTGCATTTTAAATCTTATTATCATTTCGTTTTAGCAGCCTCAGGAAATTTAACTTATGATTTAGATTATGAGGACCAACGAGTCCCTTTGAGCGTAATTAAGTTGGGATACGTGATATATATATATATATATATATATATATATATATATATATATATAAAATATGTACTCGGTTGGTGTCACCCATTTGCAGATCTTATCAACGACTACGGATCGATATCTTCTGATTGTATGTTTGTTCATTCTTATTAGTATAAATTTACTCCTTAGCAATTTGACAATTGCTGTTCATAAAGGGAATTGAATCCTTTTTCGAAAATCTGATTATAGTATGTATTTTTATACAAACAAATCATTTCAATCATGTAATTTTCATGTCATTCAAAATCTACAGCATATAAATAAACATGATTTGATCTGATGATTCTGTTGGATCAGCAGACTATGAAGAAGTTAAGCTGTTATGGCAGTATTATCAGATCGTAATAAATTCGACGATAAAAACGTATCCGCAATAGATCGGCGGTAAGCATGTGAAAAAGCCAAGAGTAAATCAATACATATAGAAAAAAATAATTAATTGGAAAAGAAAACTCGGATTTAATGAAAAAAAAAATGATGAAATGAGTCATTTTATATCAAGAACAATGTTTTAAAGCTGGAGACGTTAGTGCGAGGAAAAGTTGCGGTTATTTATTCCTTTAGTCGGATTAGTGGTCGAGCAGCAGTTTGGCAGGTGGCGTAATAAATATATTATTTATATTTTAAAATATATAATTAATAATATTTAAGATATTATTTTTATTTTTATATAAATAAAGTATTTTAAAAATATATATAATGTTTAAATATGAAAACATATTTAAAATGGAATAAACTTATTTATATAATTTTGTCAATATCTAAAATAATCACAATGACAGCAAAATGGTAGAATGATTCATTTGTAACTTTTAACTTTTCGCATGTTCGAATGTGCATGCAGTGTTAATTGAATTTTTTTTTGAATTCTGAGTGTGGCACTTCTGAGGCTTTGCAATTAAGTAAAGCGGCGTCGTTTGATATAAAAAGTATCAGCGCGGCGTCGTTTTAAACGAAAAACAAAAAACAAAATTATGGGGCAGGTCGGTTCGAAGTATTGGATTCGACAGCCCAGTTCGGCGTCGGTTCTTTATCCCGGGTCGATCGAAATTGGTTTTTGTATTGAATTATCTGGTTTATGGTCGATCAGCGGT
Source organism: Tetrastigma voinierianum (assembly GCA_016808115.1). Lineage (NCBI taxonomy): Eukaryota > Viridiplantae > Streptophyta > Magnoliopsida > Vitales > Vitaceae > Tetrastigma > Tetrastigma voinierianum. The sequence goes on from JAEQBH010003513.1 coordinate 23,665, forward strand.
CAAGGCCAAATTGATCCGGTCAATTTTAAAACATTGATCAAGAATGATAAAAAAAAAAAAAATCGCCTGTTATCCATAATAATTAAGGGCCTAAAAAACAAAGGAAAGGCATTCATGATATTTTAAAAGATAATATCAATATTTTTATTTTTGGTTCACCAATCTGGAAAAAAGGTAAAGAAAATGATGCTTTTTTCTGCCTTTACTTTGTCCAAAACTTTCCTACGCTTTCCGTAGTCTTCTTATCACGATATACTTGAAGGCCCAAAACAAAAACAAACAAATATATAAATAAATTTTAAATAAAGTTGAAAGAAATTAAAAAAGAAAAAAGAAAAAAATCTTTTTCATCAATAATTCAGGAACATTGAATGTAAATATCAACATTTAATTCAGTGATAAAGACCCTAACTAAGATCACTATTTTATTTTATTTTTTTGAAAATGATGTTTGCTTACAGTGAAAAAAAGTATATTACTAATCATTTAACAAAAAAATTATTTCTTAAAAGGTCAAACTTATTTTTATATATTTTTTCAAGTAAAATGACGATTTTTTCATTTTTAACCTAAAATCACTTATTCGAATCTTTTCTATTTTATTATTTAATAAAATAGTTCTTCCACTAATATTTTTTTTTTTTTTTTGTGTTATCTTCTTTTTATCGACTTAATATTGTTTGTCATCTTGTTACGATATTTTATCTATATAAAGGCAATTCAAATGAGTAAAACAAATTTGATCAATCGAAAATATCAAATTATAGTCACCAATATATCGAAGAACTGAAGTTAAAGATATTTTAGTCATTATTTTATCAAATTTATAGATTTTATATCGATTTATGATGCTATATTTTGTATGATTTTTAACTATTTATCTATTATAAATTTAAATTAATAATATTATTTTTCCATTTAAAAAAATAAAAAATACACTGGGTCAACCCAAGAGAAATAAATTTATCTGCCACGCCTCCTGCTGCAAAGACCATTTAAATTCAGTGGACATAAATTAAATTCTTAAACCCTTTATTATTTATAAATAAAAATAAATTATATTTTGGTATGGTGAGAAAATGAAAATTTGTAAAAAGAGTGGTCTATTGCATGGACTTTATGTAGACTGAGTCTGTCAGACCTCTTCCTTGACCTAGTCATGTAACCAATAAATTTACACTGCAACAACCCCTTTGATTATCAAAGACCTATTAATATTATAAGTTTGACCATTGTTTATTTATTTATTTATTTATTTTTATTGGGTCAAAGGAAAATATTTAAATGGAGTGAGTCTTCAACACTGACTACTTAGTCCTCCCAATTTTATTTCAATTTTTTTTTTTATCATTTTTTTGAACAGTTCTCGCGATATACGAAAAGACATTAAAATCAGACATGAGTTGGATCGATCAAATTAAAAAATAATAATAACCGATTCAATCAACCGTGCTGATTCTTGGCTTCCACCCGATTTAACCCGTAGCTCGTAGCAACCAACTTAATAATAATCTAAAGCTGCACTGGGTTAGCCTCAAATTAGTTGGATTTAAGCTCAAGTGTGAACTTTGATCATTTTCAATAAGAGAGGTTCTATATACACCCCTTAAATATCTTTTCACACCTCATTTACTAAGTAAACCTCAAAATATACTCTTTGCACCTCATTCCAATACTTTACTTTCCTAGCGTACCCTCCTTACACCCCATATCCAAAGCCTCCTTACACCCCATTCCCCTAAAACCCATCCCCGCAAAGTTCCTCCAAAACTCATCCTCCGCAAATCCGAGAACCCCCAAACAATAACAAATCCGGAGATTCAACCCGTGACTGTAAATACAAGAAGTTTGCTTCTTTATTTGATTTTGGCTATTTATTCTCGTATTTTCATCATAAATATGGGTTTATAGTTGAATTTTTTCAAATTTGCCCCGCTTTCTATGCTTTCCAGATTCTATTGCTCTGATTCTCAACCGACTTGAGCTTCCGTCTTGATTTCATGATGTCCTAGGTAATTGACTCCTTCCGGATTTCATGATGTCCGGAAGAATTGAATCTGCGAAAAAAAAAAAAACGAACCTGAATGTTATCAACTTCTTCGTCTTCCTTCTCCACCGTTTTAAAGCTAATTTCAACGCCATTCTCACCCATTCTCACTATTTTTTCAAACGAAACCACTCTCGATGTAAGAAATAAGAGTCAAAATACAGGTAGATTTGCCAAGAAGTTAAAATTAAAAAATACGCTTAGCGTAAACTCAGATTTTCCTCTACGCATTTTTTAACGAAAATATGATAGAGAATAACGTGAATGTAATTTCTTTCAACAAAATTCATACCAAGCTCAAATATTAATTTTAAACTCCCTAAGAAAATCAAATTACTTACAAAAATAACACAAAATTAAACTAATATATATAAGCGGATGAAATTTTCAACTTGAAACACCTGATTATTTAAAAAAAAAAAAAACCTTTTTTAATCCATGACAAATATTCATTTAAATTTTTATTTTTTTGTCCATAACAACTTTTGAAAAAATCTTTTTTATCTTCAACCCATTTAAAATTATTTATATGGGCTAAGGTTATGCATGAGTTGGTTTGGGTTTTAATAGGTTTTAAATTTATAACCTGAAACTCGACCCAATGGATTCGGGTTGAAAAACCAATTTACAACCCACCCATTTATATCGGATTTCCTACTGGTTGGGTCGATCGGCCAGTCGGGCCCATTTGCTGAACAGGCCTATCTCTCTGAGCACCAAAAAGGACAATTTAAGGTCAACGCTGAACACTTCCATGACCCATATTGATATGTCCTTCAGACTAAGGGCACCTGATTTTATTGGCCTTCTAGGTCACATTAATTGACATTCTTAATTTCATATTTACTACCTGTTCTTTGATTTTTGAAAAACAAGAGAAAAAATGGAGAGGAAATAGAATAATCATAAAAAGTTAAAAAAAATCTTAAATAATTTCAAAATATTAAAATTTGCGAATAATTTTATTTATATTTATGTTTTGCATTTTTTTTTACTTATATTCACTTTTGAATTACATTGTGGTCATTTATCCTTACAAGGATTCGATAAACAACGGTGTTTAAATTTTGTGAATTGGATCTCAAATTAGGGACTGTTAGACATGGGCTAGACCGGCCCATGTTCATTGCACTCCCCGCTCCTTGTAGAAACATTTCCAAGGGGCCCGTCTCGACGCGCCTTGATATCATGAATCTGAGAGTTTGCTTTCTCCATAAGCAAGTGAGTCGTTTCTCCCAAAAGTAAGCCCAACCACTCCCCAATAATAAATATCTCTAAAATTACAAGATGAATCGTTAGAGCTGTTCTAAAAAGCAATCACCTTTAACACTTATTATACGTCTTATGTTGCTATTTCAGACATCTTTATTATATTGATGTTCATTTATTAAATGAATTGATATCGTTTTTAAATCAATTAATGAAGTCCATGACACATAACATAGCATGAAGAAAATCATGATAAGATCATGATGGTAAGATTCTTATCATGTGCAATTATGTCAGTGTCTAAATTATCCCTAGTCATAAGATCAACGATATTGAACATTGTTGATCAGTACTAGCATTTGTCATACTCCTTGATTGAATCAAGTAATGAATCTTATAAACCATGATTATGAGTTGATTAGAGTTGACATGTGGATGCTTGCTAAGAGTAAATTTATACATCGAAGACTCCGGGCGCATGAGACAATCATACGGATTATCTATATTACGCTAATGATTGTTTCATCAAAGAATGACGCAAAGTGATCCTGTGACTTGAACTAACAAAGATATCTTCTACGTTGATTTCATGCATTTCATTCTTGTCAGCTTTCAAAGATCGCCATTGTGGTGATAATCAAGTACAAATTCGAGGCGTTTCTAATAAATCGAGTGAAATTAACGAAGGATTCGCCACTCCCAATAGAGAGGGAGCGTATACTTATGACTCCTTGCCTGGATCACATCGAACTTCCTGGGCCAGAGTCAAATGCCACGAAGAGTGTCGTCTGACGCATAACTCCGACGAAGAATGAGTCAGCGACAAGATCTAATAAAGATCAGCCAGACATGATACCGGTCTAGTAGAGCCACACATTGTCCATGCGCTTTAAATCGAATGAGGCATAGTCTGAAGGAAATGACAAATTGCTAGTGACCGCTTACGGAAGCGGTTTTCACTAAACCACCGACTCCGATCACCAGGTCATGATGTGTTGCTAGAAGTCTCTCATGACTTGTATGATTCAATTGTCATCAAATTTACCAACATAATCAGAACCTAACTGGTCACGCGATGTAAGATGTGAAGGTGATATAAAACAAAGTTGGACATCAATCCAAATATGAGGGAAATAATCTATGGAATAAAAGTCACTGGATTGGTGGACTCCCGGGGACAAAGGGTACACTAAGAGAAAATGAAGGCTTGGAGAAGCCCATGAGGATATATGATATATGCATGGAGGTGCATGCACCTTATTCCATCTCTAAGTGAGGGCCCTTTGGTCATTTAAAGGGCTAGGGATTTCCTATATAAGTGTTATGATAGGAAAACCCTAACACTAGCCATCAATTTCCACATTCTCACAAGAAGAGTCTTAGAGAGAGTTTTTGTTTTTGTGAGGAACAAAGCCTTTAGAGAGAGAGTGCTTTGAGTGTCAAATCTCTTCTCCTTCTTCCCTTGCTGAGATTGATCCTTTTTACCACTCAAAACCTTCTCATATCCATTTCCTTAGAGGTTTACGACGTCTCCCTTCGTGTGAATACTGTTAGAGACGAACCTAGGACTCGTCTTAGACTTATAAATCCATCCTTTGAAGGATTCATTTGATTTTGTCTTTGTAAGGTAAAACTTGAGATCCTTCTTTACTCAAATCGATTTTGATGCTACAAGGTGGTCCTTGGGTGGAATTTTTCTTGAAGTTTTTATTATTTCCGTTGCTTTAGCATGAGATGCCACCTTCAAAAACCCAACATGAACCGCTTCACCGAGTTTCAGCCGATGGCTTACTCATCCAGCTCTCGCCATGTCCATGCATCTTGGAGTAATGATCGTCCCTTTATAGTAAACAACAAGCAAATGGCAGGCCAGCTTTCAGAGTGGAACAAATATCATTTCGAACATATTGAGAAGAAGAAAAAAAGAATATGGGCAAGATTATTGGGGATCCAAAGGGCTTTTTGTTCTCTAGAAATAGACACCTGCTAAAATTAAAGAAGAAATTGCACAAGGAGTTAGAAGTTACCCTTAATCAAGAAGAGATATTATGCGGTGGGGTACCACGGGTTGGGCTCAACTATTCGCCAATTAATTTCTACTAATCGAGGACACAGGATGATGACCCAATCTATGGGCCCAATCGTTTTCATTTACAAGTCAGGTCCAAACATACATCTCCGACCGGGTAGGGCATATGCCGTCTGGATACAGTCTCTCCTAACCGGCTATCATCTTTAAAAAGGCATCCGAATGACCTATCTAAACTTGAACGAGTATAAGTCACGCGCATAACCACCCTGAGGGTGGTCAAACATTTCTTAGGGCAAATAATGCGGACGACTTGGCTATCTAAAAGGAAGAACAGGTCATAACGTACGAGAAAAGGGCCACCTTCCCCTTCCGTTTCGAAAGGAGATCATCTACTTTCCATGGAAATAAGATCGTCTTTCTTCTGGATAAAAGAGGGAAGTAACACAAGAAAAATGTACGAGATTCCATACTAATGAAGGGGCATTTTCACTCTCTAGGATGACGAATCTAACTTAAGATTGAGAGGCATGCATAACACCGCTGCTGCTTGTTTTGCAAACATTCTAGTCAAGTTCATGCTTGACGATTCAATGACTCAGAAATTTCAGGAGACCACATTATGGTTTCAGAAATCAAGGGAGGAGTAGATTAAGTCGGTTATTAGGAATACCAGGTTCTACTATATTACAACCATAATAAGAAATCGTAGAAACACGATTATTGGGCTAAAAAATGACGTTTGGAAGTGGGTCACATAAACTTTACTGCTTGAAAGGATGGCACATGAGTATTTTTAGGAGCTATTCTGGGAGGAAAATTCCAACTTCACATGTCTTTTGATTCAAAGTGGCATCCCTAGGTTGGATGAACACTACCAACAGCTTCTCCAAATGCTATTCACGAAAGAGGAGATCGACCAAGCTCTTTTTGACATGGCCCCATTCAATGCCTTGGGAAGTGACGGATTTCATGTCGATTTCAATTAAAACCTCAGACATAGCTCGACTCCCTCAAGAGTTCGGCGAAAGCCTTTCCAGATAAGGGTATTCTCGGATGGAGCCAATGACACCCTCTTGGTCCTTATACCAAAGGTGAAATATCCGGAGACGATTTACCAGTTCCAGCTGATAAGTTTATGTAATGTGAGCTACAAGGTCATCACTAGGACCTTAGCAAGTAGGATAAAAGAAATTATGCCTTATCTAACTCGTGATCCTATTAGGAGCACTCTTCGCTCTTCGGAAGCTGTGTTACGTATAACATCATCATTTACCAGGAGATCCTCCATTCAATATGAAGCAATAATAAGGGCAAGGTAAACGCTTATCACGAGGTAGAGGCGCTCGCTTAATTCCAGCTCGGGTTCCAGGGTCATAACATGGGCGGATTGAGGATGGAACAAGCCTCCAAAGGGATGGTTAAAGCTTAATGTAGATGATAGTCTTCACATGGGGATGAGTACAACGAGGGAAAGAGCCATATGGAATGAGCTGGGGGTATGTTGAAGGTACTGCCTTCATGGAGTGTAGCCAGGTTTGGCACACTATGACATTATAAGGCCCCAAGTCTTTGACGACTGAGAACAAAACTCACGAGAGCGACTGGGTCTCGTTTCACAGGAAGTGTGACATTCCCAAAGATTGTCAGGCCGCCCGCTAGCTACTTTTAGTGAGGATTCGCCCACTTGAATTTAGCGTGCCAGGAGAAAGCTTCATATGTATGAAGGAGTCAGAAGAATCTATCGCGATCGCCTCGGATCCAATTACATTCCCGTGAACATCAAACCATTAATACAGAGGGTGAGTGCTGTGGCATCGTAGTTGAGGCACAATGATCCTGTCTCGTTAACCTGGAGGAAAAGATATGGGGCTTCATTTAATTTCTCCGAGTTGCTTCTGTGACAACATTCACCCTAGCCTTAATCGGTAGTCAGCTGACGAGTCTCTTTGTTAACGTTTGATTGATACCGATCACGCCCGGTCAGCCCAAAGATATAATTTATGGTTGGCCCTGCTCCGACGGGGTCACGAATTGGCCGTGAATTCTTCCCGTGGGCCGCCCCGACTCAACCGATCAACTTCCCCGAGGTACCCTAAGGTGTCTCGCTTGATCGCTGCTTACCAGAACTTTTTGACTTAGACACCTGCCATCCATGGTCCCTGCGATAATCGCATCACAAGGTTTTGTTTCTTTTGAGTGATCCGGCCTGACGGGTGTACCATTTGAAGTCCCAGATCGCTAATGAGGGGCACCGCTTCGTGATGAGATATTCAGGGGGTGGACTGCGGGGGCTCTCTTCTTTTTTTAAACTAGTCTCGAGATCGCTTTTGATCTCCTTCGACCTTTTATCGGAGCGCGGACTCCGCTGTCCCTCGCGGGCTTATCTTTCTCGATCGACCGTTTGCGGATCATGATCGCTCCTGGTTGTCAGCTGGATATGTCTTCCAGTTGTCAATATCCGTCAGTTCGCCTATATAATTCTTCCATTGTTGTCATAGCTCCAGATAACGAAAGGAAGCATGGTTGGTGTTTCCAAAGATTTTCTTGAAGTTCAAGGACTACATCCATGTTAAAAATTCTATTTGGCCGGATTCATTGCCGAACCTTCGTAAAGTCCCATATGGACTCGTCTTCATGTTTCAAAATAGTTTGTAAGGAACTAATGTTCCTTTTCTGACGCACTAAGCACATATGTTGCGAGATAAACGCTCCCTAAAGTTTGTTAAACGTCTTTATCGAAGCTTCGAGGAGCCAGAAACCAAGATAGCAATGTGGTCGCATTGCTACCCGAGAAAACTTTGCACAAGAAGGTCATCGGCTTCATTCAAAGTCATTGCTCGGGTTGTGAATAGAGCATGTGATCATAGGGGTCAGTAGAATCGTCAAACATAGTGAAAGTTGGAATGATAAACTCGCAAGGTGGCTCATGGTCAAGGATGTTGCCCAGGGGGAGGAGGGCATGTCAGTTTGACTTTGAATCGCTTGCTGGCCAAGTGAGGTACTGTGTAGGCGTCTGTGGTACCAAAGGCAGGATGTATTGATGGTATGACTGACACCACGCCCGAGATCAATGCATAATCGTTTTCGGGTGCTGCGTTTAGCTGGCTCTGCTCTCGACTCGCTTCTCTCCTTACCTGGCGGAGTAAGCCATTATTGGTGTTGCTGAATGTAAAGCGATGCGAGTGTCTCTGGCGTGATCTAATTTCTGCCGCTTTTGTCGGGAGGCCTGGCAAGCTGTCTCGAGGATAACTCACATCCGGTCAGTATCCCTACAGACCTCGACCCTGATACCCCGTGATTCCCGGCATTCCGGCCTAACAAGCCCACTATACGGGCCCCTGTTGAAGATACGATGGAACTCCACTTTAAGGAGGGGAAGTAAACATACGCTAAGTAACTTAATATCCTATGAATATATAAAGGATCCACAACATATATAAATACGTTCGAGCACGATCATCGAGCATTCTAAGAAAGACGCTAATTTAAAAGATGCTAGAAATGAATAAGTCTAATACAACAAACACAAAATGTATAAATGCGGAGAGCACGGCTACCGTGGTGGGGAGAGTGAAGTCAAATCTGGCGCGAATAGGCCCTACGAACTGTCTGGACCTAGGGAACAGATTTAAAACAATAATGTGAGATAATAAATCTTAGTGAGTGGCATAGTTTATAAGGAAAATAACATTTTTATATTTTCAATGGTTCTCCTCTCAAAACCTTCCGTTCACTCTTTGTAAAGTTCCTCGTTTAGAAACATTTCACAAAACCCAACTTTTACCCCAAGTCCAACATATGCAAATCATGCTCCACAAATAGGCCGACACAATGTTAAGAAAACCATAATTTGCACTGTACACAACATAAAGCCAAGCACAAAACATGTATAGCCATCAAGTAATAAATAACCATGAAGTGCACTTTCAAAATCATGAGGTTAAAATAGTTATACCATATTTAGAAAACAACAACGCCCATACCACATACCATCATAAAACCAAGGTTTGCAGAAGTCGAATTTCACGACAATCGGATACCAATGAACCCGCGGGTTACACCCTACCATCACGGCAACTAACAAACCTCCGTGCAGACCCGCCATCACGTGGCAACTAACAAACTCGCGTAGACCCGGCCAACACGTGCACTAATAAACCAGTTCCTACCATCACGTGGCACCTAATAAACCTTCGTAAACCCGCCATCACGTGAAGACCTAATAACCTCCAAACTGCCATCACGTGGCACTAACAAACCTCCAACCGGGGTCATCATGTGGCACCTTAATAAACCCCCTCCGAGTGAACCCGTCCATCACGTGTCCTCTATCAAACCTCCGGCAGAACCCACCCATCACGTGGCAACTAATAAACCTCCCAGGTAAACCTCGACCATCACGCGGCAACCACATAATCCGCTCCCTTTCTCACATGTACTTTTCCAACAATACCGTGATGTAGCCTACCCACAAAATCTCAAGATCCACTTTTTAAAACAATAGCTTTTCAAGATAGTTTACAACCTCAATCCATGTACCCAAAATATCCAAACACCAATCGACTCATCCATGAACACAAGAAACAAACATAAACGTTGACAAAATTCACGAACGATAACTTGTTTTATACGAATCGAAAAATCACGTTTTGAATTTAACCAACCATCCGATCAAAACAAGATATACAGTGATTAAATCATAACGTATATATCAACATAATACCCCAAATCATTTAAAAGCATATAAACCACTCCTGGGCGCACTACAAACGTCGCTGTTCTTCCCAAGATCAAGTCCCCTTCGCCACAAGGATCGGTCGTAATATAAATAAAACACCACTTAGGCTCCAATAATTAAACCAACTATCGGGATATCCCTAAGGCCTTAATAACTTTTTGAATCCGCAGACCATCCAAATTGAACCCCGACAGCTCCACTACACACACAAAGGTGCCCTATGTTCGATACCTAAAATTGGGGCTACCCGGAGCCACTTTAAATTGAACTGGCCCAATAATCTTAAAAACATCCAATTTCACTAATACAACTTCACTCTTGTCCAATTTGACCAATTGGTACTCTATTTCGCCCCGACATCTCTGGGTAATTACTCGAAACAAATCCTAAAATGGAAACCAACTAAACGACGCCCAGTAAATTTACAAACCATATAAATGGAAAGCCCAAGAGACCAAAGAACTCATCAAGCACCATTACCTTGGTCCAACAAATGTGGTCAAAACTCGATCCAACCGTCACCAACTTTGTTCACTGTGAACTTCAAACGGTGAGGAATCTGCAAAAAGGGGCCACATAAATGAGTTCAGGGGGTCCAAAATGGTGGAAAGGAGTCATGGGGCGGCCTAAGTGGCCGTAAATCACAAAAATCCGCGACAAATCCGCCAGCAGCCCGCCGTCGGTTCGTCGGCCGATCCCTGGCCCCGGCCGGCACAAGGCAAAGGAAATTTCAAGGCCAGCATCGTCCGGTGGTGGCGCACCTCATGGTCCGGCACGTGTAGCTGGTGGTTGGCCGGAGGTGCCTCCTCTGGTCCAATCTTCCACGCGCAAAAGGCCAAACACCCAACTCAGGTTCCCTGTCAGAGAGCTTTTCCCAGGCCTTTGGCTCAAGAGGTTTCTGGGGCCAGGCCATTCTAAGATCCAAGCCATGTTTACATAGTATTCAGTACGCTTTCGCGAAAATCCCGCATTAACTTGACACCGATAAAGTGCTACCGCTGAACTCTCACAGTCGTAACTTTATCCGGTAGTCTGATCGGGATCGCCCGCCCTTCATGAACTCAGACACGAGACTCCACGATGCTACGCTTTAGGCCAGCCCTAAAACTATTCCCTCCTAAGAAGTCAAACTTGGTCAAACTTGGTCAAAACTCAGATATTTGGTACCTGCCGCATAAAGATCTCGCATCGCCAGCGACGATGTGGGCTTTCCCCTATTCACAGACGACGGTGCTTTAGTTTGCCCACTATCTTGCCGCCTCCTTCACCAAGATTGTGTCTTTCTCTTACCGCCTCGAAGACGATCGCTTTCCCGTCGTTGTGTGCTCAATACAATCCTACAATTCCCTTTATCCGCCTTGCTTCGCCCTCCCCGCTTTCATGTCTCGACGCCTAATGAAGGAATCGGGTTCGTGTTTCAATCATCGCATTGCTCGACATTGCAACTGCGGTCGATGAATCATACGTAGATGTGGAACCTCCGTGAGCTACTCAGGCGAAGGGCTATCGATAGTTGTCGAGCGTTTTTAGCACGTCAAGTCGATGAGACTTTTGTCTGACTCCGCTCGCACGGCGCCAATTATTAGGGCATCAACGACGCGATGATAACTTGCAAAGAATAGGGTCCAACAGCGGTGTGTCAACCGCCTCTCTGATGCTTAAGTCAACAAAAGGATGGAAAAGAAGAGGAAGGAAGGTGGGGGGCCTCTGGTTTATATTCGAATTTATCCTCGATTTTAGAAAGGATAATCTCGTGATTTTAGTGATAAAATCACTCATTCCTTATCAAATACCAATTCTCCCTGATTTTTGGAAAGATAATCTCATGGTCTTGGTAGTAAAGTTTTTATTTCCTTATCAAATACCACCATTCCTCATAAGGATTAACTTTTCGAGGCATGTCGATTCACGGATGTCGAGATCCGTAGATAAACATCCTATGCGCAATTTTCTCTTTTATCATATTTATTTTTTACCTAACCGCCTGTATGCGGTAGGATGACCGATAGGGGGACTCAAGACCCCAAACAGGTTCTAAGACTGCACCGTCTGATCGATTCCCGTGTGATTTTAATATAATAGGTTACCTTAGGTCGCTTTATGTGATGGGTCAAGCAATAGGCCTGCGTAGACGCTAGGCCTTTTGATTAGAGGGTTTGGACCCAAAGAACATGGTACTCACATTAACCAGATGGAGAAATCCCCCAGAGGGTTTGGAACATTTAATTTCTCAGGATGCTTTTAGTATGATTTTACAAAGATGATTGTAGTCATGCCCCGAGAGAGGGTCTAGAACGTTTTCTTACTTTTGATGATATGGTAAAAATTTGAGAAAAAAATAATTTGTAATAGGTAAGTGTCCTTTAATTTAGAGGTAAATTCCTTAACCATTGTGCTACACTCTTACCCTGAATATTTCTATAACCCTCATGACTTTTTTTTTCCGCCACTACTTTGGGTACGTTGTTACAAAAATGATTATAGTGCAAAGATTACCCACAAAAAAAAAGAGAAGAAGAAACGAGCAAGGAACAAAATATCTGCATCACGTATATATTCCAGATTGATTTTACTGACATATTCCAGAATATCGCGGATATTTTGACAAAAATACCTGCAGTTTAAAATGAATAAAAATACTTTGAAATTCATGGAATACTTTATTAAACTATAAAAACATAAATGTTTGAATATACACTTATCAAAACAATATTCATTATAATTCTATCGAAATTATACATAATAAAGATTTAAAACCATAACGTAAGACCGATGCGCTCCATTACATTATTCGACTAATGATCCCATCTCGACGAAGATAATATTCTTAATAAGATCTTTAAAATACTGGTGATAAATCACAAAAAGAAAAATAATTTAGCAGCTTAAATGGAGTTTGATAAAGGTGAATGAGTTTGTAAAGAAATCAGATGATTTTAGCAGATTTATGTAATTCTTGGAGTCAAAATATTCATTACCGATATTTACCGATATTTTACCTATATTTTACCGATATTTTTCAAAATTCCAAAGACAAGCCAGACGCTTCCATAAATAAGGATGCCAGCGAAAAATCGATATTTTTCGATTTTTAGGCGAAAAATCGACGACGTACTGATTTTTCCTTTTCTTCTCGATTTCGAATAAACCGATTTTTCGACGATACATCTACCGAAAAACCGATTTTTCGTCCCCGTGAACCAAGAAGGCGCTAATTTTATAATTACAAGTTAGCCAATCCTGGGAGTTAAAGTACGTGACTACACGGTTTTCACGTACAAAACCAAGCTGCGTGAGTGTGAGTGTGAGTGTGAGGCAAAGTGTGGATTGATGAGGAGGACCTTCACCCACCCATCTCCATCTCCATCTCCATCTCTTTTCCTTATTATATTATGGGTGAATTTAATTTCAAGCCCCACATCCCTATCCTTCCCATCCCCATTTGAGATTTTTCATTAATGTTTTGTTTGATATGTGGAAACAATTCCATTATTCTTCTTTCTTTTTTTTCTTTTTTTTCTTTTTAATAATAAATAACAACCATAAATATATACATTTTACTTAAATAAGACATTATAATTTCTTTCACATATATATATAATTTAAGTATGATTATATGTGTATAACATCTACTATACAATGAATACTATTAAATTTGATAGCATCTATTATACAAGGAAATATCGGATCGATTCGCAAATGCAAGTTAAAATAACTTTTAAATTTTCTAAGATGTATTTTTTAGTTTAATATCCATCTAGCAAATTGAAATTAAATGATCATCCAATCTATTCGGCTCAAAATAAGAACGATTAAGGTTATTAACTTGTAATTTATAATTGATTAATTACATAAATAAAGGTTTCAACTTTTTTTTTTTTTTTTATTTTGGTGTCTCGATTTTTTTTTTTTGTTCGATTAAGTGTTTAAACTTTCTATTTTTTTCGATTTTGATGTCTAACTTTACTTTTATTCAATTGTGTGTTTAAACTTTTTTATTTTTTCTATTTTACTTTCTCAACTTTATTTTGCTCACCCAAGTTGCTTCAACTTTTAATTTTTGCTTAAATAAAGTCATCACACCAATCGTGCCTTTACTGCGACATTCAATGTGTTGTATTCTATACGATTTAAATTACTCATTTACCTTTTAACGGCATTTAACGACAATATTATCATTTCCACGTTAGGGTTTTTAAGAGCTGCTCGTTATCAGACAAAAAAATTAATTAAATTGGTTGTTGCGGATAAAAATAAATATTTTAATTATTTTTAAAATAATTTTAATGTTTAATGTTTTATTTTTAATTATCCATATACTTTAACATAATACTTAGAAAACAAGTAAAAATAATAAAATATAATTAAAATTTTTTAATTGTTATATTTCCTTTTTAAGAAATTTTTAAATTTTTATCTCAATTTATAATATCTCATTTTTTCAATTTTTTTATTGTATCAAATCAATAGTAAAGCCTATAATGTGAAAATTATAGTATTGTTATTTCATTTTATTAAAAGTCATTTAAGTAATTTTATTATTTTATATGACATGAAATCTCATTCGAATTCAATTTTTCCTAATTAAAATATCATAATAATTTTTTATTGATCAAGAAACACTTTATTGAAAAAAATAAAGTCGAGACACTAAAATAAATAAATAAAAAATAAAAAAATTTAGATACTTTGAATAAAAATAAAATTGATACACCAAAATATAAAAAATAAAAACGTTTAGACACTTAATTGAATAAAAGTAAAATTGAAACATCAAAATATAAAAAATGAAAAAGTTAAAAGACACAATTTATGTAATTAACTCTTTGTAATTTGATGATTATAATTGGACTTGCTCTTAATCACTCGAGTTAAGTTTTATTAACAAATCTCTCATTGAGACTAACCCAACCCTCCCCATATCTAACCATTTTAACGTTGATGCTCTAACCAATTCAGCTAAGCTTGTGGACTGATTTATTATCCATTTTAGATCCAAATATATGCTTACAACATTAAAGTATGTTTAAAGATACAAATATATAGATTTATAATGATGTAGGATATCACATTTAGATATCAAAACCCTTAAATTAATAAATGGAAAAGCATGTAATCCTTCATTAATTTACTTGCGGATAATTTTATACCCATAAACCTAGACCTAGAAAATGTGACACGATAAAGTAACTGCACATGATTTTTAATACGTATTTTCGATTAAGATAATCTGCTGCCAATTCATCGACACGTATACCCTATATTCTGCCAATCCATATAACACGAAATTGATTCGAATCGACTCATTTGATTATTATATAAATTAATATTTAATATAAATAAACCTGATTAATATATTATTTATATTAAATATTAATGAATTAATTATAAATTATTAATTAAATCATGTTTTAATTTATTATTTTTAATATAATTATTATGTGTTTGAATACCTTTATATGATCACATGAATCGCCACCCTACATAAACCTCATCTCACACGGTGGAAGCGGTCACCGGCCTTTCTAATAATTATAAAAATAAAAAATAAAAAATAAAAAATTACTTTATCCACTGTCCATCTTCTTCCTACTTTCTCTTAATATCGGAATCATTTGTTAAAAAATATAATGTTTCAAAATTTATTTATTTTTTTAAAGGTGGGTCCCATTGCTTGTGACATATTTCAATTAAATAAGTCAATTATTATTATTATAAATATGGTATAATACTACAAATAAATGTCTTTTCCCGAAAATTTTAGAAGCTGCTGATGACGTAACAATACCGTAAGATGACATGGCAAGTGACGTCATGTTGATGTATATGGAAAAAGGTTTTTTCTTTTGTGAAACAAAGGTTATTCACCACATCATCACGGAGAGAGGAACTTTTTTTTTTTTTTTTCTTTCTTTTCCTTTTGGTGTAATCTCATTTACTTATGATAAATATGATGTTTGACATTTATTTGGATCTAGAGAGAGAAAAAAAAATAGTATTATGGATCAATAAATAAAAATAAAATAATTAAAAAATCATCATATAAAACGAAATAATTAAGATAATAAATCTATGTTTATAAATTCGATAAATAGCGACTATATAAAGCCTATAACTCTAATTTTAATATATCACGACTACATGATCTATTACATTATATTGATCAAATCTATCTTATCTTTTTAAATTGCTCTCATACAGATAAATTACCATAATAAGACGATGAACAACACAATATCGTAACAAATTGACGATAAACTGAACATCAATAAAAACGACGATAACATAAAAAACAAAACAAAATCTAAAGATTCATGTAAGAATCCATCAGACAAGAAAAACGAAAAAAAAAGTTTCGAGGGTGATTTTTAGCTATAAAGCACCCTGGGCTCCCGAGGAAAAATGAAAAATGGAGTATTTTCTTTATAGGAGAATAATTTTATCAGACAAAACTAAGAAATAAACACAAAATCAAATTAAAGAAAATTTTTACGATGGTACAGCTTTCGAAGTTAATATAAATGACCTAGCTAAAAATCTATACATTCGATAGCTTCTATTATATTTATTTAATTATAATATATAATTTCATTTTTACATCATATCGATGGATCATGATTTAATATCTGTCTTATCGAATATATTTTATCATTTGAATCACTCATATATAAGAACAGACCATAACAAGACGATGAAAACTAAATTCTTGTACTAAGACGATATCAACCACATGTCGTATATGACAATAAAAACTAAACTGTCATACTATATCGATATAAAAGCCTATAATTGATAAAATAAATGATTTATATCAGTTCGTAACTCTAATTTTAATATACTGACGACTACGACTTCGACATTCTATCAAGATAAAATCTATTTTATTTATATGATAATAATTTTACTGAATAAAGAAGAAATAAAACATAAAATCAAATCAAGTAAACATTTTGGGGCCGATGGTACAATGAGTTAATAATATAACGACCCGCTTAAAGCCTATACATTCGATAAATTCTATTATACGACGACTAAATATATATATTTTATTTTACATCATATCGATGATATTATTTAATATATCTCTCAATAGATCGAATGATAATGATTATTTCAATCTATATATATCATCTACTGATAGATTGATTTGTAATCGAATGATCATACTGTGATATCAACCACATATCGTATTAAAATGACATATTGTCGTGACAATGATAAAAACATGAAAAAAAAAAACAAATTAGGATTTTAGATTTTTGTAAAAGAATCAAATAAAATATGTGGAAAAAGAGATAGTTGATAATAAATAAGATGTTGATGTTTATTCGCTTCTCTCTAGATCTAGAGAGAGAGAGAGAGTATAGTTGATGTTTGATATTTTAGTTTCTAGATCCTAGAGAGAGAAAGAGAGTATGCACGATGACCTAGAATGATTCGAGAAATGAAATGCACAATAGATGAGGGTGAGTGGGGACCACCGGATGACAATTGACACGTCAGCAGGGGAGAGGGGGTGTTTTGTTTGATCCAACCAGCGGCTGCCGTCCCCAACTGGCTTAGCTGTTTCTCACTGTGGCTTGACCCCTCCCCCCCTCATCTACAAACTACACATGTCCTCTCCACATCTTCCATTTTTTTTCTTTTTTTTTTTTTTCCTGATTTGCTTTCTTCCTGGTGGGTTAATTGGGATATAAAATCAATTGCAGACGCCCAAATCTGAGTTTTGCTATCCTCCTCTGGGTTTAGAGGATTGGGATTCGTTGAGTCTGTGAGGAATTTCGGTGACTTTCCAGGAAAATGCCTGCTTGGTGGGGGAGAAAGTCGAGCAAGAGCAAAGAAGGAGAAGTTCAGCAGCAGAACTCAGAGGGCGGTCACTGCAATATATTGAAAAACTCGATCAGAAACGAGAAGAAGGGGAAGGACAACAACAAGCCCAAGAGCTTCGACGATGGGTTGTTTTCGCGAAATTCGCCCAGGAACAGCAAGGATTATGGGGCGTTGACGGGCAGCGCGCAGCGGAATAATGTCGGGGGCTCTCTTCCGCACCGAGTCACTGGACAGGAAGAGAAGATCGAGGACACCCACTGCCTCTGCCGTCGGTGGGGATTGAGCTTGGGGTGGGATCTGGGTCGGTGTCGGTTTCGAGTGTTAGCTCTTGTGGGTCGTCCGATGATCATCCCAGTCCTCATGATCATGCTCCTTTTGGCGTATATAGGTGGGTTTTCTCGGGGTTTTTTGGTTTGAATTTTTGAGAATTAGGTCTTGGGTTGTTGTTATTTGTTGATTTGATTTTGGCCTTTGGGTGATGGATTGATTGATTCTTATCCATCGGTTGGCTCTTATTGAGTGATAGATCGATCAACTTTGATGTGGATGATCATCACTTCACTCAATTGCTATCAATAAATAGCAACTTGCCTTTTAAATTTCCATCCCTAAAAAGGACTCACCATCTCTCCAATCTTAGTTGTTTTCTTATCTGAATCTTTCTATAAATTGGTGATTAGAAGTATTTGGAGCTCTAAGAAATTTGATATTTTGATTGATAAAATTGGTGGAAAATTCAGTGCTTTAGTTAATTGCTCATAGTTAGAATCTGGTTTTAATTTCATTTATTGTGATGTCAGGGATCGGTTCTATGAGTTCCAGATTGCATTCTTCTGGTTTTACAAAGTTTGGTGCTCAATTAGGCGATTGTAAGCTTCGTAAATAGAGGGTAAATTTTGAAGATGGAGAAAACAAGAGCATTGACTTTACACTAATGGTTTTAGTTCATGCTTCTTTTGTGTTTCTTCTAACGGAAACATGTATTGATCCCAGAGGACAGGGGGAAACCAAGTTCAACACAAGATCAAGAAGCCCCGGTCCAGGGTCACGATGCGCAGCCTCTCCAACATCACCTCTGCATCAACGGTTTAGTACTGCCTCGAATATAGATTCTCCAACAGGAAAGCAAGAAGAAGGGAGGAGCTGTCACCGGTTGCCCCTTCCGCCCGGTTCCCCTACCAGCTCTTCCGCCTTACCCAGCGTTAGGACTTGCGTAGTGACTGAAAGCACGCCTTGTAATTCGTCGAAGTGGAAGAAAGGAAGGCTTCTAGGAAGGGGGACTTTTGGGCATGTTTATGTGGGATTTAACAGGTGATGATGATTCTTCATATTTATTGCTTGTTAATCGAAAGAGGAATAAATTGAAGTATAATTAACTGTTCTTGAAATCTGGGGGAGAGTTTTATTATCGATGTATAATGTTATATGTTATATGAATGAACTATTTTGAAAAGCCCTCAAAGTTAACAGAAATGATGATTGTAGTTATAGTTAACAACACACAC
Source organism: Tetrastigma voinierianum (assembly GCA_016808115.1). Taxonomy (NCBI): domain Eukaryota; kingdom Viridiplantae; phylum Streptophyta; class Magnoliopsida; order Vitales; family Vitaceae; genus Tetrastigma; species Tetrastigma voinierianum. The sequence continues at coordinate 43,026 of JAEQBH010003513.1, forward strand.
CTAGTGTAATCTAAAACTCATATTAAATGGTAAGGAGACTATATATTTGTTGCTTATTGAGTTTATTTTTATTTTTCTAAATGTTGAGTTTACAATTTTAACAGTGAAAGCGGGCAAATGTGTGCGATAAAAGAAGTCAAGGTTGTTTCCGATGATCATGCATCAAAAGAATGCCTTAAGCAACTGAATCAGGTAGTTCTTTCTTTCTTTCTTTTTTTAATAAGAATTAATCGTGGACAATGCTTACATCTCATCGTATTTAATTTCTAGTTGTTCGCTACACAATTTGTTGGGAATTTTGCATACTAGTTTCAATTTCGTATAATCATTTGCAAGCGGTGGATTTGTAACTTGTTTTCCTTTTGTCAACAGGAGATTAATTTACTCAGTCAACTTTCACATGCGAATATTGTTCAATACCATGGAAGTGAAATGGTATGAACTAGTCTCCTAATGTTTGTAAAAGTCGGGTTTCATGCACCTACACACCCAAGCATGCGTGCACAATGCACACACAAATGCTATATATCCTTTGCCTGACATGCAATTTCTTTCAAGTCTTTCAAATCCAAATGAGTGGACTGTCTATTTGACTCTTTTCTTGTAACTTTCTGGATTGTCATGTTGTTAGGGGGAAGATACACTATCGGTTTATTTGGAGTATGTTTCTGGTGGCTCTATCCACAAGTTACTTCAAGAATATGGTCCCTTTAAAGAGCCTGTCATTCAAAATTATGCCAGGCAGATTATTTCTGGGCTTGCCTACTTACACGGGAGAAGTACTGTGCACAGGTACTGGGTTGTGGTTATGATTTCTTTTATGGGATTGCGGATTCCTCGTATTTCTGGCAGCTCATATAAATATATCCTTTCATGGCAGGGATATCAAAGGGGCAAACATATTAGTGGGACCTAATGGAGAGATTAAGTTGGCTGATTTTGGCATGGCAAAACATGTATATCTCATCTTAGCCTATGGACAAAATTCTTATTAGTAGAACACTTCGAAAAATGGATATGAAAATTCATTTGTATTGCAAGATTATACAAATCTCTTATTCCGCACTGCTCAATTTGGCTGACAAGATGACAGAGGACTAGGAAAGAAAATCTTGAATGTTGTACAACCTAAATTTTCAAATAGTTGTATGATTCCAACTTATCCTTTCTTTTCCTCTGTTATCTTCACGACCAAATGGAGAATATGCAGGGAACAGCTAACACATCGACGAGTGAAGGAAATCATTTCTTTTTATTATTGCTTGTAAGTTAATTATTGAAGCCTGATTTCATTTTCTATTGAACCAGATAAATTCTTCTTCTTCGATGCTCTCTTTCAAGGGAAGTCCCTATTGGATGGCACCTGAGGTATTTACACACACAGATAAACATGCACACTAGCTAGCTTGTTATGATCCTCTTTATATTTCCCTTTTTTCCCTCTTGAACACCGAGTTTCTTTGTGTTTGTGTCCAATCTCAGGTTGTAATGAATACAAATGGATACAGCCTTGCGGTGGATATTTGGAGCTTAGGATGTACGATTCTTGAAATGGCAACATCAAAACCACCTTGGAGTCAATATGAAGGGGTGCGTTAGATATTGGATATTCAGGCCATAGTTTATAGAAGTTATCTTTTGTTAAGGTCAGGTGTGAAAAATTTGTGGACTTTTTCATGTGTTATGTTGATTGTCACAGGTGGCTGCAATTTTTAAAATTGGAAACAGTAGAGATGCCCCTGAAATTCCTGATCACCTTTCTAATGATGCAAAAAGTTTTATAAGGCTATGTTTGCAACGGGATCCATCGGCACGCCCAACAGCCTTACAACTACTAGATCACCCTTTTGTTAGAGACCAAGCCACGACAAAAATTGCCAATATTGCTATAACAAAGGATGCCTTTCCTTCCACCTTTGATGGAAGCCGCACGCCGGTATAGCCTTAAACATTCTTATGCTTTATGGTCGAGTATTAGATTGCTTTTGTATAAATTCTTATTGGGAAAAAGAAGAGATTGCTTTTATATAATGTCTCTAATATATTAGGTCCAAATTTGTGTAATGCCTCTTCTGAATTAATTCTGTTTTTTGTTGTGATGCTAGTGTGAGAATTGGGAGAGTTTTCTGGTTTGAACCAACTAAAAATATTAAGATGTTTGTATTATTAATATGGTTTTATGTTAGGAAATTCCTCCAATGGAGATCGTGACCAGAAATGTTAGATATGTATCATGCATAAGTAGCTTTTTTTACTTAATGTTGAATAAACTTTTTTTCATCTTAATGCTAAATAAAGACTTAATAAATATCAATATTGCTCGCTTGCTTTTTTACATCAAGCAATGAAAGGCCGCTAGTTCTCCTTGTTGGGCAAGAGTGGTATTTCCTGTTTTGGAAGATGACTTTTTTCTAAATAGAAAAAGCTAAATATTTTGGCTTTTTTTATTCAATTTTTTTTTAGAAATTTCAGCAATATGTCATGAAAAATTTAAAAAATATACAGGCTGAATGCTAAAAGCTATTTAACTTTCAGCAAAAAGCCAAAAAACAAACGACACCTAAGCTTATGCCAGATCCTAGGTTGAATTGAATTGGGTTATACATGATCTCGTTAAATCTTTGAATGAGTGAGAGATGGGAAAATCCTTGCAGATTAGTGCAATAGTGCTTTGCAATGAAAAGAGGAACCTTTCCTCTTCCTAGTTATTTTGAGCCAAAGATGTGAATGTTTGTTTCTTTCTGCAAGAAGTTTGGGTTGAAGTGAGACAGAAGGGATTCGTAAATTTGTTTTGAATTTGATGACCCTTTTCTTTTCAATTACCATTTATTTTTTCATATTTTAAAAGTATTAAGATCGAGTTTGTGTTAATCTTTTTATCTGCTAGCTTGAGATTTATCTAATGGTTGGAATTTTATAATTTTTTCATAACATAACACGCGATTAGGGAATATATATTTTTCTATCAAATCAAATCCTTATAACGTGTTGCTTAACAATTATAACTACGACATGTTTTGCCCATTTCAGGTGTTATCGTATCCTTAACCACCCTCATGTGTACCTTCTTATATTCAAACTTACCCATGAAGGATTATGTTGTCAATAAAATTGCTAGTAGATTCATCGATCAAAAAAAAAAAAAAATTGCTAGTAGATTTATGTCTTCATTTCAGTTTCATTGCATGTATTGTTGTGCATACTTCATCAAAACCTTATATTGCTCTCAACATCAGATTTTGAGCCACTTATGGGAGGATTTAATGTCGATTAAATGAAAAAAAAAAAAAGATAAAGAAGAAACACTGCCTGACTGTGTTGTATCAAATGATTGGATATCCTCATTAGCATGTTGTTATATTCTAGAATGTGAAATTAAGTACTCCTTGAAATGTATTTTCCTGTAAGGAAAGCTGAAGTTCTGATTTCTTTGTTACTTCTTGAGCAGACTGCATTGGAGCTTCATTCCAACAGAACGGGTTCTATTTTTTCTGATGGAGATTATGTGACAAAACCAGTGGGCATGGTTTCGAGAGCTGCGAAGAACTCGAGGTAAATAAATCGTTCGTCGTCTTTTCCTTGTCATCCCATTTCACACTTAGACGGTGTTTGTTTTTTTTACTTAAATGTTGAATAGAACTTTTGTTCTGAATAGTGCTTCTAAAAAAAATTCAATCTTTTAATTTTTATCTAAATTTTGAAACAATCATTTTCAAAATAAAAAATAAAAATACATATGCTTTTAGAAATGGATCATCAAAGTTTCAATTGGATCATAAAGAATATGATTTTCTTATATTATTAACATCTATTTTTTTTCTTAATAGAGAAACATTAAAACAAAGCAATAAGTCATAAAAAAAGTTAAAAAATAAACAGACTGAATGCTGAAAACTATTTAACTTATAACAAAAAGTCAAAAAAACAAATGCAAAAAGTTTCAACTAACTCTTGCCATCTTATTCTTCCTCCTATATGCAGGGACAGTGTGAGAATGATCACATCTTTGCCTGTATCTCCATGTTCAAGCCCGCTACGGCAGTATGGACCAGCACACAAGAGCTGCTTTCTTTCTCCTCCTCCTCAATCTTATACTATGGTCGGACAAAGCAGTCATTCAAACTCGAGTGATTACTCGTTATATCCAACAAGAGGAATCACAAAATATGCGCATGATCCATGGTCCGACGTTCCCCTATTCAAATCCCAAACGCCTAATGGATCCCCAAGAACAAGACCCATTTGAATCAGAAACCGAAATGAAATCCTTCTTCTGGTGTAGTGTGGGGAGTCACAGCACATTTTGGGTTATCAATGGCGTCTGGTTGTTGCCGCCTTCGCTCGTTCCTGATCCTACTACAGTTGGGTCCGAGGATGGGGACGGATCTCTGTCTGTATAAATATGGAAGAGCTTAGCTCTCACAATGAAAGGCATGATTGATTATATTTATCCATAATGAGTTACAGAATGGGAAGGAAAGCTTGGATATCACCTTCTTGTAAGTTCTTACAGAGGCTCTCTCTTCTCTTCTGTTCTGTTCTTCTTCTTTTATTTAGATGGAAGATGTCATTTCTGCTGTACATTAGGAAACTTTTTTAACTCTTTTTTCCAATGTATCAGATAGTTTGCTGCTTCTGCCATGCACTCTGTCACCCTTTCTTATATATATATATATATATATATATATATATATATATATATATATATATATTTTTTTTTTTTTAATGTTAGAGAAAATAATTATTCATGGGTGTTGGTTTTCCCCCACATGGATCATATCATGATGAATGCACCAAAAAAAGGAAAGAAGGGAAAGCACAAGAATGTAAAAAAAAAAAAATTTAGGAGGGAGTTGGATTATGACTTCCATTTTGAAGAGTTTTAGATTGAAATATTTTATTTAAAAAGATTAAATTACTATATTTCACCACGCCTGCGAATACGAATGCCGCTGTCTCGCTTATAACGGTATTGGAGCAAAAATTTAAATTGTCGTTATTTATGATAGCTGCATTTGTCATCTTTTAATTCCATGCGGTTCAAACGTATTGTTTTGGGCATTAGTTTCGGTTAAAAACTAATTTTATAATTTTTGTTTTCAAATGAATTATTTGAGGCTTAAACTCCATTTTGAAAAGGTGTGAGCAGTTTCTATGCACAGACTAGAAACGGGAAAGTGAAGATGAGGGCTGCATTGGAGACAGTTTTCCACATATTTAGTTTTTTTTTTTTTTTAAACAAAATGCTAAAATAGTTTGCTATTACATGAATTCAATCAGTAATTATGATATTTAATTTTAAAAAAATTAAATGCTACAATCAGTGACTACAATATTATTGTTCACGTATTAGTTTATACATTATTTTCATTTTCAATCTATTTTGATAATTTTTATTTTTCTAAAAAACCTAAATAAGTCCAAAGGTCCATTTAAGATGTATTTGATTTGATTTGATTTGATTTGTAAGTGAGTGAGTGAGTTTTTTTTACGCTTAATGTTAAATATAATATAATTAAGTAATTAACCTTTTAATTTTTATCTAAATGTTAAAAATAATAAATTTAAAAAAATTAGTATCAAAGTCGATCCCTAATCCATACTAATTTAGGGTACCGTCACTCGTTATAAAAAAATGGCATCAAAGTCAATCCCCGACTAAAGTAAAAGCATTAAAGTTACTTGTAGGACAATACAATGTGAACTCTAAAACGAAAATGAAAACGAAATGATGGATAATAAATAGACAGGAATGGTGAGTGCTTCAAAAACAGGGGAAGGGGGAATGGATCGAGTCATTGAGTGATTGTGACATTTCCACGTGAAAAGGAGAAAGAAGACAGACGAAGAAGAAGAAGAAGAAATAAAAGAAAGAAAAAAAGAAAAAAAAAGAAAGAAAAAGAAAGGTGGATGGCGGACGACGCACTTTCCCTGTGCTTTCATACTTTCTAGAGGTTTGATATTTCATTATTTTATTTATTCATTTATTTATTTTAATTATCCATTGAAATCACATCCAAGCTTGATTTTGACATCTAACTTTTCTAATTTTAAATACCGTTATTCTAGGTTTTTGTCCCAAAATATTATATTTTAAAAAAAATTTACCAAAATATTTTGAAAACCAAATTAGTGTCTGTGCTGCCTCATGAATTCTAGTCATGGATCGTCGAAGATTCATCACCACAAGAACCCGCAAAATAAATAAGCAAGACTACGCTAAGGTTCCGTGCCTCACTACTAAGAAAAGCCAAGATTTTCCCGAAGATTCTGTGGCCTGCAGGCCGAATTATCTCGATTACTAACTGCACTCGCTTTCACATGCGACTCGTTTCTCTACGGGCTAGAAGGATCCGTCTTCTCGGGGTTAATAGACCATTTCTTCCCATAACGATGTTAAGCGACTCCATTCTTAACGACGACTTATTCTTCCTTACATAACCCGCCTTCCGATAGAAACACTGCTAGGAGTTGGGCTTCCCGTCCCTATTGGGGAGGCGAGAGGTCTGCTCACGAGAACTTACATTTATATCACGTAAGAGCCTGGCTGATACTCGCATGGAGTAATGATCGGTACAAGCTGACTCAGCAAAGTGCATCCAGATAATATAAGACCTGTGTACTCTATGGGACGTCCGATGTTCCCGGGGCAGTCGTTTCTTTGGCTCAAATTCCTCGCGCTCAGTCGCCTACCAAGGCTACGGAATCGAGCTTCCAGGGCCCATGGTACCCACACTCACGATCGACTCTCGACATGACGTCATCAAAAGCTCAGAATGATTACGAGTTTACGCTTTATCATTTTTAAGTTTGCTGTTCGTAATAACCGACACGACTTTGACTTTTTTAGTTATTAACTATGATATTTAACTTTTTAATAAAATTTTAATTTGAAATTACAAATTACATCAACTTGTATATTATTTACAACAAATTCATTCATATTAACATATTTGTATCCGAATTATAACAAATTCGTTACACAATAAACTTTGATTTCAAATATAAACAAAGTCATTGGATTTTAAGTTAAACCCGTGGATTTTTTTTTTTCAAGTCAAAACCGCAGTCAAGGACTGCGACTTTAATTTAAAAAAGAATTTCCAAATCAACATGACATAAATGCATTAATTTGAGCATTATTTTCGTTTTCAAAGTATTTTCTTAATTTTTAATTTTTATTTTTTAATTTGTATTAGTTTGGGGGAAAACTCGTTATTCTATAGACGTATTTGCCACGTCACGCTCACATCGTGTCGACTGTAAAATTTGAGCAGCAGATGATTGTAGGGGATCTCCCCCAGACTTCCTCTACAATTTTCCCACCAATTTTCCCTTATGAACTTTTCCCCCTCCCTTCCGACTCGCGACCATTCTCCCCGTTTTCTTTGCTCTTCAATTTTTCCATCTTATTTTCTCTCGTACCCTTTTCCCACCTTCCAAACACTCCCACAACGAAGAGAGGATGCCAATAGAGATGCCCAGAGGACTACCTTTCTCGGTGGACACATGGACTCCAGCGTCAAAGAGAAAGAGGCACCATTTTCTCACTCACGCCCACAAAGACCACTCCTCTGGCATCTCCACTCACTCTGCATATCCAATTTACTCTACCAACCTTACGAAAACCCTAATTCTTCAACATTATCCTCAGGTTTGTCTTCTTTCGGCATTTTCCTTTTCCTTTTATTTTTTTGGGTTAAATTTGATCGGGGTTTAATTTTGGGGCGATTTTGCAGCTTGATGACTCATTATTTGTGGACATCGAGGTGGGGCAGTCGGTGGTTGTTAACGATCCGGATGGCAGTTTTCGGGTCGCGGCTTTTGATGCCAATCACTGCCCTGGTATTTGAATCTTTTATTTTTCCATTCGAATGTTCATTGATCTTTTTAATTGAATTTCGATTTTTTTTTTTTTTTTTTTTGGGTTTATGGGGGTTGGATTTTGTGTTATGTTGCGTTTATTTTAATGTCTGATAGGTTTTGCATAAAATTGTGATGTTGCATTGTTATTAGGATTTATTTTCTTTTGATGATTGCTTGTTAGGCTAGTTTCTGTTCTGTTTTTATGTTCGTGATAATATGCTTCATAGTCAGTTTGTATTGACATTGTCATCAACTGATATCTCTCTCTCTCTCTCTCTCTCTCTCTCTCTCTATATATATATATATATATATATATATATATATATATATATATATATATATATTTATATATATATATTTGTGTTAATCTGCCTATGCTTTCTTTTGTTCTCTTAAACCTGTCCAGTAGTAGTTTTGGTCCAAGTTGTGCTAATTTTTGGTTCAGTAATTCTAGTTCTATGTTAATATGTGCGTAAGAGCTTTAATTAGATTGGATTAGGTCACAAAAGCATCAATACAATATCCTTGCTCATCATTATGAAAAAGGTGGAAGACGTGCTCCATCTTTTAAGATAGGTGGATTAGTTCCTTCTTGACTCGCTATTTAAAATATAGACAATAGAAAATTATTGGATAACAACTCCTTATTTCTCAAAATGAGACTTAGCCTCTCTGAAAGAGTTGGTTGCTCTCAGTTAAATAATATAAGGTATTGGATTATAGATGCATGAAAAGGATGTTCCCAATCAAAATGTTGCAATTGTTGGGGCTTTTTACTTTATCTTGAGACAAGTTTGACCCTTGTGATTAATTTTTTAAGCACAATCGTAGACATCCCACATTTTTGTTCCTTTGTGTTTCTTTTCTTTTGACCTACTATGTCAAAAAAACCTACGGTTTGTTAGATGGAACAATGCCTTAATTTCCAGGTTGCAGGGCTATGGCCGCTATTGGACTGATTCGCGAGCCAAAATTGGTATGATGAAAGGAGTTTATTGGGTTTGTAGAGAGAAGGTTTTTTGTTGTAGAGGAGAGAGAGGAGTTCTCAAGGGGGAAGTGGTTTGGGTCTATTGTAGAGAGTTTTTGTGTATAAAACATATTTTGTGTATCATCCAATACAACTAAATATGAGAAAATAATTTTCTTTAGCACTTTTTTTCTTATTATTTTTTAGAAACCAAACACAACCTAGTGTTTTTGCCCCCCTCAACTTATTTTTTGGGTCCGCCACTGATGGAATAACGACACACAACCCCTCTCGAGGAGGCCTGTTAGTCACATAAATCTCGCGACGCCCCATCTCGAGGCCCGTCGACAACCCATCAACCTCAAGGAATACTCGTGAATGCCTGCAACCCGACCTACTACGAAAAATCCGTAGTCTCCTTGTACGAGGAGCTCTAACACTTAATACATAACTTGTCCCAACATCAATAACACGAAGTAGTAAGGCCCTCAGCCATAAATCAATACTCATCACAATACATCCAAACCAAATATATATCTCATGGTTTCAAGAGTTAATAATTTACTTCTTATACACCATATATTAAAATTCTGTAATTCTAATACACGATACAATATAACACCAAAGCCAATAACCCGACTTTCTCTTAAAACGATCTCTGTGATGAGCCGTCTCTTCTCGCACGTGCGCTCCCTCAGACCGAAAAATAATATCCTCGACAGGCAGAGCATCGCCAAGAAGGGAATCACCCTAAACGGGTTACTCTCCACCTAAGTGCATATGCAATGCTCCACGAAACATACATTCAAGTACATGCGTGATCCTACTCAATGTCTACATGATCAATTCATACCCCGAGTCCTTCCACCCTCACACTCGCTCTAAGCCACGTATGAGAAACATTATTTTCTCTAACAAAGATATTGTTTTATTTCGCGATCACTTCGATATAAGTAGTGGACCGACTGATGTTCTTTAAGGATAACCCTCCGATGTATATCAATCACGACTCCGACGATCGATATTTTATACTCGACTCACCCTCTCGATAAATATTATTATTAGTCAACCCTCTGAAACCACTCTCTCAATAAACCACCTCATGCACTCACTCCTATCATTCTAGGGTGCCCTAGTGCATATGGAAATGCATGATGCCAATTCCAATACAATTATATAACACATGTAAATATATAATCATGCATATATTCACATAATTTAAATCACACAAACATGTCATGTAATTTCACAATTCATTACATCAAAATTAGCTCACGTGGGCTAATGATCAAACACGAGCAATTCAACTTGAATTACTCGACCAAACACGTTTTCACACAAAAATTGATTTTCGTGTCACTATTCATGTGAACAGTGACCCCGGTTTCACTTCGTGAACTCGATTTCCATGGCCATTCCCGGCCTCATTCCCACCAAAGCACATTTTATTTCATGATTTATGAAACAACACCCAAAAACAGCCCCCAACACAGTCACGGACTGTCACGGGCCATCCATTTGAGCTCCATAATTCTCACACTCCGGTTCCAAGTTTTGGGACCGATCAAACGGCCGTTCAAGGCCTCAACCCAACCGAAACATCATAAAACACTTAAACCAAGTGTAAAACCAAGTAGGATAAATCCCCTACCTCACGGAGTTTGTCGAAACTCCTTAAATCCGGTGCCCACGCGTAGGTCTCGATGCGTAGAGCAGCTTTTCTTCTTGCTCCGAAGAATTTCGACGGTCGGATCTCCCGGTATTTTAGAGAGAAGGTACACCTTCTCACTCTAAAAATGAATTTGAAACTCATCGTAGTTCTTCCCTCCCACGTTTCTCGGGGCTTTTCTAAGGCAGAGATGGTCACCGGGAATGCTTGTCTTTTCCTCATTTAAGAATTTAAATAATGACCATTATGTCCCTAAGCTTGATTTTCACATTCGCACTATCTCACATCCATTTCCATAATTTACTCATGCAACATAAGTAACATGAGGTTATATGTGACTTTCGACACGACACATGTTGTTTTATACCTAAACGCGACATGCCTCGAAACACGCAAATCCTAACCCGTCTCACCGACGAATTCACTGGTAGCTGACGCGAGACGATTCCAACGGTGAAATCTGTTTCGTCATCTGAGATATAGAGAATAAATTTCAGATTTTTGACCAAAATTACGATTTTGCCATTTTTCCAGAAATTGGAATTTCTCGGGTCTTATAGATCTAACTCGAACAAGCCTTTGAAAAATTGGAAAATACCAAAAAATAGGATCTTGCGAGGAAGATGACAACTTTTCCACAAAAAAACAGCACCCCAGAATGGAATGTGGCCCAAAAACTATAAATCACCTCTTCATGCCCTGGAATCTAGAAGAAATCAAGGAAAAAATGAAGAAACCCTAGAAAACTAGGCCTGCCAGAGAGAAAAAGAGGCAAAAGAGCAACTCCCCAGTGACGACAAGGGATGAGAGTAGTCCAGAGATGCTCTTCGATGTGTGGCGAACCTGGGTTAGGTGGCGCATGTCAAAACAGTTATCCAAGCACCCCCATGAGCCGACGCGTGAGTTCATGCGCCTCGAGGAAAGACAACGTGTGGATTGCCGGAATGAAGTGTGGTTGGCCTTGACGAAAAGAGGGACCTTTGACACACCTGTTGGAGTTGTTGTAGGTCGGAATGGATGGTTGTCGGAAAAATTGCCGGCGATGAGAGAATCTAACGGATCCGACGTCAATGGCTGCTGTTAGAGAACTCCTTGGTAAGATTGACGTGATCGGAATAGACCTTGACCACCTAATGGATTGCCAAAATTGATTAGACGGCTAAACCCTAACCCTAATCTTTCTATGGGTTTGATACCATGTAGAAAGAAAGACAAGAATAGGAGGAATGAATTCCCTTGTATTTTTCATTGATCCATTGTGAATATATATATACAAAAGCCAATTTAACCTTCCTAATAGATTACGACTCTTATAAGATAAGGTTCCTAATAGGTTACAACTCTATATGTAAAGTAGATATATGCTTTAACACCAATGATTAAATGAGACTTGGTCATAATTATCTAAAGGCTCCTTACCTCAATTATTGCTTCACCATCTACCATTTGCTCAAGACATCCTCAAGTAGTAGTGACGTGTGGTGACAACAATGAAGCAATTTTTCTCACGTTAGCTAACCCAAAATCATCCCAAAGAATGATGGCTTTGTAATTCATACTCGGTGAAGATGTAAAACCACTCTCTCTCATTGTTTCTCTCATTTACTCAATTGACATCGATTAAAGAAGAAGTGCTTTCTACTAGAAGTAAAATAGATGTGAAAAGAACAATAACTACTTTAACTAAAAGTTTAAATTTCCCAACATTTTTTTTGATAAGTACATAATTTTGTCCCTACTGGGACTTGAACCTAGTCCCCTCGGCCCTATGCCGACGACTAGCCCTTAACCACTAAGACAAGCCTCAATGGCTTCCCAACATTAACTAGAAAGGGAAATGGTTTTTCGTTGAAATGGAAAAATAAATTTAAATGTGATAGTTGCATTTTAATAAAAAATAGCTAAGTGACCATCTTATTCAATAAGATGATTGTGCCTTATCACTCAAGAAAAAAAATCTTAACTAAGCTTCCTTACTTCCTCTTCACTACACTCTATCTATGTGTTCCTCTTCTCTCTTCATGCTTGCTATTTGTAGAAGAGAGGACTCACGTGGAAGTGGGGATCTGAGAGTATGATGGGACCCTTTACTGCACCAATTCACCTTGTAAATCTTAAACAAATGGACAATAAGGTGACCATCCTTGCTTGTTGGGAGCTATGCATACCATGGTAGTTAGAGCTTTTATGGTAGCTTTGATTCACCCCTTAAGGCATTGACAGTGGTCCTTGTGAGCTTTATTTGAAGAGGAAGGAGAGATCAATGGATTTGAAGCTTAGATCTTCGCTAAGGAGAAGAAATGGAGAGTAAGAAATGAAGAGAGAGGGATTTGGGAATGTTGCAAGGCTACTTGGGGTTGAAAAGGCATAAAAAAGCTGAGAATTGTAAGGAGTAATTGTTCTGGTTGCTAGACTCTTAGCCTAATGAACTTAGTGTTTTCCTAACAGGTAGACTATCCAAAATGTATTTCTTGCATTTTCTCGGTGGTTCTTGAAGTAGAGTCAAGGGGCTATTAATCCATCCCCTTCCAAAGTGTCTTGTTTTAGTCGCCTATCCCCTTTTTTTCTTTCTTTCCTGCATAACTCACAAAATGATCAAAACGATTTTTATTGATAAAATGCGGTAATTAAGGCACTCATATGCATGTAATGTTGTCAGTTTCTACCCTTGAGGCCTGCCTTAATTGGTTAAGGGATGAGAAGGGTTTGTGGAAGGTTCCAGGTTCATCACATCGTGGCAAAAACTAACCTGTCAAAGAAAAAAATGTTTTTTGTTTTACTATGCTAATCAGTGAACAATTTTATGCTTATAAATGGGTGCTCAAACAGAAGGTTGTGTACTAGGATCCATGGACATTTGGTGGTTTAAAATAAAGAGTAGCTTGGTTTTGAGGCATCTCTTGCTCAGGGGTTGTCAGGATGAGCTTTCAAGTTCAACACAAGTTAGAGAATCAATCCCTTAATTTTTCTAAGGCAGTCCTATGAAAAACAGTCTATAGTTGATGCATTCTCAGTATGAAATCTTTTTGCCCTATATTCCACTAATAATCTATTCAAACAACTCTTGTCCTCACTCTATTACACTCTCTCCAAACTTCCATATCTGATTGTCTTACATTATTGATTCCTTTGACTAAGAAATTGATGTAAGAATTTTGGTGTCTCATCAACGGGGTGATATATTGAGATGGTGACACCAAAGCTTTAGTGTTAAGAAATATACCATCTTAAGAATCTAGTAAAACAAGTTTCCATTTTTATCTTCCTGTGTTCTATAATCTTCTAAAGATAACTCCCTAATTAATTGTACTTATTAAAAAAAAAACCAAGTGCTTTAATTGTCTTATGTTGGCCTGGATACCTCTTCTGGTGTTCTATATCTTAGAGAATGTTGGGTCCCTCGAATCTCATTCAAGTTGAAACAGGTGTTGATGTGTGCCAATCTCGTCCTATTAAGTCTCTATCCTAGTCACCAAATCAACTTGAACCAAGTTATTTATTCGTAGGAGGGTCAGATCAATCTAGGATGCACCAAGTCTACCCATGATGTGTGCCAGTAACAGATACTCCATTTTTTGTACCCATTCCACCTTGCCTTTTTATTGTAACAATAAACAAATCAGGGGAAACCTCAAAAAAAAAAAAAATGTCATGATGACCCTATAAACCTTTTAAGCTATACTTCTATCTATAATTTTTTTTTAAAGCAAGTGGAGTCATGCATGCACTTTGCAGAATTGCTGATTTATCTCAGAAGAACTATACAGTTGTAATTAACATGTTTAATTTGTTTAAATTGTTTCTAATGCTATCTTGGTATGCTTTTCAGTTGATATTTAAATGTGTTCTGGAGATGCCTATTGTCGTATATCTTAAATCTTTGGAGAAAATTTCCTTTATTTCTATATTTCTTGTGTGTGTCTGCGTTGAGGATGGGGAGGATTTTTGGCACGGAGTGGGATTGTTGCAGGTGGGGGGTTGGAAGAAGGGAAGATGTTGGTGGCTTAGAAAATTTCTCTTGACGTATGATTCCTTTTTTAACTGGATCTTCAGGAGCTGTAATGTTCTTGTTTGAAGGCAATTTTGGTAATATCCTGCATACAGGAGATTGCAGGCTCATCCCTGAGTGTTTGCGAAACTTACCAGAAAAGTATGTAACCAAGAAAGGAAAAGAACTAAAGTGTCAGCTTGATTATGTTTTCCTAGACTGCACGTTTGGGAGATCTTCTCTGCAGATTCCCAGCAAGCATTTGGCTATTCAACAGGTAATCTTGGTTGCCTTAACTTGAATTATTTGCAGGTAGATAAGCTGGTGTTCAATGCATAGTGTAAAGTGTTACCTTGTGAACTATTGAAGCCGTGTGCTTCCAGTGTTTGTCCGTTTTTCTTTTTCTCTTTTTTCCAATTCTATAGGCATTTTATCAAGAGGAGGGAGCTACATCTATCTATATGCATAAATTGCATGGTAGTAGCATTATTTTTATGAATTTCATTGATTGGTGCATGAACAAAGCCTTAATGAACTTAATGATGCTGTTCTTACATTTTAATTGATGCAGATAATATCAAATTGTAAACAGATATATATATATATATATATATATATATATATATATATATATATATATATATATATATATATATAAATAATTTCAAAGAAACGTGACAATGTTAATTATCAGGGTAGTAGTGCAAACATGTGCCTGGTACTTGCTAAGCTTGGGTACTAAATTCATTTTGCACCATTCTTTTCTGCATAAACACAACAATTTAGGTGTGTCCAGGGAGAAAAATGAAAGGAAAATATATCCATGCCTTTACATAAAGCTTAAGCCTTTAAATGATTCTCTTCCTTCCCTGCAGAAAACTTCCAGTTTCTCACTACTCAAAACGAGAGGAAACTTATGTTCAGGAATCTAAAGTATAATGGTGAAGGGAGTTATAGTGAAGAAAGTTGCCTTTTGCAAGAGAGTATGAGAATGGTGGGGAAACAAAGGGTAGGTAGTTTGAGAAAGAAAATACTGTATCATGGTGTGAAATCCATTCAAATTCAATTTCATTCTCCTACTATTTGAATCCACATGCTCTTCATATTATGAAACACTTCTAACCATTTACCAACATGATGACTCTAGTAGGACACAGTGCAAAATTTCTTTTCACCATAGGTTGTTAAGCTTCTTCTCACCATATGTTGGAGAACTTAAGATTTGGTGGGAAACTCACTCCCAGAATTCTGTTTCCAAAAGTCAGACAAAGCATGTTAGAACATTCAAGGAAACATGGAATCTTTCGAAGGAACATTTTAAACCATTGAGGAGACTCTGAGGACCTTCTAGGGAATAGATTGGCCACATATATCTTATTTTAGCGATGGAATTACACCATCTCTAGCTTAATCCCTGACCATCTGACTAAGAAATTTGACAAAAATATCAAGGTAATTTATGAGAAGCATGCTTGATGTCTACCTGTAAGATATTTTTCCTCTTGATGTTTCACAAGCATTTTCCTAAAACCTCTCGTAGTTCTGTAAAGTTTGTGTATTGATCTACCGAACAACTACTTTGGTATTCATATTTGGGCCTTTTTTTGTACTTTACCTATTTGTTATTGAGCTTTCCTAGAGCTTCTTATTTGATTCCAGCTCTTTTTCTGCTTACTATTTTCAGTATAGAGTAAATATATTTCTAATCGATGCAAAAAGTTGAGACTCAAATCAAACAACTGATATAGGTTTGTTGTGACAAATAATCCATTTTGTTACCACTAATCATTGTAAGAACATAGTTATTTTAGGCGCAAGGCGCACCGAGGCGCAAAAGCCTCTTGAGGCCTTGAGGCACGGGTTTTTTTAGTGAGGCACACCATATGTCAAATATATATTTTATGATTCTTATGATGGTTGTTTCCTATTTTTACATGACTTTCTCGCAATGTCTTGGCTATTTTAGTTGATCTTTTTCTTCTTCTCCGTTTCTATAAGGATTATATGGTATTTAGGAGGATTAGGGCTTTTTTTTGGAGTTGAAACATGGCAGAAATGGGGATAGAGGGGCTGAAATCCTGAAAATCAGGCATCTAGGGCCAAAATGGCATCGTTTTGGTGCACCAAAGGTTTTTTTTTTAAACTCAAGACTCAAAATGACGTTGTTTTGGATAAGTTAAAATAACTTATCCGACCAAAACGACGTTGATAATCACTTTTCTCTCCTTCAATCATTCTTGTGTCAGTTAATTCTTCCTTTGCATGTCCATTATGAGACCCTAAAACCAAGGAAACACAAGTACTCAAAATAAAGCATGAAAAATTTGTCTCATCAGTTAGGTGTGAAGGCAGAATCTAAGAATTTTAGCTGTGAAATTAACCTAAATCTGAGTTGTAATTAATTAAAGTATGCATGCGTCAAAGAATTACATCTTTATCTATTTTTTCCACTTTGGAGGGGGGAGTTTTGCTAATACTGGTTTCTTCTGCATCAGGTTTTAAAGATTTATCTACAAAGAAAAAGGATTTGTCACTAATCCTATTTCTCTAGTAGTTATTGATATCCTTGTGTACCTGTTCTGTGCTCCTTTCGATGCTCATTTTATAAAATTCTAGGTATTATGGAGAAAAAAAGGGAGGTCTTTATTAGTCACTAAGATGAACTAGTTCCCTTTCTCTCTGCCTATTGGTCTCTCTACAAGAATGCCAATTAACCTTATTTATTATGCAGTGATATCTTTATAACTCAGCCCATCTAATATATCGATTGTGCACCTATGAAGCAGGTTATCAATTGTATATGGAAGCACCCTGATGTCCCAATCGTGTATCTGTGCAGCGATATGCTAGGTCAGGAAGAGATTCTTGTCAATGTGTCCAGAACATTTGGGTCCAAGATATTTGTTGATAAAGCCAGCAATCCTGAATGTTTCCAATCTTTGACACTTCTGGTTCCTGAAATTCTGTCTCAAGATCCATCTTTCCGTTTCCATTTATTTGAAGGGTTTCCTAATCTTTGTGAAAGGGCACAAGCGAAGCTTGCAGAGGCTCAAGCTAATTCCCTACCCGAGCCTCTCATTATCCGCCCTTCAGCACAGTGGTATGCATGTGAGGAAGACTTACCAAGGGCTGAAAGGCTAAAAAAGGACAGCTTTAATGAAGCTGTTAGAGATCAGTCTGGTATTTGGCATGTCTGTTACTCAATTCATTCATCTAGGCAAGAATTAGAGTGGGCACTGCAGCTTCTTGCACCCAAATGGGTTGTATCAACTACTCCCAGTTGCCGAGCTATGGAGCTGAATTATGTGAAAAAACATTGCTTTAGCAGTCACATAACTTCCAGTCACTCTCTCTGGAAGCTTCTAGACATTGGTGTGGAAGCTTATTCAAATCTAGATACATCAGAATCTCAACTGCAACCGGTAAAAATATCTGCTTCCAGCCTGGAAGAACGGTTAGATTTGTCTACTCCAAGTGAAAGTCCACCTCTCACACTATTTGGAAAGGCTAGATTTGGTTTCCAAGATTCTACTTATCAGCATGAACAGAAGAGAACAATGGTCGTGGAATCTGCTTCTCAACAACTAGTTTCTAATAAAGCAGAAAATGAATTCTCATCAAGCCAAGGTGTTCTTGAATTGAAATGTGAGAATTCCTTGGAGGAAAAAGTAGAGCTAGATGTTACTGAAGTACCTAGTAAAAAGTTAGTGGAGAAAGAAATGGAAGTGTGCAAAAATGCTTCTCAGGCTCCCATCATAACCTCGAGGGGCTTCACCAAAAGCTTGAAAAATTTGTACAGGTCAATGAATGTGTCTGTGCCTGAGCCTCTTCCCTCACTGGTGGAACTTATGAATTCCAATAAACGTGCCAAGAAGATGCATTGGTGCTGAAAGAACTGCTCATCTTTTCAAATAGTGATGGGGCTGTTCTCATTTTCATTTGCTGCTCTTTCTAGGTGAGATATCATCCCCAGTTGCTTGAAGAGGAACAGCAGAAATAAAATAAAAGAATACTGGAAGCCTCAACTATATGGCGGCTCCTTATGTGACGGAAAACATTACATTGTGGTAACCTCATTTGCTTGGTGGAAATAGCTGTATCTTACATTTTACTTCTGAATTTTTTTATCCATGAATAACCGTCTCTTAATATGAATGCTGTGATTATAGTTTATCAATAAATACTTCTTGGCTTTGTGCAGTAAGTTGTTTAATAGCATAAGAACATAGGATAACTGGACTGACCAGGTTCTATTTTCCCCCTACAAGTGGGATAAAATCCCATAGGAAGATGGGGTTTACGTATTGGTGGGGTATGGAAGTTTATTTTCAATCTTTTTTACCCCTATGAAAACATTTGATTGAGCAGCTGCAGGGGATCAAATGGAGTAGCTGTGGAAGATGCAGTCTCCATCTTAACCACCAATCAAGCTGCCATCTGCATAATTGATTGAGCTCGTATCCTCACAACTAATGGTGACACATGGAGGTATGATGGAAATTTCTTGTATTTTTCTAAACCATTTCTTGAATATCTATCCCCTCCCTCTCATGTGTGTATGTTTCTTTTTACATGTTCTCCATAACTAAGAAAGTAATGAAAACTAAAGTACTTATTTGGTAGGTAGAAATTTTACGACTACTGCAGTGACTTTTGAGCAAAGGAAAAGCGCGTTTGAATTCACGAGAATAAAGGCGAAGAAAGCAATTTGAAAACGAAAGAAAATGAATCGCTATTTTGACATTTTATATTTGAACCAGAATCTTAGAATTAGCCCATTTCACTTTGTTTTGAATTAAAGATTGAAATTCAACCAAATGGGGTTGAAAATGAAAACGTATTTTTCAACCAAATTCAAGTGCAACATATTTTAAAAAATGAAACTAAAGATTGAATACGTTGAAAATTTCGTGATACGAGATTTTGGATAGAGTTGAAAATTTTCCGTGGTAACGCAGACTGAAGCCATCCCAAGCTATTCGAAAATAGTTTTCTCATATTTCATAGAGACGAAAACATTTTTAACTACTTTAAGAAAACCGATTTTCTAATTTACAAAACATATTTGACCCTTTTTTTTCTACTAAAAACACTTTTTGCAAATTTCTTCTCAAAATGGGTTGTTTTTTAGAGCAAATTTCTGGTGCTTTCATGTGTTTTTTGGTAGTGTTATAAGAAACAATTGAAAACACATAAAACTTTGGGAGCGTTTACTTTGTACATAAATGCACGGTTTCTTTGTGGAAAACAAGCCAAAAAAGCGATTTTTTATTTTTTATTGTTTCATATTTGAGTTCTCAAAAAATATAATATTTCTGAAAACAATTGAAACCTGTCTTCAGAGACTACTCTTGGAAACTGTTTTTTGAGACATTCAGGGCCTGTTTGGTTACAGTTTTTGAAAAGTGTTTCTTGTCCTCAAATTCGATTCCCCATTGCCTTTTGAACCTTAACCTGGCTATGTCATCCTGCCTTTTCCTTTTTTATGTTTTGTCTATTTAAACATTATACATTAACCAGGCGAGAAAGGAAAATTATAAATGGAATATTGAAAAAGTTTTCTACCGTTGTAATAACATTGGAAGTATGAAGTATGTATAATAATTATATTTTGGTTGTACTTATATGAGAGGCATGAGGAAAATATTAGTGTAAAGGAAATCAAATCGAAAACAATATTTTTGTTTTACAGAATAAAAAAATAATACAGAGCATGAGTGAGGTCTGACTCCCTCACCACCAGCTCCTGTCTCATAAATGATGGGCCCAGCTAAGATCATAGATTAAAATAATTATTGGAGAATTAATGTTATTAATAATAAAGAAAAGGGGGGGTTGAACTGTAAAGTAGGCTGGAACTAGGCAGAAGATGAGTAAGATGAAGATAGAAATTGCATGATTCTAGTTACTACTCTGTCTATAGAAAGAGTAGCTATTGACATGCATAGGCTTTTGGAGGTCTCCGCCTCTGGTGGGCAGTGGCATTCAATGTAAGATATTATCCGTTTTGGGTATAAAGCGTTCTCATTATTTTTAAAAATAATATGTTTATTAGATTGAAAGGACATTGTATCCATGGAGTGCAGGGATCAAATGAACAAAAAATATCCCATACAGCGGGAGCTAAAGTGGGGCACAGAAACCTATGAAATTTAAGTGATTTTGATATACATTTACTAACAATTCAGTTCAATCATATATATATTATCACTTTAAACCAAGATGTCCTCATGTTTTAAACAATCTATTAAATTAAAGAAGTTTATACTTTTATAATACTGAAATATTTCTCTCATATCTAATATGAGAGTATTGACACACGATAGGGTCGCACAGAGGATGAGACGATAATCTCAAATCAAATCTAATTTTTTTTCCTCATGATGTGATCTGATTCAGGTGGGGAATTTGGCAACTTGTTTCCCAATGCTTATCGTCACCCTCCCCTAATCATATTATTATACTTAATGGTGCACTTCAGTTTAAAGTATTCCAAAGTAGGAAATATCTAGTAGTACTCTTCCATCACGTATCATTGGATGAGAATGCAGATTCTCAATTTGAATGCGATGAAAATGGATCCTAAACCTTAATTGCCATAAATATCATCTCTAGTGAATTCGGATTATGAGAAACTATCCATTTTATTAATTCATTTTATTTTTATTTTTGTCTAAGGATCATTTGTTCAAGTTTTATGTACTCATAGTTTTCTCAATTTTAATTTGCATTTGGATTTCTGCCTAATTACAACCAGTCTAATTTTATCTTCTACAGCGAAGTAAGAAAGAAGAAAGCCATCCCGATGGGCGACCCCTGAAAGCCACTATATTATGGTAGTCTTTTGCTAAATGGCGTCTTTTGATTGGGGCATTTGTGGGTGTGGCTTTTGGCCCAGCATTATATTCAAGCCCGGACGATATCAAAGTCCGTGAGAAGCCGAGTATCACCAGCGCGGCAATGGACTTGAGCCACGCGACACGGCCCGACTTCATGGACTATTCGGTCACAACAAAGGCTTCTAGGATTTATTGCTCGCCATATCCTCCTTCTAACTTCATTTGCTATCTCAGAAGATGACTAACCAATGATTTTTACATTTGGTCCCTTGTAGCCCTCAAAGTCATCCTCCTGAGCCGCCGCGTAACCACCCTTAGGATGGTCAAACGATCCTTGAGGCGGAAGATTCGAGTGACTTGGCTATCCAAAAGGAAAAACGGTTGACACGCAAATAAAGTGTCTTCCTCCCTTCCATTTCGGAAACCAATCACCCACTTTCCATAAAAAGTGGATCATTGGCCTTGAAACCCGGGGTCGTTATTCTTAGTCGACTGTAGATCTGAGTGGAGGTCGGGTTCTGCCTTGAGCTTTAGAAAATCGAGACGAGTCTCCTTTATGCGGGGAGCTCTACCCAAATCTGAATCTGTAAATAACTTTTAAATTTACTGTCCCAAACAATCAATATATACAATATATCAATAAACCATGGGCTTATAACTAATACTCATTAAACCACATATCTAACTATTTCTCCAATTATCTCGATAAGTACATGGATTGATTCTGGCACTTATCTGACGTATATTAAGCATTCTGCAAGTCTAATACATGTTATGTCCAAAAGCCATCAAAATCATGGCCAAAGCTTCTTCAAAATGAATTGTCTTCTCGGCGCTCTGTGCACGAAAAAGGGGGTCCCACGACGGGGTGAGGCTAAAGCTCGATGGGAGAATCGCACAAGTGAAATTTTCCTTTAAGTGCAATGCAATGCTCCAAATTAAGCACACCTCAAATGGCTCAGTGATCTGCCAGATATCTACATGATTGCCACAATAATATGATCTCCTTGAGCTCACTCATACTTGCCTAAGCATATCATGAGAAAATAATCATTTTCAAGAAACAAAACTTTTGTTCTTGAAAATATCTCTGAAAATGACCGGTAAGATATGGGACTCTTCGAGGTGGTGTTGGTGAGCTTTCGAAACGATCATGGTCCTCATCGAAATGATACATTTGTATCTCTGACGATTCTCAGAATATAAATCTGTAAAATTCCTTCGCAACCATATCCGTTTTACAAAAATACATTGTCATGCACTCACCTAATTCTGATCATAATGTATGCCGTATTAGCCACATTGTGTGTGGCGTATTTTGATGTTGTTTCATTTAAGAGGGTTTTTTAAAAAAAAAAAAGGATTGGAGTAAAAGTAGAGAGAAAAAAAAAAAGGAGAGAGAGAACATATCTCATGTTTCTTCGATCACTCTTCCATTCAAATCATTTACACAATATCGATATCGTATTTTCAATTAACTATAATTCACCTTTGTATAATTCCACACCGATCATCGCGATCTAAGCTCACTTGAGCGAATCGTAAATCATCGCGATGAACTACATTTGAATTTAATTCTATATAATTGTGTCGTGTGTTAACACCTCAAGCATTAAGCCAATAATTATTTGATCAACCAGCTCTCCAAATTAATTACCACATACCGACGAACCGATTCACCTGATTTCAATGCCACGAACACATGGACCTTTATGGCCATTTCACACAAACCGGAATGTTTTACTTGATCCGAAACCAACTGATGGGGCATCCCACAGTGACCCTTGTCAATATCTCGGTTTCACTTTTTGGAACCGAATTTCTTACCGTGCCGGTCTCATAAACACAAGCATAATTTATTAAATAAATTATCACAAAGACCTGTAGTCATGTAACAGTGTCTAGATTGCAATCGACTCCCCCAAAGAAATTCACTGTGGGTCCCATGTTTTTAGAGTAGATCAAGCGGCCATTCACGGCCTTTATCATCTCAAGCATGCATTTCAATGCCAAATTCCACACAAACAACCCCCTAACATTACGGACAGTCAGGCCTAACAAAAATCTCTCAAATAAATTCAAATAATTCGGTCCCAAGTTTTGGGACCGATCAAACGGCCCCTCACGGCCTCAAACCAACCAAAACATGGAAAAACCCTTAAAAAATGGAATAAGCATAAGTAGGAAAATCCTACCTCTTCGGGGTGTCAAAAAAAGAAACTATAAACCCGGAGTCCACGCGTGGCACGCTCGCGTGAAACCGTTTACCTCCCTTCTTCTTCGTCGAATCGACGGTCAGATCCTCAGTATTTACAGAAGGAAGGCGGCTACCTGCTCTAAGCTCCATTGAAGCCACATCTCCTTAAAAATGAGCTCCACGTTTTCCTTTTGGCTAATGTAGAAGAAGGAGAAGCTATTCCACTATTTTGTCATTTAGTAACTTAAGATTTAGTTAATGACCTTTATGTCCTTATTTTACCAGAATTGATATTCGTCACTACCTCGGCCGTCCATTTTCATCATTTCTCTACTCATACCACTTATGGTACATGAGTACATGTTATATGTGGCTTTCGTCGCATCGAAAACCGATTTCACGGCACGGCTGGCGATGCCTCGAAAAAGCGTGCATTCGGTATGCCGGCCAAATTCGCGAAATTTCACGTGCTAACTAGATTTCGCGAGACGATTCCAACGGTGAAATCCGTTTCGTCATCCGAGATCTAGAGAATTAATTACGGATTTTTAACCGTAATTAAATTTTTGTAATCAAAATTACGATTTTGCCCTTATTCCAGAAATTGGAATTTCTCGGGTCTTACAATCATCCTCCTCCTTCATAAATAAAGAAGGAGTGAAAACAAAAAGGTAAGTAAAAATATTCGAAAGAAATTTTTGCATTGATGGCGCTCTCATTTTTATCAACTGGCATGGGAGGCGGCAAACACACTACTTGTGCCTTGTTTGTTCTGGTCTTTCTTTGCCCGGAGTTAATGCCTCGACAATCAGGGTGACTCACGAGAATCTAGAGACAATAATTGAAACCGTGCAGTAGAATGACCAAGCAAAAAGTCTCATCGGCAACGTGCGAGGCTACGTTGGTTATCAAGTGATCCCTCACACCTCGAAGATTCGGTAGTTCTCACTCACTCGTCTGGTTCATTGGATCCTATCGCTATGGCTAGCAACTTAGCAAATTAGTCCCTTGAGGACCAATTTCTTCGCTGGCGTTAGGATATGGAGATGAAGCAAGAAGAAAGGCTAGATAGATGGTTGAATTGTGGAACTGTGCTGACCTTCTGTAACAAGAGAACGATCGCCTGCGGGCTCATTTGGAAGAGGATCTGGGTAAAAATGCACGAGGGAGCAACCATCTTGCACCACTGGTTAAACAGAATAAAGGCAAGGAGCCCATCACCTTGCAGGCGTGATGATCGTGGACGGCGAGTTATTCTTTGGTAGCTCAAGCTGCACATTTGCCACCCCCCCGAAGAATAACATGGAGAGTGGAATCGAGAAAGAGGCCCTGCGCCATTCGGTCGTTACATCGGTGGCATCAGTACAAGAAATCAGCAAAGAAGCGACGGCGGTGACGGAGCCCATGAAAGCGTGCCGCGTGGCATAGGAGCGTAGCACCATCACCCAAGTTCATGTATCCTACGCCCGAGGTTGCACTCGCCCCGCACATGCCACACCATCCACCCTTTGTCAGGGGACATGAAGACATGCTATCTTCCTTTAGGCGACACATCTTGAAATTTCTGAACATTTGCATGAAGCCCCGTCATACCGCCTTTTGCCATGTATGATGGCTCCTCCCGTCAAATATGACCACATCTTGCCCACTTGTCGGGTAATGATACTCAATCACGACAATGCTTACTATCTGAAGTGTTCCAGCCGGCGAAGGGGCACGCCCTTCTTAGTTCCATAAACTTCCGTGGAGATCTATCAACTTGTTCAATGAGTTATGGGCTGCATTTGTTTCCTAGTACTTGTGCTTAGTTCGGCAAAAGGGAAACATCAGTTCTTTGCAAACCATCTTTAAGCGGGAAGACGAGTCCATTCGCTATGTCATTGCCTCTTGAACCTTAACCTGGCTATGTCATCCTGCAATTTCCTTTATTATGTTTTGTCTATTTAAACATTGTACATTAACTAGGCGAGAAAGGAAAATTATAAATGGAATATTGAAAAAGTTTTCTACCGTTGTAATAATAACATTGGAAGAATGAAGTATGTATAATAATTATATTTTGGTTGTACTTATATGAGAGGCATGAGGAAAATATTAGTGCAAAGGAAATCAAATCGAAAACAATATTTTTGTTTTACAGAATAAAAAAATAATACAAGAACATGAGAATTGAGGTCCCCAAACTCTAAATGATGGGCCCAGCTAAGATCATAGATTAAAATAATTATTGGGGAATTAATGTTATTATGCAAAGAAAAGGGGGTTGAGCGTAAAAGTAGAAATTGGAACCCGGCAGAAGATGAGTAAGATGAGAATAGAAATTGCATGATTCTAGTTACTACTCTTGTCTATAGAAAGAGTAGCTATTATTGTCATAGGCTTTTGGAGGTCTACGCCTGTTGGGCGATGGCATTGATATAAGATATTATCTGTTTTGGGTATAAAGCGTTCTCATTATTTTTAAAAATAATATGTTTATTAGGTTGAGAGGACATTGTATCCCATGAAATTAGGGATCAAATGAACAAATATCCCATACGAGGCTAAGTAGAGTAAAAAACCCTATATGAAATTTAGAGATCGATTTTGATATCATTTATAACGATTCAGTTCAATCATATATATATTATCTACTTTAAACCCAAGATGTCCTCATGTTTTAAAGCAATCTATTAAATTAAGAGAAGTTTATACTTTTATAATACTGAAATATTTCTCTCATATCTAATATGAAATATTGACACACGAATAGAGAGTCGCACAGAGGATGAGACGATAATCTCAAATCAAATCTAATTTTTTTTCCTCATGATGTGATCTGATTCAGGTGGGGAATTTGGCAACTTGTTTCCCAATGCTTATCGTCACCCTCCCCTAATCATATTATTATACTTAATGGTGCACTTCAGTTTAAAGTATTCCAAAGTAGGAAATATCTAGTAATACTCTTCCATCACGTATCATTGGATGAGAATGCAGATTCTCAATTTGAATGCGATGAAAATGGATCCTAAACCTTAATTGCCATAAATATCATCTCTAGTGAATTCGGATTATGAGAAACTATCCATTTTATTAATTCATTTTATTTTTATTTTTGTCTAAGGATCATTTGTTCAAGTTTTGTAAGTGTACTCCATAGTTTTCTCAATTTTAATTTGCATTTGGATTTCACCTAATTACAACCAGTCCTAATTTTATCTTCTCTAACTTGAAGTAAGAAGAAAACCATCCCAGTGGACGACCCTAAGCCACTATATTATGGTAGTCTTTTGCTAAATACATCTTTTTGATTGGGCATTTGTGGGTACCATGGCTTTTGGCCCAGACATCCCTATTCAAAAGGCCCAGACGTATCAAAGTCCACAGGAGGCCTAAGTATCCTCACACGAACATGGACCTGAACCACGGCCTGAAGCTCGACTCATGGACTATTTGGTCACAACAAAGGCTTCTAGGATTTATTGCCCGCCATATCCTCTTCTAGCTAGCTGCTATCTCTAAGAAGATGACCAGCCAATGATTTCCCCTGGCTGGTCCCTTGTAGCTCAAGAATGCATCCTCCCACAAACCGCACACGTAACCACCCTTAGGATGGTCAAACGATCCTTGAGGCCGAAAATTCGAGTGACTTGGCTATCCAAAAGGAAAAACTGTTGACACACAAATAAAGTGTCTTCCTCCCTTCCATTTCGGAAACCAATCACCCACTTTCCATAAAAAGTGGATCATCCTCCTCCTTCATAAATAAAGAAGGAATGAAAACAAAAAGGTAAGTGAAAATATGCTACTGAAAAATTGACATTGACGCTCTCTATTTCTCTATCTAACTTAAGCATTAGAGAGCCGACCGGCACACTACCACTCGTGCCTTGTTTGTTTTGCAGGTCCTTGCTGCCAGGTTAATGCCTCGACAATCCGGTGACTTTGAGAATCCTAGAGACAATAATTGGCGTCGTCTGTGGGAATGACCAAGCAAAAAGTCTCATCGGCAACGTGCGAGGCTACGTTGGTTATCAAGTGATCCCTCACACCTCGAAGATTCGGTAGTTCTCGCTCACTCGTCCTGTCTACTGATCCTATTCTCGCTATGGCCAACAACCTAGCAAATTAGTCCCTTGAGGACCAATTCTCTTCGGCCATGCTAGGATATGGAGATGAAGCAAGAAGAGAAGGCTAGATAGATGGTTGAATTGTGGAACTCAGGCTTAATCTTCAGAATAAGAGAACGACGTCAAGGGCTCATTTGAAGAGGATCCGTGAAAATGCACGAGGGAGCAGCCATCTCGCACCACCGGTTGTACGTAATAAAGGTAAGGAGCCCATCCCGCTCGGGCGCACGCTGATGCAAAGAGCGGACGACGAGTTATTCTTTAGTAGCCTCCCCGATCCGCCACCCCAAAGAACATGGAGTACAACGAGAAGAGCCCCCGCTATTCCAATGCCTCACGTTGGCATGCATCACTGAGTACAAAGAGAAATTAGCAAAGAGCGACGACAGTCGGAGTAGGCCCTCGAAAACGTGCCCACGTGGCATAGGGGCGTAGCACCATCACTTCCGTTCATGTATCCTACCTTCGGGGTTGCACTCGCCCCGCACATGCCTACATCCACCACTGTCCGGGGACATGAAGACATGCTATCCTCCCCATCACAAGACATCTGAAGTATTTAACCGCATGGCTTCGTCATACCGCCTTTTGCCATGTATGATGGCTCCTCTGATCCGTATGACCACATGCTGCACTTCAATCAGGTAATGATACTCAATGCGAGAGACGACTGCTTACTATGCAAAGTGTTCCTGGCCAGCTTGAAGGGGCCTGCCCTTGCTTGGTTCCATAAACTTCCGTGGAGATCTATCAACTTGTTCAATGAGTTATGGGCTGCATTTGTTTCCTAGTACTTGTGCTTAGTTCGGCAAAAGGGAAACATCAGTTCTCTACAAACCATCTTGGGTTCGAAGATCGAGTCCACGCGATTTCCTCACCGTGAAGATTTGGAGGGGAGGGGCGCTAATAGATTGTTTCACATACATGGATGCAATCTCCGTATTTCAAGGAGCTTTAGGCCTAATTTTTACCTATTCTTCCACTCGTTATCTTTGGATCTGCTTATGACGATGGAAGAATTGTACAGACAGGCGGATAAATATTCAACATCGGAGGACAATATCCGAGCAACCTCTCAAACCGTGATGATCACAGCCCAAAGTAGTAAGCTGGCCACTAAGGGTTAGTCTGAACAAAAGGGAAGCCAAAGTAAGAACCAGAAACGCTCCCAAGACCAATTAAAGAGAAAGAGGGAGCCCCCGCAATTTACCCCTCTGAACATCTCTTATGACCGACTCCTTCCTCTCATCCGGGATCACCCCGACTTCAAATGGCCCACACCCATTCAGTCAGATCTTGCACAACGCAACCGGTCTTTGAGATGTGATTACCATAGAGACCACGGGCACAAGACCAATCGATGTCAAAGCTTGAAATATATGGTGGAAAGATTAATCAGGGCCGGCCATCTCAGGAGATATGTTCGGGAGATGGTCCGCGGAGCTGAGGCCACCCCTACAGTTGAAAGAATAGTGGCTAGCGCGGAGCTCCCGCTTGAACCTCGACCCACCATAAACTACATACTGGGTGGCTCGACTGACGATTAGTATCAGTCTAAGCGCCAGAAGAAAAGGCTATTGCGTGAAGCCACAGTCCGAGCCTGAGTAAACACCATCCACGTCCTAGATAGCAGCAGAGCAATCTAGCCGATCGACGACCCTATATCCTTCCTCCCTATAAACCCATCCAGGGTCATTACTCTGCACCACGATGCACTCGTACTTACTTTATGTATTAACGATTTTGATGTGCACAGAGTACCGTTGACCCCCGATGGACTCGCGGTGTACCGTCGCCTTCAAAGTATGAATATCTCTTTTGATAGGCTGAGTTCGGCTAGTAGAATCCTGTTTGGCTTTAATTGGGTAACCATAGTAACGATGGGCGTCATTGCTCTCCCTATCAAGGCCGGGCCGGTAGTCCAACAAGTCTTATTTTCAGTTGTCAAGGACCTGGGCTTGTACAATGCCATTGTTAGCCGAGCCTGGCTGCATGAGATGTAAGACTCGAGAAATTCCAATTTCTGGAAAAATGACAAAATCGTAATTTCCCTGCTAAAATCCGAAATTTGCCTTCTGGGGATCTCTGATGACGAAACGGATTTCATCATGGAATTGTCTCACGAAATCTACTTCTAGCATCGAATTTTCGAGACAATGGAGTTGGCACGCTTCGTGGGCATCACTGGGCTCGTGCCGTAAAACGATTTTCGATGCGATGAAAGTCACATATAACACGTACTTAGGTTCCATAAGTGGCATGGAGTAGAGAATGATGAAAAATGGATGGCCGAGATAGTGCCGAATGTCAAAACTCGGGAGCATGACATAATTGGTATTAATGAACGTTTTAAGTTAGAAAAAGACAAAAATTGAATAGTACTTGTCTTCCAATTGAAATACAAGGCAAAAACGTGAAAAGGGGCAGAGTAATACAGAGGGTTTGAAATTCCATTTTTAGAGTGAGAAGGTTAGACTTCTCTCTAGAATCGTGGGAGATCCGACCGTCGGAAGTCGTCGGAGCAAGAAGGAAAGCTACTCTACGCAGAGAGACCTACGCGTGGGCACCGGATTTGAGGAGTTTCGACAAACTCCGAGAGGTAGGGGTTTCTCCCTACTTGAGTTTTATTCTTTATTTAAGTACTTTGTTAATGTTTGAGTTGAATGAGGCCGTGAGGCTGAAGCTTGACGGCCCCAAATCTTGAGACCGAATTGTTATAATTTTGAAACTCAAATGGTGCGTACTCTTGATCGGCCCACGATCAATCTGGGTTGTTAATTGTGCATTTATGTGTTAATGCATGCTTTGATGTGTATGAGGTCGGAAATGGTCGTGAAACCCGGGTTCACGAAATGAACCGATGATTTGATGAGTGGACGGAACAGTAAACTCGAGGGTTTTACTGTTCATATGAATAGTGACACGAAACTAATTTTTGTGTGAAAATGTGTTTGGTCAGTAATCTGCTGAATCGCCAGCTCTGACTACAGCTCCATGTGAGCTAATTTTTGATGTATGAAATGTGAAATTACATAACATGTTTGTGTAATTTTAAATTATGTGAATATATGGCTGATTATATATTTTCACAGGTTATCAATTGAAATGGAATTGACATCATGTGTAATTCCATATGCACCGGGCACCCTAGGACGATAGGGAGGAGTGCATGAGGTGATTCTTAGATAATGGTTTCGGAGGGTTGTCTAAAATAATAAAGGACGGAGGGTAGTCCATATAAAAAAAAAATATCAATCGCCTGAGTTTCGCCCACCGATATACATCTGAGGGTAGTCCACACATAATATCAATCGCCGGACGGGCCCAATTGGATATATATATCTGGAGGGTTGTCCACAAATAAAAACCAAGGTTCCCTACACGTGGCTTGTGTGTGAGGGAGCCTGGGGAGGACCTGATATGAGATGACTGGCTTAGACATTCAAGTAGGATCATGCATTTTTTGAATGTGTGTTTATTTTTGTGAGCATCGTATATGCACTTAGGTGGAGAGTAACCCACTTAGGGTGATTCCACTACTGAGCATTAGCTCACCCTGTCGAGGGATACTATTTTAAGGTGTACAGTGGAGCGTGCGAGGAGACTGCTCATCATAGAGGCAAATGAAGAAAGTTCTAATGTGCTTTGATGGTTTTGTATGTATTAAGTAATGTTTTCATTTTAATATACGTGTCAGATAAAGAGTTAGATCATTAACTCAGAATCATGATATATAGTTGGGATGTTTTATGAGTATTGGTTATGGGCCCAAGTGGCCGTTTTACTCATGTGATGGATTATATTGATAGTTGGGATATATGTTGTGAGTATAATGTAGGGGCCCAAGAGGTCATTTACTCCTAAGATAGTTGTATATGAGACCTCGCGGTGGTCATCAGGTATATTGGGACAAGTTATATATAGGTGTTAGAATTGGGCAGAGCCCCGTACAAAGGAGACTCTGCCCGATTTTCATGAGTGGCGTCGGGTAACCCGACATCCACTAGTATTCCGCGGGTTGACGGGTAGTCAACGGACCCCCGGGAATTGGGGCGTCACATGAGATGAAAGCCGTGCCCTCGACCTACCACAAAATGATCAGCTACCTGATCAGTGCCGGGCAAATTGACCTCCTTGGCAGCCAGCTAGCAGCCCGACAATGCTACCAATTGTCAGTGTAGGAGAATGAGAAAAACGAAAGCTCCTACAATCCGGCCCTCGAGACTCAGACCTCCGAATATAAATTACAGCTCGCCGCCTAAGCAAGGACGGAGGACAGGGAGCAATTGGCCGTAGACCCCCTGGAATCTATATGCCTAGACGGGCCGGATAAATCCACATATGTTAGTTCCCTCCTATCCAGTGGGGAGAAGGAACAAATACAACAAGTTATGCTCCATAATATGGATGTTTTTGCCTAGACTCACTCAGACATGGCTGGCATTAACCCCGTACATGCCACTCACAAACTGAATGTCATTCCTTCGGCCAGGCTGATTAGACAGAAAGTAAGGCGTTTCCACTCGGATCGTCATCAGGGTATTCAGGCAAAAGTGGATAATCTTTTAAAATCAAGATTCATTAGGGAGATAAAATATTCGGAGTGGTTGGCCAATGTGGTGGTAGTCCAGAAAAAAGGGGGAAAATGGAGAGTGTGCGTGGACTACACAGATCTTTACGAGGCATGCCCAAAAGACAGCTTCCCTCTACTTTGGATATACCAGATTGTTAACGCGTTAGCCGGGAATGGGATGTTGTCGATCCTGGACACCTCGGGATATCATCAAATACCCATGCATCCGCCAGACCCGGAAAAAACAACATTCATCACCCCACACGGGATGTTCTGCTACAATGTGATACCGTTTGGCTTAAAAAATGCCGGGGCAGCATATCAGAGGTTAGTGACCAAGATGTTTAGGCCGCTACTAGGAAAAACCATGGAGGTTTACATTGATGATATGTTGGTAAAATCCAAGGAACGCCCGGACCATGCTGAACACCTACAAGAGGCTTTTGAACTCCTACGGGCATACGGTATGAAGCTCAATCCTTCGGGCGTGCTCGAGTCGCAAGGGCCGATCTTGGCTCTACGGTGACTCGTGAGGGGGGATAGAAGCCAACCCCGCTTAGCTTAAAGCTATTTTGGATTCCTCAACTCTCGCTTCTAGAAAGGGGGTACAAGAAGACTAGTCGGCCGGGGTCGCCCGCTGCTTCATCTCCTGGCATGCACCGGGTCTAAAACCGTCTTGCTACCTCAAGGGGGGCTAATCAAAGCCAGGAATGAGGAGCGTGACGGCCCTCATAGCTTTGTCAAACAAGATCTTGCGTAACCTCCCAGCCTCCCTTACAAATTCAAGCCTGCGAAACACTCTTCATATACTTGGCAGTTTCAGATGTCTCTATGAGTGCTACCCTGTTTAAGGAAGATGAGAATAAAAAGCAAAGGTCAGTATTTTTCGTTAGCAAGTCCTTAGTCGACGCAGAAACCTGATACAACCACCTTGAGTAGGCGGCATTAGCCCTCCGGGTAGCAAAGAAGAAGCTCTGCCCATACTTCCAAGCACACCCTATCAGTTGCGAATCGACCTCCTCTGGAGCACCATTCATGTTTTTCTGACTTGTCCGGGAAGATGGCTCGATGGGCAATTGAATTGAGCGAATTTGGTATACAGTACAAACCAAGATTAGCTAAAAAAAGGCAGGTTATGGCAGATTTTCTAGCAGAAATCCCCCAATCCGGAGTGAGCTGGGGCAACTTGATCTGGTGGACCCTTAATGTAGACGAGGCACTTCTAAATGGAGCCGAACATCGGTTTGCACCCCAATTCGGGATCGGGAAAAAAAATTCGAGTGTGCTATCCGCTTAGCTTCAACGCCTAATAATGAGTCGAATATGAGGGTCATCCCAGCTGAATTGAACCATAACTTCGTGTCAACCCAGCGTTTATAATTCAAGTGATTCTACTGGTGGTGGGCAGTAAACGAAGAATATGAGTCGCGAGACCCCCAAATGGCAAAATATGTATCCCTGGTTAAGCAACGCTTGGGCAACTTTTCAGGTTGGAAGCTTGAACACATCCCTAAGGATCAGAATGAAAGCTGGATGTTTAATGCTGAGTCGCTTCTTTTCTAATGACAAATGTGTTGTTCCCGCTATCTACTATCAGCCGGATTCTTCAATTATCACTACTCGGGTAAGTCATGTGACGCCCCAACTCGGCATAGGATGTCAAGTGAGGGTCACTCTTTTTTTTTTTTTTTAAAACTTATAACCTTTACACTCACATATTTATATAATGTTAAACAATTAACTTGTATTACATTCTATAAAATGATTACAAAATATAATTACAAGCTCCAAATATGTAAAGTGTTCAACATCTACAATATTACACGATTTACAAATTTCATATACAAAATAGACCTAAAGGTCTTCCAAAGGCACCCATTGTCAGGCCACCGCCGATGTGGATCAGTTCTGGCCCCTCCGTTTCCTCTTCTCCTACCTACACTATCAACACTGCTAAGCTTTTACGCTTAGTGGGAATATGACTTCTATTAAGAGTCACCACACTTTTATACAATGCATATGACACATATAAGATTACCGATTCTTACCATTTCGTATATATATATCCTTTCATAACCAAAGGTCATTTCTTATCATCTTCTATATACTTTCATGTCATCATGTACTTTACTTGTTCTTGTGAATCGTATACTATCATCACATATGTGCTGCGCTTCTATATTCTCTTCATATATTCTCTACATTTCCTTTGCATATACCTGTTATTTCTTTTATGTTTCCATATTCAGATAAACCTTAGAAGTAGATACAGAAACCATGAGGGCCTGGTTGTGTCAAGACATTGGTAGGAGACAATGTATTTATGCCCATTATGATACTAAGGTATCACCGTAAGGAGACAAAGGACTATCCAATGAGTGCCCGGTAATATGATACCCGAAGGTATCATCACTGTATGAGCCAGTGACCATCCATGAGTGCCCGGTAATATGAAACCCGAAGGTATCATCACTGTATAAAACAGTGACCATTCATGAGTGCCCGGAGGCGCTGTGGTGACCCTTTCGGGGCCACCTGATCCAAACGGGATCTATGTCATCGACCCAAACGTACGAAATATCCGTGACAGCAACCGTTTTCTCCCCAATAGGCATGTCCATCCATCCTCTACTGCAGTTCTAAGCATAAATCAATGTGTATTTTCTCGTTAGCATCTCTTATTCCCGAATAATTATTGTTATTCCTAAGAATCATATGTGATATATATATAAAATATATCTACAATCACATTCATATCCTTGCATTTTTCTATATCTCCTTATATTTATAAATAACTATAAGCTACATATATGCTTACAAGCTATTCATGAATTCATAGTAGGCATTCATACAATGAATAACTATGATGCTTGTAGTGCCTGCTGTTTTTCGGGTTTTCTGGAACTACGATGAGTTCCAACCTTATAAAGCTTTCTATTGATGGATTCTTGACTCAATGGGCTTTCCATAGAGTCCAAGAACACCCAATCTGAGTCTCGCATCGAAGGAGCAGACTTCTCCGAAGCCGGGCACTACGCAGCCGCTCTCGACGAGCTGACTTCGACCGACGAGCCTGAGCTATCATGGAAGAGCTCGCCTAACACCTCGGTCTGACATCTACTATCCTCCTCAGGCATATAAATGGCTTCCTTGACTCAATGGGCTTCCATGTGTTCCGCTAACACCCAAACTCCGGAGTTCAAACGAAGGAGTTATGACCTTCCGGTCGAGGTCATGCGCAAATAACCTTGACGAGCCGACGAAGCCGCATCAAGTGACGAGCACCGCTTGACGAGTAATCGCTTCGATTTGTGCAATCGCTGACGAGCAATCGCTTTGACGACCCTCGCTTGACGAGCACCGCTTGACGACCCCGCTTGACGAATTTCACCATTTGACTGCTCGCAGTAAAAGACCATAATTTATTCCATAGAGTCCGACCGAGAAATTCAAAAGCCTAACATCAAGTTCATTGATGTGGCTACAATTTCACAGACGGACTTACCGCCAAATTCTCCTTATTTCTGACCCAAAAACCCGTTCTAAGATCCGGCTACTGCATATGGTCGACAATAGGGAATTTTCTGGGTTCAACTCCCAACTAGACCCTTCTCAAACACATATTTAGGAGTCTTAAAGCTCTTCTTAACTCAACTCCCATAAAGAAATGAGCTTGTGAGTTCCTAAACCCAAACCATACACAAGATAGAGGGTTCTTAACCATGTATCTAAACTTTATAGTCCAAAACTAGACTTCCCATACTCCCATAGTTTCCATACAACCCAAAAACGATCCATACCCATACCACCTCTTCCATACAACCCAAGACATGTATCCGTACAAATATTCACAGTTCCATACACACCTAGTTTATATACCCATATTCATGGTTCCATACTTTTCTATACAAAATCGTAGTTCCATACAACCCAAATTTAGTAATTCCATACCTGTGATCTTCTTCTTCTTCTTCTTCTTCCTTTCTTTTCTCTTCTCTCTTATCCGTATTTGCTCTCCCTTTCTCCAAGACCAAAATGAGATATTTATTTTGGTCTTATCCTTATTTGATCTTATCCCCTTTTTATTTCACTTTGGTCCTCCAACTCTTCTAATATTTACAAATCAATTTATTATTCTTACAATAGCCTCAAATCTTCTTTATTATTTGTAATTTAACTTATATTATTCCTACTTTGCATAGAACTTATTATATTATGACCCTGGGTCATGAATTGGTAATTTAGTAATTTACCCTTAATTGTTGTATTAATTCCAAGTTATTGCTTATTTTATTCCGGATAAATATACTTTTACGTTTATTATACCCAAAACATGTTATAAAACTGTTAGGGTATAATTTGGGGTGTTACAACTCTCCCCCCCTTAAAAAGAATTTCGTCCTCGAAATTCATACCGATTCAAGAGTTGCGGATATCAGGCCTCATAGCTGCTTCCGCTCCCAAGTAGCTTCCTCTCTACCGTGGTGCTGCCGCAGAACTTTCACTAATGGTAATTTGTTTGTTCCGCGAACTGCTTTCACCTCTCGAGCCGTAATGATCTGCCCCTCATCATATGACAAATCTTCAGATTCGCATTCTTGCATTGGTAGTATGTGCGACCTATCAGAGCGGTATCTTCGAAGCATCGACACATGAAACACATCGTAATTTGGCCAACTCCGTAGGGGGAGCACCGATAAGCCACAGGCTAATACGCTCCAAACCTCATATGGCCCTACGAACCTTGGACTAACTCGCTCTTTCTCGACCAAACCTTAAAATTTTCTCCATGGTGATACCTTTAAAAGGCCTTGTCCCACGTTATATCTAATATCTCCTCTTTAGGTTGGCATACGACTTTGTCGATCACTCAGCCGCCTTAACCTCTCACGAATAACTTCTACTTTCTCTTCTCAGATCTTTACTATATTCGACCTTACTCGCCTTATGCTCATTCACCCCGTCTAACACACGTGAGTTCTACATTTCCGCCATACAAAGCTTCATATGGTGCCATACCAATGCTTGACGAAAACTACGCATATAGGCAAATTCCATCAATGGAATGTACCTATCTCAACTCGAAAATTCCATGACAACCTCAAGCATATCTTCGAGCACTTGAATCAATCTCTCCGACCGCCCATCCGTTTTGCTGGATGGAATGCCGACTAAAATTCAGCGGTGTCAGCGCCGATCAGAATTCCTTCCGTAACCTTGATAAATCGCGGATCTCTATCCGACACAATAGACAATCGACACACCATGCAATCGCACAATCTCATCTACATATAACCCAAATTTAATGGATCCATAGAATAGTCAATCTCGACCGTATAAATGGGCCGACTTTAGAGCCTATCTACAATCACCCGCATTTAGTCATGCCTGTTGTGTGAGGGGAAACCCGACACAAAAATCCATGGTACGTTATCCCACTCCATTGAGGAATCGAAGTGGACGAACCTGCGGCACTTGGTGCTCACTTAACTTGGTCGACACGTCAAACATTTAGACATATTCAAATACACATCTCTTTTCATTCCTTTCCACCACAATAAAACCGTTTTAGGTCCCGGGCATATCTTATTGCCTCCAGATGGTTGGTGGCCACTGTATTATGAGCCTCAACTAGCAACTTTTTCTTAACTCTTTATCATCTCAAGACATAATCTATTCTCGAAATACAAACTTCCAGCCTTCTTTCTCTAAAATTTGGTCTTATCACCATCTCTAACCATCTCTAAACTTTTCTCAGCTCTCATCATTTTTTTTCTCGCGTAGATCTATAATCATTTGCTTTAAAACGGGTTGCGCTTCTAGTCGAGCTTAACATAGCTCCATCATCTCCTAGTCTCCAATCATCATCAGAGTGACATTGCTACCACCGTCTTCTAGCTAAAGCATTGGCTACTATATTAGCCTTTCCGGATGGTAATCTATGATGCGCTCATAATCCTTTAATAATTCTAACCACCTCCGTCGGTCTCAAATTTAACTCCTTCAAGGCTAGTACTTGAGACTCTTATGATCGGGTGTAAATTCTTACACTTTTCCCGTATAAGTAGTGCCGCCATATTTAAAGTAAACACTACCGCAGCCTAACTCTGTGTCATGAAGGATAATTTTGTTCACGTGGGTTTCAACCGTCTCGACGCATAACTAATTACTTTCCCCATCTTGCATTAACACGCATCCTAAGCCAATACATGAAGCATCACCATATTGTGGTATACTCTTTTCCCGAGTAGGGTCGTGGTCAATACCGGTGCTTCCAACCAAGATCCCTTTCACTCTTGTTCGAAACCATTCCTCGACATTTGTCCGTCCACTCAAACTTTATTCCTTTCCCCCGAGTAACTGGTGATGGAGAAGCTAAGGACCGAAAAGCCTCTTACAAATATTCACAACCTATTAGACCCAAGAAACTTCTCACCCTAAGCATTTTGAGGATTTCCAATTCACAAATGCTTCAATCTTAGCAGATCAACCTTATACCTCAAACAGACACAATGTGGCCTAAGAATGAGACTTTTAAATTAAAAATCACATTTGCCGAGCTTAGCATATAACTTCTTTTCTCTTTAACATCTCTAAGACTATTCTCGTGTTGTTCATGTCTCGTGCATCCTTAGAATACACCAGGATATCATCAATAAAAACCACAACAAATTGATCCACATAGGGTCGAAAAACCCTATTCATCAAATCCATGAATGCTGCCGGTGCATTAGTCAACCCAAATGGCATGACCAAAAACTCATAATGACCATATCGGGTTCTAAATGCAGTCTCGGCACATCTCCTTCCTTTACCTCAACCGATAATACCCTCGACGCAGTCTATCTTCGAAAAGACAATTCCGCTCCTTTCAACCGATCAAGATTCACCCCAAGTA
The DNA here is from genome assembly GCA_016808115.1 of Tetrastigma voinierianum. Lineage (NCBI taxonomy): Eukaryota > Viridiplantae > Streptophyta > Magnoliopsida > Vitales > Vitaceae > Tetrastigma > Tetrastigma voinierianum. Next base: position 82,135 of record JAEQBH010003513.1, read on the forward strand.
ATGGGTACTTGTTTTTCACTGCCACCTTATTAACTGCCGATAATCGATGCACATCCGTAGAGTGCCATCTTCTTTTTCAATAAATAAACAGTGCACCCTGCTGGGACACTGGCCTGACAAACTTTATCTAAAAGTTCTCAGAATTGACTTTATCCTTTCAAACTGCTGAGTTTATCCCCAGATGCCTGACATAATCGCTCGCGCCAATTTCTATGGCTAAGTCCACCTCTCTCATGGAATAATTGCAACTCTTCGTGGAATACATCCGGGAAATTCCTCATCACTCGGGATCTTTCTACATCAACTTGACCTCTCTTGAGTCAAGTATCAAAGCCAAGAATGTCTCACATCCTTTCCTCATAATTCTCCTAGCTTGCATAGTGGACACATTGTGACATTACACTTGATCCAATGCCTTTACTATTACCTCAAATTGCCTGGTTAATTTCAACACTACCGTCTTTTGTCCACAATCAACGATAGCTCGCTGCTTAGACAACCAATCCATGCTTAGAATCAAGTTAAATTCTCGGAATGGTAAGGTTATCAAATCAGCGTGAAACTCTCTTGTTTGTAGCTAACAATGGGACAATTTCATATATGCTATTCACCTAACGCCAGGCCCCAATGGACTAGTTACATGCATGTCATATGCTAATTTCTCCATTGCTGGGACTTTGTCAAATACATGCTCCATGCACACATATGAATGAGTAGATCCAGGATCAATCAATGCATGCATCTCTATATCATATAAAGAAAATAACTCGCCTATAACCCTCAGAGCATTCGATCCTCACGAGCCTTCATAGCATATGCTCGTGCTGGTGCTGTAGGCATAGGACGATCTACTGTTTCCGACACTATGCCTCCTCGTCCCCTATACTGAGATGGGCCACTACGACCCCTACCACGATCGCGAGTCGAAAGTGGTGTCGCAGATCTTCCTCTGCCACTTCCTTGTTGGCTTCCATTATCCCCTAACTCTTAAGGACATTGTGCTTTCAAATGCTCAAGGCTTCCACACCGAAAAACACCGTCATTATCTCGCAAACTCCCAAATGCCTCTATAGCAATGAGGGCATTTAGGAATTCTCCGGTCTAATCGAAGCACCTCTACCCGCACTACGTGGTACACTCGGACCTTGCCTCCACTCGTAGCTTTAACTATATTCCGATCGAAATGGAGACTCTAGCTCTTTCTCGAGGAGGACTAAGCCCTAGAAAACTTCTTCTTTTGAAATCTTTTCTTTGTCGCCGTTTCTAGTTTCTCTTACTTTCATTGCGCCTTGGACCAACCGATAATAATCCACCGTTTCGAGAGAGTCAGGGTGCCAAATAATTCTTGATGGAACTCATGCAAATTATCCTCAATTGCCTACACCGAAATGCCACGGTGAGGACCAATTCCGGTGCATATTTACTAAGATGGCTAAATTCTTTTTCATATTCAGCCACCGATAAGCTCCTTTGCTTCAAATTTAGTAACTGTTTCCACTTGGAATCCCTATACATTTCGGTAATATACTTTGCCCTGAACTCTTGGACAAAGAACTCCCAAGTCATGGGATTTGGAATCCTTGGACTTTTGAGCACTAGTTTCCACCAATCGTATGCCTCACTCTGCAATAGTGAGACTGCACATAATGCTCTCTGATCAGGAGGACATCTTACCTCTTCTAATACCCTTTCTAACTTTTCTAACCTAAATTCGGCTTTCCGACTCTTCCATGCCTCGACCCATGGAATTCCCTCTACTCCATGTCTTCATCGTGGTTCATTGGAGCTTAGAGAGGTCAATCTATCCAAAACCCGAGCCATGTCTTGCGATATTCTCAAGAAGGCTCCGTGGCCCACATTAGGGCACATTACTCCGAAGGTTCGGTCGATGCAACCCTTGTTCTCTCGGGGGTCGACACTCAGCAGCCTTCTTCGAAAGATCCATCTATACAAAAACACAAGGACATCCACATCAGCCCATACATTACTAAACATAGGCTTTTCTATCATATATACTCTATTCAAGAGCGCCTAAACCTAGATTTTCCGTAAAACGCCAAACCTAGGCTCGATAATACTCACTAAACCCGTGACACCCCAACTCTAAGATAGATATCAAGTGAGGGTCACTTTTTTTTTTTTTTTTAAACTTATAACCTTACACTCACATATTTATATATAATGTTAAACAATTAACTTTGTATTACATTCTCAGAGTAAATAATTACAAAATATAATTACAAGTCTAAATATGAAGTGTTCAACATCTACAATATTTACATTGGATTTACAAAATTTCATATACAAAATAGGACCTAAAGGTCTTCCAAAGGCACCTATTGCCGTGGTGGCCTTTGACCGGCCGATGTGGATTGTCTCGGTCCTCTGGTTTCCTTCGTACCTACACCTGGGATTGAACACCCATGCTGTTTTTACGCTTTAGTGGGAATATGACTTCTATTAAGAGTCACCACACTTTTATACAAATGCATATGACACATATAACATTACCGATTCTTATAATTTCGCATATATATATCCTTTTCATAATCAGTGTCATTTCTTATCATCTTCTATATACTTTTCATGTCATCATGTACTTTACTTTGTCTGAATCAGATACTATCATCACATAGTAAAGGTTATGCTTCTCATATTCTCTCATATTCTACATTTCCTTTGCATATATCCGTCATTTCTTTTATGTTTCATGTCCGTATAAACCTTAGAAGTGGATACAGTGAAACCATGAGGGCCTCGAAGGTGTCAAGACATTGTCTCGAGACAATGTAAATTATGCCCTAGAATATGATACCCGAAGGTATCATCACCGTATGAGACAGTGACCATCCATGAGTGCCCTGTAATATGATACCCGAAGGTATCATCACCGTATGAGCCAGTGACCATCCATGAGTGCCCTGTAATATGAAACTGAAGGTATCATCAATCGTATAAAAACAAGTTGACCATTCATGAGTGCCCGAGGAGTCGGCATCTTTTCGGGGCCACTCCGATCCAAACGGATTCATGTCATCGACCCAACGTGCCTTAATATCTCTCAGACAAAGAATCGTTTCCCCAATAGGCATGTCCATCTATCCCTCTACCGTGTTCTAAGGCATAAATCAATGTGTATTTTCTGCTTAGTATATATCTCTTTATTCCCGAATAATTATTGTTATTCTAAGAATCATATGTGATATATATATATAAATATATCTACAATCATTTATTCATATCCTTGCATTTTTCATATCTCCTTATATGCATAAATAACTATGCTTGCCATATATGCTTACAAGCTATTCATGAATTCATAGTAGGCATTCATACAATGAATAACTATGATGCTTGTAGTGCCTGCTGTTTTTCGGGTTTTCTGGAACTAAGATGAGTTCCAACCTTATAAAGCTTTATATTGATGGATTCTTGACTCAATGGGCTTTCCATAGAGTCCAAGAACACCCAATTCGAGTTCGTGACGAAGGAGCAGACCTTCCGGCTGGAGGTCATGCGCACGCCCCTGGCGAGCTGACCTCGGATCGACGAGCTGAGCTATCATGGAAGAGCTCGCTCTAACACATCGGTCTGACATCTACTATCCTCCTCAGGCATATGAATGTATTCTTGACTCAATGGGCTTTCCATAGAGTCCAAGAACACCCAAATCGGAGTTCAACTATGAGTTATGACCTTCCGAAGTCAGGAGGTCATGCGCGAGTCAACCTGACGAGCCGACGAGCCGCATCATGACGAGCAATCGTCGACGAGTACCGCTTCGACGAGCACCGTTCGACGACCCCCGGCTTGACGAGTACCGCTTTGACGAGTACCGCTTGACGACCCTCACCCATTCGACCGTTCGCAGTAAAAAGTACTCATAACTTGTCTACAGGAGTCCGAATTGAGAAATTAAAGCCTAACATCAATTTCATTGATGTGGCCACTCTACAGACGGACTTACCGCCAAATTCTCCTTATTTCTGACCCAAACCTGTTCTAAGATCCGCTACGATATGGTCGGACAGGGAATTTTCTGGGTTCAACTCCCAACTAGACCCTTCTCAAACACATATTTAGGAGCCTTAAAGCTCTTCTTAACTCAACTCACAAAGAGTCAGAGTTTAGAGTTCCTAAACCCAAACCATACACAAGATAGAGGGTTCTTAACCATGTATCTAAACTTTATAGTCCAAAACTAGACTTCCATACTCCCATAGTTTCCATACAACCCAAAACGTATCCATACCCATACTCAATTTTCCATACAACCCAAGACATGTATCCGTACAAATATTCACAGTTCCATACACACCTAGTTTATATACCCATATTCATGGTTCCATACTTTTCTATACAAAATCGTAGTTCCATACAACCCAAATTTAGTGTACTTCCATACCTCGTGATCTCTTTCTCTTCTTCTTCCTTTCTTTTCTTTCTCTTATCCGTATTTGCTCTCTCTTTCTCCAAGACCAAAATGAGATATTTATTTTGGTCTTATCCTCATTTGATCTTATCCCCTTTTATTTCACTTTGGCCCCTCCAACTCTAATATTTAAATCAATTTATTATTCTTACAATAGTTCAAATCTTCTTTTTATTATTTGTAATTTTAACTTATATTATTCCTACTTTTGCATATATGAATTTATGCTATATTACGACTTGGGTCATGAATTGGGTAATTTAGTAATTTACCCTTAATTGTTGTATTAATTCCAAGCGTTGCTTATTTTATTCAGATAATATATTTTTACGTTTATTATACTCCAAAATGTTATAAACTGTTAGGTGGCATAATTGGGTGTTACAAGTCAAAGCGGATTTGTGTCTCCTTGGACGGACCCTACAGTACAATATATCAACACTGAGAACTCCCAAACGAAGCGAACAAAGCCTACAAGATCCAAATTTACCGCTGTGTTCTCTTTGGTTAATGGGCAGCTGTTTAAACGATCCCTAGACTGGCCATACCTAAAGTGCTTAACTATCGAATAAGGACAATATATATTGGTTGAACTACATGAAGGGATATGTGGTAATCATCCAGGCGGCAGAACATTGGCACATAGAGTCCACACTCAAGGGTATTACTAGCCAACCATGAGATCTGACGTCGCCGACTACATACGAAAGTGTGATCGATGCCAACGACTAGCCCTGTTTTCGCATCACCAAACAGATTTAATTTAATGCAGTTTCCTTGGCCTTTCGCTCAATGGGGAATTGACATAGTCGGGGTGCTCCCTACCGCCTTGGCTCAGGAAAAATTATTGTTGGTAGCAATTGATTATTTCAGCAAGTGGATAGAGGTCGAGGCTTTCACATCAATTAAAGATAAGGATGTCACTCAGTTCATCTGGAAGAATATTGTTTACCGGTTCAGTATACCTCGATCAAAATTATCAGACAACGGGCCTCAATTTGATAGCCTGACATACAAGAACTTATGCTAGGAATTGAAAATAAAGAATCTATACTCCACTCCGCGGTATCTGCAGAGCAACGACCAAGCAGAAGCTTCTAATAAAACCCTGTTGACCGCCTTAAAGAAACGGTTAGACTCAACTAAAGGCAAATGGGTGGATGAACTCCCCGGGGTACTTTGGGCCAACAGAATGACAACTCACAGACCAACCGGTATATCCCCCTTCGCGCTCACTTATGGGATGAAGGCTATAGTCCCAATAGAAATCGGCATGCCCACGCTCCGAACTGATGTACCCGAGCAATCGAATACTGAATATGTTATGCATCGTATTACGGCAGACTTAACCGCACGAAGTAGCCGCGGCACAGCATCGTACCACTGCAGGCTAGCAAACCAATACAATAGACGTGTGAAACCCCGAATGTTTCACCTGTGTGGACTGGGTCCTAAGAAAGTTGAGAACATAGCCGATCCAGCCAACCTGGAAGTTCCGTACGAACCGAGAGACCGTGAGACAGTACCTGACCGTGAATCCTGACGTATGCATTAGACAAACTAGACGGACACCTGCATCTAGAATGTGGAATGTTATGCACCTCAAAAGGTACTATCAATAAAGAATGATTCAATTTCTAACCATGTTTCCGTCTCAATTTTTCATTACAAAGCCCGGGTAAGGTTGATGTCCTACCGGCCCAGTATGGTTGATGCCTAGCTGGTTCAATACAAAGCCCGGGTAAGGTTGATGTCCTAATAGCCCAGTATGTTTGATGCCCAGCTGGTTCATTACAAAGCCCGGGTAAGGTTGATGTCCTACCAGCCTAGTATGGTTGATGCCCAGCTGGATCATTACGAAACTCGAGTAAGGAGTCGCTAGCAGGGTGGCAAATGAACCTTGTCCACTAGAGTGTTCATCCGGACCTGATCTATGTCCTACTCAAGGCATGTCTTTGCCTACTCGGCTAAATGAACTAAATTGCGTGATTTGACAAAGAGAAAGTAACAACATCAGATTCAAAAACAACATACGCTTTATTATGAAACTCGATAAGAGAATAGCCACAACCGGGTGTACATAACATCGGAGAAGGAACAAGGCTCAATGAGCAATCACAAAATACAACCCAGAAACATCATGTTCCTCACCCCCGGTTATCGAGCTGGAAAATCGACCGCTAACTTACCCAACCTCTCGCTGGTAGATGTCACTCGCCTCGCTATTATTCATCTTAGGGACTGCAGCAGGAGTCTCCCTCTATGGTGCATTCGTTGCTTCACTAGGACAGACATCGATAGACACAACTTTGGCAGGGATAGCACCCGGGGGGCATCGAGGGTTAATAAAGAACTCTGGGGATAATGGCTTAGACGTGTCCGACATTTTGTCTGGAACCTCGGGTTGGCTTCCACAAATATTATGTTCGAAAGCACAACAACCATACCCATAGTTGAAAATCACGTTGAAGCCCTCCTCGTAAGCTTCCTCCAAGGCCTTTTTCTCTTTAAGGGCCTCTGCTCGGATAGCGAACAGTTCATCCTTACAAGTCCTGAGTTCTAGAAGGAAGAGACCTGCTCATGGCCTACGACTCCTGCCAGCCTCGTTCTTCTGCCTTCGCCAGCCTCCTCCTGCAACCACCTGCAGCATTGACCCTAGCCAACTCAAACTTCACCTTCGCCCTGGCACTCCCTATCGCATCGGCATTCATGCAGGCCATCGAGGCATTGTGGCGAGCAGCATCTCTCTCTGCCTCAGCTCGGGCCATCTTTTCAACACTTTTTTTGGCCTCATTCTCTCAGCGCCGAGAGCTTGACTCCGCCTCAGCTAAGGAAGCACTCAGTGCCTTATGGTCACAAACGACCAATTGGGCATAGAGTCGCAACCTCTCCGCATCCCTTAGCCAAGACTGGAACTCTCGGTGCTGGTAAGTCATGTTCTGGATAGCCGTAATAGCTTGCAAAAGAACGCATTAGAATAAAGCAATAGCTCGGAAGGGATACTAGAACAATGCATAGCAGTTGTGAACATACCATCTCCGCCGACCGGGACAGTTGCAAGAGGTACAAGACGTCATTCAACAACCTCGCTTGAGATCTTCCTTACAAGCATGTGCGTGACCTAATTTTTTACATATTCTTCACCCTTCCTCTCGGCCCGCACAGCTATCGACATCCGAAGTAGTGCCGGATATAGTTGTTCATTATGGGCGGCAACGGCTTCCAGCGATTGATAATCTCCTAGGCACCTTCATGCCCATGAGCTGACTAGCAATATGCTCCGAAGGAGTGTCCTCCTAGACCTCCGCATGAGTTAGGGAGACCCCTCCTAAATCCACCGAGAGCTTAGTCTCCAAAGCCGATTGGCCATGAAAGCCCCTCTTAGGCGAGTTTGAAACGACTATTGCCTACACATCCGAACCCTCGCCGGTTGGGTGTTGGTTAGCCTCACCAACCACCTCGGGGGTAGCATCCGTCGCCCGCTTGAAGCTGACACCTCGTTTGCGCTTCCATGCGCCGAAGTTATGAACGAGATTAGCCATCTCGTCCTCCTATTCACTAGTAAATAGATATCGGGAAACCTTAAGGACAAAATCTTTCACCCCCGCTCAGCGCTCTTAGCTCGCTCGTGCACCCGCTTCCATTCTTAGATGCTCGGGGGCAGACGGAACCTTTAAAAGGAAGACGCTTGAGACGGCTACCCCTATCAACCTTCTTAGATGCTCGAGGGGCAGGGCTAGAATCCACTCTAGCCAAAGAAGGTTGCCCGGCCGAGCAATTAATCATCGGGCCTTGACCAAACCGCCTCTGGGCCCCTAACTTTGGCCGGAGACAAGCTGCCCGACTATATCTCGTAAGATCGGTATCGCAATGTCTCGCCTCCACTGGCTTATGTGGGAAGAGGGCGTGGAATAACTGGAAGAATATAGGGAGAGGGATTGCGACTCAACTCACGAAGATTCTTCACAGTTAAGAGAATTTCGTGATGCCGTTCCCGCTCAAAAATCTCTATCAACTTTTGAATGTTCTTGAAGCCAGCTTTCTCCACCCACTTTACCAGTCTACCTCTCCGATTTTTCCCTGCACGAAAAAGTATTTATTAAGAAAATACGAAGGATAGCCGTACAACGACATGCAAATCCCACAACTTGAACACACTTGGGAATGACATTGATCCCTTCAAAGTAAATGGAAGGTCAGGGGAGCCCGGGGTCTCATACCAAGGTTCTTTAACCAAGATGAAGCCCTTCGTTTCTGGGCTCTTAAAGTAGCTGGGGGAGTCCCAGAATAAATCAAGAGTGTTCGGGGCCCGGGACGATAGGATAGCCGACTGTGTGCCAACTTTAAGGTGTAAAGAAACATACCTCGCTCAAAGAAATATCCAGCTTAGTAAAGGAGGCCCACATACACTCGCCAGATCCGAATGACATCTCGATGGATGGAGCATGCGGCGCCAGAGAAGCCGTGAATTGCTTCGACCTCGTAGATGAAATAGGAAGCTGGCCCGACTACGAGCTATTCCCGGGTATGACATACTGCATCATTTTCCTCACGGATAGTGGATTCGACTGGATGGTCCAGCAACTCAAAATCGATATTATCAGGAATTTCGTAGTAAGACTTCAACTCTTCCATGGACAGAGAAGAAATGATGCTGCTTGCAGGAGGCATATCCCGACCAGGCCCTCTCCCCGCGCCACCCGACTAGGCTGAAGTCTCTCTTCTGACTTCGCCATACCGCAAGGCACAACAAAAGGACAGAGGAAAGGAGAATCAGTTTTATGCATTAATACCAAATTGGTAAAAGGGCGAGAATGCAAATGAACCTGCCAGACCAGGGAAAACATCCTAGTTCTAGCGTGTCCAGAAAACACCCTCCTATGTTTAACCGGAAACATGCCTGCAACTGGAATCTAACGTATCTGGAACAAAAACAAGGCTTACCTGGAAGATAGGGGAAGACAAACGCCAGAAAAAACTATCCGCAAAACACGCTACCTTACAACGAAGTATTAGCAGGCTTCCCGAACTAAGGAAACAAGAAAATGGTATGCACACGATAGAGTGGCAAACTGTACTACGACTCCTTACATATACGCCTAGCACCTACTTCGTGCATTAAATGCGCCTCTGACTCATCGCCCCTCTAAACGAATTGAATCTCGGTGAAGCTTCACTTACTAGGGCACAATAAACGAGTGTGGGCCAGGCTCGTGAGCCCCTAGGTATGGGCCCTTGTGCCTCCCCAATAGACGAGCTTGAGCCGAAAAACCAAGCTAGGTCCAGTCAAGATTTAGAAGGGCCGATCCATTCTAGAATTCAGCAAACGCCATAACCCCTATCCCAAGGGGTTAGTACCATGTTGCTGACCGGTTAGCCGATCACGAGAAAAATAAGGTGAGCAAAAATGCAGAAATTTCAAGGAACACAATTTCATTAATTACACTAAAAGGCGTTCATAATTACACAGTAATGCTTACAACTAAGCGATCATACTTCGACAATTACATAACCCAACAGGGCTGAAAACTGAGCCTAAGAAAGAAAAGGAAGTGGAAGAAGAGGCCTAAGAAAGAGGAAAAAGTTGAAGAAGAGGCTAAGAAAAAAGAAAAAAACCCCGACTGCAGAGGCTAAGAAAGAAGAAAAAAAGCCCTGACTGCAGAGGCTAAGAAAGAAGAAAAAAAGCCTCGGCTGTAAAGGCTAAGAAAGAAGATATGAAAAAAGAAAAAGCCCCAACCGCCTCTGGTAGTATGATTACAACGCCTTTCAACAATGCCAAAGCAAAGGGGCATACAAGGGGGCTTATCGCTGAACATGGATATATAAAATTTCATTGATTTGGAGGGAGTGACTTGGATGCAGAGGATTCCATCCGAGTTTCAGAATCACCCAAGGGGACATATAAGGCTTGAAAATATCCCTCCAAAAGCAAATTAGCACGCTCCAGCGCGTTCCTTGTAGCCATCGGTTTACCCCTGTCAACATCACATTAAGCCTAGGAGCAATCGGAAAATCCCGATACTGGCAGCAACCGGTAGAGTCTAGCCATACACATCGATCGAAAACTCAAAACCAACCAGTGACACAAAATAATTTATTACCCTATAGCCTTTTAGAGGAGTTACAAACCTGTGGGAAACCCTAAAAGCTGTATTAAATGTGTTAGCAAAAATAGAAAATCCCCCGAAAACGTGCACGTTGGAACACGCAAGCATTAACGATCCCCCGTTCTCAACGACCAACAGGTCAAGAGTACGGTATTTTCCCAGCCGGGGAAGACTGACCTCCCCAAATTGTAAAAGCACGCACACGTATCTACGACTCGGGGCCCATCGAGGGTATCGCTGCCAGTCTAAAGATCCCTATTTAGAAGGCCTAGACGTATCAAAGCCCACAGGAGGCCCAAGTATCCTTACACAAACATGGACCTGAACCACGACCTGAAGCCCGACTCATGGATTATCCGGTCACAACAAAGGCTTCCAGGATTTATTGCCCGCCCATATCCTCTTCTGTGATGGTCATTGCCTCTAAGAAGATGGCTACCAATGATTTCCGACCGGGTCCTCGCGTTCTCAAGAACGCATCATCCCACACAAACCACACGCACTGACTCCGCCTTTTTTTTTTTTAGGATGGTCAAACAATCCTTGAGGCGGAAGATTTGGGTGACTTGGCTATCCAAAAGGAAAAACGGTTGACACGCAAATAAAGCTCATTCCTCCCTTCCATTTCAGAAACCAATCACCCACTTTCCATAAAAAGTGGTTCATCCTCCTCCTTCATAAATAAGGAAGGAATGGTAACAGAAAAGTATGTGAAAATATGCTACTGAAAAACTGACATTGACGCTCTCTATCTCTCTGTCTAACTTAAGCATCGGAGAGCCGACCGGCACACCACTACCGGTGCCTTGTTTGTTTTGTAAGTCCTTGCTGCTAGGTTAATGCCTCGACGATTCGGTGACTCTGAGAATCCTAGAGACAACAACATTGAGTCTTTAGCTAAGTGAATTAGATTATAAATGTGTTTTGATTAGAAAAATCACGATAAATCCTTCTATCAAGTTGTGGTTGTGGTGGATCAATCTCTTTTATACTCCAAGACTTTTTAAAATTTAACTCTCCCATCATGTGAGTATATGTCTACTTATACTATACTTTTCTTTCTTATAGAAATTGTGAACATAATATTTAGGGTTTTTGTATATGATGTATCACACATATAGCGTGATGATAAGGAATCCCTACCAAATCTCAACTTCTATAAGGACAAGTCATTTTCTTCAAGTTAACTACACAAGCATCACCCTTATATTCTACCTTGAAAATATTGTCAACATTCCGCAACATATGACATAGTGTGCTTTCGACACCATTATCATAAAGTTTTTTTTCCTAATTCAAAGACCAAAATCACATAGCCATTTATCACAATTATCTCTATTGTCTCTCAACCTATTCATCACATAGTTTCTTATATCTTCTAACATTGAATGAATATTGTTTTGTCCTATACTCAACAATATTGCAATTAAAAGATTCAACTTAGATTACTATCAATAATATCACATTTCATCTCTATATTGAAATACGCATTGCATTAGTGCCTTGGATGACGGTTGAGCATGTCCTCGAATCATGCTTGAGTCAATCTTTTCATTTCATCCATGTTTGCTTCAAAGTCAAGCATATTATTTGACTTTACACATAGCCACTAATTCCTTATTCTTGTGTTTCTTCCTCCAACTAGCATATAAACGCTCGACACAACACTTGCATTCCGCCTTAAGCAAAACATGCTCAACAGTATTCATTAGTCCTTGAAAATTTAATCAAGTAGTCATTGCATTATCTAATCATACATATAATTAGGGAAATGCAAAAGAATAATGAATGAACTTAGTACCTCTCATTGGTATGTGATTATTGTCCATTAAGAACCATCCTTCAATTCCGAAGCCTTTGCTAAAAATTGAATAACCAATTCCATTTTACTTAATTTTTTCCCAAAAATGACAACTAACCATGCCATAGGGACCATCCGGTTGTTCTCATCCCTTCCAATTGTAGCAAGTATCTTACCCTTTATTGTTCTTTTTAAGAAACAACCATTTAAGCTAACGATTTTTTTGCATCCTTCTAGAAAGCCCTTTCTCAAACAATCAAAAGAGATTCATAATCTTTCAAATATATGCAACAATTCTAGAAATAGCCTATTAACTTTAAGTTGTGTTATACACCTTGGTTTGACCTTTCAATTTCATTTAAGCAGTCTAAAAATCTTCCACATTCTTCTTTTATTTCTCTTTGTAATGTCTCAATAGTTAATAACTTTGTGCTTCTAATTTGTGTTAAAGTCATGTTAACTTCATATAAGCCTTTATTAAATTCTTTAAATACACTAACTTTATTGCATGAATGCGCTTATACTTGTATAAATAGTTAGTTGTTACCCTTATTTTTGCAAGTAACTAGGCAGTTATGCTCATCCACAAATGTCTTTACTTGAAAACGCTTTGTAGCATTGTCTCTTAATGCATAAATTGTCCATGTACAATTCTTCCTTGCACAATGAACTCAAGTTTGCCCATTTGTATTTCTTATAAATTTGATAGTTCTTTAGTCTTGTATTGAGTACCTTGTTAACTCCTTTGAACTCAGTTGTCCCTCGAAATATCACACCTAAAATGCGACTTTTTCTACCTTTGGATCATAAGCAAGTAATATGCTTTTCCTCCTCACAACATGGTCATCATCATAGCTATCTGTACTTGCATAATTCCAACTAGAATCATCACTTTCTAAATGTTCATCTAAGTTTCCATTTCCACCTTCGTCTTCTTTCTATAAATGGGAATAAAATCTTGAAGCATTTCTACTTTGACTTGCACTTTCAACTTGGTTATTATCTTTACATTCATAAACAAATTAGGAATATTCACATCAAATGATCTTTTTAATCTTAGAAATTCTTATAGCTTGCCTTGTAAATTGCAACTCCTCATCATCCTGATCAAATTCCATGTGACGGGCAACTACAAGATTTTCATCTTCATCACTTTCTATAGCATTATATTTTCTCACTCACTCCCTTTGTAGTATCACTTCTTGTTGGTTCTTCAACATGCCCTACATTCAAAATATCTTTGTTTAATGATACACTTGCGTTTACCTCTTGCTCTCCTCTAAAAAACTCTTTTGGAATTTCATCAAAAGCATCACATACGATAGATTCTTCAATATGCACATCCTATAAACTCCCTAGAAAAGCATTTATTTCTTCATGTAAAGAAGCTTGAGTTGAAGAGGTACCAAGTTCTTTATTTACTACATCATTATGTTGTACTAAACCAACCAGATTTGGAACCCCGTCATTTTCTATTGAACTACTTAATATTGACTCCTCATTAACAGACTTTACCCTATCATCAACTGTTAAATCACAAATATCATTTCTAAAAAAAATAATATAGGCCCCCTCACACAATAGCATCAACTCATATGCCAAAGTTTTTTTAGGCTTCTTGGACTTTTTCAATTGATATATTTTTCATTATTTCCTGTAAATGTTTCTGTGAAGCACTAGGCAGGAATGTGTTTGTCTAGTTCTATACTGAACTTGTAACTCCTTATGTAACTCATTTGACTATATATATTTAGAGTGGATTCACAAAATCATGATTTTGCATATATTATTTATCTTAAGCATCACCTTTATTCCAACAATAAATAACGACAGCGACATGAAAATTTAATAATCACAAAAAAGAAAAAGACAAAGTAAAACACACAACAAATAGAAAAATACAAAAAAGCTTACCTATTTTTCTTGCACATGATGCAAAGATTCAAGTTCTATCTTTGAATTTTTTGTTTACATGACTATTAAGCGATCCTTGCAACGAGAGATTGAACAAAGAATGGTATTTAATTTTTTCAATTTCTTTTTTGTTGCAACAAAGAGATTGTAAAAACCCTAATCCACAATTTAGGTTTAGTTACTAGTTGTAAACAAGGAAATGATAGTATTGTCTTTTCTTTAACTTCATTAAAAGTCATATAAGTAATTTCATTATTTTTTTGACATACCTTACCATCTCATAAAATGTGGATCTAATTTTCATTGATTAAACATTCAAACCAGACTTAATCAATTGAAAGCACCACAATGACAAAAAATTAAGAGTTATGACATTTGATTAAACAAAATAAAACTTTAAGACATTAAAATAGAAAAACTTGAAAAAGTTGAGACATCATTTATGTAATAAATTCTATATTGAATAGATACTCTATAATTTTTCTCCTAAGTTATTTCTATTACACCTTACTAAATTTTTCCTTCAAAAATAATAAAACTTTAAGACATTAAAATAGAAAAACTCGAAAAAGTTGAGACATCATTTATGTAATAAATTCTATATTGAATAGATACTCTATAATTTTTCTCCTAAGTTATTTCTATTATACCTTACTAAATTTTTCCTTCAAAAATAATATATATTTCCCTATTTTACTATTACTAGCTTGTTAAATTCCACCAAAACAAATATTTCATCAAAAGTATTCTTACACATGTGCACGCGCGCGCGCACACACACACGCACACACATGCACGCACGCACGCGCACACACACACACACACACATATATATATATATATATATATATATATATATATAATCACTACATCTCTACATTTTAATATAATTTAACTTTTTTCATACAACCATTTTTTTTTTACAATTATTCATTTAGAATTACACACACACACATATATATATATATATATATATATATAATCACTACATTTAATATAATTTAACTTCCATACAACCATTTTTTTTTACAATTATTCATTTAGAATTACAAGATTATAGTAATATGCTCACACACACACACACACACACACACATATATATATATATATATATATAATCACTACATTTAAAATAATTTAACTTCCATACAACCATTTTTTTTTACAATTATTCATTTGGAATTGCAAGATTATAGTAATATGCTCTTAACAAGTTTTGAATGTTGATCCCTCCTCTTTCTCTCTCCGCTTGTTCTTACACTTTAAATTACAACATTATAATAATATGCTTTTAACAAAAATGATAAAAGTAGTATTTAACTTATTAAGAGATTATGCATAAAGGGGTTACAATATAAATATACGTTTGGGTTTTAGAGTAGTAAGAAGGAAAGTTACACCGTACTTTCTCCAATTAAAATTTGTCAATGGAACGAAATCACAATAATAACCCGCATGTTTACCATAATAACGAAGCAGACCCTGAAATTGGCAGAAATCGATTGGCTGAAAAGTTAGGAAATGTTACGTTCATCATCATCATCATCATCATCATCATCATTATCTTCTTCCATCCATGGCTATCTCTGCAAATTTCCCACACACCTCCTTGTCGATGTCGTGCTTCTCATCTTCATTCCCGCAAACCCCACGACCATTTCCCTGCAGCCATCTTCGTTTTGCTTCAATCAGGGCAGTCAAATCCACAGAACCCGAAAAGGATAAGCTTGAAAAATCTGACAGCCAGCAAGACTTCTCCAATGCTCAGCCTCCCGCCGCTGCTCCTAAGCCTCTTAAGAAACCTGTCTATTCCAGTGAGTATCTCTGAGAATTCTTTCGTTTTCTAAATTAGAAATTGGTGGGTGGGGTGGGGTGGGGTGGGTTGTGTTCTTAATTTTCATTTTTTTTTTCTTTTCTTTGGTGACATGGGCAGTGAAGAAGGGGCAGATAGTGAGGGTGGACAAGGAGAAGTATCTTAACAGTGTCAATGTAAGTTAGATTTTGATTTTTGGATTTATGCTTCCATTACAAATTCTCTGATTCATAACATTTGCTTTGAAAATCCTTAGCTTCAAATTATTTTTTCAGTATTTGTCTGTTGGGCATCCGCCTTATTACAAAGGCTTGGACTACATTTATGAAGACAGGGGTGAGGTGAGAACTGGGAATTGAGACAGGGAAGGCACCCCCACCCCCCACCCCCACCCCCCACCCCCCATTTCAAGTTTCTAATCATTTGCTTTGCTTTTCCCCTGATGATGTGTAAATGTGTGTTTCAGGTCTTGGATATACGCATCTTTGAGACAGGAGAGTATGCCCTGGTAGTTCTATTTGAATACCAAACACTTGAATCTAAAATACTAATTCCTTTTTTTTGTTAGACATTTGGTAGTTCTATTTGCTTCTCCATAAACACGACGACAATCATAAATATTTAGCGCTTAAGACTCCAAATATCCTCCATTACTAACATAATAGAGCTAGGGGTGTTAACTAAGCACTTTGTTATAATGCAGAACCGTCCCGCACTGACCATTCCCTCCCCGAATGTCCTCGCCTTTAAACTGAACGCCTACCACCGAGCTACAGCATGCGACGCTTGGCTCGTTTTTTAAAATTATTCTCAGAATAGTTTTTGAAACTGTTCTTTGAGAACAGTTTTCAAAACTATTCAGAATGTGAAAACTTTGGTGTTATTTGAAAATCATGGTTCTTTTGTGTTTTTCAAAAAAAGAAAGAAAGAAAATGGGAACCTAATGTGTTTTCTATGTTTTTCAAAGCAAATAACAGATTTCAAACACCGTAAACAAACAGGCCCTTTGATTTTCTTTTGCTTCCATGTCTGAATTTTTTTTTCATTTCAAGATCCCTTAGTTTTACTAGCTTATAACTCTTCGACAAGTGCAATCCCAATAAGAGAACTTAATCTTTCAGATACAAAGTCAAGTTAGCAGGGAAATATAATTTTGTTATTTATACTCTCACTTTAACCCACTACTTCTCTTGCAGATTGCATGGGTTGGAATTCCAACTGCTCCTGCTTGGCTCCCAACAGATATGCTTATCAAGGTGCTACTTCCATTTCATTTCAAATTGTTCCCCATGAAAAATCGGGAAAGAATATCAAATATAATTAAAATTAGTTTATGACCTTAAAGGTTTGAGAACTAGATATAATCTCAAAGTTTGCTTAAACTTTTGTCCTCAAGTTTATTATTTTAATTAATCAAATTTGAATTTTGAGCTCTATAATAAGGGTTGTCTGGAAAATATTGTCAAAAAAAAAAAAAAAAAAAAATTCACATGAATTAATAGTTGAGGCTTTTCTAAGAGCTTTCAGAGGATTATTCATCTTTATTCTTGTGTTTGTTTGCAGTCTGAGAAGCTCAATTATGAGAGAATGTAATCCAGGCTTTGAGGTAGAACCTCCAGCAGGCCTCAGATCTCTTGGCTTTCTTCATCAGCACCAGCTATTCATCTTCTATTGGATACATCTATAGCATATTAAATTAGGTACCTAATTGGATTTACTCCATAAAATCTGCAGAAGCTCTAAAAACATGAAAATCTGATGTAAAGTTTCATTTTGTTTTGGGTATTTTCTAGGCAACCAATCAAGCAGTAAGTGTTCTTCAGTGCATCTAACTTGATTGTATTTATTGTTTGCCCAAATGAAGGAGATATGTGTAATCAATAAGGAGAGTTATGTAATCATGCATACTAGCTTCAAAATTTTGATTGAGCTAATAGTACCTACACGTTTCCGTCGAAAAAGTCTGCAGATTGAGCATCGAAACATATGAGTATTTCATGAGATCCCCTATAAGGAACTTCATCGTGTTTTCCTTATCTCATTCCATTTTGTGGGCAAAAATCTAGAAGTTTAGCAGCAGTTACCGTCTTAGACAACAGATAATACCATAGTAAAAATATGCTAAAGGGAATGTGAAGGTGAAACTTGAGGTTAAATCAAGGAGACTTGATGGAGTTTACCACACCATGCTATCAATACAACACCATTTATGCTCTCTTGGCATTCCCATGTTATTGATAGAATTCCTATGATACAATAAATAATTCAAAAGTTAAAAAATGTGATTTTAGGGAAGCAAAACAAACACTAAATGATAGACACCAGTCAGTAGAGCTCATTCATCACAAAACTATAATCAGACTCCTCTCAGCAGCATTACTCAAAAAAGGAGTGTTTGCTGATGAATGTATAGATGACAATCATGGAGAAAACAAGGGACGGAAAACATTGGAAGATATGCTCAGTCATGTGGTCAGTAAGAAAACATGGAGGTTTTGAAGATATGATTGGCAGTTGTTGAGATTCTATTGTGAGTAGTCTTACCATAGTTTGCTTATAATAACAGCGTTCAAACGAGTATTGGCTTCTGTTATGTGGAAGACTTGTAATGTCCCTTTTTGAGTCTACACGCTGCTACGATTTGGTCTCGTATTTTATTACTTATTCCTGCTCCTCCTGACAGCTAGTTTTAAGAGTGTGGGTTCTATCAAACAATAGAATAACTAATTGTGAAGAATTTGTTTTTCGTGATGACCCTTTGTCTCTAATTGTGGGATTCTGAGTCCCACAACACCAAGTTACGACTTGGTCTTGTGGTTTATAACCATTTGGGCTTCTCCCTCGACAACTAGCCTTAAGAAATAGCTTCTACCCAAAGGGCCAGAATAACTCAGATATAGCTGTTTCCTCGGGATGACTTAACTTAATTAGATTCAGAATCCCACATCACCAAGTTATGGCTTGATCTTATGGTTTATAACCAATTGGGCTCCCTCCCCTTGATAGCTAGCTTTTAAGAGTGAGTTCCATCCAAGCGATTGTAACAATGAAGACCTCCATTGGATTGCTTCTAAGAGTATCCTCATGTAAAGGTACCATCAGATTTGAAATAGAATCAACAAACAACTCAGCTCCCATGTTTTTATGTATCTATGCTCAGGAAATATGAATTAGAACAAGCACCATAGTTGACTACAAGATTTACAGTTTTTAGATGAGATTTGTAGTATAGAGAACAGAGGCTCAGATACAAAATGGCTTCAATGAAAATGTTATATGACCATCATGGAATTGACAAGCCAAAATGGGAATCAGAGTAACAAATGGCACATAAATTTCTTTAGCTTTGTTTGATAACTTTTTTTTTTCAAATTGGAGAATCAAATCCACATGTCTATGTTTTTCAACACCCCTCCTCCTCACACGGAAGCTGGGTTTTCTCTTTTCTTTTTTCCAGCCGTTCCAGAGGATGATAAGTATGGAGCCTCCTTCACTGTGATCTAGACACTTGGCCAACTCTGATATCATGTTAATATTTTAGAACCCCTTTCATCTCCCACTAATAGGCCTTATAGCTGGAGGAAAGTTCCCCCATATGTATTCACTTCAAATTTGGAGTTGTTGTAGAAGTTCATCCAAAACAGCATCCCATTCCAACAGTTGTTCTACTTCAAAAAAGACAGTAGATCCTGCTTCATACGAAAGTAGGGGTGGGGGATCTTGCCTATAAAGGATGTGAAAGGAGTGGTTTTCGTGGTTGTATGGAAGGAGGTATTGTACTAGTACTTTGCCAATGGCAGGAATCACTCCAAGACTTCGGTTTATGGTGCACAAAGTAGTGCAAGTAAGTCTTCACACACCTATTGATGACCTTTGTTTGCCCATCTGTTTGTAGGTGGTAATGTTGTGCTAAACTTGAGGGTTGTTCCCTACAACCTGAACAATTATGTCCAAAATTTGCTAAGGAACTGTCAGAAATTGAAAGAGAAAACCCTATAGTTTTATTGTTACTGCTCAACCAGAATTACAACCTTATAAATATGTAGACCAAGAATAATAAAGATATGATTATGCTCTTTACGTTAAGGAATAGAATCACAAGGAGATTATTTTAGAATCTCTTTCTTATTCCAAATAAGGCTCCTTTGTTCAAGAATCTCTCTTTTGTTCCAAATAAGACGCCTATCTAAAAATAAAATTATAACTATTCCCTAACTTTAAATATATTTTCAACACCCCCTTAAGCTGGATTGTATATATTATACAAACCCAACTTGCAACTCAATTCTTTAATGTTAGTCCTAGGTAATGCTTTGGTGAGGACATCAATGATCTGTTGGTGAGTAGGAATATAATTTAGTTGCACAACCGCACTTGCAATCTTTTCAAAGATAAAATGTCTATCAATCTTGATATGTTTGGTTCGATCATGATGCACATGATTATTTGCAATGCTGATTGTAGCTTGATTGTCACACATCATCTAAATGGATGGACTGCAACTTACTCCAAGCTTTCCAAGTAATCTCTTTATCCATATTCCTTTACAT
Source organism: Tetrastigma voinierianum (assembly GCA_016808115.1). NCBI lineage: Eukaryota > Viridiplantae > Streptophyta > Magnoliopsida > Vitales > Vitaceae > Tetrastigma > Tetrastigma voinierianum. The sequence goes on from JAEQBH010003513.1 coordinate 102,752, forward strand.
ATTCCATGAGCTAAGACCATAAACTTTGCCCCTGCATTGCTTCTACAGAGGACATACTATTTCTTACTTTTCCATGTCACTAGGTTCCCCCAAACATGCGAGCAATAACCAGAAGTTGATCTTCTATCTATAACGTCTTCAGCTCAATCAACATTTGAGAAAACCTCAATGTTCTTGTAGCGACCCTCGAGCCCTAACTGATTCAATGGGGAGTCCGAATAAAACCCCGGGACTCCCGCTTAATTATTTTTGGCCTTCCAGTTATTAAATTTTCTTTTTCGTGCACTCGACCAACTCGCCCGACCAATGGCGGATCCAACCGAGCCCGATTTACTTCAACGTTTATTTATCTTAACAAAACATTTTATCATGTCAGCTTTTGCGTATAGCGCTAAGTGCTTCCATAGTCATTTACAAATTCAATGCAATTCCTAGAGGACCATAAACATTAACAAAATACATTTACAAAGAAAAGATTCTACGCCTTTCAAAATGATATACAAAATCAAGTTTCGTGGTTTAACCTTTGCTTACAAAATACCCAATTGTCTAAAAGAGATGATATGCAAATGACTGAGTATATACTATACCGCCGCACTCTCTTATGACTCAAATGCGATCTGGGCCTTCTTTCTCTTTGTTTACCGACACCGCCAAGATGATAAAATCACACGCCAGCGATTTTCACGCTAATGGTTCTATACGCCTCTATTTCAAATATTCATTTAACCCTAAGACGATTTAACATTAAATCATGCCTAATATATCAACATATACTATTCTATTCATTTCGCATGCTTTCACATAATTTATTTTACCATGTCAAGCAATACGCATTTTCAATGCAATCATTTCACAATTCAATTCTAGCGACGAAGCATACATATTAAAAATCCTATTTACACTCAATGTTGCTATTTCACGTTGACTATTCAATTCACATTTCGCGATTCCGCTTGATGAATGCCGCCTCATTAATAATTTCTGGCATCGTGCTTACACACTAACAATTCCTATTCTCCCCATCATGACGGATGTCATTGGCATCCCGACACGTGGTATCACTTATTCTGCCCCATCATGACAGATGCCGTTTGGTGCATCCCGACATATGGTATCACTTAAATGCCATAATGCCATCATGAAGGATGCCAATCGCGCATCCCGCCCGCGACATTTCTTCAACGCCATACGCCATCACGACGACGCCATTAGCGATCCCGCCGTTGGGACATTGGATACTCCCCGGTGCCTTCATGATGATGCCGATTGGTGCATCCCGCCGATCTGCCCATTCTATATCATTCAATTCATTTATGACGATTCGCTTGACGAATCCTATCCTTATCATTCACATTTATTCGATTTTCAATTATCACATTTCAATTTCATATTCACTTTGCAGGCTATTCTTTCAAAGATATACTACCTATGTGTACTTATTCCATATATCATTCACGTATCTATTTACAGTTACTTGCACCACAATTTATTTGAAATAAGAATAGAGTCAAAGAACTAACTGCCGCCGAATCTAGCTCTTCGATCTCGGCCCTAGGTTAAAGCGATCATCACCGTCCCTAGTCAATAACAATCACGCCACTCTGAGCGGATAATCAATTCTAAACAATTTTAAAGGAATTACAAGTTTATTTCTTAATCCGGGCTCGGGTTAAGCATACTCAAGTTCCGGCTCAAGACGAACTTCGCTTCACGGCAAATGGCGCCCCAGATATTTTTCTTAGTCTGTCCTTGGTTTGAAACCCCATTATTCATTTCAGTGGTCCCAAACAATCGCTGTATGAATACGGACTTAATCTGCAAAATAAGTAAAACGGTCGTTGGAGATTCAGACAGATAGGTTGACTCAGATCTGCACAAAGTTACCCATCGCACAACTGCACCTGACACCTTGACTTGAAAATTCCGTACGGTTACCCATCAGATAACCCGCACCGGTACAGCCCAACCTATACTCTATTGACCCACGCCTTGTCCAAAAGTGGATTGTGATTTCACTCATTTTCATCTACCAATCTTCCTAGCCCGGTCCCATATCAAAATCCACCATGGAATCCCTTCAAACAACTCCAAAAGTGGTTTAGAATCAAGAAAACTCTTTTCTCTCGCTGTGGCTTTTCCCCAAAATCCAAATCAAAATATGAGGTTAGGGTTTTGATTTTTCTACTCGAACCTCTACCTCTTTCAGACATTATTGGTCACTTAGGAGCAAGAAATGGGAAGCAAAGCCAACCCAAGCCACTCCTCCTTGCAAACCCTATATTTTCTCCCTTTTCTCCTCTCCTCTTCCTCAAAAACGTGATTTGCTCTTCAAATGAGCCCTAAGACCACATTTTTGGTCTTTATAAACCAACTTAAGTGTAAGGCCATGTTTGGCCTACACCCCTTTTCTCATTTCCCATTTTTGTCTTAAGTCACTTAATTCTCATAAGGCCTTGTTTGGCCACCCAATAAATCCAATTTTACATTTTACATTCTAACTTTTATTTCTACTTTCCTTAATATTTATCATTTATTTCCATTAGTATTTAAGCTAATATTTGACTTAAGTCCTTTATTTTACAATTTCCATATTTGCCATTTTTCACTGGGTTATTTCTTGTGTTCGATCAATTTTCATTTTAGCATATAATATTAAATCATATGCTCATGCCTTCAATTTATATTTCATAATTTATCAATTTTTCCCGGAATATATAATAAAATTATTATAAAATTTGAGGTATTGGGCGTATAGCCTCCTATCACTGTCAAACTACTAAAACAATAACCCTTCCTAGTGTCATCTTTAAATACTTCTAGATCTTGTAAACAACATCCATGAGTTCCTCTGTTTGATTATGCATGAATTGGCTGACAACACTTATTGCAAAACCAATGTCCAATCGTGTATGTGAAAGATAGATAAGACGCCCTACTAGTCTCTAATATCTCCCCCCGTGAATTGGAGCACTATTCTTCTCCAAACCAATCTTCTTGTAAGGATCCATTGGGGTATCAATAGGTTTGCACCCAAGCATACTAGTCTCCTTCAGTAAATCTAAGATGTACTTCCTTTGGGAAACAACAATAGCCTTTCGAGATCTAGCTACCTCCATTCTAAGGAAGTATTTGAGGTTTCTTAGATCTTTAATTTCAAACTCTTAAGCTAGACGTTCTTTCAATCTCTGTAATTCTTCTTTATCATTCCTAGTGAGGATGTTATCATCAACATACACTATCAAAATGGTAATTTTCTTTGTTGGTGATGTCCTTCTAAACAAAGTGTGGTCCACTTGACACTGAGCATACCCATATCTCATGACTAATTTTGAAAATCTATCAAACCAAGCACAAGGAGATCGCTTGAGACCATATAATGATTTTCTAAGTTTGCGAACTTTATTAACATCTATAGCATCTTCAAAAAAGCATTCTTTATATCTAGTTGATGTAGAGGCCAATCCTAATTTGCTGCAAGAGATAGTAAAATTCTTATGGTATTGAGTTTTGCCATTTGAGCAAAAGTTTCTTTATAGTCAATCCCATAAGACTGAGTGAACCCCTTAGCTATAAGGCAAGCTTTCAACCTCTCAATGCTTACATCTGCCTTATACTTGATAGTCAATATCCACTTACATCCAATCGATCATTTCCTTGGACGGAGATATGTGAGGGTCCATGTTTCATTCTTCTCAAGTGCATCTATTTCTTCTTTGACAACCTTTTTCTACCCAGGATGTCTGAGAGCCTCATGAATTAGGAACATGTATGCTATCTAGTGATGAAACAAATGCTTTATAAGATGAAGACTTGTCGCCATACGAAACATAATTACCAATTGGATGATTGGTACACTTCCTGACACCCTTCCTCAAGGAAATTGGAATATCAGAGTCATCAATACTAGGATTCACAAAGTCATCAATAATAGGATTCACAAATTCATCTAAACCAGATCTATTCATACCTGTATCTACTTCAAGTGGACTTGGATTCACTTCAGATTCTTGGTCTAGTGGACGTGTTTTGTGCTCTATCTCTTCTACTACTTTCTTCCTTCGAGTGAAGCAACGAAAGTCCCTAACAGCAAGTTGTGAAAATGTGGATGTTTGAGGAAACCAAGGAGGTGAAGATTGTGAAGAAGGTGAAGAATGAATCTTAGGAGGCTGTGGTGTGACTGACTGTGAAACAACTGGTTGTGGAATGATAGGAATATGATTATCACTCGGTCTGGTGGGAGATTGTAACTGAGATTCCTGTAATAAGTGACTCGAGGTAGTGATGGTTTCTAACAACTCCCAAAACTAATGTTCACTCAATCTCCCCCCCTGAATGTCAAGTTTGTGGTATAATGGCATGTGTTCAAAGAATGTCACATCCATGGATGTGTATATGATGATTGTAAAACTCATCTATGTTTTGAGTTGATTTCACGTTTTATTTGAGCATTTTATATCCATATTCATGTAAACTCTATAAAATTTCTTCTAAACTTAGTTTTGTAGGATTCTTGATGAAAAGAAAGTGATTTGGCAAGAAATGAACAATATATTTCCAAAAGAAGAGCACAATCTGGTAATCTGCTAGCGCCATTGTAAAGATGAATTTTTCTCAGATCAACCCAGAACATCAAATGTAATTAATTCCCTATGGCTGTAATTCTACATTCAAAAGATTTTCCAACGATACGCCGCACGCCCGAATCTTCAGCTAAAAGGAAGAAGTTATGGCCCTGACAAGTTGGAGAAGAAAAACTGGCTGCTGAGTAGAAACTATGTTGCGACATAAAAAAAAAATGTCGTAACAAAGCAAAAAAAAAAAATGTCGTGACAAAGCAAAAAAATGTCGCGACAATACCAACAACAAAGCCAGAATGTTGATGTCATGACTCAAAATGCTGATGTTGCGACTCAAAAATGCTAATGTTGCGACACAACAAAAAAATGCCACGACAAAGCTGCAGAATAAGTTTAATGTCGATGAAGCGACTCAAAAATGTCATGTTATGACTGTGCGCCGAAAAACCGTAAAGCCCAAAAAACAGATATTTCATTCGTTCATGCCCATTTTTTACCCAAGACTGCAAACATTTTCAATTTTTAGGTTTTAGGGAACATTAAAATTCCAGGAGAGAGAAAGTCTCTCATGAGGGTTTCAGAATTTACCCATTTTTTTAGTTTAGCTTAGGGCTTTGATTTTTAATAGATCTTAGAGTAGTTTTAGAGGAGATTTTTATTTGTCTTAAAGAGATTTCGGTGTTGTACTCAAAGATCCAAAGTTATTTACCGTTGAGACAAAGATTGAAGCTCAAATATGGATTTTTCTCTCACTCCTTGTCTCTTACTTTTCTTTCATTTTCTACTGTTTAATCGATGATGATTGAATCCAAGAATGGAATACAAACACTCTAGGGTGGGGATTAATTGTTAAACATTCAAATTTTCATTTTAGTTTTCTAGTTTTGGCTTGAAGACTGATTTTATATACTGGCACTGCTCATATAATGAGATGCTCTTGGGCCACAGTAATTATACAATGTAAAAGGGTCAGATTTTGCTCTTATTTCCAGAGCGCCTCGAGTGACAGATGGAGATTCGGCATGTTAGGACTAATATTATGAAACTAATGAACTCGAAGATTACTTTATAAATCAACAATTTACTAAGGGTGTGAGACAGTTGAATGATGTATCAATTTAATTGATCGTAGATTTACTTTATTCATGGAATGACTTTGATCCTGTGTTAGCAGAGATCTAATCAAGTAGATAGAAATTTGATCAGATTCGAAGATGAGATACACCAATTTCATTAGATCAGAGAAGGCTAAATCGGTCTGCTCATATGACAAGAATTTTCACCTAGGAATAGGTGTAAAGCAATGGAAAGGACAACACCATTTTTAAAGAGGATTATATCCTACAGTAAATCGACAGAATTTCAATGTGTCTAGAAGGAATATTGATTAGTGCCCAAATAGTGCTATTTTGAACCCTGTTTATTGGAGGTTTTGAACACTTTTTGTGTACTAATCAACTTAATTAATCCAATTGCACACTAAGATCCCTGCTATTCTACTGATCGCATTTTGTGGCTAATTTTGTAGTTTTTTGCAAGCTAATTATGCCAAAATTGTTGAATCGATCCAAGCACAAAGTAGCTCCGAAGTCGAACTCAACATAGTGTGATAAGAAACCGTATTAAAAGAAGAAAGTAATGCAAGAAATGGATAATTCGCAGAAATTTCAAGTGTCATGACATTTTCACAAGCCACAAATTTTAGCAAACACTACAAAATGCTTCCCGTGATTTTGGTTTTGCTCCATTGACCCCGTTTCACTCTTTTTGCACTCTTCCAATTTCACTTCTTCATGTATTAGGGTATCGGTGGTATTTTGTATGGCTTATTTACACCATGAGGTTCAAATCAAATCTTGTAGACACAACTCTCATTTTTTTCTTTACGAATAGACATAACCTACTGGCGGAGTTTTCCCCTTTCTTTTTCTTTCTTCATTTTTTCGCACTTTCCCACCCGCAAACACCCTTTATGGGATGAGATAACTCGGGTCGGATTATGATTAAAACCCCTCATCCTCAAGCAGTAGTATTACTAGCTTTGAATATGAGGTAAACGAACGGTTCTCTTGCTTTTAATGCTAACATTTATGATCATTTATGTTTCCATCTCTCACTCTAGGTTTAAATCTCTTAAATGTACCTTGATTAACCTATATTTGGCAAGATTTTAAGGTTAAGTGGATGCTCATTGCTAGATCCACTGAGATTCATTAGTTGCCTTTATCGTTACCTAGGTAGATTTAGGGATTTGTTTTTTATTGTTCTGGGAGCATTTATACTATTAAATGCTATATTTCAAAGGAAAATTATTAGGTTCAATTTTTATAGCTAAACAAAGATCCGTCTGTTAGGGAACTCAATTTATGAAATCATCCCCAACGAGAGGAAACGAATCGAACCCTCTCATTTACCTTAGGACTCAACCCCGCATTCGACATGTTTGCTGAGTTCTTTTTCATATTTTACTTTAGTTTATTTTCTGTTTGCAAATCACCAACCCTCACTGTTTTTACAAAACCCCTAATCCAAATTGAAATTCACCTTTTTGAGCCAACTGCAAATCATTAACATGAAGAAAACCCATCCTTTGTTCGACCATAAAGCCACTATATTGTAGTAGCTATGCTACGGCAGTAGAAGGAATTTAGGTTATAAATTTTGTTGATTCCGGCATACCCTACTGGCACATGAATCAAATATGGTTCTCTAATTCATGAAATGTATGGTGTCAAGAGGAATCCAAGGCTATACTACATTGCTTTTGACAACCAAAGATTCAACTCATCACACAAAATGTTGCGCTTTCAAGGAAATAAAAAATTGATTGTTAAATTGATTATTATCATCTAGGTGCCTTTCTTCATACATTTTAGAATTAAGTAATCGTTTGTCTGTGATTTGTGATTGGGTTTTAAATAAGTTTTTATTTCAAAGAAACTGATTTTATTGCACATCCTATTTTGTCGCTAAATAGCGGAGAAGGCCCTTGTGATCGAGGTGCTCAAATTTGCTCAAAGAGAACCTTCGATCCTCGTGGCACGATATCCCACTTAGAGTCCACTTTATTACTCAAAGACCCCACTCGTGGAAAGGGGATGAGTGTTGGTAATACTTTTCATTTCGGTTTTTGAGTACACTTACTTTTTAAAATCAGTTTTTTTGAGTATTTAACACATTCACTTCTTTGTCTAATCATTTGGTCCTTACAGTAGACCCTTCTCATTATTGGTGAGTAGGACATATTCCTTTTATCTGTGAGGCCCTAAAGATACAATTGAGACATCTAGTAATGGAGTTTGCTAAGTGATATCAGGTGTAAACATGAACAAAGGCAGTGCACCCAAATATCTTTGGTGGTAGATTAGATGAGACAAATCTGGTATGAGGAAAGGAATGAAGGAGGACTTGACTAGGACATTGAAAATCAAGAACTCTAGAGGGCATTCTATTGATAAAGTAGGCTGCAGTTAGGATTGCCTCACCCCAATAGAATTTTGGCACATTTGAAGATAACATGAGACGTCGAGCAACCTCAAGTAGATGTATGTTCTTGCACTTGACAACTCCATTTTGTTTTGGAGTGTCAACATAAGAACTGATGTGGATAATATCTTGACTTATGAGATAGGCACCAAGACCATTTTCAAAATATTCTTTGTGTCACGCCTGAGAACTCGGAATTTCGGTCTTAAATCGCTTGAACTGGTGATGTTAAACTTTGAAATATGTGACCAACTTCAGAATTTTCTTGCACGAGGAAAACCCAAGTAAGGCGTGTGTGATCATCAATGAAAGACATAAACCAATGATCACCTAAAATGTTATTTATTCCATGAGGGACCCCATACATCACTGTGAATCAAAGTAAACGGGCTTGATGGTTTATATATGAGATGAGAATAAGTATCGTGATGCAGCCAGTAAATCATACTTCAATGAAATGAAATGATTTTTATTATTTGAACAACTTTTAAACAAATTTCAAGATACATGAAACTAGGAGTGTACATCAAAATTTCATTATCTTTATTGACACTTGAAGTTGGAATGGAGGTAAAATGACATGAAGACAAACTCTTGGATTGAACACACTTTGCTTTGGAACCTTGTTTTATGGAGGGAGTATCACTCTTGAGTAGATAGAGACCGAAACACAGTTCAGCATTGCCAATCATCTTCCTCGACTCTAAGTCATAGTTTTACACACAAATTAGGACAAAATTTGGTTAGATAATTGAGATCTCGAGTTAGTTTGTCAAGTGAGTAAATTATAATCCAAACTAACAATGGAGAATGTAAATTGTGAGTTGAATGGAACCCGCCCCCTGTACTTTCAGACAGGATCACCATCAACAATCTGGACTGAGGAATTGTTGCTGCAAGTTTTGTAGTCTCGGAACAGCGTGGCATCTCCTATCATGTGGTTGGAGGCACCAATGTCAATAATCCAAGGTTTTATCATTCCTCTATTTGCTGTAAATGCAAAATGCGACTCCTTTTGAGCTGATGAACATGTTCCAGGTGCTAAAGAGTGCAAAGTGGTTTGATTAAACAATTTCTAGAGAATATCCACCCGTTCTTTGCTAAATGGACTGGAATCAAGTATTGGTTATTTATCTGGAATTGCACTACATGCATGGTCGCCCTTGGCCAAGATAAGCGATCCTAGTTTCAACTGTGAGTTTCCATGGAGTTTCCAACATGTTTCTTTATAGTGACATGGTTTCTGAAAACGCTAACACTAAGGTCTTAATGCTGCGACTCATCATGATTTCTCGTGCATTAGAATAGCTGGCAAGCAAGTGGGCAAAGAGCTTCAGAGTGAGGTAGAAACATTCATGCGATCCCATCATAACCTTCTTTCGATTTTCTCGTTTAACTTCTAATAAGGATTCACGTAGACTTGGTGGAGGTTTGGCACCCATAACCTGACCTCCGACCTCATCTAGATTCTTATTGAGTCCGTTGAGCCTGAATGTGTGTATGTAAAATAATATGCCTATGTGCACAAGTAAATGCGTTGCTTTAAATAATATGGGGATGAAAAGTAAGAGTATCGTTCCCACAGAGAAAATGGTTACTACGTACTAAAATTGGGTAAGTCCTATCTTTATATGGATGATGGAATGAAGTGAGATGAGAATAAAAACAACTAATAAACTAAAATCCTAAGCTAGCATGCAAGGATATGAAATAAAGTGGAAAAGTGTAGGGTTTAGATTTCATTTAGCTAATCATTATACATTAGGTCCCATTTATCCCCAATTAACATTCGAATCACTATTAATGGTAAGTCTCACTATTGCATTTGTGAATCTCTCTCGACAACCCACAATCTACTCCTAAAACTTAGGTATTTTTGCATCTCTACTCAACCCCAAAGTCCTAAGAGCGCATTAAACCCGAGAAACCTTAATTACCATACGAAACCCATGAGAATCCCTTGTCGATGATGAATTGTGATATTCTATTCATGGTCTAGTTCAACTCTCACTTCTCAGATCTCGAATTGAACTAGAAATCAATTCAATGGTGATCAATTATCAACAAGCATGAAGAATCAAATAGAACATTTAATAGAAATATGATTTAAACATCAAATAGAAAGTAAATCAAATCCCAAATATATAAATCATAAGTAAACTACATCTACAAAAACAAATCAACTATAATGGGAGAGATACAACCATAGTAGCTGAGTGTTTTTAATAAAGAGGAGAAGAAATAAGATATATGATGATGAAAGCCCATTTTGTTCCAAATCTTCTCTCACTTTCCCAAGAGAGCTTGGCTTCTAGTGGACTTCTCCTTTGTTGTGGAGCACTTTCTTTATATATGGGCTTTTAGGCTCATTTAAATAAAAGAGCCCATTTCGTAAGAGATTATTGATGAATTGGTCGACCTTTTAGGCTCAACTGATTGGTCGATTATCTCTTTTCCACATCGCGACGTCATCTTCCATGTTGCGACGTCACTGCTCCTCTTTGTTTTCTCATTCACTTCCCGAGGCCATAACTTTGTCGTTCGAACTCCAAATTGAGCAATCTTGGTCTTGTTGGAAAGCTTAGAGAGTGAAAAATATGGATATTGTTAGAGAACAGTTTAGAGCTAATTGCAAAGACCGAATCAAATATGCTCTTAACTTGTCGCATTTGAGCACTCTTCTCTTCTTCCTTTTTCTGGGTTTTTCATAACTCAATTCATTCAAGTCCAAATTGAGTGAATGAGGGCTCTTCGGAAAGCTTGATAAGTATAATATCAATAAATATAAATATGGGAGCCTTAGGAGGTCATTATAAAGCTGAAAATATTGAAATACTAAGAGTCAGCTTCGATAGTGGAATTTGTTGATTTTTGTACTTTTCGTCTATATCGTCTCAATGCCTGATTGTCCTAATTACAAATAGGAATGAAAAGGGTGTTAAAAAAATTGTTAATATACTAAAAACATGCATAAAACTACCTAAAACATGGGGATAAAATGAGTACAAAGTGTACTTATCAGAGTCCTAGAAGGAACTTGAAAGTCCTTTTTTGTTCTACAATTTTTCTATACAACGCAACATCTTTTGTGCACTTCCAAAGATGAGTTTCGAATAAATCTAGATGTTGCCAATGGCGAGTAAGGGTGTTAAAGTACTGAGTAATGAAAAGATCTTCTTGGCCAAACTCAATGGAGAATTGCTTTAACTTGAAACAACTCAAATGTATTCTCCGAGCTTGAATAAATCTTTCTTGTTGAGTCCAAGATTTATTTTGCAGTCTCTTGCAATAGAAACTTTTCTCCAATCTCATTGTTCATGGAATTGATAAGCCATGGCATAAGCATGTAGTTTTCAATTTTCCACTTCCTAAATTTAGGGTTTGATTTTTCAGGCATCGTAGCCTCTCTTGTGAGATAATCATCCTTAACTTTGCCATAGACAAACATCATAACTGATTATGACCAATGGAGAAAGTTGTGGCAATTCGATTTATGACTAGTGATCAAGATAGATGATGAATAAATTCTACCATGGTTTGAAGCATTAGAATTTCATTCTAAGTGAGATGTTGCATCAGCTGATGAGGTTTGAGAGGACACCATTCCATACCCGGTCATGATGAAAATCAATAGAGAATGAGGGATTAGGGTGTAGGTTGGACAATGGCTTTAATGGATGGAAGGATTAGGGTTTAGATTTGCTCTAATACCATGTTAGAAATTGAGAGAGAAAACCTTGTAATTTTTATTGTTACTGCTCAACTAGAATTACAGCCTTATATATACGTAGACCTAGAATAATAAAGATATGGTTATGTTCTATACATTAAGGAACATAATCACAAGGAGATTATTTTAGAATCTCTCTCTTGTTCTAAATAAGGCACCTTTGTTCCAAAATCTCTCTTTTATTCCAAATAAGACCTATGTAATAATAAAATTATAACTATTCCCTAACTTTGAATATACTTTCAACAGGAACACTTTGTCACGGTCATAAAATATGGAACGGGGAATGCCATGTAGGTGCACAACTTCATGGGCAAATACATATGACCATCACAGAAATGGGTGTTTAACCATGAAGTGGGTTATATTCGCTGTTTATCCTCCACAACAAAAATGGTATCCTACCCTTTGGATTTTGGAAGGCCTTCAATGAAATCCATAGATAAATCCCAAGTGGGATTTACCTCGGGGCCGGATCACCCACAACCCGTGAATACTGTGGATGTCTAAGTTATCCACGCCACTATGAAAATCGTGAGAGTCTCCTTTGTACGGGGAGCTCTACCCAAATACAACACCTGTATATAACCTGTCCCAATATACACAATGACCACACAGGGTCTCATATACAACTATACCGAGTAAAAATGACCTCTTGGGCCCTGCATTATACTCACAACATATATCCCAACTATCCAATATAATCCATCACATGAGTAAAACGACCACTTGGGCCCATTACCAATACTCATAAAACATCCAAACTATATATCATAGTTACAAGAGTTAATGATCTACTCTAATACAACACATAGATTAAAATGAAAAACATTCTAATATATGCAAAACCATCAAAGCCACATTCCGACTTTCTTCTAAACGACCTCTATGATGAACCGCCTCCTCTCACGCCCCCACTGCAAAATAGTATCCCCATTGCAGGTGAGCTAATGCCTCAAGAGGAATCACCCCTAAGTGGGCTACTCCACCTATGCATATGTAATGCTCCAAATAAACACACATTCAAGAAATGCATGATCCTACTTGAATGTCTAACTGTTCATCTCATATCCCGAGTCCTCTCGACTCCCTCTACACTGCTTAAGCCACGTATGAGGAACCCAGGCTTTTTATTTGTTTGTGGACAACCCTCCGATGTATATATCAATTGGGCCTCCGACTATTTATATTGTGTATGGACTACCCTCTGATGTATATCAATTGGGCCGACTCCGACGATTGATATTTTATTTGGACTACCCTCTGATATTCATTATTTTTTTAGACAACCCTCCGAACTATCTCTTCAAGATTACCTCAAAGACTCACTCCTATCCCTCCTAGGTGCCCTAATGCATATGGAATGCATGATGCCAATTCCATTTCACCTACATGCAAATATATAATTATATATATTCACATAATTTCCAAATCACACAAACATGTCATAATTTCACCATCAATTACATCAAATTAGTCACGGGCTAATGATCAAACACGAGCAATTGGATGAAATTACTCAACTAACATATTATTTCACAAAATTATTTTGTGAACACTATTCTAGAATTGGTGTAAAGGGAAACCTCGGTTATTGTTCCCTAATTCATCAATCACTCCGCTCACTTTTAGAACTCGAATTTCACTACTATATTTCCTACCATACAAACCAACACAAGATTTATTTCAAAATTTCATAATTATCAACCCAAACAGCCCATAAACTCCATACAATGTCGCTTCCACTATCCCAAAATTTTCAATACCCGGTCCCAAGTTTTGGATTGATCAAACCAATGCTCACGCTCATACCAACCGAAACATTATATAAAGACTTAAACAAAGTGTAAAACCCAAGTAGGATAAACCTCACCCCTGAGTTTGATCAACTCCTAAAACTGAGCTCACGAGTAGGCTCTTTGCGTTATGTTTTCCTTCGCTCGGCACTTGGACATAGGATTTGCCGAAATTTAGAAAGAAGTAACATACCCTCTCACTAAAACGAATTCAAACCTTCAGATCTTTTCTTCCTTTGCCACGTTTTCTCCCTTTTAATTTGAGAAGATGAGCATTTTATTCAATTTTTTTCGCCTTATTATCCAACTTAACAATTTCAATAACGCCACTTTGCCCCTATTCTAGATTTTTGTCATTTGGCACTATCCCGACCGTCCATTCCCATCATCTCTCTACTCATGCAACATGTATAACATGTGTGCATGTTATATGTGACTTTTTTCACATCTCAAGTCGTCAAGACCAAACTCATGCCTCGAAAACGTAAATTCCGACCGTTCTGAATTCGACAAATTCGACGTGGTAGCTAGATTTACAAGACTATCTAACCCAAGTGAAACTGCTTCACCATCCAAACGAGAATAAATTTCTAATTTTATTGAAATTACGATTTTACCATTTTTCCAGAAATTGGAATTTCTCGGGTCTTACAAATCCTCCCAAACTTGCAGTGGGATAGGCAATGGTTGAAGAACCTCTTGAGGCTAGCGTGGAATGCTTGTTTTGCTAGAAAATTGTGCACTTTTCCATATGAATTTGAACTTTGTTTTTCATTCATTCCCAATGTAAGCTAGCTGAGGCGCATTTAAGAGTCTTGGGAACACCCGAGTGTCCTCTTATTGAGTGTCTTGACACTCATGCAAAATCAAAGGAATCAAGGTGGACTTTGCTAGGAGAACTATCTTGTTTTTATAAAACAATTGACCTTGGACCAAGGTGTACCTAGGCCTTGTCGTGAGTCCTTGTTTTAAGTCCTCCACAATGTGATGGAGGGTGTGTCTGTAGCTATTACGGCGTCTATATCATCCAGCTATAGGGTGTGAGAAACAGTCAAAGCAAAGAGGGTTGGAAGGGCTGGGGCATAGGATAAAGCATCGGCCACACGATTTTCAAACCCCACTTTAGACTAAATATCAAAGTCATACCTTAGAAATTTAGTGAGAAATTTATGGTGTTCCTAGCTAACCACCCTTTGCTCCAACAAATATTTAAGGCTACATTGGTATGCCATAACCACACTTTTTCTCTTAAGAAAAAAATGGCACCATTTCTGAACTACCCGAACCACAGCTAATAACTCTCGTTCATACACAAATTTGAGCCGTGCATGGGGAGGTAAGGCCTGGTTGAAATTAGTTCACTTTATTACTTGCACAATTCGTAAACTTGCGGTGAGCGTAGAAAAGTGAGCAAACAAGTTATTGACACTATTGCTCGGGACTACGACTTATATTGATATTAGTTGAAAGAGTTATGTTTTGATTTGGATAGAATTTAGTTTTTATTGGATTTTTATTAGTTTTTAGTTTATCCTTTTTTTTTAATTCTTGGTTGCTTCCTCTGCCATAGGTTTGTGATTGTTTATCATGGAACAACTAGAGCAGAGCGTATACAATTCGGAACGGCGTTTGATTTGGAGGAAGCGGGGAGGGGCTCCCGAGGAGTTGATGACTCCATGGCCACCAATAACCAAGAAGAGATCGAGAATGTTGTAATGGGTTTTCTTAAACGTATCTCATACAGTAGCATAATAGATAAATAAAAAAAATCGAAAACCACCCAAAGAATTCGTCTTGGATCATCAAAATCAATCAAACAACAACATAGGATCGAAAGCTTATACCTTTGATTTGTTCTGATGTGATTAGCCTTCTTTTGGTGTAGATCTGCATCAAACCATCACGAACTAGATCAAGCACGCCTCCCATGGTGATCCACATGAAGAGGAAGAAGGAAACCACCAAGGGAATGACTTGAATGAAAGTTTGGTGCTAGCTAAACTAGGATACAATGAGAGAGAGGGGGCTAAGGAGAGAGAGATCAACTTTTGATCAATATTTTCTAGGATTTGGCAGCTATAACTGTTCCTCTAGGGTTAGAGTATGATCTCATCATATTTATAACACCCTAGGGTAAAGGAAATGACAAAAAGGGGCATCATAAGTGAGGAGGGGGCGACTAGAGAGCATTCCATGCTCTAGGGTGCCGAACCATGGCCATGGGCCCTTATGTGAACCCATGGTTCCCAAAACCAATCCTTTTGCTTCCGGAACTTTGGTAATCGCTAAAGTTATCTCTCATATTTTGGATCCCATTCAAGATCATTTTATTCCTTCTAGACACCTTCAAAGTGTGTGACCCATTAGGTTTCCGGTTATGTTAGCCACTCAAATCAACTCTTGAGTTTGTGCGAGTCATGAGAGGTATCTAGCAACACTTCATGGCTCCCAATTGATCGAAGAGTCAATGGTTTGAATACTAACCTTTCCATAAACAATATTCACGTAATTCGTCCTTTCACCATTCTATACCCCCACTCGGTTCATAGCATGGACTATGTGTTAGCTCCCGCTTGACTGACTACGTCACACCTAGCCTAAGTGATATTAGTTCTTGCCACTGAGACTCATTACTTTATTAGACATGTCACTGAAGATCATCTTCATGACAATTCCACTATGGCTAGAGATTCTGAGTAATGATCCCCACAAGATGCCATGGGTATACACTCCATATACCAGGAGTGGTGAATCCTTTGTTGCCTACTCAATTACCTTCGAATACCTTAAGTTGTACCTAATCATCACCCTATGAGCGACTTGTAAAGGCTATTGGAATGAAATCAAAGCACAAAATTAGTATCCAAGATATCCTTGAGCACCTCCAGCCTAAGGATACTTGCATCATTGCTATGATGAGTATATCATTAACATCTGAATAGATAATCTATATGATTGTCTCGTAGCAGGTCATCCAATGTACTTGACCACTCTTAGCAAACATCCACATGTTAAATCTAATCATCTCATGTTTATAGTTTATGAAATCCATTGTTTAGTCCAATTAAGGAGTATAACATGTGCTAGTATATCCGGATCAACAATGTCCCTTCTTGTTGATCCTATGATTAGGGATAGTTTAGATATTATCATAATTACACATGATAGGAATCTCATTATCATGATTTCTATTAGGTGTGAATTACACTTTGCTTTAAGCATTAATTTCTTACCATTATTAAGATCTTAATGCTAAATTCACACCTATATAGCTAAATTACAGGCTAAATCCCTCTCTTACCTTGATTTTGTAGCTAAGAAAGAAAACCTAAGCAAAAGAGGCAAGAAAGTGAAAAAATGAAGTTGAAGTGCTGTTAAAGTGATCATGTCGTGACATAGGGTCCCCTCAAGATGGAAGCTCATACACTGCCATGTCGCGACATGGACTTATATGATGTCGCAACATCAAGTTATGTGAAGACCAAAGCTGAAGGCTACATACTACCATGTCACGATATTAGCTCATATGATGTCGTGACATCAAGTCCAAAGAAGACTAAGAATGAGGAGCAACCACTCTCATATCGCGACATGAACTGTCTTCATGTCGTGACATCATGCATTTGAAGTTTAAGACTTAAAGCTATCTTACAGTCATGTCGCGACATGGAAAATCTTGATGTCGCGACATCTAGGGAATCCCTGAAGCCATCTTACTATCATGTTGCAACATCAGAGATTTTGGTGTCGCGACATCAAAAGGATTCTTGAAGCATCACTTCTGTCATGTCGCGACATTAGAGCTACTGATGTCGCGACATGGCAACGTCGAACCACTTTTCAGTATGTGTTTTCAGCCCATTTGTTGGCCCATTTTTCGAGGGTATTTAAGTAATAAGTTGCATCAATGATAAAGAGGACAATCATTAGGATTAAGGCACGATTTTCGAGAGGCTTCTTCATCTCTTAAGAATTTTCTTTTCTTGGAAGTTCTACACCCTAGACTTAGGGTTTTTGAGTTTTTATGTCTGATTTTCTTGGATCTGAAGCCAGCTTGAAGAATCTACTCACTAGAGGGTGTTTGTAGCTTGGAACTAGTTGGAGAGCATTTCATTTCAGACTGTTTTGTATCTCTAACCTTGTTATTTTCTTATATCTTTCTTTATTTTGATTTGTAATCATGATTTTGGATGATATGAGGGTTGTAATGAGGAACTAACCCATTCTCTAGGGTTGGTTGCAGACATTAATGTTTGGTTTATATAATTTTTAGAATGATTTTGTGAAAGTTTTCTTGTGTTGATGCTTGTTGATGCAGATTTGGAATTACTATGGTTTTATTCAATTGAAATGTCTTTGGATTTATGATTGAGACCTAGAATAGGAAAGTTTTACTAGGGCTTCCTAGAGTGACAGTTGGAATTTGACCCGAGGTCTTGACCAAGTCTTCGAAATATATTTCAATTGATAAAATTAAGTGAACCTAATCAAAGAAGTTTAGGAAATTAGCAATGACTAGTACTAGATGGATTTTATTAAGGAAAAACATCAATTAGGCATTGTGCTGGATTTGTAAGGACCTAGTGGTAATCAAATCTAGCTTAGTTCGGGGTTTTCCTATTGTAAGGACCTAGCAGTGATCAATAGGATACCTAAGGGAAAATACCTTAGAAAAGTATTGTACTTAATCGCCTAGAAGAACCTAGCGGTGAATAGGTGATTTAGGGCGAGAAATTGATAAAAGTCACGAGAGTGATAGCCTCATATTAATCTTCCTTGAGCAAGCACAAGCATACATTTGCATAATTTTCTCTTATCGAATATAAACTATAAGCATTAATCGAAGTAACCAACCCTAGTATTTTACCTTGAGTTTTATTCTTCAAAGTCTTATTTTCTTTGGAAATTCCCACATAGTCCAATTTCCCCTGTTTAAGCATAGTCTTTAGTGTAGTTTAGTTTTATTCTCATCAGAAATTGTTAACTTCGATAGTGAAAAGATCAATTAGCCGAGGCATTTAGTTTTGTTTAGACTTATCCTCCTTGTGGGATTGGTATCTAGACTTTCTAATCCACTTACTACTTGTACGACCCGTGCACTTGTGGTATTTTAAGCTGCATAAATTTTTATATACATGCGCAACAACCAACAAGTTTTTGGCGCCATTGCTGGGGAGGTAATTAAGACGTTTGGATTAATATTCTAGTGAAAGTGAAATTTGCTAATTTGAGCACACTTTTCAAATATGTGAATAGTTCTTTTGTTTATTTTTGCTTTTATTTTGTTTTTAGTTTACTTATTATGTTTTAGAGTATTTCTTTGTGAATACGGGTACTTTATTGTATGTGGAGAAGAAATTCAGATTTTTGGCCATTTGATCTAGAAATAGAGAGAACGTTGAATAGTAGAAGAAAGTCAAATGGAGAACAACTGAATATGGATGAAAATAAAGTGGATCAGAATTTTTATGCATACAGTGAAGGGCATAGTGATCATAATGAGATGCGTAATTTGAGAGAGCCTACTTTGGGTGATTGTTGGAAACTGATGCAGAATGATAACTATTCCAGGATTTGACACCAGTTTATCAATGCAGACAACTTTGAGTTGAAGCCTAGTCTAATATCAATGGTACAACAACAAAAGTTTGGAGGCCATTCTTCGAAAGATCAAAATGCGCATTTGTCAAATTTTCTTGAGTTGTGCGGAACTATCAAGATGAATGGGGTTGATCATGACGTTATCAAATTGAAGCCTTTTCCCTTTTCACTTAAGGAGAAAGTTAGGAACTGGTTTCACAACCTAGCTCAATGGTCCATTGAAACGTGGGGGGAGATGGTTGAAGCCTTTTTGACGAAATTTTTCCTTCTCAACTTACTTCGCAACTCCGAGCCAAGATTACATAGTTTAGGCAAGGTGATCAAGAAACGTTGTATAATGCATGGGATCGTTTCAAAGAATTGCAAAGGAAGTGCCCAAAACATGGGTATGAGCTTTGGCCGCTAGTACAAACCTTATACAATGGGTTGAACTATTCAATTAGAGCTTTAGTTGATGCAACTTGTGGAGGTTCTATTACAAGTAAGACAACCAAAGAAGTGAATCAGTTGTTTGAAGAGTTGGCAAAGAACAATTATCAAGCGCCCTCTGAAAGATCCATTGGAAGAAGACAAGGTGGAATCTTGGAATTGGATTGAGTTTTGTCCTTAGAGGCAAAATTTGAAGTATTGATGACAAAGTTGAACCAACAAACTCCTAGAGAACCTACATTAGGAGAAATAGCTTCCTTGAAAACTAAAGAAGCTATGTTGGTAAATTCTATATCTCAAGTAGAGGAGGCAAATTACTTAAACAATAGAGGCTATGTTTTTCAACCCAGCAACAATTTGCTTAACCATTATCATCCAGGGTTGTGGAATCATGAGAACCTATCATATGGGAGTCGAGCAATTGTACCACATGTGCCGCATCAGTTGAGTGTTTCTAATGCGCCTCCTGGTTTTCAAGGGCAAGGAGCTTCGAGCTCCAATAAGAAAGGGTAAAGAAGACCATCATTTTTTTGAAGAGAATATCTTGTATCTTTTAAATGATATGAAGAAGAACAATGATAGTTGAATAACTAATTTGGAAATAGACTGGACCAGTGTGATCTGTAGCATTTATGATAACATGTTTATGTATTTAAATCTGTTCATGGTATTCTGTGTGCACTAATCCTCAATTGTTGATGTTTTGTAGACATTGAAAGAAAATCAAGTAGAGAAAAGGGCAAAAACATAATAAAAAGGACCACTTGCAGTCTGAAGCCTTCGCCAAGGCGAAGGAATATCTTCGCTGCTACGAAGCTGAAGAATGCAAGATAATGAGCCTCGGGTTGTGGCGAGAGGCCCGACCTTCATAGCGGCAAGGAGTTCACGGTTGTGAAACAGCCCTAACACAACGAAGAAGGAAGAATATGCAACCTAGAAGTTTAGTTCGCGAGTGGAAACTGTCTTTGCTAAGGCAAAGGAAGATCATGCAGAATGAAGACACCTGTCTTCGCTAAGGAGAAGAATGTTGGGCTAGGACAAGGATACTTCCATTTTAAGCCCAATCATTAGCCCATTTCCCAAGGATATAAATACTATACATGTAATAGACATTTGGTAAGGACTTGAAGGCGGAACATTTTCCCATTTTTAGGGATTTCTCTCTCTAGGTTCATATTTTTAGGGTTTTTAGATCATCTTGAATTTTAGTTTATTTTTGGAGCTGAGTTGCAAGATCTAGCTGTTAGAGGACTTCTTGTAGCTGTGGAGCAGAATTTTAGAGTACTTTTAGTTCCTATTTGTCTTATAGTCCTAAACTCTTCTCTTTCTCTTAATCTTTTAGCATTATGTTTGGTTTAAACATGATTTTGTTGGGTTTTGAGGTTGCTATGAGTGGCTAAATCTTCTTTTAGGGTTGGCTGTTGATATTGGTGTTTGGTTTATATACTTTCTTGAATTATTTTGTGAATATAATCTTGTGTTGAGGTTTTATGATGTGGTTATTTGAATTCTCATGTTTTTATTTAATTGTTATATGCTAAGTGGTGAGGTTGAGACCTAGAGCTCAAAGGGTTTCCAGAGTGACAACTGAATGTATACCCTTAGGACTTAATTTTCATTCCCTAATATGTTACAATTGATAAAATCAACTTAGCTTAATCAAATAAGTCTAGGGAATTAGGAATGCCTAATGCTAGATGAATTTTATTAGGAGGGACAACATCGAACCTTATGCAATGATTGTGGACCGAGAGGTGATCGATCTGAGCGTAGCCCTGACAATTCCATTATATGGATCGAGAGGTGACCAATAGAATTTCCCAAGGACAAGTTTGGCTTATAACAATATCACACTGTTTGACCTAGTTGGACAGAGAGGAGAATAGGGAAAAGGTGTGAGAAATTGAGGGGACACTCGAAAGAGTAAACCTCATGAGTTCCTTGGGCAAACATAGGAGTATTTTCACTTAATCATCGCCTAATGAATATAAGCCATAATTGCACCAATGGAAACAACTAGCCTTAGTGTCGTCTTCTAAAGTTTTTCTTACAATTCAATCCACTCATTTGTTAATTTTCCAGAATCAATTTTTAGTTTTTAGTTTTAATTTTAGTAAATCATCAATCCCAATCAGTGTTCCGCTCAAATAGTAAAATTATCAAGTAGTCGGGGTAATTAATCCCCACTTAAACCATCGCTTCCTTGTGGGTTTGACAATTGAAAACCACTGTAGTACTTATGACTTGTACACTTGCGGGTTTAGGTTGCTTTTACCAAAATTTTAAGTAACATGCAAGCAACCTAACAAGTTTTTGGCACCGTTACCCGGGGAAGCACAGTTTCAGTGGAATAGTTTAATATACCAGCAAAAGAGACATTTGCTAATTTGAGCATAAATCTTTTTGTGCAGGAATTTTATTTTATTTCTCTTATTTTCAATTTTTAGTTTTATTTTGTATTCAACTTGTTTACCTTGTTTTTCTAGTGCTATTTTCTAATTTCAGGTACTTAGTTTTATGCACAGAAAATCTAAATCTGAATTATTGTCGTTTGATCCTAGAAATAGAAGAAGAGAGTGGCTAGATATGCGATATGGAAGATCATAGTGATAGATTTAGTGAGATACTCCGGACGGAATGAAATACACAGAATTAGGGAACCGACACTTGGTGGTAGTGGAGACTATGATGAATAAAGATTACTTAGGAATTTGGCATCAGCCCATAGATGCTACAATTTCGAGCTGAAACCTGTGTTAAGTTCTGTAATGCCCCAAAAATACCCTAAAATTTTTATAATAACTTTATTATATATTCTGGGTATAAATAGAGCCAACTTGGGTTTTTCCGGGAAAATTGATAAATTGTTAAATCGTGTAAAGTGAAATGAAAATGTGAGCATATGATTAAGTATTATATGGTAAAATGAGAAATTGATTGAACCCGGAAATAAACCCAAGTGAAAAAGGGCAAATTTGGAAATTTGTAAAATAAGGACCTAAGGGTCAAGAATAGAATAAGCTTAAATGCAAAAGTAAATTAAATGATAAATGAAGAGTTAAAATGCCAAAAATGAGAAATGGGATTTATTGGGTAAGCCAAACAAGGCTTTAAGCAAATAAGGCTTAAAGGACCAAAGGTGGTCTAAGGGCTCATTTGAGCAAACCGTTTTTGAGAGCAAAGAGAGAGAAGAGAAGCTAGCGTTGAGCAAGAAGAGATGATTTTAGTGTGATTTCTTCCCATTTCTTGCTTCTAAATGATCAAGCATTTGAGTGAAGAAGATTCAAAGGGATTTAAAGGTAAGAACCAAACCTTAAATTTCTCTAAATGAAGTTTGAGTTAGAAAAACCCTAATCCATCCATGGGTTTTTCTCATGGTTGGTTTAGGATGACTTTAGAATGTCTTTGGGAGTGATTCCCACGTTTTGGCTTGAGTTTTTGAGAATTTGGGGTGAAAAATCGTGAAAAGGAAAGAACCAGAAAAATTGGGCATCATGGGCCCCTTAGCCGCCTGTGAAGGGTTGCCGCATGGTGAGGCCGAGGCAGGCCCACCCCTCGAGTTCGCGGCGTAGCCACCTTCTGACGAGTTCGCGGCATAACGATTTCTGTTGCGGTGAAATCCTTGTTCACGAGGCAAATTTCGGATTTTGTTTCCGAAAACCATTGATCGTACCACGTTGTTTAGGAACCCTAATAAATTAATAATGGGGGTTCAAATAAGGATAAAACTAAATGAAAAACACACCTTACCTCGCCGCCTCGGCAAGTTCATCTTCGGGTAGACTTAGTGTCTTAACCTAAGACCGTTAACGAAAATTAATCAACATTCAATAAAAATGTATAATAATTGTTTATCCACTAAAATTGGCATGATTGTTATTGACTAGGGATGGGTGAGGATCACCTAACCTAGGATCGAGATCGAAGGAAGAAACTAGAAATGGCTTAGGTTTGTTCAACGATTCTAGCCTTATTTCCAAGTGTTTGGTAGTATACCAAATAAATGCGAAATGATTATATGGAATAAATTATCTCTTTGATAATGTCACGAGGGTGCATATGGATTTAATGTGATATTTGAAATGTTTAACGATTAATTGTATGTGAGAGATTAATCGAATTAATTGATTGACATTTGAATTGAATCGATATCTGAGATGAGCGACTGGCCCGGAAGGATACTGATCGACGTGCGTCATGAAGGCGCAGAGATTGTCAATGTCCCACTTGGAGGGATGCACCAATCGGCATCCGTCATGATGGTGTATGGCATTTAAATACCACATGTCGGGGTGCATCAATCGGCATCTGGCATGATGGGAGACCAAAATTGTGAAATGTGTAAACACGTTCTGCGAATGATAAAAGGGCGGGATTCATAGAGCGAAATCGTCATGTGAATTGCTAGAAAAGTGAAATAACGAACTTGATGAGTGTAAATGGGATTTGTAAACTAAGCACATCTTTAAAAGTGTACGTTTGAATCTCATGAATTGAATTGTGGTATGATTTGTTGCATGTGAAAATGCATATTTGATATGATCAATGATTTGTAAAGTGAAAGCATGCGAAAATGAATAAGCATGAGTATTGTTTGATATAAAAGGCATGATTTAATGATAAATGCATGTCATGTTAAAGTGAAAATTGGAATAGAGCTGTATAGAACCATTAAACATGAAAATGCTTAGCGTATAGTTTTTATCTATGCGCAGGTTACGAGTAAACGGAAAGGAGGCCAAGAGCAAAGAAGCGCTGAGTCATAGAGAAAGTTACGGAGTATAAGTATATACCCCGTCATTTGCATATCATATATTTTGAACATGTGATATTTTGAGGATAAAAGGGTTGAACTTTGAACCATTGTTTTTGTGTATCATTTTGTAAAGGCAAGATAAGCCATTTTGTAAACGAATTGTATAAGAGTAAATGTTTATGGGCTATAAAATTTGAAAATGCTTCCACGTAATTGAAAACCCTAAAACGAAATGACATAAATAAATGCTTTGATAAGATAAATGAAAACGTTGGAGTAAGCGGAGCTCGGTTTGAATCAGTCGTCGAATTGATAGGATTCGAGGTCACGACATTTTGAAAAGAAAATTTAATAAGGTAAATAGAAGAATTAGCGGCGTCCTGGGTTTTGATTCAAATACGCGGCCAAGGTCGGGCCAAGACTTGGGGAGTCGCTCTGATTTACATGGTCCAGTAGCAACAATTTGGTGGAAGCCCTTCGGAAGATCCCAATGGGCACTTGTAGAATTTTCTGCAATTGTGTGGTACTATCAAGATGAATGGAGTGGACCACAATGTGATTAAACTAAAGCTCTTTCCTTTATCTCTAAGGGACAAGGCAAGACATTGGTTCAATAATTTGATGCCGGGTTCAATAGATAATTGGGGAGCTCAAGTGGAGGTTTTCTTGACAAAAATTTTCCCACCACAGTTGACTTCACAATTTAGAGCGGCAATCACATAATTTTGATAAGGAGATCAAGAAACACTATATGACACATGTGACATATTTAAAGAGTTGTTAAGGAAATGCCCACAGCATGGGTATGAGTTGTGAGTGCTCACGTTCAAATATTCTATAATGGTCTTAATTATTCGACCAAGGCATTAGTGGACGTGGTGTGTGGAGGCTACATCCGCAGTGAAGGCCGCGAGAGGAAGCCCGATGTGATGTTTGTGGTGGCGAAGAACAATTACTGACCTCCTTTTGAGATAGGTGATGGAAGAAAACAAGGGGGAATTCATGAGGTAGACAGAATGTCGTCTTTGGAGGCGAAGCTTGAAGCTTTGATGACCAAGTTAAATCAACAAGTTCCAAAGGAACCTACCCTTGGGGAAATTCCATACATGCAAGCACAAGGTGCTCTTATGGAAAATACTCCACTTCATATTGAAGATGAAAATTATGTAAATAATAGGAGTTATACATTTCACCCTAACAACAACTTACCTTCTCATTATCATTTCGGGCTGATAAATCATGAAAATCTGTTATACGGAAATCAAGCAATTGTTCCGCATGAACCCCATCAGTTGAGTACCACTATGGCACCCCTGGGATTCCAAAATCAAGGAGCTTCGAGCTTAAATTATTAGGGTAACACAAGGCAGGCAGGATTTAATTACCTGTTATTGGTGATGAATGAAATGGAAATGAGCAATGAGGCACGACTTTCTCAATTAAAGAACAATCAAATCACCTTTAGTATGGACATTAAAAGCTTAGAAGGCATTCAAGCTACCATGGGGACTTGCATGAAAAATCTAGAGCATAATCAAGTGAACATAAGCATATGTATGAAGAATATGGAGATGAATCAGGTCAATTTGGGGGCATCTCTTAAAAATCTGGAAACTCAGATGGGACAATTGGTACAATCTTTGAGAGAAAACCCCTCAAAATCCTTTCCGAGTGATACAGAGAAAAACCCGAAGCAATGTATGGCTGTGACGCTAAGAAGTGGGAAAGAGCTAGATGAGCCCAAAAAGGTAAAAAAAGATGAAAAGCAAGTGGAGTAGAAAAATTTGGAATTTGAAGAGAAAATGGAAGCTAAGAATGATAAAGAGGGAGTTTAGATGAACAATTAGGGAAATAAACAAAAATTTGATGAAGTTGTTCCACAAAGAATGACTTTTCCCGATAACCCTCCCTTGTATACTCCACCCTTACCTTTTCCCCAAAGATTCCGAAAAACCAAGCTGGATGAGCAGTTTGCTAAATTTTTGAACATGTTTAAGAAACTTGAGATAAACATTATGTTTGCTGATTCTTTGGCTCAAATGCCTAATTATGTAGTTTCACTATCCCTTGCATCATTGGGGAGCTTACATTTAGCAAGGCACTTTGTGATCTTGGTGCAAGCATAAATCTGATGCCATTTTCAGTGGCTAAAAAGTTGAATTTAGGGGAGATTAATGACTTCACCTAAAGGTATTATTGAAGATGTTCTCATAAAGGTGGGTAAGTTTATTTTTCCTATGGAATTCATGGTATTAGACATGGAGGAAGATGAAAAAGTACCTATTATTTTTAGGAGGCCATTTCTAGCCACAAGTCGGGCACTCAATGATGTTGAAAGTGGAGAATTGACTTTAAGGGTTGAAGATGGCAAGGTTCATTTCAACATCTATAAAAACGACAAGCTTCAAAGGAAAGAGAATGAAGTGTGCATGAGAATAGAAGCTATACCCATGCGAGGAGTTGAGAACATGAAAAAGGTCCCTAAAGAAGCACCTGTGGAAAGCATAAGTGTACCCTCACCGAGTGAAGAACAATAAGGAAAAAAGTTGAATTCAAGCATAAGTTCAAAAGTTGACAAAAATGAATTGGTACCAATTGTGAGGAAGGTGGATGTGATGTACTTATTTGTTGAGGGGATTGAAAAATCATCCAATGTGAAGAAAAGCGAGAAAAAGCCGCAGACATCTGCCTACTTAGAAGAATCTTATTTAAATGTTTTAGCTGACTATTAACAAGAACCAGACATTCATTGTAAAATACAGATTTAAAGTTTCCATGAATAGTAAATTCGTTTTTGATTAGTTAGGTATTTATTTAAGAGCTTGAGTGGAAATGAATAGAAATTTTTTAAAAACAAGCCCCGAAAATAAAAAATGCATTCAAAGTGGAGCTATGTTCAGTCAGTTTTTTTGTTTTGTTTTTAAGACTCCATAACTGTATTTTTGACATAACTTGACCATCACTCATCCGAATTGAGTGATTCAAATTGATAGATAAACTAAACTGATAGGAAAACATATCTCCTTGAAATAGGTCAATCCAAATTCCGACCCATTTGGACTCAGAAATGCATTCAAAGTGGAGCTATGTTCAGACAGTTTTTATGTTATGTTTTTAAGCCTCCATGACTATATTTTGACCATAACTTGACCATCACTCATCTGCATTGAGTGATTCAAATTGCTGGATAAATTAGGCTGATAGGAGAACATATCTCCTTGAAATAGGTCAATCCAAATTCAGACTTATTTGGACTCAGAAATGCATTCAAAGGGGAGCTATGTTCAGACAGTTTCTGGTTCTATTTGAAAACCGAGTAATCCCGGTTGTTTAGGATATATCTTGAGTTTTGGTGATCCGATTTGGGTGATTCCAGTTGGAAAAGAACCCTAAGAACCGTATCTTCAAATGAGTACAAAGAACCAGTGTACAAATTATGAATTAAGATCCCTAAAATCGGGTATCACAGACGGTTTCCAGTGTTTACATAGTAAATTGACCAATTTTGAATGAAAAGGCCGTAACCTTGCATCACAACTCCCGTTTTGGGTGTTCTTGGACTCTATGGAGAGCCCATTGAGTCAAGATTATAACCATATTCCTGTAGAGGACAGTGGATGAACAGAAGGTGACTGAAAATTTATGGTTGCACCAAGTGTGCAGGTTGCTTGGTTATGTCGATGTGAATAGCCGGGTTTTGACATGACCATTTCATGGCATGGTTTGGGCTATTGTATGGGGTATTAATTTCCATGAGTTAGCATAAGAAAATCATGAGAACAAAAGAGGTTGAGTTCAATTTATTTTAATCAATTGGAAGTGATTAAATGCTTAAGGGTTGTTGGAAAGTATAATATAGTTAATGGTTTAATTGAACATGATTAAGGTATGGATGTTAATGGATTTTATGGATAATGTGACTTGTAGGAGGAAGGTGATAAAGGACAAGGGTGGAGGTGGAAAGTTTTGTTTAAAGGAGGAAAAATGGCTTAAATAACTAAGGTGAGGGAAAATGTAAATGTTTATGAAAATATATATATATATATATATATATATATATATATATATATATATATATATATATATATATATATATATATATATATATATATATATATATATATATATATATATTAATGTTTACCAATGTATATGTTTTCATATCTATGTTATAAATGTTCAAATGAAAAAAAGAAATGTGGTTTTCTTGACTTTAAATTATGTTGAGAAAATATGAAATGATTATGGTTTCCATAGTTTTATAAAGCATGTGTTGAGAAAATATGAAATGATTATGGTTTCCATAGTTTTATAAAGCATGATTTATGGTTTCCATATGAAATGAAATGTTTATGAATGTATATTTTATATATACATGTATTTATGAAAATGTTTGAATCATGGTTTTTATGTTACCAAAGTTAAAGTTTAAGGAAAGTCGACTAAAAATTGCTTTACGCGTGCATGGTATAGAGAAAGGGTTAGGATTTTTTTTTATAGAGGAGGAAGAGTGATATATTGTCATGCACGTGTAAAGTACGAAAAGTTTACCAACGCATAATGTGATTTATTCCATAGTGCAATGGTATTTAAAAGAAAGGCACGATTTATCGGAGGTTCCTTTTTGGGCCATCGGTGATCGTAAGACTGTTTCCTCATAGGTTCTTTCATAGGCCAACGGTGGTTAACGGTAGGACACGATTTCTCGGAGGTTCCTTTTTGGGTCATCGGTGATCGTAAGACTGTTTCCTCGGAGGTTCTTTCATGGACCAACGGTGGTTAACGGTAGGCGGGTTCCATTGGATATGACGGATTCAAAGGAAAAGAAAGTATATTGAAAAGATATGTTGATACAATTGTTTTACACATTGTATTTGATCTATATGGAAAAGAAAGTAAAGCAAATGTTTATGGAAAGGATATGTTTATACAATTGTTTTAGAAATTGTATTTGAACTATATGGAAAAGAAAGTAAAATAAATGTTTATAGAAATGAGATCTCTATACAATTGTTTTACACGTTGTATTTGAATAGAAAGGAAAAGAATGCAGAGTAAATGTTTATGGAAATGAGATCTCTATACAATTGTTTTATACATTGTATTTGAACTATATCTGGAAACATTATTTTCCTATGAACTGTACTCTCATTGAGCTCTTTTAGCTCACCCTTTTTCCAAATATTTTATAAAATGTTTTCAGGGGTAGAGACTGATGTGCAGTTCGGGCATCCTCAGGGCCAGTGACACTTCGCCTCACATGACGACCACCTTTTTGAAAATGTATAGTTTTTATTGTAAATAACTACTTGTACACCTTTATTTTGTAATGTATATAGGTTTTAAAAGATTGTTTATATATCTATAGTGTTCAAAAAATGATTTTAAAGTTTGATTTGAAATTGGTTATGGTGGACTTGATGTCCCATTGTTGGATGTGAAGGAAATTAAATTGTTTTATTACAGGTGTTGTAAATTGGGACATGTCCGAAAAGCAGAGGAAACTTTGCCCGATTATCTATAAAGGGTTTAATGTTTAAAAAGAAAAAAAAAAATTTTGTCCCACCATGTTTCATAAGATTTTAATGGAAGCATTAATTGTATGATGGGTTAAACTCCATGGATTCACTTTTAAAAATGTTTAAAAGAAATGAAAGGTTTTTTTTTTTGAATTCGTAGGAGTGCCGGGAGGGTCCCCCGAGTTAGGAAAAGGAAACTCGGGTTGGGTCCCTTCAACATGGTATCAGAGCCTAGTTTTGAAAATGTTTTAGTGGTTTGAAAAGTTTCCATGTCTTAAAATGATTTAATGTTTTATTTAATGGTGCACGAGTTATTTTAATAATTTAAATGTCATATGAACTTTATAACATATGATATGTTTAAGCTAGTATAGAAAATGGTAATTCGAGTGAGTGCCTAAAACGCCATGAGTATACCCTCGTCCGGCTTATGTTTTTAGTTAATTTACATTTAAATAAACCCATTATAACGAGGTCGATGTCAGGAGTTTTTTGAATTTGCGGTGGGGATCGTGGTTTTGGGCGATTTAGACTAAACATAAACAAGAATCTTGGATTTGCGTTGCGGCGTCCTGGCGATGACGTCGCGTAATGTTGCGGCAGCAGTCAGCGAGGAAAGTCAACAAAGTAACCCGGCGTCGCGGCGTCACCACGATTTACGCACCCGGCATGTTAAAAGCGAGGGAACTAATTTTGAGGGCATCGAGGAACATGTAGATTTGGAGGCGGAAAACAGAACAGTAGTGACCAGGGTGATTGGAGAAGACACTTCCTTTTGTATTTTTCTCTTTTATGATAAACTACGGATGATTGTTAGATTGAGGATGTTTATATCCAGTTCCAGTATGTTCTAGATTTCTATCTAGGGTTTTGTTGAACCCTGTCACGAGTGCATGGATTAAGATTTTGATTTTATATTATTCAGTTATTTATGACTTGTTAGTATCTGCTCTATATCTGTGATTTATATACATGTGATGTCTGGCCAACATTGGCATGATTTTACTTAATTATCGAGATCGAAGATGAGGACACCCGAGGAGGTCGAATAGGCGACCCTCGGTCGGTCGGTAAATAGAGATATCCCGATTCCGAGGGTGGCGATTAAGGTTAGAACATTTAAGCGTTTCAGAGCATTGGGTTGGGGTAGAGATACACTCAGCCATGCTAGCGAGATAGGCGGATACACCTTGAGAGAGGGTATCTCATAGGCACGATCACCCCACCATCAATAAGTCGCGAATAGACTGAATAGTAATTTCTCTAGGTAGTAATCCATCAAAAGTGGCAGGGGGAGACAGAGCCCTAGTCTCCACAACACAATGATTTACTAAGATAAATTAGTTTAGTTTAATCTCACACATTAGTTAATTTGTCATTCAAAGCTTACGGTCCAGATAATATTCAAGGCTAAATTCCCGGTAAATCAACGCTTCTCCCGAGTGGATAGATATAATTGCCAGGTACATTATATTACTTGATACGGCTAGCGTGCACTTGCACATGAGGCGTATATTTTTACACATCACGCTTTCGTCCTATCATAAAGGTACATCCCGATATTGAGGAGAGTTCTGTAGAGTTATGCGCTCTAGTTGAGGAACATATAGATGAATATATTAATGTTCCTATTCCACCTCTGTTCCTTGAGCCTTCACTTGGTGGGACCATCCGTCCTCGAGCGATGGGAGTGAATATGTAATAGTCCGGATGACAAGTTTTAGCCACAACATTTCGTCAGCCCCGTGACGGAATAGGGGATCCTGAAAAGGCATGGTCGTGGCTAGAGGGTAATGAGAGGGTGTTCAATGTTATGGGATGCTCCGGCGAGATGGTGACATATTAACTTTCCTATTGAGAGCTGAGCACTTGATTGGTGGGCCGAGTACAAGGCATTTCGAGAGGGTGTCCTAGACTCAGTTTAAAGAGGAGTTTCTAGAGAAATTCTACCCTACGGTTTATAAAGATCAGAAAATTAAAGAATTTTTCAAGCTTGAGCAAGGGACCATGTCAGTGATAGATTATGAAAAGAAGTTCTCGGAACTAGTGCGACATGTTCCTCTATTTTGTGACCACGAGTACGGGGAAAGTACAAGAGGTTTGTAGTGGGCACGAAAGAGGTCGAAAATTTTGGCGTCAGTCTCTCATACTCAGTATGGATAGGTGGTTGAGGCTGCCATCAAGATAGAGAGGGGAGTTTAGGATTGGCTCCTCCAGTTACTTACGGGGTTCGCAAGGGCCAAAGAGATGAATCTACTTGGACTGAGGTGGATATAGTAAAAAGTCAAGAAAGGGAGGAGAAACCACCATGGCGTAGTAAGGCAGTCGAGGCGACGGTCTAGTCGAGGATTCGATAAAACCGCAATTGGAACTTCTTCAACCCCAAGACAGCAATGTAGGAAGTGTGGAAGGTTTCATAGAGGGGAGTGCAGATGGGGTACCGATGTTTGTTACAAATGTGGATGTTCTAGACTTCTATCTAGGGTTTTGTTGAACCCTGTCACGATTGCATGGATTAAGATTTTGATTTTATATTATTCAGTTATTTATGACTTGTTAGTATCTGCTCTATATCTGTGATTTATATACATGTGATGTCTGGCCAACATTGAATAGTAATTTCTGGCCAACCTATGATTTTTCTTTGGAGTGTCCAGGATCGAGATGAGGACACGAGGATCGAATAGAGCGACCCTCGGTCCCGATTCGGTAGAAATAGAGATATCACGATTACGGGGTGGCGATTAAGGTTAGAACATTTAAGAGTTTGGACATTGGGTTGGGGTGAGGATACACTCCAGCCTGCTGGCGGTGGGGATGCCTCGGGGAGGGGCGTCTCATAGGCACGATCACCCAGCCATCGATAAGTTGCGAATAGGCCCGGATAGTGAGATTTCTCTATGTAGTAATCCATCAAAGGAAATTGGCGGGGAGACAAAAGCCTAGTCTTACAACTGATGGTTACTAAGATAAAAATTAGTTTAGTTGACTCACACATTAGTTAATTTGTCATTCAAAGCTTACGTCCGGATAATATTGAGCTAAATTCCCGGTAATCAAGCGCACTTGTGGATCGATATTCGTGCTTAGGTACATTATATTACTTGATACGACACGTACACTTGCGCACATAGGTGTATATATTTTACACATCACGCTTTCGACCTATCAAGTTTTTGGCACCGTCGTCGGGGAAGAAGTTTTAGAGTTGATATTGAGAAACTGCAATTGTATATTACTCAGGAATTCTTATTGTTATTTTTATTTTACTTTTACAAGTGCTGGTAATTTGGTCTTTGTGTTGCGTGTGTGATTGCAGTCAAGGTTACAATGAGTGCATGCGAAGACGGGGTCAGGTTGAACTACATCTGTTTGATCCTGAGCTGGAAAGAACCTTACACCGTGATTTCAGTATTTGACCGTGATGCTCATATTCTTATAGACCCTGGAGCTACACATTCTTTTATTTCTATGGGGTTTATTTCAAATGTTAATGTGGAGTCCCAACCTATAGACTGCAACATAGTGGTATTTCTTCCCTGGAGTTCACGGTAGCGAGTGTTTATCTGGATAGCAAGGTGATTATTGGAGACCCGGGGGTTTACAGTGGACTTGATGTTATTAGACATCCATGACTTTGATGTTATCTTAGGCATGGATCGGTTAATCTGAACATCATGCTACGAGTGGATTGTTGTTATAGAAAAGGGTTAAGTTACGCGAGACCGGGAGGCGAGTTTGTGTTCTATGGGTTATGGAAGACACTACCTAACAGTATTATGACAACTATGAAGGCTAGTAAGATGCTCCGAAAGTCATATTAGGGGTACCTAGCTTATGCCATTGAGGTGAGGGATAGTGGTAGTCGATTGGAAGACATTCCGATAGTCAGAGAATTTCCGGATGTATTTCGGAGGATCTTGCTTCAGTGCTCCCTCGGATAGAGATTGATTTTTAGATTGAATTGGCCCTTATGACAGAACCAATCTCGAAGGCACCTTATAGAATGGCTCCTTTAGAGTTGAAAGAATTGAAAGTACATATGGAAGAACTTGTGAGTAAGGGTTTTGTCAGTAAGTACTTCGGGGAGCTCATGTTACATTTGTGAAGAAAAGGATGGAAGTTTGAGATTGTGTATTGATTCGAGAGAGTTGAATAAAGTGTAATCTGAGGAATCAATACCCGCTTCCCACAGTTGATGATCTTTTGATGAATTACGAGGGAGTGAGGTATTTTCGAAGGGTGATCTGAGAGTCGAGGTTACCATCAATTAAAGATCAGGTTAGAGGATGTTCCCAAGACAGCTTTCAGAACACGGTATGGGCATTACGAGTTCTTAGTCATGCCAGGTTTTGGACTAACTAATACTGACTACTTTTATGGATCTTATGAATAGGATCTTTGACCTTATTTAGATCAGTTTGTTATAGTATTCGTGTTTGATCTATTCGAGGCGAGTAAGGAAGATCTGGGAGCATCGAGTTGCTTCACAGTTACGGGGAAAATTGGTTGTATGCCAAATTGTTAAATGCAGTTCTAGTTAGAAATTAGTAAGCCTTTCTAGGACATGTGATTTCCTGGCGAGAGGGGTTTACGTTGATCCTCAAAATATTGAGGCAATTGTGGTGGAAACCACCTACAGATGTAACGAGTCACAGTTTTAAGGTTTGCGAGTTACTATCGAAGTTTGTTGAGGGGTTTTGAGTTAAGCGGCTCAGCTGACTAAATTGACGAGGGAAGGAAAAGTTTATGGTCGAGAGGCGTGTCGATAAAGCTTTGGCAGTGAATTCGCGAAAATTGACCTTAGCCTCAGTTCTTACACTTCCATCAGAGCAGGATGGATATACAGTGTATTGTGATGCTTTTAGGCAGGGCTTAGGGTGTGTGTTAATGCAACATGAAAATGTGATAGCATATGCTTCGAGACAATTGAAGAAGCATGAGTAGAATTATCGACACACGACACAGAAGTGGTACAGCATAGTCTTTGCTCTATGGATATGGGCATTACTTATATGGGGTTCCATGCGAATTTTACAGGATCCTGAGGCCTACAATATTTATTCACACGAAGGGTTAAATGTGAGACGGAGGAGAAGGGTGTGCTCATTAAGGATTATGAGTGCCTTGTGAGTACCGTCAAGGGAAGAGAAATTTAATGTGGTAGGCGATGCTCTCGTTAAATCTACGGGTTCCATATCTTAAATTTGTATACCTCCCTAGACTTGTGGAATTGAGGTCTTTAGGTGTGAGACTAGAGTTGACAGATAATGGAGATTTACTAGCTACATTTCATGTTCGTCCGATACTAATAGATAGGATAAGGGAGCTACAGACTCAAGATCCGACCGTGATTAAGTTGAAAAGGGAAGCTGAGTTTGGGCAGCTCAAGGGATTTTGATATGAAGCGAGGATGGTACATTGATGATGGTCCATGATTATGTGTGGGATGTGGGAGAATTAAGAAAAATTATGGAAGAGGCTCACTCTTACCATATGCGATACTTAGGCTTGCTTAAAATGTATTATACCACAGGGAACATTACTAGTGGAGGGTATGAAGAAGATGTAAATGAGTTTATGCGGATGTCTCATTTGTCAGCAAGTCAAGGCTGAGCATCAAAGACTTGCAGAGCTCTTACAATCTCTTCCGATCCCTCAGTGAAAATGGGAGAAAATCACGATGGATTTTGTGGTAGGACTGTTGCATTGCCAGAGTGGTTATGACGCGATATGGGTGATTGTTGATAGATTGATGAAATCAGCCCATTTCCTATCTATGAAAAATAGTGACTCAATTGAGAAGTTAGCTGAGTTGTATGTAAAAGAGATTATGCGACTTCCACGGTAGTAGGTATCGATAGTATCAAGCAGGAGATCCGCACGGTTTACTTCGATTACAGCCCGGCTTATAGAGAGCTGCAGGTACTAGGTTATTTCAATAAACTTTCCATCCTCGGACGGATGGCGATCCCGAAAAAGAACCATACAGACATTGGAAGATATGCTTAGGGCTTGTGTGTTAGAGTTTAAAGGAAGTTGGGATAAATATCTACCATTAATGGAGTTTACCTACAACAATAGTTATCAATCAAGCATTGAAATGGTGCCTTACGAGGCCTTATATGGAAGGAAGTGTAGGACTCCATTATGTTGGGATGAGGTAGGTGAGAGAAAATTGTTAGCTCCAGAAATTGTTCGAGTCCACGACAAATGTTAAGGTTATCGGGGGATAGATTAAAGATAACACAAGATCAACGAAAAGTTATCTTGATGTCGGAAGGAGAGATCTGGAATTTGGTGGGGGAATCGGGTGTTCGAGGATATCACCTGGAAAGGGGTGTTGCGGTCGAGAAAGAAAGGGAGTTAAGTCCGCTATATGGGACCTTATGTAGAGTGTGGAAAGAATTGGGAGGTGGCGTATCGATGAGGTTGCCACGAATTGGCGAGCTCGTGATGTCTTTCATGTTTCTATGCTTCGAAAGTATATAGCAGATCCTTCACATGTGTTAAGAGATCAACCGGTTGAATTGAAAGAAGACTTGACTTATGAAGAATGTTACAAAGTGATTCCTTTGGTGAAGGTGTTGTGGATGAATCACGGCAGAGAGGAAGCAACATGGGAACGTGAAGATCATATGCAAACTCAGTATCCACACCTGTTTTAGTCAGATATGATATTTAAATTTTGAGGACGAAATTTTTTATAAGGAGGGGTGAATTGTAAGACCCTGAATTTAAAGTTTCCATGAATAGTAAATTTCGTTTGATTAGTTAGGTATTTGACTGGAAACAGTCAAATGAATAGTAATTTTTGAAAACAAGCCCCGAAAATAAAAAATGCATTCAAAGTGGAGCTATGTTCAGTCAGTTTTTTTGTTTTGTTTTTAAGACTCCATGACTGTATTTTTGACATAACCGAGCCATCACTCATCCCGGGTGAGTGATTCAAATTGTCAGCTAAGCTGATAGGAAAACATATCTCCCTTGAAATAGAGTAATCAAATTCCGACCCATTTGGACTCAGAAATGCATTCAAAGTGGAGCTATGTTCGAGGCTGAGTTTTATGTTATGTTTAAGCCTCCATAATTGCTATTTTTGACCATAACCGACCATCGCTCATGCATTGAGTGATTCAAATTGCTAGATAAACTAGACTGATAGGAGAACATATCTCCTTGAAATAGGTCAATCCAAATTCCGACCCATTTGGACTCAGAAATGCATTCAAAGAGGAGCTATGTTCAGACAGTTTCTGGTTATGTTTGAAAACCGAGTAATCCCGGTTGTTTAGGATATATCTTGAGTTTCGGTGATCCGATTTGGGTGATTCCAGTTAGAAAAGAACCCTAAGAACCGTATCTTCAAATGAGTACAAAGAACCAGTGTACAAATTATGAATTAAGACCCCTAAAATCGGGTATCACAGACGGTTTCCAGTGTTTACATAGTAAATTGACCAATTTTGAATGAAAAGGCCATAACTTCTTCATCCTAACTCCGTTTTGGGTGTTCTTGGACTCTATGGAGAGCCCATTGAGTCAAGATTATAACCATATTCCTGTAGAGGACAGTGGATGAACAGAAGGTGACTGAAAATTTATGGTTGCACCAAATTGTGCGAGTTGCTTAGTTATAATAGATGTGATAATAGGGTTTTGACATGACCATTTCATGGCATGGTTTGGAGCTATTGTATGGGAGTAGTAATTTCCATGAGTTAGCATAAGAAAATCCTTGAGAACAAAGAGGTTGAGTTCAATTTATTTTAATCAATTAGGTGATTAAATGCTTAAGAGGTTGTTGGGAAAGTATAATATAGTTAATGTAGTTTAATTGAACATGATTAAGGTATGGATGTTAATGGATTTTATGGATAATAATGTGACTTGCTTGTAGGAGGAAGGTGATAAAGGACAGGGTGGAGGTGAAAGTTTTTTGTTTAAAGGAGGAAAAATAGCTTAAATAACTAAGGTGAAAGGGAAAATGTAAATGTTTATGAAAATATATATATATATATATATATATATATATATATATATACTCTATATATATATATATATATATATATATATATATATATATATATATATATATATATTAATATGTTTACACCAATGTATATGTTTTCATATCTATGTTATAAATGTTCAAATGAAAAAAGAAATGGTTTTTCTTGACTTTAAATTATGTTGAAAATATGAAATGATTATAGTTTCATAGTTTTATAAAGCATGTGTTGAGAAAATGAAATGATTATGGTTTCCTTAGTTTTATAAGCATGATTTATGGTTTCCATATGAAATAGAAATGTTTATGAATGTATATTTTATATATACATGTTTATATGAAAATGTTTGAATCTATGGTTATCCTATGTTACAAAGTTAAAGTTTAAAAGAAAGTCGATTAAAGTACTTTACGCGTGCATGGTACATGGGAAAGGGTTAGGATTTTTTTTATAGAGGGAAGGGAAGAGTGATGCATATTGTCATACACGTGTAAAGTACGAAAAGTTCCAACGCCGTCTGATTTATTCCATAGTGCAATGGTATTTAAAGGCCGCGATTATCGGAGGTTGCCATCGGTGATCGTAAGACTGTTTCCTCATAGGTTCTTTCATAGGGCCAACGGTGGTTAACGGTAAGGCACGATTTCTCGGAGGTTCCTTTTGGGTTATCGGTGATCGTAAAATTTGTTCCTCGGAGGTTCTTTCCTTGGACCAACGATTGGTTGCTTGTTAGGCGGGTTCCATTGGATATGACAGATTCAAAAAGGAAAAGAAAGTATATTGAAAAAATATGTTGATACAATTGTTTTACACATTGTATTTGATCTATATGGAAAAGAAAGTAAAGCAAATGTTTATGGAAAGGATATGTTTATACAATTGTTTAGAAATTGTATTTGAACTATATGGAAAAGAAAGTAAAATAAATGTTTATAGAAATGAGATCTACATGCAATTTGTTTTTACGTTGTATTTGAATAGAAAAGGAAAAGAATGCGAGTAAATGTTTATGGAAATAGAGATCTCTACAATTGTTTTACATTGTATTTGTATTCATCTTGGAAACCTTATTCCATGAACTATCTCTCTTGAGCTCCTTTAACTCACCATTTTTTCAAATGTTTTTATAAAATGTTTTCGAGGGCGAGGAAATGCCGTAGGATTCGGGCATCGTCAGGACGGTGACACTCTGCCTCACATGTGACCACCTTTTAAAAATGTATAGTTTTTATTGCAAATAACTACTTGTACACCTTTATTTTGTAATGTATATAGGTTTAAAAGATTGTTTATATATCTATAGTGTTCGAAATGATTTTTAAGTTTGATTTAGAAATTGGTTGTGGTGGACTTGATGTCCCACATTGTTGGATGTGAAGAAAGAAATTAAATTGTTTTATTGCAGGTGTTGTAAATTGGTTGTAGAAAAGGAGAAACTACGCGATTTTCTATAAAGGGTTTAATGTTTAGAAAAAAATTGCTCCCACCTTTCATAAGTTTAATGGAAGCGTAGCGTATAAATGAGTTCGCTCACAGTTCACTTTTAAAAATGTTTAAAAAAAGAAATGAAAGGTTTTTTGGTCGTAGGAATCTTGGGAGGATGAGTTAGGAAAGGCTCGGATTGGGTCCCTTCATTCATTCACCGAGTTGAGTACAAAAATTTTTTGTTTTGGGCACAACCAGTAGTGAGATACAGCTTTGTCGAGCTATCAACACTAAATATAGCACTTCTTGGGAGGAAACCCAAGTTTTGTAAGACTCTCATTTTTCCTTTTACTTTCTTACTCCATTTCATTCCTTTTTGGTTAAATTTTGGTTTTTTTTTTGGGTTTTTGTTTTGTTTTGTTTTGTTTGATGTGTGTGTTAAGTGTTTCAAGTTCATTCAAGAAGACAAAGCTAGGGTTGATCTAATTGGAACCAAATTTTTGGGAGTGGACTAAAAATTTGTATAAAACATGGTGTTTTTAAAAGAGAGAGCCATAATCTCAAATTGATTTTATGCGAATTCAGTATAAATTCTAGGAACAAAAGTTTGGTGTTAGAGACATTTTTAAATGGGTACACAATGTTTTGGTTCGCTGTTGTGAAGGCATTCTTCGCCTCAACGAAGAAGTTCTCCAAGGTGAAGCTTGCCTTCACCACGGCGAACAAGAGCCAAGCTTTAGCATCCTCTCGGGTTCGCCGCTACGAAGCAACCGTTTGCCACGGCGAACAACCATTAGACTTTTGGAATCTCTCGGGTTTGCCATTACGAAGCAACCCTTCGCTACGGTGAATGAAGCCTACCTTTTGGCATTCCCTCGGGTTCACCGCAGCAAAGGCCTCTTCGCTACGACGAAGCCCTTGCTACTTTTCAAATTCTAGTTCTTCGCCGTGGCGAAGACCCTCGATTATAGGGCACTATAATTACAAACGGAAGACCATTTTTTTAAGACACTTCATGTTTTGGCCTTCCCTCTCCCAAAACCGGTACTTCCTAGCAAGGTTCTCCCCTTAACTCTTCCTCAATGGCTCCAAAGAAGACAATCTCACAAAAGAGGAGGAGAACCTGCTCAAGTTCATGCGCACCTCCAATTCTCCTCGAAAACCCTGAGAAATTTATCACACTCGAGGTAGAGGTTATACCATGAGTCTTTTTTTAATAGAACATTCGTTGCAAAGCGTGGCTTCCTCAACTCCAACGTGTATTTCAACTTTATGATACAAGAGAACAGCTAGAAATAGCTTTGTGAGCATCCCCCACCCGGGAAAGCTCTTGTTGTCAGAGAATTCCATTTCAATCCACTATACCGGATGGAGTCCATAGTATATGTTCGAGGGAAGTAGGTGGATTTTAGTGTAGCCACGATAAACAGGGTGTATAATTTGGTGGATGATGATAGCAACGCATAGAGGGCCTTATTCCAACATGTTGATTACACATGATGATGTGTGTCCTTACAAGCAGAAGAGGTGAATGGAAACGACACTCCTCCACGTCCAAGGTGACTATGTTTCTTATACCCGCCCTCAAACCGGTCTCGAAGGCTTTGGTACAATTTTATTTGTTCTACCTTGAAGCCAAGCCTCCATTTTTCCACAGTCACAAGGGACAAGATGATTATGTTGTTTGGGATCGTTTAGGGCATCAAGTTTGATGTGGGACATGTCATTGAGAGGGGGATCATTGAGCCCACCCAAGGGCGTTGTACCAGAGCCCTTATTCATCCACCATTGATCACCCAGTTATGTCGACTAGCTGAAGTGCCGATGCTCGAATTTGAGGAGAAGTCACTCCACAGACTCCCAGTGCTGCTACCCAAGACAAAGAATAGGTATTTTGATGACATGGAGGATGATGAAGCGAGACAAGGAGAAGCAACGGGAGAGTAAGAAAAATAAGATTTCGGCAAAGAAGTAGACACTGACGAGGCACAAGGACCTTTGGATCCACGACTGCAGCGAGAGTTCCTAAGACTTGCAGTTCGCCAGGACAAGCTGGCTCACCAATAGCAGATGCAGGCAGATCGTGTGGAGTGAAATACGGCCTACCTTGCAAACCTGATGCAGTTTTATCACGGACCAACATCCTCATCAGTAGTACCTCCACAGCCTCCGTCTCTGTTCTAGTTCCCAACATGGCCTCCAACCGTACAAGAGTTGCCGATAGCTCCCACCACTGAGAGAATTTTCGACGAGGAGCATCATGATATTTGAGGTGAGTTTCTTTTTACTCCTTTATTTTGCATTGCATTAAGAACAATGCTAATTCTAAGTTTGGTGGTGTTTTCAGTATTTTATTGACTCTCGTTTTATTGGTGCGACTTGATGCACCTGAAACAATTTAGTTGCTTTTAAGCTTATCTTTGGATATTTTATTTTGGATAATTTTTGGTTTACTTTTATGCTGCTTTTGGATAATTTTTAGTTTGTTTGAATATCATTTAGTTGCTTTATAATATTTTGGCGTGTTTGATCAGTTTAACAATTTTTTTATTATGCATTATGGAGTGGGTTGATGGAATTGTGGGTTATTTTCTGATTGAAATAGTT
The DNA here is from genome assembly GCA_016808115.1 of Tetrastigma voinierianum. Lineage (NCBI taxonomy): Eukaryota > Viridiplantae > Streptophyta > Magnoliopsida > Vitales > Vitaceae > Tetrastigma > Tetrastigma voinierianum. Next base: position 144,693 of record JAEQBH010003513.1, read on the forward strand.
GATCCTTATTGCATACTCTCTTTGTGTTGAATTGTTGAAGTTTAATGCTTTACCATTGAGTGATTCATCCAAATGCCATAGTGTATAGCAGTTTTGAAAATTTTTGAAAAATCTCATAAAGTTGTCTTGTTTTTGTGAGTTTGCTGTTGAGATATTTGGAATGCCTATGATGATACTAAATTATGTTGTTCTCTACATATGAATAATGTGAGAGATAATTGAGCTAAAAGTCAAATAGGATGACCATGTAGTTGTACACCTAGCTATAGGTTTGCACCAAATTAAACACAAGTCTCATGTACCCTTGTTGGCCAATTATGCTTGGTTTAGAGAAAAAATAGAGGAAAATTATAATTTCTGGATCTCATAAGACTTTAGAACTTGCTCAATTATCATTTGAGGCGAAATCCTAGGCATCACATCCTTTGGGAAATGATATAGGTCATCCTTGGAATTGGTTAGGCCTTTTTAGCCCACCCGGTTGTGCATATATCCATAGTCACCTAATTTAAGCCATATTAGCCATTTTTGCTCTAGAAAAGCCAAGAATGAGCTCCTTATCCCTTTTTGTTGAATACCCTTCAGTCAAAGCCCTTGTTTACCCTAACATGTTGATTTCAATGCCAATATCTTGTGAATACATGTAGTGTGAATTGAGAGTTTGGTTGAAGTGGGTGTGCCATGAATGAAAATAAAAGGAGGTTTGGGTAGAAAAAGAAACAAAAAGAAAGAATAAAGCAAGGAGGAGTAAGTTTGGCCTCGTAGCCTCCCTAACTCGAGTAAGTAAGTTCTTAGGGGTGTTTAACACCTAGCACCCTAAGGCCATGGTTTGGGAGTTACTAACCTAAAGCTAGTTACATGCGGTAGGTAGAAAGCTTAAAGAGGTTGAACATTGCACTACTCTATGCCTTGCAATCTATTACAAATAAAGCTCTTTGTGTTCTTTTGAAGATGGTGAAAATCATGCAAGTTTGGGGGAGCTATGTGATAAAAAGATGCAATAAGCTAAGTTTAGGGGAAAGTTAAGGAGGTCAATGGTGAAGAATGCAATATGCTAAAGGATGGTCAATGTGTATGTTTTGGGTAAACTAAAGCCTAAATGACCTACTCAACTGCCTTTACCTAAGCCATACACTACAAGCTTTTAAAGACCTATTTGATCCCAAGTGTTGTGTACTGCCTACATTAGTAGAGAATGGTATGTCAAGCAAGCCTATGAAGTCTTGATCACCCTTCATTCATGGAAACTCTTTATGAGTGAGAGATATTCCACTTCATGCATTCTCCTAATTTCATCTAAGCTGCATTTGGATTAATAAGGGTAAAGATGCACATACTCACGCTAGAGCCTTGATCAAGGTGCATTTAGCTTGTGGTCAACTTATTAACTTTCAGAGCATTATCTTGAAACATTATTCACATGTTGGAATGCATAGTTCTTGAGGCAAAACATAGCGAATTATACATCTCTACATACTCACGTTTTCTTTTTAATAATTTTGGAAAATGCGTCATTTTCTTTTGTTAAGGACAAGAAAAGTGTTAAGTTTGGGGTGTTTGATAGGTGTGAATCATACTAGCATTTATAGTGTGTTTTTCATGTGTTTATGTAACCTAAATGCTATATTCACACCCATATTCTTCAATATTACACTAATCCCTCAATTGTTGATGTTTTGCAAGCATTGAAAGAAAATCAAGTAGAGAAAAGGGCAAAAACAGAATAAAAAATGACCACCAGTAGTCTGAAGCCTTCACTAAGGTGAAGGAATATCTTGCTGCAGTGAGCCAGTTGTGAGAGTGAATAGAAAGCTTAGCATTTGCGAAGTGAAGATACAAGATAATGAAAGGCCTCGGGTTACCGTCAAGGCGAAGGCCAACTAACCAGCCGCATGATGAAGGAGTTCACGACTACGAAGCAAATGTCTCTGAGAAAAAGAAGGAAGAACGTGCAACTAAAGTTTTGGTTCCACCAAGACAGAAACGACTATACATGAGAAAAACATGTCTTTGCCAAGGCGAAGGAAGATCATGCAGAATAAAGACACCTGTCTTCTCCAAGGCAAAGAATGGTAGGCTGGGACAAGGATACTTCCATTTTTAGCCCAATCATTGGCCCATTTCCCAAGGATATAAATACTATACTTGCAATAGACATTAGGTAAGGACTTGGAGGCGAAACATTTTCCCATTTTTCGGGTTTTCTCTCTCTAGGTTCAGATTTTTAGGGTTTTTAGATCTTCTTGAATTTTAGCTTATTTTTGGAGCTGTTTTGCAAGATCCAGTTGCTAGAGGACTTCTTGTAGCCGTGGAGTAGAGTTTTGGAGGACATTTAGTTCCTATTTGTTTTGTATTCCTAAACTCTTCTCTTTCTCTTAATATTTTAGAATTATGTTTGGTTTAAACATGATTTTGTTTGGTTTTAAGGTTGTTATGAGTAGCTAAATCTAGTTTTAGGGCTGGTTGTTGATATTGGTGTTTGGTTTATATACTTTCTTAAATGATTTTGTGAATATAATCTTGTGTTGAGGTTTTATGATGTGTTATTCGAATTCTCATGTTTTTATTTAATTGTTACATGCTAGGTGATGAGGCTGAGACCTAGAGCTCAAAGGGTTTCTAGAGTGACAACTAGAAGTATACCCTTAGGACTTAATTTTCATTCCCTAATATGTTACAATTGATCAAATCAACTTAATTTAATCAAAGAAGTCTAGGGAATTAGGAATGCTTAATACTAGATGGAATTTATTAGGAGGGACATCATCAAACCTTATGCAATGATCATATGGACCGAGAGGTGATCGATTTGAGCATAGCTTGGGCAATTCCATTGTATGGACCGAGAGGTGACCAATAGAATTTCCTAAGGACAAGTTTTCCTTATAATAGTATCACATTGTTTGACCTAGATGGATCGAGAGAAGAATAGGGAAAAGATGTGAGAAATTGAGGGGAGACTCAAAAGAGTAAACCTCATACAGAGTTCCTTAGGCAAACATGATAGTATTCACTTAATCAACGCCTAATGAATATAAGCCGTAATTGCACCAATGGAAATAGCTATCCCTAGGGCCGTCTTCTAATGTTTTCCTTACAATTCAATCCACTCATTTGTTAATTTTGTAGAATCAATTTTTAGTTTAATTTAGTTTTATTTTTAGTAATTCATCAATCTCAATCAGTGTTCCGCTCAAATAGTAAAATTATTAAGTAGCCAGGGTAATTAATCCCCACTTAAACTATCGATTCCCTGTTGGGTTCAACATTTTGGGTTTTTAAATTGAAAACCATTGTATTACTTGTGACTTGTACACTTGCGGGTTTAGGTTGCTTTTACCAAATATATAGCATGCAAACAGCCTAACAACGACCCAAGTGAATATGGGTGAATCTTTAAAGAACTTAGAGACTCAAATGAGGTAGTTGGCCCATTCTATAGCGACCCCCGAGCCCGGCCCGACCCGATTGGCTGAGGTCAGACAAACCTCAGAGGGCGCTCGTTTAATTCCTATTTACATTTATTCGTTTCTTTTTTCAAAAGTGTCGCGACCCGAATCCCCGGCTCAACCCGAAGGGCGGATCCGAACCGGAGCCCGGTTTACTCTGACGTTTTCAATTATCTTATCAAAACATTTTCTTTGTTATTTCTCTTTAGGTTTTCGATTTCGCGGAAGCATTCTCAAATGGTAGGCCCTGGCTGTTACATTTCATCAAATGCAATTCACAGTGAAGGCATTAATGCCCTTTCAATATGATATCTAATGAAAACATTTCTTTTAGGTTATTTGTTCTAAAATATTCCATGTTCAAAAAGGAAATGATATGCATGTGGGGTATGTACTTATACGCGCTGACTAAACTATGACTACATTAGCTATGATCTCGTCTTCTTTCTTGTCTACTCGAAACCTGCGCATAGATAAAAACTATACGCTAAGCATTTTCATGTAGTGGTTCTATCTGATTAATTCCAATATTCAATGTAACTGGAGCATGTGCATTTAACATTAAACCATGCCTATTATATCAACATATACTCATCTTTATTCATTTAGCATGCTTTCAATTTAATTCATTTACCATATCACAACATGCATTTCAATGCAACAATTCATTCACAATTCAATTTATGAGATTTAAGCATATACATAAAAATCCATTTTACACTTTCGTCAATGTTGGTTATTTCCGCATTTATTCAATTCACGTTTGGCCAGTTCCGTTTAATGAATCCCTTATTTGTAAGAAACGGGAAAAATTCAATTTTTAAAAGGAATTAAAGCGGTAATTTCAGTTGAAAACCGAAAATTCTCTAGATCTCGGATGATGAAACGGATTGCGTCGTTAAATTCGTCTCGCGAAATTTAGCCATCACGTCGAATTTTGTTGGATTCCGAGGTGGTCAGAATTTCACGTTTTTCGAGGTGTGGGGTGTCGGATGACACATGGCAATGTTAGGGGATGCCACATGGCACCCTAAGAGTGTGACACTTAGCAAGAGCCATGTGGTCTACTAAAAAGGAATGGCTCACATTGAGCCACATGGGTGGCATGATTCCATGGCTCATATTAAGCCATGTAGGGTATGATGTCATAAAAAGAAATAAGGAAATAAGGAAAGGGCCACACAAATGGCATGAGAAAGGGGAAGGAAGCTTCCTCCATAGGCCGAATATATGGTGATCCAAAAGGGAGAAAAGAAAAGCAAAGAGAAAAAAGGAAGAAATGAGAAGAAAATGATGGGAAAATGAGATGAAAAGGAAAAGAAAGAAAAGCGGAAATAAAGAAGCAAAAAGAAAGAACATTGATTCATAGGAAAGAAAAAAAGAGGAAAGGAACAAAAAGAATTCATAGAGGAAGAAAAGGAAAAAGGAGAGGAAAGGAGAAAAGAAAAAGGAAAAGGAAAGAAAAGGAGAGAAAGGGAAAGGAAGGATTTCCCGGCTTTCGGGCGGTCGAAGTTCGACAGTTCGAGGACTAAAGTTGGTGCACGTGCGGCGCGTCCCATGTGTGGACCTGAAGGTTGGGTTTCGACAAACTCCATTGAGGTAGGGTTTATCCTCGCCAGGTTACACTTTGTTTAAGTGTTTTGTTGATGATTGAGTTGATTCAGGGCAGCAGATGGCCGTTTGATCGATCGAAACTTGGGACCGAATGGTGGAATTTTAGGAGCTCGTTTGGACAGTCCACGGACTGTTTGGGCTGCTTGTGTTGTGATTTATTTATTAAATCATGTTTTGGTGTGAATGAGGTCGAAAAGCCAGTATTAATATGGAGGATCTCAAGAAGCTTTGGGCAGTAAGAAGAATTACTATTTTGAATGGTGCGTGAGCATTGAGTTTCTTGTCCACGTATGAATGATATGTGAATAGTAACATGAATAGTAACATGAATATTTTTGTGTAAATTGGACCAAAAACGTCCATGTATTGTGTGCTTGAAATTTATAAAATGAATGACTTGAGTTGAGTGGAAATAGATAGGTTAATGCATAATATATGAAATTGTGATTTGCTCAAGTGAGCTAATTTGGGTGATGGTTGAAATTGTTGAATTACATGTGGTGTGATTGTAAAATTTGAGAATATATGCATATATATATATATATATTGGTATAAAATGGTTGAAATGGCATAATGCATTTCATGTGCACCGGGTAACTGAAATTAGGTGTGAGTGCATGACATGAATTTTCTGGCGAACATGGTTCTTGAAAGGAATTTCACGGGATGATTTTCCGGAGAATGGGGTTGGGAGGCAGGTCGACAGATCATTTTGGATGAGGACCGTGGCCCCCATTTCGGGAAGTTCACCAACACATTCGCCTCGGAGGAGTAGTCCGTATTTTATCGAGCTTCGGTAGTGTTTTAAAACCTTAGTTTTGTTTGAAAACGATATTTTCTCATCGTAGCTTAGCGAGTGTGAGGGAATTCGGTGAGACTCGAGACATGGGGATGGATGGACATGTAGACATTCAAGTAGGATCACGTATTTACTTGAGTGTGTGTTTATATTGGATCATTGCATATGCACTTAGGTGGGGAGTAACCCATTGGGTGGGTTAACTGCGGGGCGATGCTCACCCTTGTTGATGGAATATTTTTTTTTTTTTTTCGAATCACGAGGGCATTCGAGAAAGGCGACTCATTTTAGAGGAGCCGATTTTGAAGAAAGTGGTTGTAGCTTTGATGGTTTTTGGTTTAATATGTATTAGAATTGTAGATTTTAATATGTATTTGTATTAAGAGTAATGAAATAACTCTTGGACTATTGGAATATAGTTGGGTATATGTTTGATGAGTATTTATGTAGGGGCCCAAGTGGCCATTTTTACTCAAGTATGGGTCTTGTAATACGAGACGTATAGATTTTCCAGCGAGGTTGGCCAATTAGTGAAAGGACCCCGGGTTTGCGGCGTCACATTATCATTCGATGTGTGCTTAGACATTTAACAGGTCGGTCTCCCATCGCAGCGGATCTTTGTTTGGTGCACCCGACATGTGGTATCGCAAATACCATCTGCCATTAAGGCGGATGCCGATTGGTGCGTCGTAGAGTGGGACATTTAACTGATATCATGCAGAAGTCGCGGCGGATCTTAGATTAGTGCGTCCCGTACGTGGATATTAGACGATTTCGGGAGTGCGCCGTGGCGGATGCCGATTGGTACATCCCGTCAGGCGGTTCATTCAGTATATCAATTCAATTCAAGATGTCAAGAATTGACTGATTCATTTACAATTCGATTTATCATTCACTTTCATTCGGTTTTAAAATATCACATTTCAATTCCATATTCACTTTCGTATTATCTTTTCAAAGATATGCTCAATCTATGTACTCATTTCATATACTCATTCACATACTCATTTCATATATTCATTCATGTACTCATTTCATATTTACTTGGTAATCTACCAAAATACTTGAAATAAGAATAGAGTCAGAGAACAAACCAATTATCGATTCCTTTTCCCTTTCGATACCAGTCCTAGGTCAGGTTGTTGTCTTCACTCGCACCTAGTCAAATACAAATTCTTCACTCTTAGTGGTTAAACAAATAATCATACTAAACAACGGTTTGCCGAGGCGGTGAGGTACGGTACGTTTTTCACTTAGTCTCATTCTTATTTGAACCTCCATTAATCGTTTCTTAGGGTCCCTAAACAATCGGTGTATGAATATGGGACTTAACGGTGCAAAATATTCAAACGAGGCTGCAGAAGTAGTGGTACCAGGTACCACTTTGAGGCCCAGTACCGGTACAGTCCCTCACTGCCCGGTGGATGCGGGTACCGAGTTTGAGTGGTACCGGTACCATTCTGCTTACATCCTTAGTCTTAGGTACCACTCTTTGAATGGAAATACCACCTGGGAGTTTTACCAAATCTTTGGATTTTGGCATTTCCATTTCTTCAAACCTTCTCCAATTCGTCCCATATCAAAATCCACCATGGAATCCTGAAACAACTCAAATGTGGTTTAGAATCAATAAAATCCCTTTCCTCAAGTTAGGACTTTTCACCCAATCCAAATCAACAAGAATGAAGTTAGAGTTTTGTTTCACCTTATCTCTTCAAATCTCTCTTGTGGTTGCTTGATATCTTAGGGGCGAAATGGAAGCGGAAACCCGACCCCGAAACCACTCCTTCTTAAGGCCACTAGCTTTTCTCCCCCATTTCTCTCCTTCTCTCAAAAACGGGTTTTATCCAATGAACATCCCTAAAACCAAGTTTGGTCTTTTAAATCCCCTTTTAAGTGTAAGGCCATGTTGGCTACACCCATTCTCTGCATTTCTCCTTTTGGACTTAAGTCCTTATTCCTCGTAAGGCCTTGTTTGGCCACCCAATAAATCCAATTTTCCATTTTAGTCTCCTATTATACACTTTGGCCATTCATTTATCATAAATTTACTTAGACATTTATTCTTTATAACAATTGACCCCTTAGGTCCTCATTTCATTACCACATTTGCCCTTTTCACTTGGGTTTATTCGGGTTCACTCAATTTCTCATTTTTAGCATATAATATTAAATCATATGCTCACACTTTCAATTTACATTTCACAATTTATTAATTTTTCCCAAAAAAACCCAAGTTTGGCTCAATTCATACCTGGAATATATATAATAAAATTATTATAAAAATTCTAGGGTATTTTTTGGGTGTTACACATTCTATGAAAGAGAGTTTTTCTAGATATTTTTCACGTGATATAGAGAAGAATCCGAAAGATTGCATGGCCATCACTCTACGGAGATGGAAAAGAACTTGGAGATGGAAAAGAACTTGGGAATTCCAAAAATGCTTAAAATGGGAAGGTTGGATTTGAGAAGATGGTAGATGATTAAGTTGACAACAAAAAGGTTGAAGATGAGAAAGTGGAAGCCGAGAAATAAGAGATTCAATCGGACAAGAAGGAGGAAGAGAGAGAAGAAAACAAGTCTACACTAGGAAATGTTTTATTTCTCGACAAATCCTCCCTAATTGCCCCAACATTGCCGTTTCCACAAAGATTTAGAAAAGCCAAGTTGGATGGGAAATTTGCTACATTTTTTAATATGTTCAAGAAGCTTGAAGTGAACACACCTTTTGCAAAAGCATTAGCCTAAATGCTCAATTATGTGAAGTTTATGAAAGAAATTATGAGCAATAAGAAGAAGCTTGATGCATATGGAACAATCAGTCTATCAGAGAATTGTAGTGTAACAATTTAGAGAAAGCTTCCGGAAAAGCTAAGGGATCTAGGCAATTTCACCATTCCTTGCACGATTGGTGAACATACTTTCAAGAAGGCTTTGTGTGACTTGGGAGTTAGCATTAATCTTATGTTGTTATCTATGGTAAAGAAGTTAAATTTGGGTGAGCTTACCCCTACTACATTATCTCTTCAGATGGCCAACTATTCATTGACTTATCCTAAAGGTATTCTTGAGACGTGCTTATGAAAGTAGATAAGTTTAATTTTCTGATAGACTTTGTTGTGCTAGAAATGGAAGAAGCAAAGAGGTTCTGATTATTATAGGAAGGCCATTTCTTTGCTGGGACAAGCTGAGTGATGTGAAGCGAGGTTGTTGTTGAGTGTTGAGGAGTAAAGTTCAATCTTACTAAGATTGTAAGTTTTCGATAATGATAAATGGTACATGAGGTTGATAGTTTGATCCCCTCAATTGGTGAAGTACTACATGCCATGGTTGAATGGGATCCTTTGGAGAAATGTTTGACCAAGTCATTATCTATGGTTGATTTAGAGTTTGAGCATCCATATACAGTTTAGGAAATGTCCGAGACTATTCTTAATATAGAAGAGCATGAAGATACAGATGTGATTGAAGAAAAAAAAACACCGGATGGGTTAGTACTTAGGGAATCTTTGATATGCATTCTTGGGTGAAAATGACACCAAACCTGTGATTATCTCTTCAGTTTTGGATGCGAATATGGAAGCCAAATTACTTGAGGTACTCAAGAAGAATATGGATGCTTTTGCATGGTCCATTGAAGATATCAAAGGAATTAGTCTTTCAATTTTCACTCACAAAATTTTGATGGAGTAGGACTACACACCTACAATTGAACATCAAAGGTAGTTGAATCCCAGTATAAAGGAAGTTGTGAAGAAAAAAAAGTCCTTCATGGCTCCATGCTGGGTTTATTTATGCTATTTCAGATAGCTCTTGGGTTAGTCCAGTGCAAGTAGTTCCAAAAAAGGGTGGCATGATAGTAGTGAAGAATCATAAAGATGAGATCATTTCTACTCGCACAATTATAGGATGGTGAGTATGTATTTATTATCGAAAGCTCAATAAAGCTACAAGGAAAGATCACTTTCCATTGCCTTTTATAGACCAGATTCTTGATAAATTAGCGGGGCATCCATTTTATTGCTTTATGGGTATTTAGGCTATAACCAGATCATTATTGCTCTGAAAGATCAAGAGAAGACCACGTTCACATGTACATATGGGAACTATGCCTTTTGAAGAATGTCGTTTGGTCTTTGTAATGCACCAGCCACTTTTCAGTGTTGTATGATGGCAATTTTTGCAGATCTAGTTGAAAATATAATGAAAGTCTTCATGGATGACTTTTCATTATTCGAGAACTCATTTGATCATTGTCTCCACAACCTGAGTACGGTATTGGAAAGATGTAAAACAAAAAATGTTGTACTCAATTGGGAGAAATGTCACTTTATGTTATGTGAAAGCATTGTGCTTGGGCATCGTGTATCCAGGGAGGGACTAGAGGTTGACAAGGCAAAGATCTCCACCATAGAAAATCTTGCACCACCAATGAATGTCAAAGGGGTGAGAAGTTTTCTTTGACATGTAGGGTTCTATAGAAGGTTCATCAAGGACTTCTCCAAAATTATGAGAAATTGTTTAGATTGCTTGAGAAAGATGCAACCTTTGTGTTTGATGAAGCTTGCCTTTATTTATTTATTGAGATTCAGAAAAGGCTTATTTCAGCTCCCATAATGATTGCATCGGATTGGCACATCCCCTTTGAAATTATTTGCGACGCTAGTGATTTTGCTATTGGGGCCGTCTTGGAGCAACTTCTTGAGAAGATTTTTCGTGCCATTTACTATGCTAGCCTGATGAGCTTAAAAGTCATCTATTTTTAGTCCATTTTTCTGTTCGATTTTCATCTAGAAATGAATAATTAATATACAGAAATATGAAGAAACTCACCAAATTTTTATTAGCGAGGAAGAGAAAGAAAGTAGAAAAATAAAGCAATAAGTGGAGGAAGGTGCGGTCGAATGGCGAGACGAAATGAAAAGAAATTGGCTGATTCATTGATGCGGTTTGGGGTTTGCACGATTAAAATTCTGGTCGCGACACCAAAGTGAAGGAATTTGATGCGAATTATGACGGTAATTACGAGATCCAGCGGTGAAGAGTGTCGAAGCTAAGAAGGCGACGTCGCGGCGACATTTGAAATTAGCGACAGTTGATATGCGTGACTACTAGGATAAGAGGTCGCGACCATGAAACCTGCTTTAAGCTATGAGAGGTTTGGACTGATGAAAGCTGCCGGAACTTAAGTTGATGTCGCGACGGTGAAGTTGATGTCGCGACATCGATGTCACGACAAGAGGCTGAAGTCACGACGCCGAGAACCATCAAAGAGAAGGTATGAAAGCCCTGGTGATGTCGGCGACATGAGATCAGTGACACGGACCTCTACTCAGTTGAAGGGTGAAGTTTCATGAAGTAAGGTCACGACCATAATGGCTTCGAAGTCGCGACATCGAAAGTGAGTTAAGCGCAAATGACTTAAGGCGATGTCGCGACATGGGATCGAATTCGCGACATCGAAGCAACGGTCGAAAGCCTCGAGAGAACTAAGGCGTGTCGCGACATGAGATCGAAGTCATGAACATCGGGAACGACCAGATCAATGATGCAGAGCCTTAAAGAGATGTCGCGACAAGATATTGATGTCAGCGACAACGCCTTTAACTAGTTGAAGCCTACGGTTCTTTAAGATGATGTCGCGACAAGAGATCGATGTCGCGACATCCGAAGACATCAGTTGAAGACTGCAGATGACTTGAGCTGAGGTCGCGACAAGATATCGACGTCGCGACATCAGGAGAGAACAATTGAAACCTGCCAAGACGTGAGAAGATGTCGCGACAAGATGGTGATGTCGCGACACCAAGACTGACTAAATGAGGCTACATAGAAGTAGAAGCTGAAGTCGCGACGTGGGATCGGTCGCGACATCGGTGATGTCGCGACAAGGAGCGGAAGTCGCGACTTGAGCTGATGACTTGGGCACGGATACAAAAATCCTGGCAATTTACATTGGGATTAAGACCCATTGGAAAACCCTATAATCTGTGACTATCCAACTCATGAAAGCAACTTGGCGACCCTGGGGCGAAGTGCGGATAATTTGAAGCTCATTTCTTTCTTTATTTTTTTTTCTTTTCTTTTTTTTCTTAATTTTTCATTTCGGGTCGTTTTAGAGCGGATTATGCTCTCGTATTTTATTTTTCGTTGTATTTCACGAATGCGGATGTTATCGTTTATTTGGCGAATGCGAGAATTCATTTAATTTTCAAATTACTACGAAATGTTTGAAGTTAGACAATTTAAAATTCGATTATTTAGTTTCAATTCTGATCATTCTTATGATCGGAGGAATGCTTGTATCGTGTAATTCGGTGGTTAGAATCGACTTCCATTAAGTGAATGTTATAGTCGAATTTATCTTTCACGTAGTCGTTTCCAGCAGCTTGTTAATTTAGGTTAATAAATTTACTTACGGTTTAGGTTTATTTTCTTGGGATCTGAGATATCGGTTTCTTATACGTTGAATTTGCGTCATTGCTACGATTTCAAGGAGGTCCTACGGTGACACGGGGGAAGACATTCACGAGGAATGTACATTTCTTTGAAAGTATATTAATTTGCTAATGAAAGGATCTTTTGAGCTTTGTAAGTTCATAGGTAATCCTCTTCTCCTTGAAATGAAACGAGAGTTGAATGAGTTATCTATTTAAACAAGCAAAGTTCACCTCAATTCGGATAGTGAGGCCAATCCGTGTTAAATGAGGTCTAATCAAGGAAAGGTTGATCTATTCTAATTTCGAGGAGAACGTCTGGAAGTGTATATCCTTGCTTGACCGACAACAGGAGCTAAGGTTCTGATTCCATAAAATGGAGTGCAGTATTGCGAAAGAAAATACCCCGGATTAAGGAAGTCCCTTTTTAAAAGTAGTTATCTAATTCCACGTATTCGAGAGAATCGAGGTCATAAATTAGATAATGAAATGTGGAGTGTGGAGAGATCGGTTTGCACTACAAACGCAGACGATTTTGGCCCAGGTTAATCGAGAGATTTTATTAGGGTAACTACGGGAATCGATGATTCACTATCCTTTGTTTCTATTGATGTGTCCTCACGGGGATAACTATTCGATGTCGGTTGCTTTATTAGAAATTCTTTATTCTTTATTTTCCGAGTATGTTGGATAGTTCGGCTAATTTCTCTTGTTCGTTTAATTTCCGGCACCTTAATCTTTGGATCCTACTATCATTTGTGGTCTAAATAGTATGGGGTGGGTAGTCGGGGTAGTTGATTTAAAATTCTTGAGATCTACGTGGGATCGATATACGGACTTAAATCCGTTTATTACTTGTCGACACATTGCGCTTGCGGAATATCAGACTAAAATAACTTTAAAATGATTTACTCTAGAGATTAATTGGTTTATATATGTTTTGGTCTCAACAAGAGTTTTATGGCGCCGTTCTGAGTTAGACAATAGTCGCTGGTGATACGTGTAATCTTGCATGCATAACTAATGCATAAATGTGCAACATGTTTTGGTCTCAACAAGTTTTATGGCGCCGTTGCCGGGGATTAGACAATAGTCCTTTGGTGATAACGTCATAATCTTGCATGCATAACTAATGCATAAATGTGCAACATGTTTTGGTCTCAACATAGCCGGACCCTCAATTATGCACAAGAGAACTACACAACCAATAAAAATGAGATGTCAGCGGTAGTTTATTCTTGTGAAAAATTTAGATCATATATTATTGGGTCCAAGTTGATTGTGCACACGGATCATGCGACCATACGATACTTGAAGCAAAAGAATGATGCAAAGCCTAGACTCATTCGTTGGGTATTGCTCCTCCAAGAATTTGACATGGAGATCGGGATAAACGGGGTGTGGAGAATGTAGTTGCTGAACATTTATCTCGCTTGGAAAGGAAAAATGAGGTTAAAGAACCAAGGGAAATTGAAGAATTTTTTCGTGATGAACAATTGATGATGGTTGATACTTCATTGCCTTGGTATGCAGATATTGTAAATTTTCTTGCTTAAAAAGTATTGCCCCCGGAGTTAAAGCGAGATTGACTACATATTTGATAGACAAATCTCAAGGTTACATCTTAGAAAGATGTCTAGATTGACGAGGCCAGTTATTGCTCCGGTCGGAGAAGTCGCGACATGTAGGCCCCATGGTTTCTCGTCGAGGCTCGATCCTCGTGTCTAGGACTATCGAGAGCCCCGATTACGCAGGCCACATGGCGGACTCAGCTCACATATAAGGAAGGTCGAGGATCGAATAAGGGTTGGAAAGCATGCGCGGTCTGGCTTGTGTTTGAGGCCCGGCTCTTGCGGAGGATCTTCTATCATAGGTGCGGGGTTGGGTTGCTAACATCATAAATAAGATGAGCAGATGGGAAGTGATTGGATGAGGATGTTAACTTATATTTATTGGATCATGCAGATGGGACAGACAGATGAAATTGAGAGTCTGACATTCATAGTGAGTTTTCCTCTTTTTAGTATTTTAAAATTCTGGCCCAATTTGGGTGGGTTTTGTCGACATCGTGGGAGGAGTCGTACCGGCTTCACGAATCGGGGAGAAAGCTATGATTCCATCGTAGAGCTAGGCAATGAGTTAAAGCAAGAAATCGAAAGTAAGCAACATCAAGACAGGCTTGTCCTTGAATCAGGTTCGTCTTCCTAGTCAAAGAAGTATGTGTTGCAGTATGTCAATACTTTGTTGGATCTGCGGCTGCCTGAAGAAAACAGAAAGCTAAGTGAAGGATAGATGGTGACTTTATGTTCAGAATTTTTGAATGGTGGGACTAATACCACATCAACTGCACTACAATGGATAATGGCAAACCTGGTGAAGCACCCGCACATTCATGCCAAGATTTTTGAGGAGATTAATTGGGTTATAGAGGAAGGGAAGGAAAAGGTGGAGGAGGAAGAATTGCAAAAGATGCCATACTTGAAGGCAGTGATCTTGGAAGGTCTTAGGCATCATCCTCCGGCACACTTTGTAGCGTATCATTTAGTGACACAAGATATAACCTTTGAAGGGTATGTTATCCCCAAGAAGGGTTCTATCAATTTCATGATTTCCAATATGAATTGGAACCCCAAAATATGGGGAGACCCAATGGAGTTCAAGCCAGAGAGGTTCTTGAACAGTAAGGAAATGGATAGGAAGTGTTTGATTTTGATATAATCGGAAGCAGGGAGATTAAGATAATGACATTTGGAGCAGGAAGGAGGATATTTCTAGGGTATGGGTTATCGATACTGCGTATGGAGTACTCAATGACGAATTTGGTATGAAGTTTTTAATGGAGGTAGTGGAGGGAGATGAAGTTGATATATCAAAGAAGCAACAGTTCGCAATAGTGATGAAGAATCCATTGAAAGTCCACTTGAGTCCACGATGGAAATAAGGTCAAAATATATGCCTTAAGGAGACTACAATCACCAAATCTCACTACTATTTTACTATCTTATGTTTGGATTTGAAGCATACATAAACCATATAACAATTTATATGAAAAAGCTTACCTATTATAGTATTTAGGTGGAGTTATTATATCTTTGGCATTGCAATTTCTTTTTCAATCTACAAAGTCAGTTTAAAGAACCAACTTAGTGCCTCATCTTATGAACCTTGTGGTTCTCTTTTTCCCTATATATGGTTACAAAGCTGCACTCTTGAGCTTAACCAAATTGATACCTTCCCCCCGAATGTCCTAGTGGAATTCCCTTTTGATCTTTACTTCCTTTCTACCACATATCTAGACTAAAGGAAGATGAACTTCGCCTATTGGCCTAGGGTGCATTTCACCAAGCAGTTAGGACTTCCTTTGCCCATGCTAGTGCACTAGTTTTTTCACTATACTCGAGTGCATCTAGCCCACATGCACATCAACGTAGTCCGAGTCTTCGTGGGTTTGGGTGTCGATCCTGAATCGCTTATACAATGCCCGTCTCAGGCTGAAAGAGATTCTCTTTGTATATACTTTGAAGGCATAATGGCGGAAGGTATTATTTCATGGCGGATGCGAAGCCCCTACAACTCATTGTTAACCTACAGGACACCAATAAGAACAAGTATCAGGAAAACGTGATCATCTTCGATGCACGAAGTCTTGTGGGGACTGATCTTGAAAGTACAAGTTAGGCCTTGACTGAGATGGGACGAGGAATTATAGCGCCTTTATGTTTTTGTTTTCTACTCCTATTCTTCGCGCGTTTGGATTACCCCTAGTTTATTTCTCATTCTTTTCTTTTTGTCTTACTCCCTTGATCATGTCTCGTCGTGGAGGTGGTCAAGGTCGTAGAAAGCTGGTAGACTACCTTTCCCTCGCATAGTTTGATCGGTTGTTGAATGTTCTTTCTTGTTCAGCTCTGCATTGAGATTTCAAGAAGTTGTTGACTGCCAAGAACATCCTAGACATGATCGATAATCTTGAGAAATTCGTTCCTCAGGAAATCCCGAGGTTGATCAAGTGTGATGTATGAAAGGGGTGCAAAAGTCGAGTTGTCTAGTGAGAAGATGGGTTCCGGAGAGGACATGTTGAAGAAGTATCATCTTGGGCCTAGTAGGGCCAAGCAGAAAAGGACATAGGGTTCCTAGTTAAAGCCCAAAGCCCGACCTCCAAAGAAGAAAAGTAACACGGGCGTCGTCATACTTTTCGATGACCCAATTGGGCCACAAAAGGATCTGGCTTTACCTGAGAAGCCTTCGAAGGTGAAAGGACAAGGCAAGGACGAGAAAGGTATCGGGCCTTCTCCTAATACCTCCCACATCTCTTGAATCTCTTATCTCCGAAATCTCTCTATATGATGAAACCAAGGTGAAAGAACCAATAGTTGGGGCCTTCTTTTCCCTGGAAGAATTGTTTGGTGAGGAGGCGGTGAAGAAGGCAAGGAGGAAGATGTCGAACATTACTCCTTCCGACATGGATTCCATGGTAGTAATCTCTTTGCCTTTGGTTATGGTTGTTGGTTGTCGCCATATGTTGTTTCTCTTTTTCTATTGCTTCTTTTTCACTGCTTGTTTTTATGGTTGTAGTCTGGCTTTTTCGACATTTACTTGGCTGAGTACTACGTGGGTGTCCACCACAAGTTCAGCAAGTTGTTGGCTCTGAGAGACATGACTCGCAACCTGTATGACAAGGTGCAAAGGGAGTCTTGGGTGCCCAAGCTTGAAAGGAAACTGGAGAAGGCAAGGGAGATGTGGGGCACTCTCGAGCGTGAGAAGGCAATCTAGACCAAGACCAAAAGGAAGATGGAGAAGACGGAGGAAGAGATGGCCAAAATGAAGCGTGACCATCAAAAGGAGTTAGAGGAGAAGGACGTTTTCAGTCAGTCCGAAATGGACTGTGTGGCAAGGGAGCTCTAGGCGATATACAACAAGATGCTTGAACCTCAAAAACAAGTGAATTATGAAGCTGGGTTTTCCAACGGCTAGGCAACTAAAATCCATCGATGACTATGATGGTCTCGGAGGTGCCAGAGGGCAAAGATAGTGCGGCAAAGGAGATGGGTTCCCTCGCTAGGGAAGGGGCAGATCTAGCGACGGCTGCAAAACTCGTGGTAGACTTAGTGTAATTTTTTTAATTTATGATTTCGACGTATTCGCTCTTAACTACAAGAAATTATCGGATTAGCTATAGAAATTAGCTAGGGAAATAATCCCTAGCTAATTTGTGAGGGATTAACGATGGAATAGCAAGAGATTTTTGATTATGGAATTAATGACAATTTTGCGACAGTTTGCGGATTAGAGGAGACGGAAACTGCGACGGACAAAGTCCACAGCTAATATTGTTGTTGATTTTATTGTAAAGATTGGTGGCAAATTGCTTAGCAACTTTAGGAGCCAGTTTTCCCTAGCTAATTAGCTAGAGAACAAATCCGTCGCTAAATCATGATCTGAAAATATTTTTTTACAAGTTTATATGTATAGATAGGGATTTTTCCCTAGCTATTTAGATAGGGATAGCGTCCCGGGTCGTTGAAGTACATGCCGAAATATTTTTTGTTTTGATTTATGTATTTAGCTAGGGTTAGTCCTAAGCTAAAATAATAGGGCAAAATCAAAGTCATCATTAGTATCTCTAAATGTCTATTCATAAAAATACCTGCATCATTAGAGATTCTGTTGAAGCTGGGATGTTCCAAATCATTAAGTCTATACTTAATTATTGGTATATTCCATATATTTAGTTAGGGTTGGTCCCTAGCTAAAATACCCTAGGGATGGAAATCAGTCGCTATTGGTGCCTTAAATTCTTTATTATCATTGCATTTAGCTAAATTTTTCCTAACTATTTGTAGCTAGGGATTATGTCCAATCGTTAAGTCTATACCGAATTATTTTTTGTTTTGTTTTTATATATTTAGTTGAGTTGATCCCCAGCTAAAACTGGAACAAAATTAATTACATTCTTGTCTTGATTGTATGCATTTAACTAGGGATTTTCCTAGCTATTTAGCTAGGGATAGTGTCCGTCGTTAAGTCTATAACTAATAATTTTTTGTTTTGTTTTATATATTTAGTTAGGGATTGGTCCCTAGCTAAAATAGCTAGGGAAAATATCCGTCGCTATTGGTGCCCTTAAATTTGTATTTCACAAAATGTATGCATTTTGCTAGGGATTTGTCCCTAGCTAAATAGCTAGGGATTTAATCCGTCGCTATTTTTACCCTCAAAATTCTTCTCATTTAGGAAATTATGTATTTAACAAGGATCGATCCTAAATTTAGCCTAGGGATACTTTCGTCATTAAGGCTTTTTCGAAATACTTATGTTTTACTCTTTGTATTTAGCTAGGGATTTTCCTAGCTAAATAACAAAGATAATCCGTCACTATAATTTACTCTCAAATTTTTTTTCAAATTTACTGATTTAGCAAGGGATAATTCCCTAGCTATTTAGCTAGGGATGGTATCCGTCGTTAAGTATGCCTAATTTTTTTTTTTTTTTTTTGGCTCTGTAATAATACATGAGGATTTATCTAGCAATTTAGCTAAGGGATTATTAATGTCGTTAGGTTCTTAAACGAAGCTTGACATCGTTTCATCTGTTATACTTGAAAGCTACGGTTAATCTTCTCTTCCCTCACCTGTCTCACCAAAAACAAAGAAACCATTCCCTTACTCTCACTTTAGTCTCGACTGAGTGGGTTTGTTCCTTCTCTCCCTTAGTTCGTCTCTTACTCAGTTTCCAGTACACTTTTACCGTTCGTTTGTCGGAACCTGCTTCGCCGTCGCAACGTCATTTTGAAGCACCAAACTTAACAAACAACATCTCTCTCTCTCTCTCTCTCCCTCTCTCTCTCTCTCTCTCTCTCTCTCTCTCCCGGTCCTTTCTTTACCACTACGGAACCCTGCATTTCTAACTCTTCTTGTTACCGAGGTAAGTTATCTTGCTCTTCTCCTTAAAATACTGCCACATATCTCTCTCTCTCTCTCAATTTGATTTCCAACGGCGGGTTTGGTTTATAAAGATTATTGGGTTTTTTTTTTTCCATTTCCCTCGATTTTTCTTCTTCTTTCGTACGTTTTCCACGTTACTTATACCGTTTGACTCTCCACCATAGGTGAATCAACACGATCGAGAGACATTGCCAAATTACCACTTTAGGCTTATTGTTTCCTTTCCATTGAACAACACCAATTTACGATTTGGACAGTGTACCTCTCTATCTCTCTCTCTCTCACGTGTTCCTTTGCTTATTTCATTTAATTTCATGAAAATGGTAATGAGTTTTCATTCATCGGCGATGACCTAAATGGTGCTTTTGTTAAGAAATACTTTTATTTGAAACAATTTTTTTATTCAATGTGGGTGGTTCAATCTAGCGCATCGATTGGTGGAAATACATTAACTTTAATGTGAGGCCCGGAACTTTTGCAGGAATCACAATAGGGTGTGGAAATTTGTTCACCACACAAGTGAGTCCAACATCCCGATAATAGATTTCTTTACGGGTCATTTCCTTATGTGAAGCCATTCACTTGTGAATCGAGAGAGGAGTTAAGCGAGAGCGAGGAGGTCATTTTCCAAGTTTTACTACTCATTTTGTTTTTCTTTTTTGGCATTTTTAACTATGTGATTTTTTTCTTTTCGTTTAATATTGTATTCTCTTGTGTCCTTGATTGTTTCATATTTATTTAAGGTGATTTTTAACCATTTCATTGTACTTCTTTTCGGAAACTTGTATTTCTCAATTAATCCCTTATTCTGGCATTTTCTTTTTCCACTAAATTGTCTTTTACCATGCTTTTGTATTCTTTGGTGTTTTTCTTTCTTTGAAATAGTTTCTTTACCTTTGTTGTTTTTGGCCAGTTCTTTAGTTCATATGATGGTGTGTCCCTTGGTACGCTACTTCCAGTGCTTGTTTATTTATGCATATCTCTTTGGTCTTTACTCTCACTACAAGAAAAGGGTGATTGTTGAAGCATATATTATTTTGACTTATGGTAATATATGTTAATATTACCATTTAAATGAATAATTATGACATATTCAAATTGTAAACCAATAATGACATATAAAAAATTTCATCACTTATATAATAGAACATTGATAGATAATTTATAAGTCAATAAATAGTCAATATTTATTTAATAATTTTTAATTAAGCTCCTCATAATTTTTAATCAAAATTGATTCAATAATTTTATTTTTTATTACAGATTGAAGCTGATTCAATGCTTTTTTATATCAATAGCAAGTTTATTTTGATAAACTATATTTTAATTCACTAATTAATCAATACCAAAAGTAAAAAATTAATTTTTTTGATAGAAGAGCAAAAATTATTTTTATTAGGATTGATTTTATTTATATAACTAGCAAACAATAATTTTAATAAAAATTTTAAAAACTAATTTATATGTTTTGTAAAAATTATTTCATTAAACTACTATAAAATATTAATTCAATGTTGTAAGACCCGAGAAAATTCTAATTTTTTGAAAAAGGGCAAAATCGTAATTTCGGTAAAAATCCGAAATTTTTATAGATCTCGGATGACAAAAGGAATTTCACCGTTGGAATCGTCTCACGAAATCTAGCTACCACGTCGAATTTCATCGGTCAGGGACGGTCGGGGGTACGTTTTCGGGACGAGTGTCGGGTGCCGTAAAGCGACGTGTGATGTAATAGTCCTTTTTATAAGCATTATCTTCTTATGACACATGTTGCATGAGTAGAGAGATGATGGAAATGAATGGCTTGGATTGAGCCATGTGTCAAAAATCTAGAAGAAGGGACACATTGGGAATTAAATGGAAGTTTAATGAGGAAAAGACAAAACTTGGAATAGTGTTATCTTCTCCATTTTGAAGAGCAAAAGGGCGAGTGGCTGGACGTGAGAGAGGAGAGGTGCGAAGAGTTAGGTTTGAATTTTAGAGAGAGAGTGCAACTTCTAGGATTAGGAGCGATGGTCGTCGGTTTGTCGAACGAACAAGTGGTTACACGTGAGGAGCTTCGGCGTGAATGCAGGTTGGGAGTTTTCGACAAACTCCGTGATGTAGGGGTTTTATCCTACTTGTTTTACCCTTTGTTTAAGTGTTTTATTAATGGTTGAGTTGGTTTGAGGCCTTGAACGACCGTTTGATCGGTCCCAAAACTTGGGACCGAGTTGTTGGAATTTCTTGGAGCCGTTTTGGACAGTGTAGTCACTGTTTGGATGGCTAGTGTTGTGATTTATGCAATAAATTGTGTTTTGATGGTAAGAGGCCGGAAATGGCCATGGAATTTGGTTTCAAAAAGTGGAACCGATGTTTGGTGGTGGAAATTTGCCATGGGCAGCCTTTGTTATGTTTGGGATTTGTTAAAAACAGTCCCGGTTTGTGTGTGTAACACCCCGAAATATACCATAGCAGTTTTAGGACATTGTTTAGGGTTTAATAAAAATTAAATATGAATTTTTGGGAAATAAAACGAGAAACCCGGAATTTGTATAGGATAAAACAAGGGTACATATGGTTGCAAAAGAGACACATAAGTAATAAGATAAAGAAGGTATGGGTTTACAAAATAGAAATATGCCTAGCAGTTTGCAAGAAGAAGAACTTAGGACTAAGTGAAATAAATGAAAACTTAACCCAAAAAATGGGGTTTTTGGGAGCCAAACATGGCTTTAAGAAGAGATGTTGATTTAAAGACCAAATTTGGTCTCATTTTGAAAAAAAGAAAAGCTGTGGAGAAGAGAAAGAAGAATGGAAGGAGAAGAAGAAGAAGAAGGAAGAATAAGCCAAGTTTAGAATTGTAATCTAACATTTAGTATGGATCTTTGGATTTTTGTATGGAAATTATGAATTTTGTATGAGATTATGTGTATTTGGACCATGGTAGGGATAATGGTTTAAACCTAGGGTTTTGGTAGGATTTCATCTGACCATAGATTTCTTGAAAGTAGGATTGGTAAAACCCTAAATGGTACAAAGAAGAAAAACATGGAATCCTCACGAGGTTGGACTCATGATTTAATTGCAAAGTAATGGAGTTTGGGTTAGAATAGCCCCTAACTAGTCCTGTGTTTAGTTTGTGTATGGAGTTATGACCCATATTAGAGTTATTTGGGAGTAATTCATGAAAGGTTTTGAAGTAAGATAAGTATTTGAAAGATGAATTGAGTAGAATAGAGGTTACAAAATGGATACTCTGAGTGGTTTTGATGTGTGTAGTGATTGTGAGTTGGTTTGGGTGAAAAGTATGGAAAAATGGGAGAAAAACCACCATTTGGGCTTTCAGGGGTGGTCTGCAGGTACCCAAGCAGTGGTACAGTGTAAGTGTCTTTGTCATTTTGTTTTGGACCATCTTGGTATTTTGGCCATAACTTGGTTATTTTTTATCCGAATTGAGTGATTCAAGTGGCTGATTAAACTAGACTTCAAGAAAAATAAAACACCCTGAAATAGGTACCTTCAAATTCTGACTCTATTTGGCCCAGAAATTCACTCAAAGTGGGGCTAAGTTCAAGCCAATTTCTGGTTCTGTTTTGAACATAGAGGAGTCTCGGTTGTTTAGGACATATCTTGAGTTTCGGTGCTCCGATTTAGGTGATTCCAGTTGGAGAAGAACCCTTAGCACCTTAGCTTCAAATGAGTATAAATACCCAGTCTCAAATATGTAGTTCAAATTTTTTTCGTTCAAAAAACCAGAACCAAAATATATGAAGGAAACAAACACATGAGTACAAACAATAGTGAAAGCGATCAGACCCAGCGATAACGTTGTGTCCTTAAGAAGAATTTGGCCCCTCAACTTGTACCTAGGATGACGGACAATGCGTCTCCCAGGGATAGACGGATCCTCGTTCCTCTCAAAGTGGTCTGGTCGGAGGACCACAAGCCGAACTGACTTGTAGAACAATCGCCTGAAAATAGCGAGTGATATAGTGAGGAGAATATTTTTGTTATTATTGTTAAAAATGGGAAAAACGGGGAGTATAAATAAGCCAGGAAGTGTCTCCACGAACAGACATGTCGGTTCGGAAAGATATGAACCAAGCAAAGTGTCTGTTCGATGAGGGACACATCTTTTCATTCATTTAAGGAATTTGTGGAAACCAAAGTCCCAACAATCCCCCACATGAATGAAAAGTTCTGATATCAATACTCCCGTGTATGCATGAGATGCAAAGTACGATTATTCATGAGAAGACGTTGCATCGAGGATAAGTAATTACGAGACTTTAGACTTTCCTTAGTGAAACTGTCGGACTTACTCGGTCAATCAGTGGAACTTGATGTCTTTGTTTATCGGCCTTTCGTGTAGCCTAGACAATGAGGAATCACACAGCTATTTCTCGAACAAATTGGTTCTCAGCCCCATTTGTGTTCGTTTGGCCATGGACACTTTGGTCTCACTGAGTGTTTTAGAGGTCGACTGCGATTCTCACGGGCGTCCTCGCTTCACTCCATAGGTGATTTACGAATATATAGTTTCATAATCATTAAAATCTTTTTGCTTAACCTTCACATGTGTCTTGTCTTTATCAGGGAATGGGTAAAACAAATTAGACGATTACTCTACCTTTGTCTTCATAGCAGTTGTCCTTTGAACCTAGATCACAGGATCTCCAGTCCACTAGGTAGGGTGTCCGCTATGATGACTTGTTTAGGGCCTTAAGCCCGTTCCCTTGATGTTTTGCAATCATCTCTCACAGTTAGGCCTTTTGTCAATGGATCCATAATGTTATCTTTTGACTTCACATAGTCAATGGTGATAATTCCACTAGAAAAGTTGTCTTACGGTGTCATGTCTTCGACGTATGTCAGTGAGACTTACCATTATACATGACATTCCTTGCCCTTCTATTGCCGGCTTGACTATCACAATGTATACATACGGTAGACCTTGGTTTAAGGTAATTAGGAATATCTTCCAAGAAATTTCGAAGTCACTCGACTTCTTCACCGGCTTTATCCAAAGAAATAAATTCTGATTCCATAGTGGATCTAGTAATACAAATTTGTTTGGATGATTTCAAGAACCTTTGCCGCTACTGAGTGTGAATACATATCCACTTGTTGATTTTGTGTCTTTAGTCTTGGAACTATCCAATTTGCATCACGAGTATCCTTCAGAATGCTATGGGATATTTGTGTAATGCAAAGCATAATCTTGAGTAAGCTTTAAGTAGCCCAATAAACGCTTCATAGCTTCATCTTTGCTACTAAGCAAGTAAACATAACAATATCGCGAGCAGTCATCTATAAAAGTAATAAAATACTTATTACCACCTCTTGACGGTATTGATTTCATATCGCATATATATGTGTGTATTAAATCTAAAGGTTCTGAAACTCTATTATCTACAGAGTGGAAAGGGGGCTTAGAAAATTTAGATTCAACACATACTTGGCATTTCTCACTTGGACAGTCAAACTTCGGCAACAGTCCCATATTCATTAATTTCTTTATTGACTTATAGTTAACGTGTCCTAGTCTAGCATGCCAAATGTTTTATCTACAATAAGATGATCTTGAATTTGAATACTTTCACATGATTCTATAGCTAATAGCTTATACACAGGCCGGTGACCTTGAATTTCAATATCTACAGCAAGTGAATGACCTTGGATTTGTAGATCGCCATGCGCTTTTCTTCTTTGAGAACTTCGTCTGAGGAGAATGCGGAATCTTGATATCTTCATCAACACGCTCCCGTGTAGTTGGGTAATACTTTCTCTGGAGCGGACTCCATGTAAGACCCATATTTGGGGGATGGGAATCGCTCAATATTTTCCTTGTGAAACTCAATATTCAAATTCCCTATGGAATGAGAATCGCCATCAATGTCGTCAGAGGAAATATTAGTAGGGCCCAAGAATTTGATGGGCATGGCGAGTCAGAAGGCTCTTGCCTCTTATTTACCGTGACATGGACTTGGGACAGCCGTCCCATAAAGCCACTTTGGGTGCTCGCCCTTTTCGAGTTTCCATTCTATAAACATGTTGCCATGTCTTGTGACATCCATGATAAGTTTCCCGTACCACCCCAGGTGTGAGTTTCTCGAGAGATTTTCCCACTGGAATTTCATGGAAGGAGACTCGATTAATGGCAAGCCCTGACTAAACGAAAATCCCTGATAATGCTCATCTCTATCTCTATCCAAGCAACCGTCAAAAACTCTAATTCCCCCTGAACCATTACCACTTTCCCTACTCAAATCCACTGTCTCAAGGATTGTGAAACTTTCACATTATGATGGGACTTAGGAGTGAGGCGGGACTCAGCTGTGTCCCAAAACCTTTCCCCACGCATTGCTTCCTATGAAAACCAAAACCTAACGATCCTGTGATATCAAAAGCTTCAACCGCTTACATACGTAACCCAAAAGAAACCCTACGATTATCTTGAAATATAAATAAACCTGAAAGCAGATCTTGGTTTACCTAAAAGGTCGGTACTAAACATAATCTAAGGTGAGGCACTACAAAAAATATTTGAATAAACTTAACAAATATTTAATGAAAAGCAGCGTAAGGAAAAAATGTTTGAGTCGAATTTCCGAGAATACGTCTTCTTTGCGGTGTAGGAAAAAAAATATTTGAGTCAAATTTAAATGGAAACAACTTAGATCTTCTTTGCGGTATAGAAGACGGAGACGAGAAAGTGTATCTGATATTCAAAGCGCCAGTCTTTACTTCAACAGCTATGGAGAGTCTTATAAATTGTTTGAATGATTGTACAAAAGCGAAAAGAAAAAAAAAAAAGCGAAACAAAATTTTTTTTTCTTGTAGTATAGAAACAGCTAAAATTTGAATAACATATGATTATATGTTAACAAGCTGGTGCAAATGCAAGCGAGCGAACCATGAATATATATATATATATATAACGAAACGAAGAGTTCGTTCACGAAGCTGAACAAAAACAATACGGTATATTACGTGGAAACAAACAAATAACGCCTGAAATCGTTTCCAAGAATATATAATATACCGTATATTCGTAATTTGGTTGAATCATAGTAGCTCTTGTTGAACATATATTACCGTATATATGTTATTTCGTTTATTCCACGAAAGCGAGCGGAAACAAGCAGGAATAAATTCGTGAGCAAGAAAAATGCGTAACCAGAATAGAATAAGTTCGAAAAAAATCACAGCATCATGTAAGCAGACTAAATTCAGAAGAAAAAAATCACAATAAATCACGTAAGCGAAGCAGAACCAAATTCGTCTTAAGATTGTAGTTCAAATTTTTTTCGTTCAAAAAACCAGAACCAAAATATATGAAGGAAACAAACCTGCAGTACAAACAATAATTAGAAAGCAAATCCAGGAGCCCGTGATAGCGTTGTCCTTAAGGCCGATTTGGCACCTCGGCTTATGCAGGGATGGTAGACAATCGTCTCCCAGGATAGAACGGATCTCGTTCCTCCGAAGTGGTACGGATCGGAGGACCCCGACGAACTCAACTTGTAGAACAATCGCACAAAATGACAGTGATGAAGTGAGGAGAATATTTTTGTTGTTATTAAAAATGGGAAAAACGGGCGGTATAAATAAGCGGGAAGTGTCTCCCACAGACAGACATGTCGGGTTCGGAAAGATATGAAGCCAAGCAAAGTGTACGTTCGATGGGGGCTGCGTCTTTTCGATTAGTTCAAGAATTTGTGAAGCCAAAAGTCAATGAAATATGGAGTTAAGACCCTGAAAATGGGTATTTTAAAACATTCCTAGTGTAAAATGGTAGAAATAAGCCCCAGTTTGGCGTGAAAATCTGTGCTTGAATTTGGATGATTCAATTGGAATGATTCCAATTTCTAAGTAAAGTAGATTCATGAAGGAACAATAATACATGATTGATGTGTGAATACATAGGTGTCATCTTGTCTGAGTATATAAAATCTTTGTATCTGAATCGAGGAATGAAAAGGGAAAAATATAAATCTGATATGTATAGATGTGTTCATGAAACATGAATATGGTAGAAATATAGAATTAGTATGGAACTAAGTAAGGAACTCGTTTTTGATTAGTATAGGAATTTGTCACAGACTAATGGATTAAGAATACATGTAGAAATCAAATCAGAGCAGTATTGATGAAATTGGGTTAGAAAGGCCCCATTTATTATAATGAATGTTTGTTAGTTTTATGTAAATTTGTTGTGTTTGGGCTTGGGTTGATTGATTGTGCTCTGAATTGAGAATATTTGTATTAAGGAAATATTGAGGTTTTAGAGTCTTTGTCAATTTCTTTGAACATGTTTTGTTTTGACCGTAACTTAGTCATCCATTTCATCCGAATTGAGTGATTCAAAATTCTGGTGTGACTCATAGAACATATCTCCTTGAAATAGGTATATCCAAATTCCGAACCCTTTAGGCTCAAAAATTAATCAAAGTGGAGCAGCACGCATGGTGTCTGGCCAGCTCGAATTAACCTTGTTCAGCAAAATGATTTTCTGGTTGTGTCCTCCGACTTAGGACGACCATAACTTCTTCGCAAAATCCGTTTAGGTGTTCTTGGACTCATGGAAAACCCTTTGAGTCTAGCATCCACCATATATAGTTTAATGTAGCAGGCTGGATTATGTCAGAAAATGACGAGCGGTAGGCCCTTGGCGGTTGTTGCCGGATACGGTTGTGTCCTCGACTTAGAATGGCCGTAAGCTTACCGTCATTTTTACATGACTTTCTTATTAGAAAAAAGAAGAAAAAACTTTAAATGTTTGTTTCTAAAGCCCAAATCAAGATGCCAGTGGTAGGAATCTTATTTTCATTCACAATTTAGTGATAAAAATACGTACAAATACACAGGATGGTGTCATGTTGCTGGGGAAATGAAATAAAGCTTTCTTCCGGTGCTCAGGAATGGAAGATGGAGTTAATCCTTTATATGCTTCTATAGGTTGATCACCATTGTTGTTGTATTGCATTTTGAAACAATTTGTGGACTATCCAGGTTTCTGCAATTAAATGTTTCTTTTCAATGGTAGTTGAGATTTGTAAATCTTGTTTTCTTGTATGTTAATTCAGATTATTATCATTGTTAATTTAAGAAAGTTAGGACACATTTGTTTGAAACCCCTTAAATATTTTGATGCAATTCATAATATTTTTAAATGCGTTTGAAAATAATTTTTATATATGTTATTTTATTTTTAATTATTCTTTATATTTGTATAACTATTTTAAAATTACTCTCGAGAAAACAAGTGAAATTCTGAGATAACATTTATTGAGCAGAGACACTTATATTTTCCTAAATTTCTTCTTGCTTTTGCAAATATAACACACTTGAGGATAATCTACCTTTCTTTCAAATTCAATTCTAGCGCATTAGCACAAAAGAATACTGAAAAGCAGAATGTCCATTTGCATTGGTGCTATGTGAATGAATTGAAATCCATATGGCTAGGATTAAGAAATTTTTATGGTGGGTTTTATTTCATTCAATTCTTTTTCCTTTTTTCTCTTCCTTCTGAAATTTTCTTGTTTGTTCTTTTTGGTTTGATGGATTTGAATTACAAATGATTAGAATGAGGTTTATCATAATCTTTCTGTTTATTTCTTTCCTTCTTTATTTTTTTCTTGCTTTTGGAAAATTTTTGTTGATTTCTAGTTCAACGCAATGGAGTGTAATGATTTCCCACTTTGATGAGATTCTAGTAGTGGTTTCTAACCACTGCAGATAGGTTCATTCTTCTTTGTGAAGCATGCTTGCAACAATTTTTGGGTGGTGAGAGCTAGTAATTAGGGTTTGGTAGGGGCCAGCTTGTAGTATTCAAGTGGTTGTTTGCCTTTCTTTATCATTCATGTAATAGAGATTATCTAATAATTCTTTGTTTCTTTGGTGTATTTTCCTGGTTGCTAGTATGAGGAAAAAGGATTGAAATTTAGATCTTTGATCTTCATTGATAGTGAGCTTAGTCCTTCAAACTTGGAATTCCTTTCTTTTTGGCTTCCTTTCTTGTCCTTTCACTTGGTTCTTGTGTTCTCTAATTTTTGCCTTTTTGTGTGGCTTGGATTGGTGCACTGGAAGAGACATGCTCCCTTCATCTAGCAATAGCATGATATTTTTTCACCTTTAGGTTTTCTTTTTGGCGATTTCATTATGTTCCATTAATTCTGGACTCATACTTATAATGGTTTGAACTCAAGCCACACCTAGTCAATTTGAACCTTAAACTTTATATATAATGGACGAGTAACCAAAATTATTCCTTTTTCAATTTGCTAATTAAAGCTCTGTAACACATGCAATTCTAAGCGCATTACCTAGATATTCACAATATTTTATCTACCATAAATTCATCTTGTAAGTCATTTCTTTAATTAATAGTAATATTTATGAAGTCATTGTATGTTTCATTCAATATTATTATTCAAGCGAATAAGTCTGTTAGTAAAAATTGGTCCTTAATGGCAAACTCAAAATGGCCCTAGAACATAGTATGGGTAGGCTTTAAGCGTGTATTTTCAATCAAATTAGACTTGAACATCGAATCGGAGCTTCATTCCCTTGAGCAACCACCATAAGGTTAATTGAAAAATTATGTTCAATTATTAGTAAGTTAAGCAACAAAAGTCAAAGTCAACGTGATTAACAATAATATATCAAGTAATAGCAAAACAACTTACAAATAATTTTTTTCTTAAGTAATATATCTACCAAGTATTGCAGCCATAACACATTTGTTTTAGGGCAATTGCAGAGTGCTGAAAAATCAAATTGTATTACCAAAATATTAGTCTTAGATAGTTAATTCTTGGTTAATGTTATATAAAAAATAACATGTCTTAGTGATTAAATACTTTGAATCAAATTATCTGGATATCTATACAAAAATGTTATATCTTAATTATAAACAAATCTAATTTACCAAACAACATTAAAAGTTAAAAAAATAGTTAATAAGATTAGCGAAAAAAAATTAAAAGTACAAGATTAGAAAATTAAGTACAAAGATTAATTAGTTAATAAGATTAGAAAAATAAAAATATTGTTTTTCATTTTCTATTGACTAAACAAACATTAAAAGAATTAAAGTACAAGGCATATATATAATGAATACTAGGATTATTCAATATCATTTAGTTAATAAGATTAAGAGTTTAAAATGAATAATAATTTTAGTAATTAAGTTAACACATTGATAGATTTAAGAGTCTTTTTAAGAATTTTCGTGGTACAGTTCACCAAACAAAATTATTTTAGGTTTATTTTCAATTTTGTTAATTGTCTTTCTTTTATTTGAGTGTATATTTATTGTGCTTGATAATATATATTGTTTGTTAAGTATTGTAATGGGACATTTGTTGGCAGGGGATAAGCTAAGTGAAGGCAATGATGGTGATCATAAATAATAGAAGTGTAATATTTATTGTGCTTGATAATATATATTGCTTTTGTTACGTGTGTGTCTGAGGCATTTGTTGGCTGGCGAGGATAGCGGGAGCGAAGGCAATGATGGTGATCATAAATAATAGAAGTGTAATATTTTTCTGTTCGCATCACTGTTGTTGTTGCTATTTGTATAATTTGGTTCATTTTTGTGCATAAACTCTTAGAATGACCTATTCAGGCGAGAAATTAGAGTATTATGAGGGGCTTTGCTGAGGTACATAGATTTATAAGACAATATAACTAAAATAATTAAAATGTACATTGTTGTACATTTTAGCCATAAAGAAACCCAGATTCGGTGTCTTACTCCTTTGGAAGGTGAATTCTTGGGTATCGATAATGGGCAGTTTGGGAATGGCATGCCTATATCTGTAGACGATAGTTTATGTTATTACATACATATATAGAAGTCGGTATATGTATCCTCTTGTTCTTGGTCTTATACGAATATTCAATATCGCGCACTCGGAGGCGGGAAATCTTTGCAAAATTTCTATGTATGTATGGATAAACGTGTATTATTGTAAGGATATGGAATGGCTAGCGTTCTTAAATGGGATAGGTTCTTACCTTTGAAATGAATATATGGAGTGATAAGGATGACATGTAATAATTGAAATGAATTAATAGAAATTAATTAAAAACTTAAAATCATAGTTTGAATGACTAAATTATATGATTGAGCATTATTCTTTGCAAATATAACGAGCGAAATGAGTTGATTGTCGATTGGATGTCTGAAAGGTTTATGAATGGAATTACGAATCAAGATTTTTAGATAGGCTAGAAACTTTCATCAACTTTGTAGTCAATCCAAGATGGATGGACGGAGATAAAATTAAGTGTCCATGTAATAACCGCAAGTGTCAGAGCTCATGTCTTTAGTGAGTATAAACACTGTTGCCGAGCTCTTGTTTTTATATATAGTTATAGTGCTTGTTTTCAATGTTGTATGTTATTTTACAGTTTCTTTCCATCTCACAAGTGTTCGGCTATTATTACAAAGTCTTTCCAAGAGAGAATGGTTGATTCCAAAGCATTCTCATGGAAAAAAGTTTCATCGACTAAAGACTTACTTTGTGACTTTAGTGCGAGCAAAGAAAGCAAAGCATTGCAAATTAATTATCTAATTTGTTGACTATTAAGTTGGTTGGTTACTATTCAAGCATAAAAGTATAATGTCCTTGTTATTAATACACTTTTTGTGTTTTTTATATAGAGAATCGGTGTTCATAGGCACCCGATTTTAATGGGCCAGGATAAAGTCATTATGGAGAAGCAGCTGAGCGGTACTCGGACTTTGTCCGTAAATTGAAGATTGTAAGAGATAAGCCTGATTTTTATACACGAGGATGAGTGGCTAGAGTGAAGCCCCGATCTTGGGAGGAGCGAGCAGAAAAATCAGAGATAGCCAACAAGAGCCGTGGTGATAATTTGGACCCGAGTGCGAGGCATGTCTCGCCACATGGGAGGAATTGAAGTTGACCATTGAGCACGAAGTTTAGTAACATTTTTAACTTTAAAACATTTAAATATTTAGCGAGTTGGCTAATAGTCCAAAAATTCAAACCTTTGCATGGTTTTTACAATTTTGGCTAAAATTTTCTTTCCTTGTCATTTTTTTAAAATATGACTTAAAATTTTAGATAACACATTTTTATTAGTTATTAAGCCTTACAAATTTTAAATAATGTATTCCTTTAATTTGTAACATATGTTATTTTGACTTAATAAATTTCATACTTTAATTTGAGGTAGGTCGAGATCCCGAATTTTTATGAATCTTCGGGGAAGATGCATGTGAAGAAAGCAGATGGCCAGTTTGTTGACATGAGTCTCGGATGATTCTTGTAAATATCTCTTATATTAATAAACTGACTCTGCAGTAAATGTTGAAAGTTAAGTGTGGCATAGAAAAATATTAGAATATTTAATTTATTTATATCTAACCTTGTAATTTATTTTCTATTTTATCAGGACCTCATTGAAGGCGTGTAATGGTACTTCTCGGCCCGGTTAAGGGGTTCTATGGATCTTGAACCAATTGACTATAATGCTTGCTCCCATTTAGAGACCATAGGAGGTCGGAAGAAGCGGCGAGTGTCGACATCGGCTCGAAGGAGTGGCTTTTCTTCGCGATCGTGCTTACGGTTCCTCTGTCACGGCGAGATGGATAGGCGGTCGAAGCGGCGAGTAATGAAACAAATGAGCGTGTGCAGTTATGGGAGACATAAATATGAGCGTGTGCAGTTATGGAGACATAAATGAAAGAAGGATCAGCGATTACTCTTTTGAAGGATGAAATGTAAAATGAAAAAGTGAATAATGAGATGAAAAGAAATGAAAGAAATCTGATACAGCAGCGAATGACCAATATCACGATCATAATTAGCGGCCTTGATGTGACAGATGGGACAGGAACCATAAGCACCCACCCTGTGGGCCGGTACTACCACGAATCCACCGGCTAATGATGAGGATAGATTTAGAGTTTAGATGATTAGAGACCTATGTTATTGTTTTTATTTCTACTATTGACACTTTGTATCAATGAGATTAATTTATCTTCTTTGACTTATAGTTAATTAAAAAAATTGCTTTTAGTATATGTTTTATTTCTAGAAGCCTTAATATAAAAATCTAAAAGTATGTATTCTAATTTTTAAAAATAAAATAGTGAAAATAGCTATAGAATGATCCACAGCTATTGTTGTAATTATTTTCTTACAATTGAATGAAAATAGTGACGAAATTGTCCCTAGCTAATTTGGTGGGGACAATTTAAAATCTATATTTTCATTGATTGTAGAAAATATACAATAGTTAAGGGATCATTCCATAACTAGAAAGATTATTAAAGTAGCTATTTCCTTAAATTGAAACGAGAATAGTGTGAGATTGTCCACTAACTAAATTAGCTAGGGACAGATTAGTAGCTATTTCTTCAAATTTAACAAGAATAGTGGCGGAATTTGTCCTTAGCTAAATTATTGAGGACAATTAATTAGCCTGCTTTATTACAAAATTTGACAAGAATAGTGGCGGAATTGTCATAGCTAGTTGGATTTAAGGGACAAATTAAGTAGCTATTTCTTCAAATTTGAGCAAGAATAGTGATGGAATTGTCCACACAGCTCAAATCAAACGATCTGAATCGTAGCTATTTCTTTGGAAATTAGACAAGTATAGTGGCCAGGTGTCTAAGCAACTAAATTAGGCTAGGGACAATTAAAAGTAGCTATTTAAATTAGACAAAAATAGTGACGAGGGTACCACCAGCTATTTTAGCTAGGGCATTTTCATGCTATTCGAGTCAAAAATATTAGTGGTCCTACGAATTAGGCCAAAATTAGCAAGCGAAAATATTTAATTAACTAGGGAATTTCGTCATTTAAAAATAGCTAGGGGAAAATTTTTTCTCATTAATTTTTGCGACAAACACTTTAGCTAGGATTATTTAAATTAAGTAAATCGTAGCTATTCCATTTTAGCGTGAATTTCTTCAAATAGTGGAAATTTCCTAGCTATTTTGACTTTTTGTAGTTGATGTGCCCATTTTTTTTTGTAATTAAAGCAAAATCTTATCATTTATCGTGTTTCTTTTTTAATGCATGGTCACTTCTTGTTTTGCTGTTTCGACTTCAATTTTGCATTATTCTAGTCGTTATTGCCATTATTGTTTTTGTTTGTGTAATAGTTTGAATAGTCCGCATCAAGTTGTCGATCTGGGGGCTGCGATCCTTTAAGGCTTATGCACAGGGTTAGGCTTCGGCTTGGGGATGGAGCTCTGTGGCGGAGAGCTCGCGTTGCCTCGATGCCGCATAGAGGTGTCCCTAACCCCGAGGTAGTAGCCTCAATTGGCCAAGGGGACCACGTAGTCCTAAGGCCTGTAGCCTCTCATGGCGTAAAGGGGGTCGGTAACCCTGAGGCACGTAGCCTCATTTGGAAAATGAGAACCGTAGTCCTAAGGCCCGTAGCCTTTCATGGTGTATAGGGGATCTGTAACCCTGAGGCACGTAGCCTCAATTAGGGAAGGGCACTTGTAGCCCTGAGGCCATTAACCTCTCATGGTGTAAAAGGGGTTTGTAAGCCCGAGGCACGTAGCCTCAAATGACATATGCTTGTTTGGACAATAGATATCATAAATGAGAGGGAGTCAAATTTGTCATGCATTCAAATATTTACTACATCGGACAAAGTTCCAAGGGTGTGAAATTAATAAAAGTATTTCTTTTGGTGAATCGAGTTCCAAGGGTGCAACTCTAATTTTCCCCTTGGTTGTTGAAGCCTATAAGCGCCTTTGCATCCTTCGTCGACAATCTAGAAAGGTCCATCCTAGTTAGGCTTCAATTTGCCTCCGTCGAATGTTCACCTTAGGACTAGATCACCCTTTTAAGAGTTTATATGTCTAACGACCTTAACTTTTTGTTTTGCTACACATTGTTGGTATTTGGCCATCCGAATAGCCGCTCTTGACATGACGTATGACATTGATGGGATACCATCGTACCAATGACATCACCAATAGGTGCCTTCTCCCAAAGCACTTGAATGTATCATGGAAACTCACCCACTCTCATCTATCTCTTCGCTCACTAGAAGACACGTGGACTAAGAGAAAGACTATAAAAAAGGGAGTGCTCTTCCCCTTGAAAAGAACCAGAAAAACAAGGGTAGAAATACTAGAGATTGGAAATCCAAACCTTTGCCTAAAGCAGTTGTAAACTTGGGGGCTTTGGAGATTCTACAAGGTCCTATACTATTTCCTCCACCATTTTACACTACAAGAAAAAAGGCTTTCATTAATAGTTTTTCACAGTCAAGGTAGGGCATATATGTCAAGTTAGGCTATTATTCATATATGTCATCTATGCTAGTGTCAAGAAATGTCCAAAATTTCCTTGACATTTGTTCATGTCAAGGTTATTGCAACTTCTACCAATTATGAATCTTTGTTAATATGATAAATGTCAATTTTTACTTCCATTTGTCAATGTTGGATTCAACAAATGTCTAGCTTTTTTATAAAAAAATTAATATTATTTTATTATAGCTTTGAGTTTCTAATGTGAACACATTTGCAAATTAAAAACATATTTCATTACATTTGTGTATCATTTAGTTTGATAATAATAATAACTAAGTTCATAAATAATGGAAAGAAACTATTATCCAATGCAAACTTATACATTTGAATATTATAATATACAAAATTAAATAATCATCTCTCTATGAAAAAAAACATAATTCAAAACTTACAAGGTAATATACAAACTTAAATTACAAAGCAATATACAACTTTGGAAAAGGTGGTCTCAAATTCTTCACCGTCTTCTTCTTGTTGTTGTTACATCTCTGCATACCTAATAGGATAGACATAACAAAACAATTATCAAAATAACATTTTCAAATTATAAGATACTTTTAATTACAATTATACATCAAATATAGATGTAGATTACAACATATAATATAATTTAATTATAAAGAAATAATTTAAGGGTTCTCATTCTGAATTATTGAAAAATTATGTTCAGCCAACATGAATTTAATTAAATAATACTATGTAGAGTATAATGATCATGGTGCGTGCTTGATTGGGAAAACATATCATCTACAAAATTAAGAGAGTGATCCTCTTTTTTAATTAATGTGGGTACATTTATGTTTTGTTAATAATTAATTCCATTTGGAAGAAGCATAGTTAATGAGCTTCCAAAGAGACATAAATTTTATTAGCAGGTCCTTTCAACAAAAGTATTTTTTTTATATTGAAAACACAAGCATGTATTTGAAAATTTGAAGAAGCATAATTTTTCTGTTTTACAAAGCATATATTTTAAAACTATTACACCACATTTTCATAAAATTTGAAGTAGGATAGTCTTAGAATCCTTAAAGATATTTTTCATTTTATCATACCTTAATTCATCAAAAGGCAGGTTGTTATGTATACACCAAATGAACAATTTCACATAAATCACAAGGCAAGTTGTTATTCTATTATTCTACAAGTATATGTGAAATACCCAATCACTCACCTCTTTAACCAACTGGGACTGTTTTCTTTGTTCACCGAGGTAATCTCTGCACCTCCTTGGTCTTTTTCCAAGGTTTCTCCATGCCTTTTTGCACTATCTTCTTCATTTCTTCCTCAATGTTCATTCCTTGATCTTCGTTCATCAAAAACCCCCATTTAGATTTCAAAAATTATAGCAGTGAAGAAAAGGAAAAAGAAAAACCCCACATCCAAGTAAGGAACAAACCTTCTAGTATATTTTTGTGACCACTACTTTAACATTGTGAACAAAAAGCATCCATTAAGTTAGGGCCCACTGTTGGCATCATATATCTCAATTTTTTGATGCCCCAACCTTCCCCAACTCAAAGCAAAAAATTAAAAACAAACGAATAGAAAAGTGCAGTAGAAGGTTCGGTGATGCCTCTGTTAAGAGTGACATTAATTTGTGGCTATTCAAGGTCGTTGCTAGACCTTTAATTATTCTTAATGTCAAGTTTCCCAGGATGGTGGTGTACCAATTGATATGTATGAACCCTCTCGGGTCCATTAGATCGACGAACCTTGTCACTATGCCACGATCACAACTTTGTCACTTGGAACAAACGAACATATAGTTTTTTTTCAGCTGCGGTGAAGAAAGGAAAAATTATTATGTATGGTTGTTCAAAAATTAAACTCGCCGCTGAGTGTATGCGGGGTTCGGCTTCGGCCAGTCGTGCGACTTCGGTCAAGTCGTAACCGTATCGAGGGTGACCACACCAAGTCGGTACCAGATACGATACAATCACAAATTCGTTACTAAATCGGCCAAACTCGGATGATTCGGCCGAGATTCCGAGTTAACTTGGTCAACTCGATCATCTTTGAAAATGAAAAATCCGATTCCCTAACTTCTCAATCCGTTTTTACCCATCACAACAACAAAAAACCAATTTTTTTTTTTTTTACAAAAATATGAGATTTCTCTTCAAAAGTACCAAAAATGAACACCTTTTCACTTCAAAAGTACCAAAAATCTGTTTTTACCCATCACAACAAAAAAAAAAAACCATTTTTTTCACAAAAATGGAGAAATGAAAATGGAAGAAGAAACTTCATAGTTGAATATCAGTGACGAGAGAAAGAAAGGAGAGAGAGCGAAAGAATCCATAGACTCGTCATCGCCATTGTGATTAAGCTTTCTGAAGAAGAAAGGAGAGATGAGGGCTGAAGGCTGATGAAGGTTGAAGCAGAGAGCTATAGGTGTTGGTTTGAGACTTTGAATACCCTTCATTGGGCACTTCATAAAAATGGGTTATGATTTGGGAAATAATTATGGAAAATGCCACCACTATGTTTTTCACAATTTACATATTTAGAACTCTTGTCTTAATTTCAGTTAAGATTTAAAATTACGATAATTTTTGTTTTTCCTTTGACTTCCTGGAAATAAGATTTGACTATCCCGGTTCATATTTTTAGAAGCGGAGTTTTTCAAAGCACGGAGTTTATTTATTCTTATTTTTGAAAACTATTTTATGTTCTTAAAAATAAGAAGAACAAGGAAAACAGGTTTAAGGCCTATTTGTTTATTATTTTTGAAAACTGTTTTTGTTCTTAATAATAATAAAGATAACAAGAAAAATAGGAAAAACATGTTTAGTTTCCGGTTTGTTTTTCTATTATTTATAGATATAAAGAATTTATTTTATTAAAATTTTAAGCTTATGAGCCATAATTTTTATAATAATTTGTATAAAATTATAATAATTTTAAATATTTTAATCATCTTATTTTGCGTATCCACTGATACGCGACCGATACACCGCGACCGATACGTCTCGGGACCGTTCGAGTCGATGACCGATACTGCGACTTTGAACCATGGTGTATGCAATCCATAAGTAAACACATGTGCCCAACCCAGTTGCAAGCTGTGAAGACCAATCCACAAGGTTCAAGTGATGGGGCATCTAGAACCTGCAATCATTTAGCATTAGTCAGCTAATATTTTCTCTGTTTTCTCATAAACCAAATAGACTTGAGAAAGAAAAATGATTATACTTCAGAGACCTTATGGGGTGTCTTAGGGACCTTTTGGGGTGGCTTGGGAGGTATGGATACCTCATTAGAAAACCCTCTAATGGGACTGAAAAGGGAAGGGGGATAGGGAAAATTAGGCCCCAAACGATCCATCTTGAACCTCAACATGTTCTTGGTGGGACTCATCGAAGACCCTTGACTTGCAAGAGAAGAAGAATCAAAATCGAACCTGAAAAGCTCTTGTTTTAACAACCTAAAGTAGGCCTCGTTTCCACCTTCCTTATAACAAGGAAGCCTTCTCGATCAGCCCAAAAGTATGAAGCCTTGACGAAGATTTGTAGGGTATGAATCGATTGCTACAACTTGTCGATTTCGAAGAGGATAATAAGTTTGATATCACCCGAGAAAGTCTCGAGGTGCAGATAGGTTCCAGAACTGAGAGGGTTCATACATACATGTATGTATGATTGTTAGTCTCAATAAGGGATGGAAATGTTGCGATATATCGTCGACATTTCGCGTGTCGGGCCTTTCCAACACGATATCAGCAAACGAAATTCGAACGAAGGAAAAATCGGAAAATATTGACTAATATCGGTGATATATCGCCGATATATCAGTAAATAACCGATATATCGAACACAATATTGGTTACAAATGCAGCGAGTGGAATAAAACCCAGTTTTGAGACAAAACGACCGATATATCGACCGATATCGACGATATACCAAGAGGGCCTTCACTTCTTGATGGAACTTGACAGGAAATACATCTGTTTGCTAGGTGCTAGGTGCTAGGTGGGTCTCTATCATTCTTATCTTACATTAACATATCACTATTGGAAATATTTATTCCTCTCTTATGACATATTAATGGATAATAAAACCACATGAATTTTAATAAAGACAAGACAAGCTTTTTTTTTTGTCATGGTGATTGATATTTTATTTTATTTTATTTGTGTACTAGGTCAAACTTTAACTATTTCATTTTTTTATCAATTAAAAATTAGATTATCTCCTTTCATCTTTGTCAATAATGGCATTACACATCACTATTTTTTTTAGAGTTTTTATTCCATCTTGATTACCTCATTTAAAAAAAAAAATCAATTGATATGTTTTTCATTTTATCTATGAATATATTTGAGGCTTAACTCAATGGTTAGGTGTTTGACGAGGCAAAAAGAAAAACTAAGTTTGAATCTCGATAAGAATAAATCTTATAACGTTATAATGCCCGAGTAAGTAAATGTTAAAAAAAAAG
This sequence comes from Tetrastigma voinierianum, assembly GCA_016808115.1. Classification (NCBI taxonomy): domain Eukaryota; kingdom Viridiplantae; phylum Streptophyta; class Magnoliopsida; order Vitales; family Vitaceae; genus Tetrastigma; species Tetrastigma voinierianum. The sequence continues at coordinate 184,688 of JAEQBH010003513.1, forward strand.
AACAATTATAAAATCATATTATAAATGGAATTGGTATAAATTTTGGCGCGTCGATCTTCGTTTAGTTTTTAAATCTGCTTAGCGATGTAATATCATTATGTATATTTGCATTATTAATGTTATTTTTATGACACTACGAAATATTTAATGAAGATTTTTAAGTATTTTTTGTTAATTTAGATATATTGATATTCGTATAAAAATATCATGATATATTTAAATATATAGATATATCGTAAAATTGAATGCGATATATCAAATCCAGCAGATATTTTTAACGCTTTGTCTCAATGGAGCATATCATCCTTGGCCTTACGAGGATGACAATGGAAGAATAGGGAAAAGAAAAGCGAAAGAAAAGAGGAGCGTGCAGCGACAGAGAAGTAGAGAGAAATGTAGTCTCTGGGTTTTTTAATGGACAGTAGAATGAGATTACAATATGGGAGTGTATATTTCACCAAAGTTCTTACCTTACCATAATTTTGAGTCTTATTAGCGTAAGGTAATTAAGTTTATAAGAATCAATACATGGACTATATTTATAAATTTTATAATGCCAATTTATTATAACTAATGAGATTATTTATGTATCTTATCTTGTCACTCTTTTCAAAAAAATATTTTATCCCTGTCAATAACAAAATACAAGATAAAATATAAAATCTAACTTTATGAGAATTTTGTTCTATATTCGAGCAAGTAAACATGATTTTTAAGTTTTTTCATATCACTAACAAAATTAACAAAGTCATATTTTGATAATATTTGTAATTTCTATAAACTTTTACAATAATATTTATTATAATTTTTAAAGAATGTTTTCATAAAGATATATAAATTTTATCTTGCTCTTTTTTGCTTTTTTTAAGATAAAAGAAATAATAATTTTATTGATTAGCCCAACAAATACGCGATATAAACATATAATCAAAATCACTAAAAACCATAAATAATGAAACAATGTCAAAGTTAATAGTCTAATGAATAACCTCAAAACTTATACATTTGATAGTTAAGCCTATACATTTGATATTACTATGACTAAAAATCACCTCTGACTCCGAGTTCTCTGACATATTACCTATGAGCGATTCTACTGACATATTATATGACCGTTTATTTAATTTTTTTTGTCATTTGTCCGAATATATTTATCGTACAGACTATCGCCATCAAAAATAAATGTCGCACGCGTGATCATGAAGCGAAGTCGTCGAAACCGGCGGTAAATCACGAAAAGCAAATGGGAAAACTGAATCGCATTATTGGAATAACTACATTATTGAGAAAGAAAATAATGGGAAAAGGTATAAATAAGTGATTTCAAGTCAAGAATCGCCAAAAATCAGCCTTTTATTTAAGGAAAAGAGGCTAATAAAAAAAAAGTTAAGAGGGAATGAAATTAGGGTTTTCTACCTATTTTGCTCTTTTTTTCTTATTACTACTAGAATAATGATTTCTCCCTTATATAAATTTTCATAAGGGAACATACAAAAATATTTAAGAAATTTAAATTCTTTATTTTCAATTCCGGATTAGATTTGATAACAGCCCATCCGTTCTTTAGACTTGATAACAGCCAAACTGATCAACGTGGGCAGTTAAAAGGATACCAACAAAAGACCAAAAGACCAAGACATTAAATTCTACATAGATATTTAGAAAAACAGGCCAACATGTGTTTTTTGACAATTCTTCCGAACAACCCATTATATTTATCTTTTGCAGTCATCTTCTTCTCCATTCTGTAACAAATATGGAGACATGGGTCTTCATCATCGTCATCTCCCTCTGTATAGCAGCTTTACTGAAATCTCTTAATGATTTCATCTTTCCGAAACTCAACCTTCCTCCAGGACCGAAAGCGATTCCTTTTGTAGGGAGCTTGCTATGGCTTCTTAAACCCATCTCAGAGATTGAACCAATCCTTCGAACCCTAACTGCCAAGTACGGCCCCATCATCACCCTCCCAATCGGCTCTCGCCCCGCCATCTTCATCTCCGACAACTCCCTTGCTTACAAGGCCTTGGTTGAAAACGGCGCCGTTTTCGCTGATCGGCCGGAGGCCCTGCCGGTCAGCAAAGTTTTAAGCAGTGATCAGCATAACATCACCTCGGCGGTCTACGGCCCGACATGGCGCCGCCTCCGCCGCAACCTCACCGCCGAGATCCTCCACCCTTCACGGCTGAGAAGCTACTCTCCAGCGCGGAGTTGGGTTTTGGAGATTTTGACGTCTCGGCTCCAAATCGGCTCAGAATCAGGTGAGGCAGTCCGGGTAGTGGATCAGTTTCAGTATGCTATGTTTTGCTTGCTGGTTCTCATGTGTTTTGGGGACAAGCTTGAGGAGAAGCAGATTCAAGAGATCGAGACGGTTCAAAGAAGACGGCTGTTGAGTTTGCCTCGCTTCAGAATATTAAACTTGTGGCCTAAGGTGGGGAAGGTATTGTTCCGGCGGCGTTGGGAGGAGTTTTACCGGCTTGTCAAGAATCAGGAAGACATTTTGCTACCATACATAAGAGCCAGGCAGCAGGTCAAGCAAGAAATCGAAAGCAAGCAGCACCAAGACGGGCTCACATCAGGTTCGTCTTCCTCCTGCAAGAACCATGTCTTGTCTTATGTGGATACTTTGCTGGATCTGCAGCTGCCGGAAGAAAAAAACAGGAGGCTAAACGAAAGAGAGATGTTGAATTTGTGCTCGGAGTTTTTGAATGCTGGGACTGATACCACATCCACTGCACTACAATGGATCATGGCGAACCTGGTGAAGCACCCCCATATTCAGGCCAAGCTTTTCGACGAAATCAGTGGGGTTATAGGGGAAGGGAAGGGAGAGGTAGAGGAGGAAGATTTACAGAAGTTGCCATACTTGAAGGCAGTGATCTTGGAAGGTCTTAGGCGTCATCCTCCAGGACACTTTTTGTTGGCCCATTCAGTGACCCAAGATATAAACTTTGAAGGGTATTTAATACCCAAGAAAGCCTCCCTCAATTTCATGGTTTCCCAGCTGAACTGGAACCCCAAAATATGGGAAGATCCAATGGAGTTCAAGCCTGAGAGGTTCTTGAACAGAAAATGCAATGGAGATCAGGAAGTGTTTGATTATGATATAACAGGAAGCAGGGAGATTAAGATGATGCCGTTTGGAGCAGGAAGGAGGATATGTCCAGGGTATGGGTTAGCGATGCTGCATTTGGAGTATTTCGTGGCCAATTTGGTATGGAGTTTTGAATGGAAATCTGTGGAGGGAGATGAAGTTGATTTATCAGAAAGCAAGAGTTCACAGTAGTGATGAAGGATCCATTACAGGTCCAATTGTCTCCACGATGGAAATAAGGTAAAACTAGATGCCTTAAGGAGACCACCAAAACCAAATTTGTCACTAGCCTATCGAATATTCCTGCTTCTAGTAGTTTATCCTGTCGTTATTCGGTTTTGTCGACCTTTTAAAAATGAATAAATGGACGCCGTGTTTGATTTGGGTATTACTGCTGCAAATTTCCACAGATGGGACCCGGGTGGGGGTTGTATTTTATTCTCATTAGTTAGGCTGACCTGTATGATGCCAAGTACAAAGATATTTTTTTTCTGGAAGGTGATAGATTAGGAAATGATCAATATGTGAAGTCCTGATTCATAGGCTGTCTAAAGCATATGGCAAATGACACATTGAACATTTAAGTCTGATCTGTTGGACTAGTTTAATCCATTTAAAATTAGGGTTGAGTTGAGTAGTTAATTTATTGGCTCAAAAAACTGGGTCAAATTTGATCCAACTCAATGTGGCTCGGCCCGGCCCACCCGCTCGCCCGAATTTAGAGTCAATCGAGTTGCTATATTTTTTACTTGGAAAAATCAGGCCAAATTTGACCTAGAAAAACCTAGCCAAATTTGACTCGACTTGGTTTTGGCATGTTCCGATGTCAACCTGCCTCAACCTAGCTCATTCATCCGAATTATTACCTCTAACTGGAAGGGCGAATGAAGCAAGATTTAAGCATTTTTAAATAAGAATTCTAATAAAAATTCTTAATATGCTCAATATGAAAGTACCCATCGAAGACACTCTCCTCTACAAAGTCTTCCGATCTAGTCTAAGTGGGCTTGCCCTATCATGGTTCCGTCAGCTCCTAGTTGGATCGATCAGTTCATTTCGAGAGCTATTAGAAACGTTTGCTACGCACTACCTGTGCTCAGTAAGGTAGAAGCAAAGTATGGCTACCATGTTCAGCATTAAGATGGAGAACCGAGTAACCCTTCACAGTTTCATGAAGCTGTTCAGAGGGACCATCCTACAGCTAGATTCGGTAAGCATGAATACGGTAATGCTAGCGGTAAAGCAGGCCGCCAAGCCTAATACCCTGTTCTTCAACTCTCTAGCCTTGGAACCCCTTGGGTCGATCGACGATCTTTTCCAACAGGGGAGCCAATATTCCATGTTCGAAGATGACATATTGGTCGCGGTGCCACACTCCTTAGCTAATTCAAAGGACGAAGGCAACGGACCATGTGGAATCCAACAAAGACAACAAAGGCATAGGGATTTGAAGCCCGGTTACCAATAGAGAAGACAGGAAAACCGGGAAGAAGGGCCGAGTACGAAGGGACCAGAATTCGATTCACACTCTCGCAGTTACAATTGTTGTGCTTGGTAAAGGAGATGGAAGGTTTCGCTTGGTCCTCGCCGAAGTGCGCTAGACCAACGGAGCAGAGCCCAAGTTCTTTGATTATCATCGGGAGCATGAACACACAACGGATTGATGTCGGTACCAATATTACATGTTGAACTCCTTAGCTAGAGTCGGGAATTTGAACTCCTACATTGAGAACGACATGTCAATCGAGATCCGTTGAGGGGGACTAAGCGAAAACAGGAACGAGCATAGCAGTGCATGTGATTACGACAACGGCCTGAGAAAGGTAAAGCGGTTAAGGCTGGGCACGCTACCTCGATATAGTAAGCCAGGCGCAAAATTACATGGAGTGGGATAAGTCCGGGCGTCTATCTGATGCGTTGTGGGAGTTAGGCGCAGGGCCGATTGAGTACCCATGATTTGGACCTAACCCAACTACAAGTATTTGAGCTTGAGCAGAGAAGGATAGAAGGGCGGATGACAGCTCAAAATGACCACCTCAAGAAAGGCAAGAGAGCTACCTCGGACAATCAGTTCGGACATGAAGATGAATAGAACGATGTGAAACGAAGGACTTCACCCAAAGCACTTCATAAGGACCTAGATGGGTTTGAAAATCAACAAGGTGGAACAGTTGATACAACGACATACAGGAGTCCGTAGTCATAATCACTCACGAACATGTTCATGGAGCCCGACTCCATTAGCACTCAAAGTGAGACATTGGAACCTCTGTAAACCTACCTATGCTTGAGTGTTGTACAAATGCGCCACTAACGATCTCGACCCTTAAGTGATCAGGCATGTGGTAGCTAGGATAGCCTATAAAAGGGGTACTCATCACACGAAAAAGGAAGGAGAAAGAAAAACTTTTGGCGGGAAAGAGGCTCTCAGATGGGATTGGTGAACTCTTCCCGCTTCATTTGGGGTCGATGCGTGGGAACCATTCCCCGTCATCGCGATTTGGCTTTCTGATTCACCAATTCGGGAAGTGAGCGAAGAAATAGGAGATCTGCCCGATTCGAAACCTCCATGAACCGGCTCCTAAAATGATTGAAGAGGCGGTACGGAAGGAACAACAAGACTCCATGGCAGCGGTTGGCCTCTTTCTAGCGACCGCAGCTTCTTGAGTGAAGAGAAAGTAGCGAAACACCCCAACCTTACTTCACGGGCAACACCCGCATTGGATGACTTGCTCAGCTAGAGGAGCCCGTACGGTCGAGTCCATCTGGCGACTCCCTTTGCGGGGCGCCACTAGGGGCGGCCTGGGCTCGAAATCGGGACGGATGCCTTCACCCACGAGGACACGGACCTCGCGATTGCGGGGTGCGGCGCATCTTGGCATCGCCATTCATTCATGCTATCCTCAACCAGGAGGCTCCACCACATTTTGCGTTCTTGAAATTTCAGATGTACAATGGGTTACAGGACCCCTTCGACCATCTGATGCATTATCGGTAAATCATGACTCTCCAGATAGGGAATGATGCCCTCCTATGCAAGGTATTCCTTTCCGGCGCGAGTCCGGCCACATCGTGGTTCCGCCGCTGGCCACCCCAACTGATGCGTCTTTCGTAGGTTGTCGAAATTATTTTCCCGATATATGTGCCGGTCACGGCGGAAAGCGAGGATGAGAGATCGAAGACCGTAAGAATTTCATGAAGTAGCTGCAGGGCCTCCTTGCTTGACTTTAATCTTTGCCTTATAGGCCGTCAGCGGGTCATTTGCCCGAACACCGCAGATCTTTGGCTCTCTCTCCTTACGGCCTCTGGCTTGATTGATGAACTATTACAGAAGCGATCGATGCCTTGATACTCGAGGGCGATGTCGGTGGATGCAATGAAAGAGCGATCGCTAGTGCATCGATGGTAGAGCGTTGGTGAGGCAAAGGGGGAAGTCGATGGGATAAGGACAGAGCACGAATGTCGATGGAGTTCGATTCACGCGGGAACCCGAGGAAAGCGGCTGAACCCCTAACTTTCAGGCCAAAGACAACATGCATGTAAGATTTACAATCTCATCGGCACAACTTCTTCCAATCATCCAGTCGTTTCTAGGTTTCGCGTGGCGCCCGCATGCTTTTACGCGACCCAGTGAGAAACGATCCGCGATTCTGCAGTACGGATGTCGGACACAAGACCAATTCCTGCTTCCAACTACGTCGCCTACTGAGTTACCTTGTTAGCAAGGGATACCTCAAAGAGAACATGAAGGACTCGGGCCCAAAAAGATCACCATCCCTCCGCCCGCCGTGACGGTCGGTCATTGATACAATGCGTAGCCCACTGGCCGGCTTATGCTCAAGGCGGATCTGTGACGCCCCACGTCGGGGTGTCTTGACCGCTGCGTCGGCAGCGGAAATCGTGTCTCCGTGCATTGAAACACGATACATATTCAAAAATGGCCACTTGGGCCTACACGTCATGCTCGCCAAAATGTATATTTTATACAAAAGCATTTATTTACAATTGTATTTAATTACAATTATACAAAAATGGAGTCTCCAGCCCCGAATTTTACAAAAACGAGAAATACAAGATCTGACCATCTTGGCTGGTTCTTCGCCTCTGCAAACCGGGATCGTCCCGTCAGCTGCGTCTTCAATGCACGAAAAAATAGTCCACGACGGTGAGGCAAAGCCGGTGGTGGAATTTCCCCTACTTGGGTTACTCCGCTAAGTGAAATCTGATGCTTCCTGAAAGCACTCTGACACATGCTAATATATCACTCGTAAGTATATTAACAATTTAATTCATACATCATGTTATTCGATTTATAATCATAACATAAACTTAGCTCACATGGGCTAAAAGAGCCTGTCCAGGCGGTTCGTCTTGGAGCGACCAGTCTCCACAATCAACATGTTATTCACCGTAGCGACCTTTACACATCACACAAATCACATAAACGGTCAGGTAGATCATCGAACCACGGATTTATTAACCGGTCCCGAATCTTTTGGAGCAGAAATCACGGCCGTCCGACCTTATAATCCATACATTTACAAGACCCTTAAGCGAAGTAAAAGCGAGTAGGAGAGAAAAACCCCTACCTTACCGAGAGTTTGTCGAAACTCACAGCTGAAGTACCCGTGTAGCCCAGTCCTTGCGGAGTGTAGGCCAACTTTTGCCTCTTACTGCATTTGAAATTGGCCAAGCGGTCGATCGTCGTAGATCTTAGAGAGAAGCGGAACTTTCTGCAAAGTAAGTCGAGCTTCTGTGCAGAGACTTCCTTCCCCTCCCGTTTTCTCTTTTCCTCTTCTTATTTCATTTTCTAGTTTGCTTTTCTTTCTTTCCCATTTCTCTTTCTCATTTTCTCTCATTTTCTCCCCATTTTCTCATTTCTCTTTGCCTTTCTCTCCCCTTTTTGGAGAATTGACCGTATGGGTCAAAGGAGGAAGCTTCCTCCCCTCCTTCCCAAAGACAATTGTGTGGCTCTCAATTTTCCTTTCATTTTCTTTTATTTCTTTATTTCCTTTTTGACATCATCCACTCAAGTGGATCATTGTGAGCCATGGGATCATGCAGCATGTGGTACCCGATGTGAAACCATTTCTTTTATGCCAAGTGTCACACATTTTGAGGTGCCATGTGGCATCTCCTTAACCCTACCATTTGTCATCAGGCACCTCAGCGCCGGCGAAATCAGGCCACCTCGAGGTGCGAAAGTCGGCGTGGATTACTAAATTTCACGAGCGATTTCCCAGCCCAGGAGAAGTGGTTCGTGCATCCCCGAGATCTAGAAAAATTCCGGATTTTTACCGAAATTACCATTTTATCCTTCCTTAGGAAATCTGGATTTTTCGGGGTCTCACAAGATCACATGCAGGGATTTTTGTGGCCATTAGCTATAGTTTTGCCTCGAGGAGTGCTCGGCTTGTTGATGGGCTCTTCACCTTCTCCGAGTCACCCTTGAAGAAATTGGTTCATCCACATGATGGCGCTCTTATCCTAACCTTAGAGGTCGGGCGACATTTGATGAAGCGCATATTAGTATACTCAAGCAGTGTAGTAGAACTCTTGTACTTGCCCACCCCCTTGATTGATTAGACTCTGAGCTAGTCGACCTACTTGTGACTCGGGAAGAGGTCTGGTCGGGTTTAATAGCACGCGTTGACTCGCTCGTTGAGGAAATAGGGTTACTGATCTCGTAGTCGGAGTTCTTTATAGTTCGGTTAATAGTGATCAATGAGTCGTGAACTTCAATGCCATCTTTGGTACGCACTTAGATCGAGAGATGAGATTGCCTGCTACCTCACCGGAGTTGGGTTTTACAACCCATGAGACGGGTGGACATTAATGGAGATCAATAAGCAGCCCGAGCATGCTATGTTCTTGACTGAAAGGAGGGTGAGGTGCCTTCTAAATAGCAATGAATGCTCGGGGCTTGATCGGCGGAAAAGAAGGAGGCAAGGCTCGTCGAGCCTCTACTGGCTTCATCCTGATTACGCCTGGAGCCAAGCAGGAGCAAGTCGGCAGGGGCCATTTGGTCTAAGGGTCGTCTCATGTTGTGTCTTCTACAGAGTTCGAAGATATTTTCGGCAGTCACCATGTTGATATGACAGGGGGTTTTCTTGAGTTGGAAGAGCATCGGCTAAGCTTGTGAAGCAGTTGTAGGCCAGTTCGACGGAGATTGAGGCAGTTCCATCCGACTCGACAGGAGGTGATAAAGCAGGAAGTGGACAAATTACTAGAGGTCGGGTTCATTAAAGAGATTCAGTACCATGAGTGGCTCTCCAACATGGTAGTTGTTCCAAAAAAGAATGGTAAGTGGCGAGTGTGTGTGGATTATAAAAATTTGAATGATGTCTACCCAATGGATACTTTTCCCCTTCCCCGAATAGATCAAATTATTGATGTGGCCATTCTTGTGAGCTCTTATCCTTATCATTTATTCGAGCAACATATCCGTCTTGTCAAACAATAGCGCTTTCATAACACCACTCTGTGTACTCTGAGTATCTTTATTTGGATTATAGAGCATGAAGCCATATCGCGCATGATGTCTCGGGTTTTGAACTGCTAGGAAAGACGGTTACGATTTATATTGATGACATCTGGTAAAGTCTAAGGCTAGAAAGGGATCATGAAAAAAAGCATTCACTTTACTTGTGACGCCGGTTGCGGTGTGAACCACGCTAAATGCGGCGTTCGGGGTATGCTTTGAAGTAATTTCTTGGGTTTCTGATCGACAGAGAGGATTAGATAGGCCAAGAAATTTGAGCTATTTATCGGATAAATCCCAAACGATGAAGAAGAATCTGATCTCACGGACGATTGGCGATACGAAACGGAGTTTATCTTGCGATACTCGGACTCGTTTGCATCCTTTCTTCAAGGAGTTGAAAGCGATGGATGAAAAGGGTTGGGGGCCCGAGTGCGATGAGGCCTTTTGAACCATAAAGGAATACATTGCTTCCCCCCTTTCATTCTCCCAGTTGGTCGAAGGGGAAGAACTCTATCTATACTTGTCTTCATCAGGGAGTGCAGTCAACGTTGCTCTCATGAGGTTAGATTAAAAAAAGAGGCAAAGCCCGGGTTTATTTTGTCGTGAGGTGTTCTCAGGAAGTCGAGTCGGGTGCACTCGGATTTTTGAGCGAGTGGCACTGGCAGCTCTCGGAATGGCGTGACGCTAACCATATTTTCAGGCTCACACCATGCTCATAAGTTCACCGATCAGGGCCATAATCCACAAACTGGACACGTCCGAGAGACTACTAAAGTGGGTGGTGGAATTGAGCGAGTTCGACGCCGTATTAGCGAACTACTATCAAAGCGAGGTGCTAGCCCGACTTTCATTGTGAAGAGAGGTCGAGCCTTGGCATGAGATGGATAGCAAGTGGAATTCGAAACTGATGGGCCATCTCGAGCTCAAAGGCGGAGGCTTATTTGGGATAATCTGAAGTCATGCTTGTTTGGTAATGCCTGGCTTGATCAAATTTGCCCCTTCACGGTCTCTATGATGAAGCGAATACAAATGATCATATTGGGAGTTAATGAGTAGCGAAGTATCTCGATAAGCGATTATAAGATCTTTACGGTGTGACTCTCGACTTTGGCGGCCTGACTACGGGGTGAGTATAAGGCTAAGAATAAGAGAGCGGGCAGTGTTGTAGATGTGAGGCCTGCTTGTCTTCATTTAAGTATCGGATAACCGTGTCACAAGTTGAAAATCAAAGTAAAGGATATTAGCTAATTTAGCAACCAGTAGCTTTGCACCCATCTGGCATGAATGGCGTTATGGATGTAGTCCATATGAGCATAATGGTCATGGCCCGCAGTCCCGGTAGTAGAACCATCTTAGATGATGCCGATTCTCACTGATATCTATCACATGGAACGCTGCTTGAGACCCGAGCTGAAATTGTCAAGGTAAAGGCTCGAGCAGCAAGATACTCTCTCATAGACAAAATTTTGTATAGGCGTTCATTCTAGGAGTCGTACTTGAGGTGCTTGCCTCACGGAGATGTCGAGAAGGTCATTGAGCAAGTTCACCAAGGCGTATGTGGAACGCACATCGGGGGACAGATGTTGTACCACCGAAATATAACTCATGGTTACTACTAGCCAACGATAAGGCAAGAGTCTCAGGAGTTTGTGCGTGTGTGGTGTGTTCCAAAATTTTGGAAACGTAATTCATGTTTCAGCCAAAGCACTCCATTTATGCTTGACAAGTCAGTAGCTACATAAGTGGTGGATAGATATTGTGTGGGACCTACACCTCTAGTATGGGCGGCGAGTTCATGTTGGTTGCTCTGGGTGCTTCACCAAGTGGGCGAAGGCTGAGGCTTATATACAGGTCATAACAACCCATCTCATCCAATTTGTGCAAAAGAACATAGTGTGTAGGTTCGGGGTCCCTTATTCGGTCTCGAGACGATGGGTGCGTAGATTCGTAGCCAAGGGGCGTTTGGTAATTTTGTACGAGTGCGGGGTCGAATGTCTATTCATTTTCCTCGGTATCCCCCGATCAAATGGGCGGTAGTCCTGAACAAAACAATGCTTGGGTACTTGAAAAGGCATAACGGGGTAAAATGGGTAGGCGAGTTACAGTAGCCGCTGGAGCTGCGAACGACTCGAGCGGCCAAAGGGAGACACCATACCCCCTGGCCTTTAGCAACGAGGCTCGGATATCGATCAAATCTGGACTCGACCCACTTTGCTCCAACAACCCAGTCGAACTCCTATAGGCTATAGAGGAGCTTGAGGAAAAAAGGGATCGAGCCGCCATTCGAATGGCTGAGTACCAGCACCGAGCCGCTTGGTAGGTATAGAGGCTCTTTAAGCCTAAAGAGTTTAACAAAGGTGAGCTCGTCCTTCGACAGACCGAGAGAGGGAAATTCCATGGCGGGAAGGACCACTGCATTATCGCGATAATGGTTGTAGGCGCATACGAGCATCTGATCGCTAGGGAGGGATAAAGCACAGGCCTAAAACTCTCTATATCTAAAAAATTATTTCCAATTGATTTACTTACGTGTAAATAAATATTCTGTATCAGGGATGTTAAAAGTTTTGCAAAGTAGCTCTCTTGTTGTTGTAAAACCTCTATCCCATTGAGCTCGATGTTCTCCATGAATAGGCTCATACTCGAGAGCGGCCTCCTTGGGAGGATGTTCTCCGTAGAAAAACCCTTTCATTCGGGTGACCTCCTTGAGATAATCTCCATGAGATGAGCCTAGTACTCAGGCAGCTCCCTTGAGAAGTTCTCCATGAGATGAGCTCAATACTCGAGCAGCTCCCTTGAGATGTTTTCTATGAGATGAGCCATGTAGTCGGGCAGCCTCCTTGAGATGTTCTCCATGAGAAAAACCCTTTCATTCGAGCGGCCTCCTTAAGATGATCTCTGTGGGGTGAGCCTAGTACTCGGGCAGTTCCCTTGAGATGTTCTTCATGATATGATGCCTTGGTTGGGTGTACAGGCGATCCTCGGCCTCGGCGAGTATAAGTCCTCTGAGACCTCCTTGAGATGTTCTGGCGTGTCGCTGCCGGCCCTTTACCTCGGACTGACGAAGAGTTTAGCGTCATTCTAGCTACAATGGCTTGAAACGTTGCTAGGGGAGCTAGGGGAGCTAGTGGAGTGGGATAAGTCTGAACACATTACCGTACGAGTTAACGTTTATTGGGAGTCGGAGCTATCACCCGATTGAGTCGCATGATACCGAGAGCGTAGTAGCTTGACCTCTGAGCATTTGAGCTCAAGAAAAGAAGGATAGAAGGGCGGATGACAACTCAAAATGTCCACCTCGGGAAAGGCAAGAGAGCTATCTCGGACAACCAGCTCAAGTATGAAGATGAAGAGAATGATGTGAAATGAAGGACTTCGCCCAGAAAAGCGCCATTAAGGACACATGGGTTTGGAGATTGGCTAGGCGGAACGGTTGATCTGATGGCATCGTGTGAGTCATAATCATCACGAACCGCCATATGGATCCAACTCCACTGTAGCACTCAAGGGCGACATGAAAGCCTACCCGACCACCTACACATACTGGAATTTGTATGGTCGCCACTAGCGATCTCCGACTCCTATCGGTCTGATTCGATACGTAGACGCCCGATGAGTACATAAAGGGGTATTCATCGCACCCGAAAGGAAGGAAAAAGAAGAAAAACGCCCAGCGGGGAAGGGCTTTGATAGGATTGGTCAAAGACTCTTCCCATTTAGTAAACGTTTTCAACAAATAACGAATGACCGATTGACTACAAAGTTATTTTTTATGATGAAGATTTGAGGAGCTTGTCTCGACTGCACAAATAGGCCTTGATTCTAGCACTAGATATCAACAACCATCGGGTGAGGAGAATCTTGCGAGGCACTTGGAGCTTCCTTTACGAGACCTTCTCCCTTTAGTCATGAAGTCCCTTGTCTGAAGTCCTGCTTCACCTTTTGTTTGGAACCCCTTATCGTGAAGCCTACGGGGGCCGGGCCCGCTGGAAGTCTTTGCGAAGAAGAGGGCGTAAATAAGGGTTGCCCCTTGCTCGGGGGTAAGATCCACAAAGGTAGAACCTCTTCTTCGCCTTCATCCATTTATTAGAAATTTGGTGACTCTTCGGGAGGCGGCTGAGGCCCTCTTTGGAGGTTCTTCTATTTTTTGTTTTTGGAGTCCCACGTCGCGGGCGCTATACCTTCTTTTCTGCGATGTCGGATGAAGTGAGGGATCGCTTTAGTCTTTGTAGGGAGTGAGGACTCTCACTTTCTCTATCACGAGAAGCTCGTCGTTAAGTTGTTTCCTCGTCCTTCACGGTCCAGGCCTCAAGAGGTGGAGGCGCTACATCCATTGAGAAGACTCAGGCTCTTCTTAACGAGGCACTTTTGGCCACATCAAGCGCCTTTGGAATCCTTTTCTTTATTGTTTCGAGTTATGTTAACAGTTGGCTCTTTCTTGTTTTTAGGGGTGGCTACTTACGGTCGGCGGAGGAGTCGACCTTGTGAGAGACTCAGCGAGGCGGTGAAATCTTATAAGGAATTTAGGTTGCTTCACGACCCAGCTGAGAGGACCCGGCCTTGAGCTCAAATAAAGGGACTGGCCGAGAGCTTGTGAAGCACAGGTTTGACTTGAAGCATGCTTTGATGGTGAGGGAACGGGTAGAGGATAAAGAAAATAAGGCCTGGAAGGACTTGAAGGTCATTGAAGACTAGCTGCGGTTGGCTAGAGAAGAGTTGCAGGCTGTCAAGGGCGACCTGTGCTCCAAAGTGGCGACTTTGGACCGGGTCTGCTGGGAGGCTTTTGGAGGTTGGAAGCTCTGCGGAGCGCTTGATGGAGGAGGTCGGCAAGCTTCGGATGGACCTTGAGAGGCAGGAGGCTTTGGCTAGCCGGAGGGGTGGTGATGCGGAGCTCGAGGCAGGGCACATTGCTCTCAATGGGCCTCCGAGTGGCTTGCCTTCCAGCGTAGAGCTTCCAGTGCTTTCCCAGACTTAGAGTTCAACATCCAGCTTTTTGATGAGGAGGTATAAGAATCTGCTTTCGAGGCAAAGGATGACACGGGCGTCGAGGTGCTTTCTGGGGCCCCTGGTCGTGCTCCCTTGCCTTCTAATATTCGGGTTGCTCCAGAGTCTAGCTCTTCTACCTTTGCCTCTGGGGGCTCACCTTTTTAATCCCCACTACTTAATGGCCGGGCCAATACTCGGGCACTAGACTTTTTATTTTAACCTCGCTATTTTCGGGCGCTGAGCCTAGGATTTTTGTATTTCTTCTGACATTGACTTTTGTTTATAAATAAAGATTCATGGATTAACTTTATCGTTCTTTTATTGTTTAGGGTGTGCCTTGGCTCCTAGTCGTGCAGGCCCTTCTTCCCAGAAATTGAGCTATAAAACAAAGTGGCTACTTAACTTCCTTGGCGATTATGTTTACGTACTTTGAAGTACTAGGCTCTGAGCTACGGCTCAGTGGCTACTTGGCCTTCTAAGCTAATGCATTTTCCCAGGCAATTAAGCTGGCTTGGCCTTGGGCTCTGAACTACATGGCTCATTAGCTCATGACCTTGTGACAGTTATGCTCTATAATATAATTGTGGGCTCTTAGCATTTCGTAAGCCGTGGCTACTTGGCGTAGGCTGTCGCCTTTTGAGCAATTAGGCATGAAAAGCGAACTATTGAGCTCTTGGGCTAGTATGCCCTCGAGCATTTGCTATCTCAAAAGCGAAATTGTCGGGGCCTTGAGGCTGAGACCACGGCGATTATGTTTTATGTCCCGAGCTACGGTTCTCTTGAAATTTGCATGGCTCATTAACGGCTGCTTGGCCTTCCTTAAGCAGTTATGTTTTGAAATTTGAGCTACTGGGCTCCTGAGCTACATGGTTCTGTGGTTACTTGGCCTCCTTGAGTAGTTATCCTTTGTAATTTGAGCTACTTGGGCTCTTGATTTTCATGTTTCCGTGGCTACTTAGCCTTCCTTGAGTAGTTATGCTCTGCCGTGTCCCGAGCCTGCGGGCTCTTAATGAGCTCGTGGCTCGTGGCTGCCCAGCCTTTCTGTGGGTTATGCTCATGTCTATTCTTGGGCTCCGAGCCTACATGGCTCTGTGGCTACTTGGCCTTCTAGGTTATTCTACCTTTTTGAGCAATTAAGCTCTGAAAAACTAAGCTGCTTGGGCTCCTAAGCTACATGGCTCTGTGGCTACTTGGATTCCTTGAGCAATTATGCTCTATAATTTGAGCTACTGGGCTCCTAAGCTACATGGCTCCATGGCTACTTGGCCTTTTGGGCTGTCGGGTTCTTTATGAATCGAGCTGTTTGGCCCTTTTAAGATTAGGCTATGTGGATCTTGAGCTACGTGGCTCTTTGGCCCTTTCATCTTCCTTCCTTTGGAAAAGCGCGAGCTGTTTTAATGCAGATCTATGAAGAATTGGGATGGACTGCGTGGTTTCTTAAGTGCCCTGGTTTCCTTATAAATAACGGCTTCTCTGGGTCATACTTTGCTTCCAAACTTATTTCTCTTTGTGAGTCGGATTCAGAAGCATGATGGGCGTCGAGGTTTGAGTCGATCACTGCAGTGCAAATACGGTGATTGCGGGCGGCGTTTAGTTTTGATGGCCAAACCTTTCCCTCTCTTTACTTTACCATATAACATAACACTCAACTTGCTCTTGTGGTTTTTGCCTTGATCGGGTGTTGGTCGATGTGACGAATGGTTTTGCTAATTGTAATTTCTAAGATGCAAAGAAAGATTTTGTAACCCTCTGAGGTGATTGTAACTTCCCTGTAATGAAATTTTGTATTTGTATTATGTGACACCCAGGCTTACACTTGGCCAGAGCCTCCTTTGCTTTTTTTTTCTCATGGGTTTTTTCTTTTTGAGGAGTAGAGGGTACATTTTGTCTTGGAAACATGTATGAGATACTAAAGACGACTTAGTTGAATGTAATTCTGTGTTCGCTTGTAATTTCTTTAACATAAAGAATAATTTTTTGTGAAACATGCGCTTTTCGCCCGCATCTCTCAATGGAGCTCCACTTTGCATCATTATAATCTTGCACCGATCCATCCTGATCTTAAACAATCTTAAAATTGAACATAGCGTACATTATTTAAAATCGGAACGTTGGATTCTTTACTAAGACTACATTCGAGTCTTATTAGTAGAATCGTTTGAAGTATTCGGCGTTCATGAGGTGGGCGAAGTCTTTCCTTCTTATGTCCCAGAGATTCGTAGTTGTTAAAATTCGAAATTATGCTTTGGATCTGATGTAGGGCCCTTCCCGATTAGGTCAGCTTCCCATGTGGGATCCTTCCCTTGTTGCTTGTAGCTTTTTAGAACTAGGTTGCCCGGCTTGTAACTCCTGGGCTTGACCCTTTGGTCATAGTATCTTGTTGTCTTTCTGTGATAGTCCTCAATACGCTTCAAGACCCGCTCACGCTTTTCTTCTAGGAGATCCAGGTTTAGGCGAAATACCTCTTCGTTGTGTTCGGTGCTTGCGAATTCAATCCTTGGTGATTATAATCCGACCTCGTAGACTCTTTGCTTTGGTACCAAAGGCGGAGTGAATGGGGTTTCTAAGTTGCTGCCTTGTCGTAGTTACGTAATGCGTAACACCTTGAGAAATTACTCTACCTCGCTAGATCTTCTAATTTAGTTCTCGACGTTACCTTGAGTCCTTATAGTGACCTGCCTTGCCCATTAGTGCGGATAGGTACGAGGGCGATAGTAGTTCTTGATTTGAGCTCGGCGAAATCACTGTACTTAGGATTGTGGAAACGTTTCCATTATAGGACACGAGGACTCAAGGGATCCAGAACTTGCATATTATAGAATGGCGAGCGAAGTTGCCTTCTATTTGTGATTGTCGGCAAAGGTTAAGCCTGGCCATTGTTAAAATAGTCCATAGCTACAATGATAAATTTGCATTATCCGCTTCAATGGGTAGGGGTCACAATATTCTAGCCCCATTGCTAAAAGGCGAGGGCTTGTGGTACGGCGTTAGCATTTCAGACGAGAAGATGAGAATCTTAGCATGCCCCTGACGAGCTTTGCATTTATGACTGGATTACGTCGCGTCTTTGGGCATTGTTGGCGATAGTACCTTGTTTGAGTTTTCTTACTAAGTTAGAGCTCAGATGGTTGCCACATATGTCTTCGTGTACCTCCCTAAGTATGTAGTTGGCGTCTTCCTTCCTACGCGCCAAGAATGCGGCGTAGAAGCCTCGCTTATAAAGATCCCCAGATTGACGGTGATCATGCTGCCAAATACTGCCTCAGTGGTTTTGGTATGACAGGTGTTTTGTAAGCATATTTGAATGTTTCGTGATTTAAATACGAAACATGGAAGTGAGCAGGAAATTGTAAAATACTTAAGGACAAAATTGCAATTTGTAAGGGCCTAAAAGATGAATTGATAAGATGAGAGGCGAAGTGGAAATAACATAAGTTAATTTGCAAAAATAAGGAAAGTGGAGGAATTTAAAAGCAAATAAAAGAGACTTAACCAATGGGTTTTATTTGACATGAACTATGGCCTTAAGGAGGGGGATGAAATATCTTATGTTTTGGGTCTCGAGAGAAGGCAGTGAGAGGAGAGAAGAAGGAAAAGAAGAAGAAGAGGAAGAAAGAAGAAAGCGAGATAAAGGTATGGATTCTATGATTTTGAACTATGGATATTACATGGAAAGTAAGGATCTTTATGGTTTCATATGGAATTCTAGGAAAGTTTATGAGTTCCAAACCTAGGGTTTAGTTAGGGTGATCCTAACTCCTAGGTTTGAATAAATTGATGGAAAAAACTCTAGCTTGGTTAAGATAAGTATGGAATCCTCCCTTTGAGGTTGGATTCATGAATTAATTGCAAAGTAATGGAGCTTAGGTTAGAATAAACCCTAACAAATCTTTGTGCTTGGTTTGTGTATGGGTTATGACCCATATTAGAGTTGTTTTGGGAGAAATTCATGGAAGATTTTTGAGGAAACATATGTATTGAAAGATGATTTGAGTAAAATAGAGGTTATAAGATGAATATGAAGTTCTAAACCACCATTTCAAGATGAATTTGGAGTGGTTTTGATGTGTATATGGAGTATTGGGTTGATTTGGGTATCAACATATGGAAAAATGGAAGAAAAACACACATTACGGGCATTTCGAGGACACATGCCGTGCCAGAGCAGGACTGTGCTGTACGGGTAGTGTTCTGTTTTTCTATTTTGACTAGCGTTCGTATTTTGGCCGCCAACATACGTTTACGTCAGGTTGAGGTGATTCAAGTTTCAAGTAAAAATAGACTTCAAGGAGAACCAAACATCTTGAAGTAGGTATCTTCAAATCCCACAATTCTATGTGGCCCAAAAATTCACTCCAGTAGAAATTTCATGTTCGAAGCCCGATTCTGGATTCGACTTTGAATATAGATTAACCGGTTGTTTAGGGCGTAACTCGAGTTTCGGTGCTCACGATTTGGGTGATTCAGTTGGAGATGAACTCTTAGCACCTTGGCTGATGAATAGAACCGGGGTCAAGTGAAGTTAAGCCTCCACGAAAAAAATAAAGAAATTGGTGTTCCTAGTGTAATCGGGTAAACCTACTAGTTTGGCATGAAAATGTCATAACTTTAGTTCGGATGATTCAATTGGAATGATTCCAATTTCTAAGAAAAGTAGATGCATTGAGAGACGAATACATGAGCGATGTGTGTGAATACATAGGTATTCTCTGTATAAGTATATAGAAATACCATATGTAGAGGTATGAAACGAAAAATAGGAAATGCAATATGTATAGATATGTTCATGAAACATGAATTTGATATAGGCTGCAGCAAGCGAAATATGAATATGAACATGAATATGAAAGGTAATATGTCATGATCACAGAATGTGATTAAGAAAGGTTATAAGTTCTGAAAGACATATGACAGTATGACTACCTAGGACCGAAGAATGAATGAGTGGACGTCCTGATCGGTGCTTCGGCACTCCTGTTGGTGCTACGACACTCCTGTTGCGTGGGCAGCCACGTCCTAATCGGTGCTTCGCACCGCTGGTGCCGGCACTCATGTTGCTGCGGGCGTGCACATCCCGCACGGCATACTGCACTCAAGATCGACACCTTCACCATTAGCCGCTACCCTACTTCATTTCTTATGATTGGTCTGGTAGTCAAACAGTTATATGATAAGATCAATAAAGAATAAGAGTAAAGATCTGAATGTACCTCTCAGATTCGTTCCTTAGCACCTACGAGCACTCAGACTGGACACCCTCAGAATACCTACTTCGTACTCCCTGCGCATCAAGAAATAAGTATAAGTTCCGTGAATATAAGTATAAGTCCAAGAGGGATCACGGTACTCCCAGACGGTAAAATAAGCATAAGTTCTTATAATATGAAGTATGTTTCCAAGTAGTACCCACGTACTCCGTATAACGAACTCGTAGTACCCACGTACTTTGTACAAGCATGTCCGCAAATACAAGTATAAGGTCCGAAATACAAGAATAAGCTTTGTAACACAAGTATAAGATCCGTAAGATAAGTATATGCTCTGTAAGACAAGAATCAGATCGGAAATACATGTATATGCTCCGTAATATAAGAACAAGTTCTGAAATACAAGAATAAGTATAAGTTCTGTAGTACCTATGGGTACTTCTATATCTGATTAATTTATGTAGTACCTACGGGTATCTCCGTATAAGCTCCGGATAAGGATAAACTCAGTAGTACCTACGGGTACTCTCGTATGAGTATAAGATAAGTCTGATATAAGCACAAGTGTGCGTCTCTTTGGGATATTTGAACAAGTAGTACTTACGTGGTACTTCCGTTATAAGAATAGGTTCCGTAATACGCATAATGCCCAGACATCTCTCAGAGTACCTACGGGTACCTCCAAACAAATGTAACTCCGTAGTATGCTACAAGCCCTATGGTATGAGAGCAAGCTTTGCAAGACCTAAGGGTAAATTCCGTATAAGCATTAAGTTCGCTAACTCCTATGGGAGATATGAGATAAATATAAGTGTCACGCCCGCCGATCCGGTCCAATCTGACATGGATCCAATCAAGTCCGGGCGAGACTATCTATACTATCTATATACTATAATCGTGACTGACTCATCAATTGCTTCTTCGTATCAGATCAGATTGTGGTATACAAACAATTTCTCGTAATAACAAAAATCATTTTACATATACCAAAAACTACTACACCGGAGTGTGTCCATCAAAATCTATACACATAATCGAGTCCCCACTTGCCTATACAAATACTTATACATATACAATTTCTATTACAAAACATCGAGATTACTTAAGCAAATAATGTGAGCATCCCATCTCCGAGCTCAGCCTTCTTGCCGATGTGGAATGTCCATCCTCTAGCCTCCTTTCTTCAAGACTCTAAGCACGATTGAACACCCGTGCTAAGCTTTACGCTTAGTGGGAACATAAGCATGGACAACCACCAATGGTGACCGTCACAAGCTCATACATATGCATTTCATATAACGATACATATTCATATAACTTTTATTACTTATCTATCACATATACTTTGCCTATTGCATGTCAATCTCTTTCGGTACATATTCTATGTCTTTAAGTATATCTTTTATCTATACTTTTACTCGTATTCCCTGCTTTCTATACTTTACATATTCCTATACTTGTCATCTTTTCCGTTTCTATGACTTATCAGACTCCATGTACTATTTATATACTTCACATACATTTGTACGTTCTTATTCTATCATATACTTTGTGCCTTCTCGTATACTTATTGTACTTTTCAGGTTGGCTTAAAGCCAATACTTTCATATCATATCTTTATTTTTCGTATTACTGCAAGTGAATTTCTATCTCATCTTTCATATCTCCTCCCTAGAGTATAAAACTTATACTTTTTACTATCATATCATATACTATCATATGTTTTCATATATGTTTTCATGTAGTTTTCATATACTATACTTTTCATATAATTGATCTACTTCTTTACTATTTATCATTCTAATCTATACTTATAATTTATCATCATTCACGGTTACACTATATATATTTCTATATTTATATTCGCGGTCGTTCTATATACTCGCTTTTCGTTATACTTTTCATATGCTTTTCGTGATAATCGTGTTTTCATATTCTATCTTGTAATCGTACTTTGTTCTTATAATCGTTTATACTTTCATCGATAGCAAATAAGTAGTTTCTCATATCATGTCATTTCTTTAGTTTCATGTCTACAATACCTTGTACGGATATCGGAAATAATCGATACCCGAAGGTACTATCACCGTATGAGACAGTGATCTCTATCTCGTATGTACCCGAAGGTACTATCAGAGGAGACAAAGATCTCTATCCGTTTATACCCGGCTGCATCATCACGCACGAGACAGCTGACCTATGCCATGTGCCATGTAGTGACCACTGGGCCACCGTGATCCAAACGATCTATGTCATCAATTCCAAACGGGCCTCGATATCCGTGAACCTGTGATCTATATCTCGTATGTCAGCAGCAACTCAGATCCCTATAGGCATGCCTATCTATCCCTCTACTAGGTTCTAAGCAGACAATCCAGATATTTTTCATATCATATTTTCTGTACATATTTCATAAGCATGAATAACTATTGTTATCATAATTGCTTATGCAATATATACTATCATTACTTTAATCTGTATTCGTTCTCATATCTGTAGCTTCATATTATGGTTCTCATATCTCTCGATAATACATATATTCATATCTTTTGCTATCATTTAGTTTTGTCTTCGTATCATATATGTAATCCTATCATATATCATGAATGAATCTATGCACTCTTGTATTCATATATTCGTATATAGCTTTCTATATTCATAACTTTTTATATCATTTATGCATCATATCCTTTATGTACATGTTCTCATTCCTATGCTTTGTCATCTTTTGTTTATCTCTATAGTTCTTATCATTTATACCTTTCTATAATGTGTTCCTAGCATGTTCCATCTTATTCCTTTCGGTATGTATCATATATTCATATCATTTACGTATTCCTGTCATGTCTTCATCTATTCATATACTTTCTATATTTCTATCATGTTCCATCTATTCGCTTTGTGTATGACAACATATGTTCACATCATATAATCTTATATTCATATGTGTCATCATTCATGTACTTTAGACTATCATATCTTATGACATATCCTATCATATCTATTATATCTTATGACTTATACTCAATATATCATCATATACGTTGCATATACATGTCCTTTTTCATATACTTTTCAATTACTTTTATGTTCATGTTCATGTTCATGTTCATGTTCATATTTCATTTCGTTTTCATGTTTCATATCATATTCATGTTTTCTTGTTCCTCTTTTATAACTTTCATATCCTTTTTAACAAATTACAAGATTGCCCTTGTATCTTGTAAACTTTCCGGGTCTCTCATTTTATTTTCCGAAAATTCCTATTTAACTTTTAATATACCCTAAACAAGTCCGAAAACTACTAAGGTATATTTCGGGGTGTTACAATAAGTACCAGTACGTGTATAAGTATCTTCCAGATAAGTATAAGCTCCTCAGAATTCCTACGGAGCTCCGAACCAAGATATGATGATAGAAGTATGAGTATCGGATAGCACCTCCGTCTAAGTATATGTATAAGTTCAGTACCGCTTATATGAATCAATAAGTATGCGCCCCACGGAGATCGAATAAGAGCAAGTCCTATGAGTGTAAGATCCTCGAGGCATAAGATCTAATGTTATGGGCATAAGTTCGAATAAGAATAAGTCTCTATAAGTAGAAGATCCGAATGCTATAAATATAAGATCCGAATGCTATAAGTATAAGATCCGAAAAAGAATAAGCCTGCTATGAGTATAAGATCCAAATAAGAATAAGTCTGCTATAAGTGTAAGACCCAAGAAAGTATAAGTTTGTTATAAGTATAAGTAAAAGTTGAGTCCCGCATACGAGAGATGTGAACAAGCATAAGTTTGTTATAAGGATAAGTATGTATGCAAAATTGTTATATGATAACAAGTATATGTATTAGTCTGTTATATGAATTCCTGAAGATTCCGATATCTACATCGCTTTTATGTTATTTTGTAATTCAAAGATAAATGCATGTGTTTCAGATAAGATATGTTTCCCACTAAGCGTGAAGCTTAGCACAGATTTTTAATCCATGTGTACAAGAGAAGACATCTCAAACTGTGATACAAATGGGCCAAAGACACTAAGAGGGTTCATCACAAATAGGTTCCTGTTGCTCGATTTGTAAATGTAAAGTACAATTTTTGAATATGTAAATGGGACTCGTGATATGTGTATAGATTTTGATGGACACCACTCCTGGTAGTTCTTTGTATATGTATATGATATTTTGATTACAAAGAAGATGTGGGCCATACCTACAGTACAAGTTCGGCTTTAAAAAAAAAAAAATAGGTAAAGAGTCCTGATTCGTCTCGCACTCGAATCGATTCGACCCGCCAATCGGCTCCGACCGATTCGGGCATGACAACGACGACCTTGCTCTAAGCTCGATGCCTCCTTTGTGTTGCTTGGCAATGTACCTTCCACTAAGTAATCCCATATGGGGTCCATCCAACTTGGTTCGGACATCACAGGGGAGACTTCTCCGTTGTCGATGCTTACTGTAGGTTCTGGGAGGTGCTCAATAGGTATCAGTCTGCCCAGGTCTTCTTGTGAGGTTGTTGCTAGTTTTGCCAAGGCATCAGCTTGGGAATTCTCTGCTCTTGGTACATGTCTGACCTGAACTCGTATGAACTTTTTAAGCAATTTCCACCTTCGAGATATTGTGATCATCTTCTCACCTTTGGTTTCAGAGAGGGAGTCTCTATCCGCTTTTACCACCAATTAAGAGTCGCCTCAAGCCACTTCCACCGATATGCTTCCATGGAGGGAGGTTAAGTTAAGCTATGACTCGCCTCATTCGACCTAGTTATCGGAGGCTCAGCTTTTAATCCGAGGGCATATTCTACGCCTATCCCGTCGAGAGTGTCAAGATCAAACCCAGACCGCCTCCTTAGGCATCGCAACCCCGTCCACCTGATAATCTCTAGACGGGGAGGTCGGGCGGCTTACCAGAAGCCAGACTCACGGGTGAATTCTATGATGAAATCTGCTAAGATATGCCCTTTTACCGTTGTCCTTGGTTTGTACCTGATGTCAAACTCACTTAGCTCTATAGCCCATTTTATCAGCCTTCTGTGAGGTTTCCCCGGTTTATGCGTGATCTATTTCCATCATCATTCAAGCAAATCACCGCATGAGCTCGAAGCAAGGTCAGATTTTCCGAATGTAGCTACTCAACTTAGGATCAACTTCTTAAGACCTTAGGATACCTCTCCTCCGTCTCCCCGTGAGCTCCGGTCGTCGCAACAGAGACTAGTCTGCCGCACTCCTCATCCCGCTCCGACCAGGCCGACACTAGTTGAGAAGTCCAAACACTGTGTAGAGAGTGAGGAGTTCTCCCTCGGAAGGGCTTATTAGAACGGGGGGAGAGCTCAGGTAGGTTTTGAGTGCCGTGAATGCCTCCTTACAATGTGCATCCCACTGGAAGGGCTTTTTCAGAACCTGAAAGAAAGGTCGACACTCATTATCGCCTGACACGGCGCTCAACGCAGCCATTCTCCCCGTCGTTGGAATGTCCTTAATGTTCAAGGAGGCGATATCGAGCACAACCTTATCTTAACCGGGTTTGCTTCTATTCCTCGATCAAGTGACTATAAACCCAAAGAACCTTCCCATGAGGTCTCGGTCGCATTCGGGCCGGGCTTTAACTTCATATTGTAACTTTTCAAGACCTAGAACGCCTCGGCTAGGTGGGTTATGTAGAGCTCAGCCTTTACCGATTTTACCAACATGTCATCTATATATACCTCCATAGATGCTCCGATTTTCTTTTGAAACATCTTGTTCACCAACCTTGCAGTGGCCCCGCTCTTCAGTCACCCTCAAGGGCATCACTGACATTAGTAGGTTCCTTGCCTAGCATCAATGAGGTCTTCTGGTCGCCGGGATCTATATCGACCGATTAGAAGCGAGAAGGCGTCCCATGAAGCCGGGAGTTTCATGACTGCACCCAAGGCCCACTATGAGGTTAATCCGAGGTGCAGGGAAGCTATCTGGGCGTGCCCCGTTGATCCCCGTGAAATCGATGCAAAGCCGCCACTTCACGCTTGCTTTTGACAAGAACAATGCTGGTCAACCACCGTATTCCACTTCGATTGCCTTGCTTGGAGTGAGCTTGTAGACCTCTTCATTAATCGCTTCTATCTTCTGTGGCAAAACTCCTTCTTTTCGCTTCGAATCGGTCAAAGGAGGGACTGACATTCAACCCGTGGTCGATCACCGCCGGTCGAATCCGCCCATGTCTCCTCGCTCCAGCGAATACCTCCATGTTCCGCTCTGCAAAAACGTATGAGAGGGCTTTTAATGCCTTCTGCTAGCTTAGATCCTATGTAGACGAGGTGTTCTGGCTGGTCGCTGTTCGTACGTGGCTCTAGTCCTTCCGAGGGTGTAGGCCTGCGCCACTGCCCCGTATGTCGAGCCCATCCATATAGATGCTCGTCTAATCGTGTTTTTCTTTCATTGAAGCCGAGTAACACTCTCTTGCTATGCTCGCTTTCCTCTGACCATCTTCTACTCCATTTGTAATTGGAAAAATTTGATAACCATGATAAAGTAAAGGGAATGGCCTTATGGTATTTATTGAGAGAGGGCCTACCTAGTAACATGTTGTAGGCCGATGGGGCATTTACTATGAGAAATCTCACTGTTGTTGTATCCTCGTGAGTTGCATCGAATTTAGCAAGACTCTTTCAGAGAACCCACATGTTGTGTGTCGACCGGCTCTAAACTTTTCTCCCTTCCAATGCCCATTTTGTCGAAAGTTGATGCGAAGATAATGTCGGTCGAGCTTCCATTGTCAACAAGGACCCTGTGGATCGTTTTATTAGCTACTACAGTCTTTATCACAAGTGGATCGTATGGGGATGTTGGCAGCCTTCCATGTCAGAATCCAAAAAGGTTATGGTGGTATCCGGTGAGGCTTGGATACGGTTGCACTCTAATGTTTCCCCTTGATATGATCTTTGTGCGGTGGGCCTTCTGTTTGTTGGACTCTCCACCTCCTGCAAACCCTCTAAGATCACATGGATTTCTCCTAAAGGCGGCTGGTGCTGAGATGGGGTTAGCTGATGAGGTGGTGGTGGCTGGACTTGTTCACCATACGAGACACTTAATGGCGAAGGTGTGTCGGTCGTTGTCAATCCTCACCTCAGTTGCGGATCGTCCATCGGTTCGGTGTCCATGATCCTTGTGGAACTCGGGGTATGACTTTATATGAGATGGCCACCTCAGGAATTTTTCATGTTGCACTTCACGTAGGACCTATGACGAGGTACATCCCAGGGGGTGTAATTGCCCGGGGTGAATACCATTCTTCTTGGCTTCGGTGAGAATTGTCCACTAGGAGGTCTCGGCGTTCCTCGTCTTTTTGAGGACCATTCTCTGTTTTCTCTATTCCTCCTTGAGGATCTATCCCTGTCTGCCTGCCTCCTGGGGTTTCGTTCTTGTTTCTTGTCGCCCCTGCTCTTTCCCTTTTGAGTAGAAGAGCTCCTTTGCTTGGATAAGAGGGCTTCTTCACCGTTGATATACTTCTCTGTTTTGGCAAGGACCTCGGCCATGCTCGCTTGAGGGTTCTTTGAGATAGAGAACATTAGGTCTTTCGACTGTACCCCCAACCCTACGATGAAAGCGATAATGGCGAATTTTTCATCGGGAATATCCACCTTTAACGACTCTGCGTTGAATCTCTGGATATATGACCTCAGGCTCTCCTGCGAGTTCTGCTTTATGGTCAGAAGGTGATAACTTGGCTTCCTGTACGTCCTTGCTCCAATAAAGTGGAGCGAAACGATGAAGCTCACGTGAATGATGAGATGGAAGACGGCGAGTGCAAGCCAGGCCAATCTTTGGGCCTTTTGGCGTGATAGCGAGGCTGCGCGCGTATGAAGTCTTGATATCCATGCGGCTGTGCGGTTCTTGTATGTGTTGAGGTGATCAATGGGGTCTTTCGTTCCGTCAAACGTTTCGATTTGCGGCGTCTGAATTTTCTTAGAAAGGATCTGACACCCGGTTATGGCAGAGTTCGGTTTGTTGTACCCGGGGCATCCATAGGGCGAAGCTCGACCCTTTACTGCTTCCTTCATGTGGCTAAGCTCTTGTTGGATGTTCCTGAACCTCTGTTCCCACGACCGCTCCTTTATTTCCTACTAGATGGGCCCATCGCTTCTAACATCCACTGCCAGCGCACCTCGTTGAATTCTCGGGGGTTTTGTAGGATCATGCTCCTAAGCTTGGCTAGCCTCTCACCCGTAAAAAAGCACCGAGGAGGGTCGAGGTGTTCTTTGTTCTTCTTGGGTGATGGGGTTTTGTGGCACCGAATATCGCCTCTGGGGTGCTACATTTGCCTAGTGAGTTGCTCCAACTCTCGCAGCAGACGTTGGTTGGTGAGACGGAGTGCCTCCATCTTGTCGGTATTGGCGTGCAGAGTTTCTAGTGTGCCTCCGGGAGGTCGGCTATCTATATAGCCTTCTTGGTCCACCCTGTAGCATCCTTGAGGGGATTGTGGCTCTGCTTGTGTTCGAGTGAAATCATTGATCGCGAGAGTTCGACTTTATTTGTAAGTTTGTCGTTCCCACGAACGGCGCCAAGCCCGATGATGTTTTTCGCGGGGCCCGGGCTGGAGCGTCTTTGGAATTGTAGCCGATCCATGGGGCTGCGGATGTCGGGCTCTCCTGCGAAAACAAGCTCAAGGATTAGGCGGGGGGGATCGCCCATTGCCTCTCCGATGCCTAAGTCAGTTCTTTACGGTGGAAGAAAAAATCAACTGCTTAAGGAATGAATTTTTGTGAGTACCTCTCACCGATAGGGTGATCAGGGTATTTATAATGGGTGATCATGACAACTTTCCTAGTTGGATGATGATACAGAATGATATCTTTCCTTGTTGAAGGATGATACGATATTTCTTCCATTGGACGAGGATTTTCTTTCCTTATCGTTAACCGATTAATAAGGGATAATTGAAGAGCAATGATTAGGAAATATCCTACTTTCCTAATTGGTGAAGATTAGGTATTTTCTTTTAATACGAATTCTTTGGGCTAATTATATTACCAGTCTTTTGAAGGGGTGAATTGGGCCCTCGTTCTAGGCCTGTGGTTGGAGGATATCATCAAAGGACCAAGCATTGGTACTAAGCCTGCTTCTCAATCTCCTCTTAAGCCTGACATTTGGGCTCGTATTTGGGTCTGTGCGCCTATTATTTTAAACTCGATCAGATTATATGTTCCTATCAATTGTATTACTAATATGAATCAATAAATTTATTTATTTAAAAAAAAATGAAACTTCTTTTATTGATTATAAACGTTGTTATTTATATATAATATTCATATTTAAAACTAATAAACAATGATCATTATTCATTATGAATGGAACAAGAGCAAATAATTACGTATTTACACCGGTCATTATCGTCTTTACATCTACATATGCATGCATGCACCCCTACGGAATGATTGGAAAACAAGAAAAAGATCGGAAACAAGTTGGTATATAAACACAAAAAAGAGTGGCCAAAACAAAAATAAGGCGATCTCGAATTATATTTTAAGAGAGTGGCCAATTTGTGATATTATATTTTTTATTTTTCTCGATATTCAATTTGTAGACAGGTTTGACCTAGTTTGGTAATCAAGTCATAAAATCAGCAGCAAATTCAGTCTAAGGATCAAGTAAAAAAAAGCCCTAACTCTTGGTCCAATTCTGGATTTACTTTGATAACATGAATCATCTCTGTTTATTTTTTTGAATTGAACACATGAGTTTCTTCCACTTGAACATATTGAATTAAAACATTAAGAGCTTTTTTGAATCTCTTAGCTCTAACTCGTGTCATCGGTTCAAGTAGGATTTCAAGCGAATTTGCACTTCATTCCCTAGTCATACCTCCATCATTAAGTTTATATCTCATTTAAATAATTATTTTTGCTTATAATAAAAGACAAAGAAGGTCATCTCAATGACACTCTTCATTAATGAAAGAAAGGTTCATTAAAACTTGACAAATACCCCAAAAATATTAATGTCATTTTGACAAATACTAACTTTAAGGAATTTATAATACTGTTAATGCTACAATTGCAATAACCGTTTTGATTGCTTTTCTAAGCTTCACTTTTGTTTCCTCCGGT
Organism: Tetrastigma voinierianum; assembly: GCA_016808115.1. NCBI lineage: Eukaryota > Viridiplantae > Streptophyta > Magnoliopsida > Vitales > Vitaceae > Tetrastigma > Tetrastigma voinierianum. The sequence goes on from JAEQBH010003513.1 coordinate 214,553, forward strand.
TTCTCCATCCACCTCTTTACCTACATAATCAAATGCCAATATATACTTGAAAACATTGAAAAATAGTGCAATAGGGCACGAAAGCTCACATTAGGATGATAATAAGCATATATCACTCCAATTATCCATATCTAGCAATCAAGACCTGAGAGGAAATATCACTCATGAAAATGAGAAAACTTATGTTTTGAAGGATCGATCTAGATCAATGTAATCTGCAAATTTTTGCATGTGTAGGTTTAATTGTACGAAACCTACGAAAATCGAAATAGCATACAAATTCAAACACTCTAGGGATTTCCCATACCAAAATAACCACAAAGAAGCAAGCGACAATTTTCATAGCTTTGACCGACCAATCTTATTATATTTGTTTAGAATACAAAGTACTCAATAAATCATAAGAGTGAAAAGAGTGTGCAAGGAGCAAATGTAGTATAGCCTATAACTGTTGTTATTAAGGACAACATAATAAAATAACACCAAGAAATTAAGGTGCCACATCATTTATATATATATATATATATATTGTAGAGTTTAGTCAATAAAAATGAATATTTGATTTTTTTTTAATATAATTTAATCTAAAAATGGAAACTTCATATATTACAATCATGATCCTACTTTAATTGTTAAAACAACAAAAGCACAATTTAAATATTAATGCATCAAATTTAAATATTAATGCTTTATATAGTACGTACGGTATGGTTTAGATAATTTTTTTATGGAAGCCCCACATTAGGACATTAAGGTACCTTTTTTACTATAAGAGAAACGGTGGGCTTACTCTGTTTATTTTATAGTGTTCAAAATTTTAATATAAAGACAATTTATAAACCCAACCAATTAAAGCAAGCCCCATAAGATCTATGTTCAAATTTTCAATTTAAATCTAGTCTACTCTTGACTTCTTATTATCATTCAAACATTTCAAATTCCAAGAATTTTTTACCTTCTAATTTTTATTGATTGCATAAACATTGTATTTTATAATATTATGTCTTTGATTGCATAAAGATTGTATTTTATAATATTATGTCTCTTGAAAGTATTTCATATATATATATATATATATATATATATATATAGTCAATATTTTATATCTCATGATTTATAGTTTCAATAAAAAATAATATTGTACCACTATTTTTCATGACTCAGTTTTATATACAAGGAGTCAAATTCTTACATTTACAATAAATTCATTTTTCACAATTTATTATTATCAAAATATTCTAAACATCTCTAAATTTATGTTAAGGAAACATCTTTACTTATCATGCATATCATAACATAAAAATAATGGAAAAACCAAATCAAAATCTGAAACTTGCTATAAAGTAATTGAAAAATATTTAGGGTTTATATAATATTTGATTTTCATTTTTCTTGAATTGAACAATATTAGAGGTTTATATGATCAGAAGTAGTTCTGAAAAATAGTGTTTAGAAATTCTTTTTATGATATTTTTTAAAACAAAATTATGTTTGAAAACTGAAATGCTTTTATATATATATATATATATATATAATCTTATCATATCTAACATCAATGATAATCATTGATTATCATCGAACATGTAGATGAAATGGTTGAAGTCTCTCATAATTTAACCAGCAGTCTCGAATTCGAGTTATGAGAATACAACTGTGTTATGTGGTAGAGCTCGCTCAGAACACTTCACGGTCTAACAAAAAAAATGGTAATCGATGATTAATATATATACTTAATGAGCTAACGCGTTATCTTTTATACACAAGGAAAAATCACCAAAAGTTCTTATAGAAACTTTCAAATTAATACCAAAAAATGGGTTCAAGATATACACATTTGATAATCCAAAAATACTTAGAATTCCTAATATTTCATACCAGTGACATATTAACGAAGATGATTAAATCTGATGACTTTGTCAATTCGAATTTTGTCATCTGAATTATTAATGCACAAACATTATTATCTGAACTGCCAACATAAAGTCCACAAGCTTAGCTTAGCTCAGTTCGTAGAGCGTTTAAAGTTTAAAAAGATAAGACATTCAAGGAAGGGATGAGTCCCAAGTCCTAATGGAACAATTCACTATATTATAACAAAATGCTTAGTTGTCAAAAAAATAATTAAATAAATCAATGCGAAAACCCACGAAAAAGCTAACAATCGATGACACAACTATCCGTCGTAACAAGTCGGTGACAAAACATACCGCAACAGGTTGGACGACAAAACACACCGTAATAGGTCGACAACAAAAACGTTGTTTCCATTAAGCTAATTAAATTTCTTATTAAAAATAAATAAATAATGAAATATTTGGAAAGTTGGAGGATTGGGGGAGAGTTTGGGAGGAGGGGGCGGCGGTTGGCAGAGGGGCAAAAGCTGTTGGCATTAAGCAATGATGAGAAGAGAAAGAAGAGAGAGAGTGACATTGGGACAGAGAGAAGAGAAAAGCGGAGGACCAATGAAATGGCGAAGTAGAAGCGTTCAAATGCATTATTCCACACACTGTCTCCGTGAATCGTGTGCTTCCACCTCCCCGCACTTCAACCCCCATTCCCTCCCCTTTCCAACACCTTCTTCCTTCCTCTCTTTCTCTCTCTCTCTTTCAGAGACTCGATCGTCTGTGTTACAACTCTTCTTCTGGTTTTTTCATATTATAGTGTGTACTGCGGGTGTCGTGAAAGACTATGCTGTTTTTCCTGGATTCTTGATCTGGATTTTGCCAGAAGGCGGCTCCTGAGATTGAAAGGTTAATTTCATGTTCTTCTTGTTCTTGTTGTTCTTTTTTGGAAAATTTGGATTGGAGATTTTTATGATGCTGGATGGTGATCGGAGGTGTTTCTTTGGTTAGATTGTGAGGTCGAGGAGGCAAAAGAATGTCATCCATGGACTCGGGGCCACAGGGGCTGACACGGCGGTCGTCCCGCAGCGCCGCCGCCCCCAACTTCTCCACCGAGGTCTTCGACCATGAGGTCGTCCCCTCTTCCCTCGGTTCCATCGTACCAATCCTCCGCGTCGCGACGGAGATCGAACCTGAGCGTCCGCGCGTCGCCTATCTTTGTCAGTTCACTAGCTATATATCTCAATCACGTTTCTTCTTTTTCATCCATTAATTTCTTCTCGCAGAACATCGGCATTTATAGGTTTCTTGGATAAATCTGGTAATGGTGGTAATGGCTACTCCATTTTCTTTCTGTGCGGCTTTTGATTGTGTTTTCCCTCTTGATTTGGATTGGAAGGTCGGTTCTATGCGTTCGAGAAGGCGGATCGTTTGGATCCGAACTCGAGCGGTCGTGGTGTCAGGCAGTTCAAGACAGGTCTCCTCCAGCGACTGGAGCGGGTAAGATATTAAGTTTTCCGTCTTCGATTTTCTCACCTCCGTTTGGTTGCCGAGAAACTATCCAACAGAAAAAAATATGTGCAGTTTTTCCCAGCTTTAATTTTCCTCGATATTCTCAGCATCCAAACGGAGGCTACGCTGAGCCAACCGCAAACACACAGGCCGTGTATCGTTGCAATGATAATTCACAAGCGTTGAAAACGTGTTTAAAAGCTGATTCTGTCCCCTGCAGCCCATCTCAGCTTGACACGTGTTTTCAAATGATTGGTTTTCCTACTATTTTAGAATCAAGTAATTTTTGTTTATTTAATTGGAGCTTTGTCCCAAAAATAATCTTTTTTTTTTTCTTTTTTTTTTTAATTCCAAATTAAATGTTTCAAAATAATGGAGCTTGAAGTTAAAAGTACTGTTACGAGACAAAACTCTTTTTATTTAAATATTAAATTATTTATTTTTAACATTTTATCTCTACTAAATACTGAATAATAATTATTTAAATATTAAAAATTAAGATCTTAATTTATTTCAAAATATTTTTTTAAGAATAAATTTTATTTAACATATTTTAAAACATAGTAATAGGAATTAATTATTTATACACAAAAAAAAAAAGTCAAGATAAAAAAGGTGAAGTGATAAAAGAGGCCCACTTAATGACACTAGTTTCTATTAAGTTTGTCTTTTTTTTTTTGAAAAAATAATAATAAATCAACTTCTTAATGACAGCCATCACTGGTATTAATTAGAGATATGCATATGTGGTTGGCACCATGGATAAAAATATGGTGATATATCAATGATGTCGATATATCGTGTATTAGAATCAATCGATATGATATACAACATTGATAATCGATTGACAGAAATATCGGTAAAAAATCGGTAATATCGCCGATATATCGATTTGGGACCAATATATTAACGATATTGTCGATTTTTTGAGAAAATTTTCAAAAAAAAAAAAAAATTTTGAGGTGTGTGTCTCGTTATAGAGCAAAGAAATATGAGATAGAAGAAATGTGAGAGAAAATGAAAAGTCTTTCCTTAATAATTAATATTACTTATTGTATGTCTTTTTTAATAATTACTATTATTAATTATTTATAGAAAATATGAGAAGATCAAGAGATGATTGTAATTATTATGTTTTTCTTAATAATTGTTATCATTAATTATTACAAAAATTGGAGAAGACCGAGACGATAAAGAGAAAATGAAGGTCTTGCATTTCGCTATCATGGCCAATTTTGATATATAAATTGAATATATATTTAAATTTTGAATAATTTATAAATCTGCATATATATAAGATATATCTAGTAAAATTAGTCAGATATATCATAAAAATAGATATTTTTATCGCCTGGTTGTGCTAGTAACTGAAAAATTCTATCAGCTCGTGGAAATGTGTAGTTTCAAAGTTTCAAATGATGATACGTCTTAATATCAAGAATGATTTCCTGATAGAATGAGAAAGTGTTTGGTGGTCAGGAAAATTCGTCGAGTCTGGCGTCTCGTGTTAAAAAGTCGGATGCCAGAGAAATCCAAAGCTTTTATCAGCAGTACTATCAGAACTATGTTAGAGCATTGGACAAGGGGGAGCAGGCTGACAGGTACCCTCTTCTTAATTAGTATTTTTCAATAGAATTGGATTAAGCTTTAGACATATTTAGTTTTTTTGAAAAAAAAAAAAATTAAAATAGTTTGAAAATAAAAATAATGTATGAACTAGTACGATCAAAAGTAATATCAATCAATAACTATAACATAAAATTATTTGAAAACATTTGTAATGTCACAACCAGTAACTAATAATTATACTGTATCATTGATTTTATTTTATTTTTTGAAAGTCAATGTTACAGTTATTGATTATGATATTAACTTAAAAAAAAATTTAATACCATAGTCAATAATTACGATATTACTATTTACTCACTAATTTGATATTATTTTATTTCCAAACTATTTTAATATTTTTTTTTCTAAAAACCCTAAAATACGGTCCAAAGATGGTATAACTGTTACAGCCTTGATTTATGGATTTCTTGGGTTCTGGGGTTTAAATTAAACCTCTTAATCTCTTTTGCCCTTCATTGGGCTTGACGTGTGATGTCTGACAGCCTGAGGAAGGCTGCTTAATTATATATATTGTTGTCGATGTTTTTTTTTTTGGCTTTTTTTTTTAAAGCTAAATAGTTTTTAGCATTGGGACGGTTTGTTTTTTTTTAACTTTTTTATGTATTATTGGTGAATTTTTACAAAAATTTACTGAATAAAAAAAACTAAAATATTTGGCTTTTCAGTATTTAACCTATTTGTTTTTTTAATTTTTTGTGACTTATTACTAAAATTTTTTAAAAAATTATTAAATAGAAAAAGCTAGGTGGCTTTTGATTTTTTTCTTAATGTTTTTTCAATTAAGGAAAAACTAAACGTTATAATATAAAAAAAAATCATATTTTTTATGATCCAATTGAAATTCTTATAATTTGGTTCATGCTAATTAAATAAAAACATATACATTTTTAAATTTTTATTTAGAATTTATTGTTTCAAAATTTAGATGAAAATTAAAAGATTGATTTTTTTTTAAATGACTAATTACTTAATTCTATTAAGCACAATTTAGAACAAAAGTTCTATTTAGTATTAATTAAAAAAAACAAACCATCACCTAAGACAAGGCGTTTGTTTTTTGGCTTTGTAAGGAAGTTAAATAACTTTCGTAATTCGATTACATTTGATTTACTTTTTTAATAGCTTATTAAAATTTACAAATAAAATCAAAAATAAAAAAAAGCAAAGAAATATTTGATTTTTATTGAGAAAAAAGTCATGTCAGAAACAATAGCATTTCTTACCATAACAAGAAGGATATATAACAATACTTACTACCTAATGTAAAAAAACAAAAGACTTAATTCTTAATACTATTAAGCATTATTTAGCATTAAGCTAAAAAAAAAAGGTTTTATTCATCGGTTAAGTAAAAAAACAAAAGCTACCAAAGTGTAAAACGATTTCTTCTTTTTGGACAGAGCCCAACTGGGCAAAGCTTACCAAACAGCTGGGGTGCTTTTTGAAGTGCTTTGCGCAGTTAACAAGACTGAGAAAGTTGAAGAAGTTGCTCCTGAGGTCAGTCCTATTTCAAAGACTTTTTTTTTTTTTGCCCGAAATTGTTATTATCCTATGCCAATCTCTTTGTTTTTGAATTGTTTGAGCAGATTATTGCGGCCGCCACAGATGTCCAAGAAAAGAAGGAAATCTATACACCATACAACATTCTTCCTCTGGATTCTGCTGGGGCTACACAATCTATCATGCAGCTTGAAGAGGTCAAGGCTTCTGTAGCTGCACTATGGAACACTCGTGGCTTGAACTGGCCTGCTGAATTTGAGCGTCAAAGGCAGAAAGCAGGAGATCTAGACCTTCTTGACTGGCTCAGAGCCATGTTTGGATTCCAGGCATGTGACGTTTGCACAAAGACTGGGATATTATTAATCATTTACTCCCTATATCAGCATGAAGAAATATTTCATGATTGATTCTATTCACCCTTTTGTTTTTGTGTTTTTTTTTTTTTTTGTAATGACTGCAGAGAGACAATGTCAGGAACCAGAGGGAGCATTTGATTCTGTTACTTGCCAATAATCATACATCCCTGGATCCCAAGCCCGGGCCTCTTCATAAGGCATGAACTACTTCATCTCAAATACTGATGACAACTGTAGCATCAATAAGGATTCTCCATTATGTTATTGTACTGCATTATGAATTCCATCGTTCTGGTAACTTCTACTGTGTATTTTTCTCAACACTTGAACAGTGGATAAACTCGTTTATCTCGTGCAGCTCGATGAGCGAGCTATTGATGCAATCATGGACAAGCTCTTTAAGAACTACAGAACATGGTGCAAGTTTTTGGGACGTAAACACAGCCTACGGTGAGTTGTGTTGTGTCCTACCTTTGTTAATGTTCTTTGTAATGCATGCTTGTGCTCTTATTTGCTGGATACATATATACCTTTTTATGTGTGATTTGAGATTTGTGATAATAAATTGTACAAATGTTATGGCTAAATAGTCTTCCTCAAGGGCAACAAGAAATTCAGCAGCGGAAGATACTTTACATGGGTCTGTATCTTCTAATCTGGGGTGAAGCAGCTAACGTGCGCTTCATGCCAGAATGCCTATGCTACATTTTTCATAATGTGAGTATTGTTTGTTTATTTATCTGGGTCTGTCTTCTTGGTGTCTTTTAACCTCTCATTTGTTAACCCTTGCTACCACGATTCAGATGGCATACGAGCTCCATGGCTTGTTGGCTGGAAATGTCAGCATCGTTACTGGTGAAAACATTAAGCCTTCTTATGGTGGAGATGATGAGTCTTTCCTGCGGAAGGTCATAACACCGATTTATCATGTAATTGAAAAGGTATAACAGGGGAAACATTAAATGTGTCTTTCAATATTCAAGTTTCTATTCTTGACATAATGTGGAGGTGGTTAATACTTATAATGACATTCCAGGAGTCGAAGAAGAGTAAACATGGAAAAGCTCCTCACTCATCTTGGTGCAACTATGATGATCTTAATGAGTATTTTTGGTGCGGGAAAATTTTTAATAGCAAAACATCAATTCTATTGGACTGTTGATATCTTCATTTGTTTATCTATTTTCTCCCCACATAATCACTCAGGTCGACTGATTGCTTCCATCTGGGTTGGCCTATGCGTGATGATGGTGATTTCTTCAAATCAACGCGTGACGCAGTGGCTAAGGTACTCTTAAATTCTAAGCAGAATCTCCTCCCACAGTTTTCTAGTTCACAGTTCATGTAATTGAAGAAACTCCTCCCACACTCTTAAATTAGCTTATTGGGTCACTGCTTAACATAACTGCCTTGCCAGGGAAGAAAGGGATTCAATACAAAATCTGAAAGCACAGGAAAATCATACTTTGTTGAGACACGGACATTCTGGCACATCTTTAGAAGTTTTGATCGTTTATGGACCTTTTATATACTGGCTCTGCAGGTATTTAATTGCAGCAGTATATGAATATATACAAGACACTCTATTTTCTCTTTATATTTGGCTACATTTACTAATAATGAAATATTCTATTGCAGGCAATGATTATTATTGCATGGCATCATAATCTTTCAGTAGCAGATATCTTTCGAAAGAAGATGCTGCATGATCTTTCCAGTATTTTCATCACAGCATCCTTCCTGCGCTTTCTTCAAAGTATAATTTTCTAACTCAGCTTCTACCATGCTCAAGCTGAAACATCAACAATGAAGCATTTTGAATCCAATAAATATTTGTTACAGTTGATGCTAGATATAATAAATCCCAAGATTTAAACTTGCATGACTTCTAGTACAATGCGTTCTTTGTTAAAAATCCTTTGATATTTTATGCTTGAATAACATAATAATGAACCAAAGAATTTAATGTGGCCACAATTTGAATCACACAGATTTCTATGTACTATTGAAATGGGCAAAAAGGAGGAAAAAATAGAATTAAATAAATTTGGTTGGGTTCTGCTATAAAATCTCAAAAAATGAATATATCATGTCATATTGCAAATTTGTTCAACGCTAGTTCCTTAAATGATTGATCAGCATCATACGGCAAAAGATGTACGTTTATATGTGATCATTGTCTTAAAAAAAATTTCCTTCAATGTTTGGATCATTTCCTTTTATATTTATTAGACAATAGAAAAAGGGGTACATTTGAAAATTTTCTGAAAGCCTTATGAAGCTGAATATTGTATTTTATTGGATGCACGGTTGGTTAAAAAAAAAAAGGATGATTGTAGAGATTTTTTGGTATTTAAAGAATTATGTAGAAAAAGATATTAAGAAATTTCAATTTTATAATTTAAATTGATCACTGGAGGTATGTCAAGAATTGCACCCCTCCCCACGTTTTGTTTTCTTTTTCTATGTTTTCTATTTTCCTTGGAGCATTCATTATAGAGGTCCACGTCTTCAATTTTCCAAACACATATTGTTTTACTGCTCACTTGCTTAACTGTTGACTTGATTTGGTGTGAGTTCTTGTGATTTGCACATTCAATGATTACTGAATTAATTGAATGCCTGTTTGGAGTGGGCATCCAAAAATTATCGTTAACCCTTCTCCTCTTATTTGTGATAGTGCCATTAAAACATCCTTATTTCTTTGTAGATTGATGAACTATCGATTTGACTACACAAAGGGGTGCCACTAGTTAGCTAAGAATTTATTTTTTATTATAGGATTTTTGTTCTTGAGATAAAGCAAAGAAAGGTGAAAAATTTTATTAGTTGGCTTGAGAATCTATCTGGTTATGACTGAAAAATTAAAAATGATTGAATTTGTAAAATCATTTAATCAGGAATGTCCTGGAATCATAGCTTGCTTTTTTCTTTTTTTCTTCTTCTGAAAAATGGCAATTAGTGATTATGCCGGACAAAGAAAAAGTGACACACGGTGATTTTGGAGAAAAAAAAAAAGCTATCATTTTTGTGGATCTTCATATTCAGATTAAGCATTGAATTTAAAGAATTGAGTAAATTTTCTCATTGGTTCTTCTCATTTCTGACTTTATATTGATTTAGGTGTTTTGGACCTTATTCTGAACTTCCCGGGCTATCATAGGTGGAAATTCACAGATGTGCTGAGAAACGTTCTCAAGATACTTGTTAGTCTTGCATGGGCCATACTTCTTCCATTGTTCTACGTGCATTCCTTCGTGGCACCTAACAAAATTAGAGACTTGCTATCAAAGGTTGATGAAGTAAAGGGCGCTCCTACTTTATATGTTGTGGTTGTGATTTTATATTTGCTTCCGAATTTACTGGCAGCAGTGTTGTTTATCTTTCCAATGCTTCGACGCTGGATTGAGAACTCAGACTGGCATATCATAAGGCTTCTTTTGTGGTGGTCACAGGTATGTATATATATCCATGTTCCTCTGTTTTACTTTTCTATTTTTATCTATTTATATGTCATTTTTTAATCTATTGAAGGTTTGATTGTTTAACTGTTGGAGAGTTGTGGTATGATTTGGAATCAGAGCAAACCAATACTTTAAGAGTGAAAATTAATATTATTTTATTAGAAAAACTTACTTAACTATATACACAATTCAAGCAGCAGTTCATATGCAATATATATATGGTATGCAATCTTGAACGAAAACTTGCTAGCAGCCTCATACCCGTATATGAAAAGTCAAACAAATCAAATAGAGTCATTCATGGACTTTTAAATCAACAAATGAGGAATAAATTGTAAAAAAATAGTTAAAACCCAGGACCTCTTGCTAATCGAAACTCTGATACTATGTTAAAGGATCAACTCTCTTAAAAGCTTAAACTTATAGGATTTAAATTTAATATGAATATCATGCCTTAATAGAGCTAAAATATCTATTCATGAAATTGAAGTGGTTCCTAGCTAGAACTACAAGTGATGTAGGACAACTCTAGCATGGTTTGCCTATGCTCAAAGTAGGTGGTTTAGGGTTTCATTTTCTCATGGTTTGTGGAGGGGAACAAAGAATAAAGTTTATGGTATAGAAAAAAATAAGTGACAAAATAGGGAGAAAGGGGATAAGAAGAGAATGAATAGAAGGAATAAAATTTCACTAAGGTCTTCTAGGAGTCTCACATAGAAGATAATCAATGCACGCCCCTATATAGTACTTATGTAGAGTCGTACTCCATGAGCCTTGTCTTCCCTCCAACGACTAGCTCTCATTTCTTGTTTCGGTCCGACAATGAGGACACTGCCTTGCCCTTCTCCTGCCGTGGAAAGACTTCAGCTTGTGGTGTGGTCCAATTAACCCATGGGTGGAGTTGCCCTCATCCTCCCCTCCCCCCAATTGCTCGGTGCTCCCTACTGCTTTGCTAGACTTTACCCGTCCCCGACGTGGACTCGAGCTTCTATAAGAGAATGAGAAGCTCTCAACACAAGAAAACGCGAACTACGTGGATCCCACTGTAGGATACGATTTCTACCAACCTAGATCGCCATGGAAGAACACAAAGATCAATTTAATGGAGAAAAATTGTAAATTACATACCTTTGGAATCCATGGATCTCTTGCTTCGTTGATGCGGAACCGATGAAAAACGTGAATGAGAACCGATCTCAAGATCTCAAGATCTTCTCCCAAACAACCCTTTATGCTTGGCCTTATGAGATTGGAGTCACCTCTCGGAAAACGTATGAGAGAAAGCGAGATGTGATAGAAATGTAACCTTAGGGTTTGGGAGGGACTTGAGCTTTCCTTAAATAGAGTTCTGACCACGGGCCCTCTCATAACGGGCGGGCGAACTGACCCACACACCCGGCCGACCCATATGATTTATTAAAAGCCCGATAACCTTACTTAATTAGACCAATCTTAATTCGGTTTAATTCCAATTATGATATAATGAAAAACTGCATTCTCCCGCTTGGGCGATATTAATTGAAACAAAACGTAATGCTGCACCTTATATTGGTCTAGAGATTTATTCTTAATAGTCAATCCAGTCCATAAAGTCTCGAACCTTGAATCATGGCGGTGGTGCATGTACTCGTACAGCCCTTCCATGGTCACGAGGTGCTTTCAACTTTGCGATATGGATTGATATGGTAGTGTGTTTAAATGGACAATACCTCATAATGGTGATCTTGCGTATTTATGTCGGGTTTTGTTATTCAAATTCTCTCCTTAAGTGTCACAAACCTAGTGTGTCACCAGAGAATATCCATTATGGTTCCAACGAACCTGTATATATGTTACCTTGATAGGTAACTTTACTTAATGTGTAACAAAATATGCTATTGAGGCTAATGCCAAGAATGCCCCATAGCCTTTATTCAAAGGTTTACACAATGCCTTGATATTTTCACTTGATTATATACTTTTCCTTCGATAAACCTACATTTCTAAATACCTTATTGAATGTAAAAGAGTTGATACATATTCAATTATTACAAAAATGTAATGAAATTGAATTCAACCTTTATTAGAGCAACTTAAAACTTAATAGCTCCCACTAATTCACAGTATCCATGATACTCCTAAGCCCATGTTAATGACATGTCGTTCAAATACACAAGGGGCGAAGGCCTTTTAGTTAAGCGGATGCTGCAATCATATCATCCAGTTGATATGTGCTCCCTTTGCAACGTCACCGTTTTGAACTTTTTCCTTTACATAGTGGGTATTTGACCTCCATTGTGTTTAGACCCCTTGAGACCTCTGTTGTTGTTAATAAACAACACTGTGAGTTCTTTGTCAGGCTCTATTGTATGGGCCTATCAAAATCAAACGGTTAACTCCTTAATTAGGTTTGAATAAAATTGCTTGAGTAGTTCTTTGAAAAGCATGCTACAAACTCCGGCTTCTTGTGGTAGAGGATCTGAATTAATTTATGTTTTCTCACTTTTCCGCGATCTTTACGCACCTCACTGTAACCCAAGATATAACCGGTTGTTGACTTCTTTTCATCTGACTGGCCCGGCCAAAGTCGAATCTGAATACCCGACTAATTTGTAGGTCCGAACATGTTTGTAAATCAACATATAGTCTTTTGTCACTCTTTAAATTGCCTCATAACCTTCTTAGCGGCAACCCGATGATCATGTCACAGGTTTGGTGATATCTTGCCTAGAAGTCTGACAAAAAAGGCAATATCGGGCCTAGTGCATACTGACAATACATAGCCTCCCAAGTGCACTAGCATAAGGTACATTCTTCATTTGGGCTTTCTCACAATATCTGAATGAGGACATTGTGATAGACTCAGCTTATCACGCTACAGGCAGGAGCAATTCACGGCTTACCTGGATTGCATGTTTGAATCTTTCTAAAACCTGATCAACATATGCCCTACGAGATAAACCTAATAGTGCGCGAAGCGATCCCTATGAATCTCAATGCCTAGAATGAAAAGACGCCTCACACGAGTCCTTCATATCAAAGTTGTTTATGCATCCGCTTTGTCTCATGCAGTGACCGGAGTCCTTGCTTGCAAGCGAATATCATCCACATAGAAGTATTGGAAATGAATTTCCTCCTTGACCTTGCAGTATATACATTGATCTACTTTGTTCTCAACAAAACCATATGAAGCAACAACACTATGAAACTTCAAGTACCATTGTCTAGAAGCTTGCTTGAGACCATAAATAGACTTTTTCAGTCTACATACGAGTTTACCTGAATCATTTGCCACAAAACCTTCGGGTTGCATCATATAGACTTCTTCATTAAGGTCTCCATTGAGAAAGACAGTTTTAACATCCATCTGGTGTAACTCCATATCAAAATGAGCAACTAATGCCATGATCACTCTGAAGAATCTTTAGAAGAGACTGGAGAAAAAGTTGATTCATAGTCTACTCCTTCTCTCTGAGTGAAACCTTTGGCTACCAGTCTGGCTTTAAACTTCTCAATCTTTCCTTTATGGTCCTTTTTAGTCTTATACACCCATTTGCGCTTGATGGGTCTATGACCTCGGGTAATTATTAAGTTCCCAAACTCCGTTATGCAGCCGTTGAATTTCATCTCTCATTGCATCTAACCACAGTTCGGCGGGGCAGCGACTTCCTCATAAGTTATTGGATCGATCCACGGAACCGATATCGTATTCTTGCTCTCTATAGACTAAATAGTCGGTGGTATAGCTGATCGTCTCCACTAGTGGATCTCCTTCTTGAATTAGTAATAGCCATGCACTTTGAGCCTTGATGAACTTCATTAGGAGGCATCTCGACCATGAGGATCCCTAGTCTCAACGGGTTCAATATGGTATGTGGAGTTTCCACGTTCATTTGTATGGGAGGAGATCGAGATGCCACATTACTCACCGTACTATCATCCTCAATGATCGTGACTACTTTCTTCGGCCACATCAAACTCCAAAAACTTAGCTGTCTGTGATTCCACAATTCTTGTGCCTCCATTGGGATTATAGAACCGATATCCCTTTGAATGTTCCGGGTAAGATACAAAATAACACCTAGTGGTTCTGGAGTCCAACTTACTTAATGTTGGATTATTTGCTTACTTCTACTTGAGGACATCCCCAAACCTTAAGATGGTTTAAGCTAGGCTTTTCTTGATCCATAACTCAAAGAATTCGATAGACGACTTTCGTAGGTGCAAATTCAAAATGTACAAAGGCTTTGTTTCAAAGCTTCACCCCATAGAAAACAGATGTAAATTGTCCTACTAATCATGCACCATTCACTAAGGGTACGATTAAGCCTTTCGGCTATACCATTTTGCTTTCGGGACTCCCGGGCATAGTAAAGCGTACCCATATCCCGAGAGTCCTCTAAGTATTTGCGAATGGCCACTAAGGCTGTCGGCGTCATTATGTTGCCATAATACTCTCCACCTCGGTCGGATCTAACAGCCTTTATGACTTTTCGATTGTTTGCCGACTTGAGTCTGAAAAATCTTGAACTTGTCAAGACTCGAGACTTTCTTTTAATCAAGTACAAATAACCATATCAGGAATAGTCATCAATAAATGTGATGAAATAAAAATTTCTACACAAGGTTGCCACATAAGGTCCCTTATATCGGTGTGAATGACTTCCAACAGAGTCGGAACTACGAGATTTGCGGGTTTCTTTCTTATCTTGGTCATTTTACCCCTCTGTGATCCTACGCATATCTCTAAGTCATTTTTAAGAGCAGGTAGGATATTAGTCTTTATTAGCCTTTCTACTCTATCCTTAGAATGTAGCCGTCGTTTCTCACCATAATCATCAGACTCATCCTTAGGTAGTGGTCTTTTGAAACAACCTTTTAATTTGTATAAACCCACGTCATATATGTCATCGGGAGATAAACTTAATCTATATAATCCGTTGGACATATGACAGTACCCAACCTTATTTGAATTAAGAAATATTGAAATAATATTGCTCTTAATTTCAAAAGAATAATCATATGAATCCAAACATGATACTGAAACTAAATTCCTTCTAAAAGAAGTTACATAAAATGTGTCTTTGACATCGACTTAAAACCGAGAATCTAAAACTAGATTACATCTCCCCTGAACAGCTTGACCTTCGTTATTTCCTGATGAGCTTTGATTCATCCTTGTTTGGCTTCCTCCGGTTTATGAATCCTGTATGGTAAATGCAACGTGATTAGTTGCTCCTGCTCGAAGCCACACGAAGCGGATGGTGCCCCGAGATAGGTTGGATTCACAAACAAGTATTAAAGAATCATTACAGTAAGCCACGCTTGGACATCCAAGCTTTGAATTTTGCACAATCCTTCTTCATGTGACCTTTCTTCTTACAAAAGAAGCAGCGATCACCATCCTTTTTCAAGAATGTCTTCTTTGGACCCATATTGTCAGATTGACCGGTAGTTTCTTGAGCACCTTTTTAGATTCGACTTTTGAACTTCTTGTGCTTTCTCTTATGAACTAGCGACATATAGGCCACATGCTCTTTATCCTTCTTAAGCTTCTCTTCCTCACGCCACCACCCTTGCTATCAAGTCATTCTTGACCAAGTTTCATCTTGGGAATTGTAGTTTGTCTTTATAATCCCAAAATCGGTGGAAGGGTGTTCGAAGCTGATGCCGCAATCTGAGCATCGGAATGGTAACATTAAGGCTTGGAGCTTCGCCTTTAGGTCTACCATCACGAGGACATAATCCTAACCCAATTTGTACCATCACTTCATGTTGAAGAGCTTTGGAAGTGTTCCAACCTCGGCGTGGAATGACTTCGTTTCTAGCCTCTATGTTGCCATCATTTCCTTGTGATCTGATCTTTGGTAAACCCTTTTCAAAGTGTTCTTGTATGGATTTCTTCATTGTCAGCAAGCACGTCCTGTTGCTCCTCTCCCAGGCGGCAAAGTGGAGTTTCTCGGCTTGATCTTTGGAGGATGTGATATCTGCCGGCTTATCCATTGTAGCGCCATGAACATCACTTGACTCCATTCAAGCAGAGAAGTCCTGCTCCATTTCTTAAAAATTCAATCGATAAGGATCTCTATTGAAATGGAATTTACGGCTCCGCAGAGAAAAATTAGTGAAAAATAAAATAAAACGATCCATCGGCACATCATGTGAATACTCGCCAGAAGAATTTATACATCATCATATAATCACCTTTAGGCGAGAAAATATGACATGCGGTTGTACTCTCCACTGGCGTGGCCATGAGAACATATTCTAATCCTTCGTGAAATCACCACCTTTGGGTGTATGAACCACTAAGATCAGTCATTTCTCATTGCATGCCATCATGTAACCCTCCATGAACTAACACATGATCACCTCCTTTGGGAGTATGACCACGTAATAAAACGCGGAACATCCCACAATATGAGGCCGATATTTCTCAAATCCGATCAAGTGTGCCACTTTGGCGGTCACGACTGATTGAATCATGAAAATCACTCATACGAGGATATAAACTTAATGTATCACATTCAATATATATAATGCCAATTATAATGTTCAATTTATTAATAGTCAATGCTTTTAGATTCTACACAGCCCTTATGCAGTGATATTCATGTTAGCTACCTTATGTATTTCCAAAAACCATAGAGAAATACCAAAAATACGTGAAAAATACCCTAATATCTTGGCATACATTGGGTTCTCTGCATTTTCATATCTTTAAAAAAGCCAAATATGCTAAGTCAATATAAATTGTAGAGAATTTGATCTGAATGTAGATCAGAATTGTCCAAATTCCCTCCGCGCGCCCTCCGCAGCGCCCGCGGGAAAAGGTTCCGGCGTGTGAAGCCTTGATGCGCTATCGCCGAGTGCAGGCATGTTGACCGGGTCGGGTTTGACCGTTGACCCGGTTGACCGGGTCGGGTTTGACTGTTGACCCGGTTGGCCAGATTGGCCAAGATCGGGTTGAATTTGTTGACCGTTTGTGGATTAATGGTCGGGTTCGGCCAGATTAACCGGTTGGCCGGATTGGCCGGTCGGTCGATATCGGGTCGGATTGCGGGTTGGAGTCAAAAAACGTCAGCGACCACGTCGGCCCGACCCGCGTCAGCTCCGCGCCAGGCAGATGTCGGCGGATCGGGTAGATCGGTTTAGCCCGGTCGATTCTTGGCAGGTCATCGCCCCGGCGTCATCAATGGCGTCGGCCCGACAGTTGAGTTCGGTCCCGCGTGTCTTTGCAGCGCGTGATCTTGGCAGCGTGGCGGCGGCGTGGCGGCGTGAGCGCGTCGCGGAGGTTCGTGACGTGCCACCCACCGTTGTGATCGTCTCTTCGTGAGGATTCCAAATATGTAAAAATATTTAATTTTGGATGTATGGAAAAAACCCGAAACTGGACAGAATGCTCGTTTTTCCAGAAAACCAAAAAATTTTTCTCCAAATCCTTATGTTTTGAGTTCTAATCCGTGGTTGGCTACGATGCAAGCGTGGGATGCGATTTCTTCAACCTAGATCGCCATGGAAGAACACAAAGATCAATTTAATGGAGAAAAAATTGTAAATTACATACCTTTGGAATCCATGGATCTCTTGCTTCGTTGATGCGGAACCGATGAAGAACGTGAATGAGAACCGATCTCAAGATCTCAAGATCTTCTCCCAAACAACCCTTTGTAACTGGCCTTATGAGATTGCCGATCACCTCTCTCGGAGAAAACCGTATGAGAGAAATAACGTATGTGATAGAAATGTAACCTTAGAGTTTGGGAGGGACTTGAGCTTTCCTTAAATAGAGTTCCGACCACGGGCCCTCTCATAACGGGCGGGCCGAACTGGCCACACACCCGGCCCGGCCCATATGATTTATTAAGAAGCCCAATAACCTTACTTAATTAGACCAATCTTAATTCAGTTTTAATTCCAATTAATGAAGCCCACTTAATGAAAAACTTTACACCCACCTGAGTTCTCACCATTGATGATTGCAATATTTGCAAAAAAGAAAAAAAAAGAAATATTATTAATTAATCAATTTTTCTCTTTATTTTATATCAATTAGCTTTATTTATAGATCTTGATAAGAAATTCAAAGTGACCTAGAATTATAATGACCTATTGGGACTTCAAATACAATTTGATTCAAACTACTAATCCTAATTTGACTCCACCTACTAATCCTAATTTGACTCCACCTACTAATCCTAGTTAGACTCTAATAGTAACTTATACGAATTCCTTCCCTTGATGTATATCTTGGAAACTCATCTTCATCAATTCCCCTTATTTGGAAAAAAAACTCGACATAGAGTTTTAGTTATTTTCCATGATCAATTGAAATCCCGAACAATGATGCCTTCACCATTTGTTTCTTCATCGCCCTTTTACCATGGTTAGACATGACATCAATATATCTTGATTTTGTTCAATTTCATGCAAAACAATTATCAAATTTAAAAAACTTTCCAATGTTGCAAAACAAATTGATAATTCTCAAAATAATTATGTGTTTTCACCAAGCTTGTGGAGAGTTGCTTCTCATATTTTTCTTGTAAATTGTTTGGTGGAGGAATAAGATTCTTGACTTCTCAATGTTAAAAAGAAATTTCAATGGATTTTTCATCTTATATTGGAAAGTTAAGTATTGATTCTTTTGAAACTTGTACAACTTAAGTTTTTCTCCTAATTGATCTTGGATGGGTTCCATCACATCTTGCATAGGAGATTTATCGTTGATGATTTCTTTCTTCTTCCTAGTAACTTTGACTTGCTTTTTAATACAAGTATTTGATGGCTCTTCTTGTATCAAGGACACTGATTTTTCCTTTAGTTACTTAAGAGGTAAAATTTCCTTCACTGGACAAAGGATCTCCTTACGCTTATTGTACACAAGAGTGCATGTGTTCTCGTATTTATCATGCTAGACCCTTTCATAAAAAAGCCATGGTTTTCCAGCACAATATGAGCAAATTTTATTTGCACAATGTCACACTATGCTTGTAAGCCAAAATTATTGCTGAAATTAAATGTCACTAGATAGAGAACTCGCTAAAATTGATATGTTATTTAATCATGATATTTGATAGGAATTTGGATGCTTGTCAGTCTCTAGATTATGTTTTTCAACAAGCTGATTTACAGTTAGATTATAACCAATGTTTTTAGAATCGAACTAGTCATTAAACTAAAATAGTTACCCATTCATAGCCTAGTGTAGTCAAATCGATGATATAATAAATATATAGTTTATATATCATTAACGTTAAAAATAATAGAAAAAATATTTATATACATGTATGCGTAAATTAAAATTCTATAACATTTATTTTTTATTTTCAATATTATCATATATAACTATAAGTATAATAATATTTTAAATTTTATAAGATAAAATATGTTTAATATTTAAATGTGAAGATATTCAAAACGATATAAAATTTAATTGTTTAATTTAACCAATTTTATTATATAAATTTATTTATTTATTTTTTATTTTGGCAAGTCATGTCATTAGCTTTAGTTAGCCTAGTGATAAGTTATCCTCTTACATCATTCTTTGTTCAGATTTCAATACCTTACAATGTATATGTCTTTATTAATTTTCTTATATGTAAAAGTATGAATTCGATATAGAATGTCCATAAGAAAAATGAGGCTATTATTTTCACAACTCTCTAGGAATGTGCTCACAATGTCTCCCAAGTGCAGCCCATTTAAAATTTATTTAAATTGGGCATTTCCTCAAGTGGAAGGATGGACTCGGGCTAGTCCTATAAGAACAAAACAAAAAGGGAGAGAACTAGGCTACTTATACCACTTGCTTGGGTTTCTTAGGCCACTTTCAACTTAATCAGGAGGGAATTTGAACTGTTCTATCGCATGGAAAATTAAATAATATCAATCAATCAATTTTCTCTTTTATTTGCATCATTTAGCTTTATTTATAGGCTTGAATTCTAATAACCTAGTATGACTCTAAGTTTAATTCCTAATTAGACTTAAATGGCAACTGATACAAATTTCCTTTTTTGATGTATATCTTAGAGATTCATCCTTATCAACATGCCTCCCTAATAGTTATGAAGTAGAACTTTCGATTTGCTTTTTGTTGCATCAAGTATTTATTCTCAAGTTCTAACCTTCCTCATGGTTACGAAGGAGCGCTTTCAATTGCTTTTTGTTGCATCAAGTATTTATTCTTAAGTTTTAGCCTCCCTCATGGTTATGAAGTGGAGCTTCCAATTTGCTCTTTATTTCATGCAAAGTATTTTTTCTTATTTGATTTAATTTTGACATAATTCTACGTACTAATACTTTTTTAGTGAAACCAACATGATGCCACGATTTATAAGTAATAGACTTTTTCTTTACTTTTTAATGGTTACGGTGCTTGCAAGATTTATTTTATATTGCTAATATAAGAATGTAGGCTTTCAATAGAAAAATACATGCACATTTGTTAGATATTGATAGGGAAAGCCGGCTGACCTGATAACAAAGCAAATAACGAGCAAAGGTAGCGCAAATTAAAATTCCTTTACTTGCAAGAACTTATGAGGATGACCAATAAAAATATAGGCGCAAGCAAATCAATAGCACCTGAGAGACCTGAATTTGTTGCGTGGAAAACCCCTTAAAGTAAGGGTAAAAACCCGCAGTCGTCCAAACCAAAAAAATAACTCCACTATGATCAATAGAGAGTACAAGAGAGTTTCCAATAAGTGCACCAGCGATTAACATAGTAAGCAATCAGAATTAAACACATTAACCCATCTGAAATAAGAAGAAAAAGAAAGACCACTAGCGAGACATAAGCGCGAAGCATATCTCCTTTGCTGGATATCGTATCGACTATCCAACCGTCTGAATGAGAATCACGTTTTCGAACCTGCTTTCCAAAAATCAGCGATCCAACGGTGAGACAAATCTATGATTGTAATCACGAAAAAAATCCACCAATTGGAGTGCGAAAATCCTGAGCTTTTCTTCTCCTCCTCTCTCTCTCTTTTGCTGCTGCTATATTTCTCACAAAGTAGCGCGCTCTCTTGTGCCACTGTCGACCCTCTCGCAAATAAATTGAGGCAGGTGGCGCCTTGATGTTGGGCACGCCCACATAGGAAGGGGGCCCCAGGCCAAACAAATCTCCTCCTGGCCCATGTGGAGATGACCACCATGGGAGATCTCACAACAAACTTCAAACTTACTTTTGGTAACTTAGTCATCATATCAGCACCATTATCATCAGTATGAATTTTAGCCAGCTCCAACAACAGCATCCAAAGCATCCCGTATCCAATGATACCTCATGTCAATGTGCTTAGACCTTGAATGAAAGGTTGAGTTCTTACCAAGATAAATAGCACTCTGACTATCCACAAATAGTAGATATTTATCTTGAACAACACTAAGCTCCTGCAAGAATTTCTTCACCCATAGCAACTCCTTGCATGCTTCAGTAATGGCAATAAGTGCGCCTCTGTAGTAGACAAGCTACACACCTCTACAACACAATTTGCCAATCCTGACTCCTTACTAAATTTAATCATATAACGAAGTGGACTTTACGGAATCAATGTCTCCAACCATATCTAAGTAAAGGTATCCCGCCCACAGTAGGCTTATCATCACGAAACAAAGCATCACATTAACGTTTCTCGAAAGATACCTCAAAATCCATTTTGACATTCGATGCTCTCTACTTGGGTTTGACAAAATCTTGTGCGTACCAATAGCATGTACATACAGTCTTGTGCACCATTGCATACATCAAACTTCCACAGCGGATGTATAAGGGAACCCGTTGCATATATAATTTCTCATCTTCATTTGATGGACTTTGTTAAGAACTTCGGCAAAATGAGTAGCAAAGAGGAGTGCTTACCACCTTAGCCTTTTCCATGTGGAATCCTCTGCAAGCACTCTTTTAATGTAGTGTTCTTGTGATATGACACTTTTTCTCAGCTACATCACGGATGATTCTTATACCAAGAATATGTTTGAGCTCCCATGTCCTTCACTTGGAAAATGACTTTCGATTGCTCCTTTAACTGTCGTGTGAAACATTTTCTGGCGTAGCATGTCATCTGACATATAATAACAAGATAATGAAGTCATCATTAGAAAACTTCACCTTAAAAGACACAATGGTCGAAGTAATCTTCATGTAGCCTTGCTCACACATAATAGACTCGAACTTCTTGTACCACGCCTCGAAGCACCTTGAGCCATATAGGCTCTTCCACAAGCCTACACACATAATCTTCTTTCCATGACATGAAACCCATCCAGGTTGCTTCATATAGATCTCTTCTTCCAAATCACCATGAAGAAGCGGTTTTTCACATCATTGCTCTACACCTCCAAATCCGATAGCGACGAGGCTCAACAGTTCTAATGGATGACATTTTACCACGAGGGAGAGAAAATCTAATTAAAATCAACACCCTTCCTTTGACTAAACCCTTCACCATTTAATCTGGCTTTATACCGAAGACATGGGTATTCTTTCATGCTTCACCTATAGATCACACATTATCCAAGGCCCTCTTACCTTTAGGCAACTTCACTAAATCAAAAAGTGTAGATTATCATATGAGTTTCATCTCATCCTTCATTGCATCCAACCTACTTTCTTTTCTACCTCTCACGTAGCCTGCAGTAAAGCACTCGGGTTTTTCATCATCTGTTAGAATCACGTACTCATCGGAGAATACTCCTAGAAGGTTGTCTCTGTTGGGAAGGAAAATACGGGTTAGACGGGAGTGGTTCGGTAGCATCACTGGGATTTTCATCTTATGACATGTCGCTGCTTCTCTTCATCATCATCCATGAGAACATACAACCGTATACGGGTTCTTGATCATGAGCATCGTCGACATCGGTATTCAGATTACGAATAGCGGTGAACAAGTTCAAAATCAGCCACACCATTATCTTCCTTGGGTGTAGACTTCTCCATCTTATCAATGTCTTGATGGACGATCTTCCATAAATTTCACATCACGGCTTCTAACAAGCTTCTTCTGATAGGATCATGAGACACGCGGCTTGGAATTCATCCCCTCACCATAGCCCATTAGATATGCCTTGCCCATGACTTTGCATCGACTTGGATCTTTCATCCCTTTGGAACGCACACCAAAACTCTTGCAACCAAAGACCCTTAAGTGATCATACTTCCACATTCTTGCCAGACAATTTTGTTTGGCACCACCAGCTATTAATGGCAATGGATTAGATTGATCCATTTTTGCAGGTTGTATGCACAGTGCCTCACCGAAGTGCTTGAGTAACTTAGCGGAAGAGCATACCTCACTTTCTCAATCAATGTCCTGTTCATCCTCTCTTGCCAAACCATTGAGTTTTTAGGAAGGAGTCTTCTCATGTTCGATGTCATGCGCTACATTAGATATCAGGTCCCTGATACTCACCCGCATTTGTCGGTCTGGATGTTGACCTTGCCGTGCCTCTCAACTAAGGCATGAGGCTCTTTGACTTTCCAACCACTTGGTGCTTTCGACTTCAAAGCATAGACCCAAAGTTTTCTGGAATAATCATCAATAAATGTAACAAATAAAGTGCACCACCCCGAAAGTTTCACACTTGAGGGCCCTGAGCATCACAGAATGCACCAATTCGAAGCAAGTTAGATTTTCTCGAGGAGGATGCTTCTTGAAGGATACTTTGGTTTGCCTTACCAATCATACGATGACATTTCTCCAAATCTATATTCTTCAAACCAGGAAGCATATCCTTCTTTGCTAACAGATTAAACCCTTCTTCTTGATATGACTAAGCCTTCGGTGCCACAGAACCTGCATATCCATAGCATTCACCTTTGTCACTAGCAACGAAGCTTTCGTCAATACAACTTTGAACTCTTCTGCCTTTTGCCTGACTAAGTTACCTTTTGTGAGTTTCCGCTTTCCCGGAACTAAAGTGGTTATCATGGCTGACATCATCGAGTACACGCACAGAGGAGTCAAATTGCGAGGACATCACGGAGCATGTTTGACTCCTCTTAGTATGAGTGTATTCCCATGTTGGTTTCTGAAGCCAGACATCCTGACCCAAATAACCTTGCACACGCCACAGCTGTTTACCCATCTTCAAAACTCCAAAATCACACAGGTGTAAGATGTGAAAAGAACTCCTTCACAGGTGTAACATAAATTGTAGCACTACTTATCAATTGTCACATGCTCTCATCGAGATACAAAATTAAGTGAATTAGGGTCTGGAAGTGCAAGATCATCCTTTGGTAGCAGTATTCACACAATCACGATCATCATGATCCTTCTCTTTCTACTTACCCCTTTTGTCTTTACTCTCCTTCTTCCATAAGCTTGATTCCTTTGGATGTACTTACTTATTTTGTGACAATAATGGCACTCGATATTCTTGTCTTAGAGATTTGGACTTGCTCCTGCTCTTGCCTCTACCACCTTTCAACTCCTTTTAGCTTCTCCTCTTTTTGTTAACAAAGCACCTCTGAGATGAGTAGAAGTACCTGCCGCCTTCCTTCTCATCTCTTCATTAAGAGCATTGGTCTTTGCCATTTTGCAAGGAACAATGCCATTGAAACCGACACTAATCATGGGGAAACTGAAATGTCTCCCACGAATCGGTGAAGTTATTAATAGAAATAGTCTGACACATCATCATCAAACTTGATACCTGCGCTGACAACTGATCACAACGCCCTTGAAATTCACTTTCAGAGTGCTCGATGAAATGGAGTTCCCCATCGCCGCTAGTTGGTGTGAAATTCTTGACAAAGAAATACGATTTGTTGCTCCACACACGATTTAGAAACCTCAAAGGACTCAAGTGTTGCCACATAGTTCTTGCATGTGTCTCATGAGCAATAAGATTATAAAATGGGTTCGTCTAAGTGCGATAAAACCGCATACGCTCATGCCAAACCTCACTCTTCATGAGCATGGACTTAGAGCCACGTGCACAAAGACGAGGAATATGCATATTCTTTACAAATAGCAAGTCCTTCATCTTACCCTTCAAATAGTGATAGTTGCTCCATTCAAAGATACCATTTTCATACGTGCCTCCATCTCAAGCAAGTAGAAACAACCCTTCTTCAACTGGCTCACGATACCACTCACAATAGGAAGCCGACAAATATGGCCAAATAACGAGCAAAAAAGGTAGCGCAATTAAATTCCCTTTACTTGCTTAAGAACTTATGAGGAGGACCAATAAAAAATATAAGCGCGAAAACATAAATCAATAGCACCTGAGAGACACAATCTGATTTAACGTGGAGAAACCCCTTGAATGAGGTAAAAACCATGGTCGTCCAGAATGAGAAATAGCTCCATGTCAGTAAAGAGAGTCTGAGAGAGTTTGACCAAAGTGCACCAAAAAACGTGCTATTGCCCGGTAATCCAAATTAAACACAATGCTTCCAGTGCAAAATAAGAAGAAAGAAAGACCACAAAAAGCGAGAACATAGCTGAAGCACTTATCTCCACATCGAATCTGGTATCGACGATCCAGCCGTCTGAATGAAGAATCCGTTCTCGAAGCCTGCTGTCCAAAAATCAGCCCAGATCCAACGGTGAGCAGATCTGCGGTTGTAATGAAAACAATCCCTAATGGAAGTGCAGAAAATCACTAGAAAGCTTTTCTTCTCCTCCTCTCTCCCTCTTTTCTTTGCTATATTTCTCACAAAATGGCTTTTTCTGCGTCTTACTGTCGGCCCCTCTCCACTTAAATAAGTGAGACAAGTGGGCCCTCACAATGTTGGGCTTTTAATCCACATAGGAAGGGAGCCCAAAACCCAACAGATATGTATCCATATTCCTCGAATAATCTTTCATAGTTGCATTTGCTGACCTACCAAGTTTCCTAAAAGATTAAGTTTGTAGAATTTGGTTTCAATATGCATATCATGCTTCTTGGCACTCTTCTTGATGTGTGGTTTCATACCTGAACAAGGAGAGATAGACAAACAAATGGAAGTGGTCTTTTTTTCTTCTTTTCTAAATATGCAAAATTGGAGGAAACGTGCAAATTGTAGAGAGATAGCTCAATCCACAACCTCATGCCAAAACAAGCTTTGGTAGCATATTGAACCACAAACTTTCCTAAAAGCTTAAGTTTACAAGATTTGGTTTCATAATGCATATCATGCTTCTTAACAACATCCTCCTATGAGAAGGTTCAAAAAGGCTTAGTCTGAGACAATTTTATGAAAATGGTCATTTTAGGGAAAGTGAGCATAACAAAGTAACTGGTTGTATCAATAATTTATGTGAAAAATATGACAATATGGGATCTTTTCTAATCTTCCATGGGCCTTTAAGAGGACGTGCTTACAATTTACAATTGATGTTCGCTGGACTAGATGAATGTATGAAAAGGAGTTGCATCATAAATTTTGTGTAAGTATTTTTTAATACTTAATAAAATGTGTTAGATGTTAATTATTAGAGGGCCTAAATTTTTTGAAACAGATAATCATTTATCAACACTTTGTGGTATTTCCTCATGTAACTGTTTCAGGATTATAATCTGTGCCTGGTTCTGAGCTCTTATTTCATTTTCTTAAGGTATAAACGCTTATAGCTTCATTCTCATAAATGAATCTGTTTCTTTTCAACAGCCAAGGATTTATGTTGGAAGGGGGATGCATGAAAGTCAATTTTCCCTTCTAAAGTGAGTTAGATAAAGAATTCATTTTCTCTTGGATCTGGATTTATAAATTATTGGCGTTTAGTTGGTTGAGGTTTCCTTCTCCATTAAAATATATTTTCTGTTTTAGGTATACTATATTTTGGGTTCTACTTCTGTGTTCCAAATTTGCATTCAGCTATTTTGTTCAGGTAATTGTCAGACCTGTCATTATTATCATTCTTAAAGAATAGAGTTACATGAGGCATGTGGGTTCTCTTTAATCCATTATTTATTGCTTCTCCAGATAAAACCCTTGGTGAAGCCAACAAAAGATATAATGAACATTCGCAATGTTAAATATGCTTGGCATGAATTTTTCCCTCAAGGTATTCATCTGTTATTGTTTGTTTTTGGCTCTTTTTTTTTTTTTTTTTTGGATTGATGCTGACATAATCTGTCAATGCAGCTAAAAAACACTATGGGGCAGTTGTCTCTCTCTGGGCACCAGTTGTTTTGGTGTGTCTTACTATATCATTTCCTTTTTAATTTCAAACGTTTCTTATTTAGTTAGCTTCTGTTTGATTCATGTTTTGTCCTGTTTGAAGTATCTCATGTGATTTTGCAAGTTTTATGCAGGTGTATTTTATGGACACTCAAATTTGGTATGCTATTTACTCAACCTTGTATGGTGGTCTTGTTGGGGCCTTCGATCGTCTTGGAGAGGTAATCTTTTTGAATGTTGTTTCCTATATTCTTTTATGACCCTTTATCAACTGTTCTCAGGCCATTCAGGCATGTATTTTTGGAATTGAATGTTTGCTTGCCATTGTCACTTGTGGAAACATGAGTCATGATTTCTTGGGCTGGAGTAATATAAGTTTAAAATCTTGAGACTCTGTTAGATGGGAAATAACATCTTTGGGATCTAATGGGAGATTGTATTCTAGTACTTGATACAAGGTTAATATCTCACATGTTTTAATTCCTATCCAATATAATTTACCTTTCATTATCTAGGATCAGAAATGTCATACTTGTGGAATCATTAGACATGGGAATTGGTTCATATTCAAGAAAATTGATCACCTTTTTGGTTAAGGATTTGCTTAAGCCTTAAGGTTGACTTTCCAAGGAAAGAATGGGTTATGAGTTGTTAAACAACCAACTTTCTTAAAAGCTCAAACTCCCTCACGTACAACTCATACCCTTACGTGGAGAGTCAAACAAACAATGTAACGTAGTCCATAAGAGTGGTTCGAACCCATGACCTCCTGTAAACCAAGCTTGTATACCATGTAAACAATCAACTTTCCTAAAAGTTCAAGCTTGTAGGATTTGGGTTTAATATGAGTATTATTCTTCTTAACATGAGTATCATTTCATTTTATTCAAAGTACAAACTAAAATTTTTACATTTGTGCTTTAACAAACTCAGCTGGGTTCACTTTTATTCTTCCTTGTCGGCCTTTTTTCATAGTCACCTCTAGGGGTGATCTACTCAATGTTACTCAACTTAGAATTCAAAGAGGTGGATCACCATGATAGAGTTTGAGTGTTGTGGAGATTTGAGGTTGTCTAAATATTTAGTCCTCCTTGTATAGCAGAGGTGTGTATTCTTTTGTTTGGTTTTTGTAGTAAGAGGGGAGGACCTCTCGTCCTTTTCTTGTACTTTTTTCTTTTCTGATATATCTTGTTTCCAACGAAAAAAAAAGGTAAATAATGTAATTTGCCTGACATTGACACTTTGACTAGTTGATGTTTATGATGGTTATAACACATTAACAGTGTTGCTAGCTGTGTTTATTGCAGATACGAACTCTAGGGATGCTAAGGTCTCGCTTCCAGTCTCTACCTGGTGCCTTCAACACATGTTTGGTGCCCTCTGATAAGACAAAGAAAAGGGGGTTTTCTTTATCAAAGCGTTTTGCTGAGGTTGAATATCTTGTTCCTTAAAGAGTAATATTTAAGCACATTCTTAGATGAGGAGAAGCTTTTGGATATAATAACTGTCCTTACATCTCAACAGGTTTCTGCAAGCAGGAGAACTGAAGCTGCAAAATTTGCCCAGATATGGAATGAAGTGATATGTTCTTTCCGTGAAGAAGACCTCATAAGTGACAGGCAAGGCCTCCATTAAGTTGAATGGTTTTTTTGTTCAGCCTATTGATTATTATTTTTTGTTTATTATGCTGTGGAAATTGAACTGGGCTTTGTTTTGATCCAGGGAGATGGATATGCTGTTAGTTCCTTATTCATCAGATCCCAGCCTGAAAATAATTCAATGGCCACCATTTTTACTTGCTAGCAAGGTTGGCACAATCTTCTTAAGATTTCTGATATTTGTTACTTTTTTCTTGTTAAACGATCAACTCTCTTAAAAGCTCAAGCTTATAGGATTTGGGTTTAATATGAATACCATGCTTCTCAACACCATCCCTCACGTGCGGCCCCATACCTGCATGTGGAGAGTCAAACAAACAAAATAGTCCTTCATGGACTTTCAAATAAACAAACAGGGATTCAAATTGCAAAGAAATGGTTTGAACCCGACATCTCTTACCAAACCAAGCTCTAATATCATATTAATGACCAACACTCCTAAACGCTCAACCTTATAGGATTTGGGTTTAATATGAACACCATGCTTCTCAACACTTATCATATAATGTTTCAATCACCTCTACAGATCCCTATAGCATTGGACATGGCTGCTCAATTTCGATCAAGGGATGCTGATCTTTGGAAGCGTATATGCTCGGATGAATATATGAAATGTGCTGTGATTGAATGCTACGAATCTTTCAAACATCTTCTAAACATTCTGGTTGTTGGAGAAAATGAGAAAAGGTTGTCTTTGGTACTTTTCTCTGCAAACAATTTGCTGGCATTAAGTGTTCATTATTTGATCCTTCTAGTAAGACATGTCTTCTATTAGTTTTGGTGCCAAAATTACCAAGAATTGAAGAAATTCTGATGTTGTAGTGTATATCATTTTTGGTCCATGTCATCCTTTAAATTCTCTTACTTAGTGGCATGCTTAAAGCCATGGTTCAGCTTATAATCCCAATATGTACGCTTCTAGTTTTTCTGATATGTACTTTTTTTCCCATACCTAATTAGTTGGTAAAAAAATGTAATTTATAATAAAGGTTTCTAAATTTTTTTTCCTCTCTTGCCATTTATATTGCCTGTATGCTCTTGTTTTCTTGTTATTGTTAGTCTGATATAGATTCTTGATTCCTTATTTAATAGCTTAAGCTTTTGGGTTAATTGGTGGCCTTACATAGTCCTAGAGCTCTGGTCTGCTAGGGGTCCCAAATTTTGAGGGTCTATTGTTTATTCCCTACTTTATTCCTTTTTTATCCATCTTTGGCCAAACTTATATGCCAGTTGGTGACTTCACAGTTACAACATATTCATGTTTTTTTAAAATTGAATTGCATGGACATTGACAACCCTGGTTTATCCCTTGCTTGAGTACACTCTTATGCTTGAAACAGAGATGCTGAAGATTAGCATTGCAACCTTCAGGATTAGAGCTTGAAAAACAGATTTTTGTTATTATGTTTCTTTCATATTGGTTCATATAAATACTGTCATTTTCTTTCATTTGTTCCAGTATTAGCCTTTTTAATTTTTTTCTCTTAAATTTTACAGGATGATTGGCATCATTATTAAAGAAATTGAAAGCAGCATTTCAAAGAACACATTTCTTGAAAATTTTAGAATGAGTCCTTTGCCTACTCTTTGCAAGAAATTTGTGGAACTCGTAGAGATCTTGGTGTGTTGTTTTTCAAAAATTGCTATTCTTTTCTGCCCTATATTGTAGTAATAAATATATACATCTTCTTTATAATCAAAGATACTTACCATGTTCTTTTATTTTATAGAAAGTTGGTGACCCATCCAAGAGAGACACTGTGGTTCTATTGCTACAAGACATGTTTGAAGTAGTAACCCGCGATATGATGGTGAATGAGATTCGGTTGGTGAACTTTGTTATAATTTGAGTATAGTTTTTCTTTTAATTTGTATTTGGAATTTTATCTGGACAAAGTCGTTACATCATTGCATCTTTAAAATGCTTGCATTTTTATATTTAATGTTTGTCAGTGAATTGGCGGAACTTGGTCATGGTAACAAGGATTCTATCTCTAGGAACCAGCTTTTTGCTGGTACCCTCCCAAAACCATCGATAATATTCCCTCCTGTCGTAACAGCTGAATGGGAAGAACAGGTAAAATTATTTAAACCAATCTGTCTTTTTTGAATCCTTTGTTTCCCCTAATAGATTACACATTGGTTTTTCTCACTATTGTTTCAGGTAAGACGTCTCTATATCCTCTTGACAGTAAAAGAATCAGCCAGTGATGTTCCAACAAACCTTGAAGCAAGAAGAAGAGTAGCATTCTTTGCTAATTCATTGTTCATGGATATGCCTCGAGCTCCAAGAGTCCGTAAAATGCTTGCATTCAGGTCTGGAT
Organism: Tetrastigma voinierianum; assembly: GCA_016808115.1. NCBI lineage: Eukaryota > Viridiplantae > Streptophyta > Magnoliopsida > Vitales > Vitaceae > Tetrastigma > Tetrastigma voinierianum. The sequence continues at coordinate 245,947 of JAEQBH010003513.1, forward strand.
CATGTTTCCATTATAGGGGCATATAATATATTATGATGATTTCGTAAGACTAATTTTCTAAGACAATTGGTTGCTCAAAATGCTTCTTTCTTCATGGATATGCCTGCTTATTATTAAATTCCTTTAGGCTCAATCATATTCTAGAATATGAGCTAAGAAAAGATCCTTGTATACCTATTTATTTGATGTTTTTTATTGCTTTATTTATTTTTCCTTTTTTTAATTATAAAAAAATAGTAGCATTTAGTGGTATTATATCCATCATAAATCAGTAAAAGCAACATATAATTCCTTATTGGCCAGGTCCTGAGTACTGTTAATTTAAGCTATTATAATTCTTCACTTGTGACATCTTTATAAACGTTTTACTTGCCATTGGCAGTGTCATGACTCCATATTATAGTGAGGAGACCGTGTATTCTAAAAGTGATCTTGAGATGGAGAATGAAGATGGTATATCAATCATATACTACCTACAAAAAATCTTCCCAGGTTTCAACTTCTGAGGCAGCACTCTGATTGATTCACATATGATGAACTCTTGTTCAAAATGGATGTAATATGGTTGCTATTGCTGATTTGTCAAATTGTAACTTTCTTAGATGAATGGAATAACTTCATGGAGCGAGTGAATTGTAAAAATGAGAGCGAGGTTCGGGAAAATGAGGAGAACATTTTGCATCTACGTCATTGGGTCTCCTTAAGAGGACAGACACTCTGTAGAACAGGTAGATTCTTAATTAACACCTTCAGGTTTGTGTTTGACGTTTTGTCTCTTAAAAATACATATTGTTTTTGCAGTTAGAGGGATGATGTATTACCGAAGGGCACTGAAGCTTCAGGCCTTTCTTGACATGGCTACTGAAGAAGGTAAGAGAATGAAAGCTTTTTTAGACAAAATTAGAATGTCTGACATGTGAGAGGGGGATCACCATTTTTCTGCCCTTGTGCATTTGGTTCGTGCTTATTTATTTATTTATTTTTCTTATTACAAACAAATACATAGGGATAGGATGAGTACTAAAAGAAATTCAAAGTATTGCAAAGAATACTCATCTTGTAAATACCAAGTAAGAGGCATCTCTGCAATCCCATGCTCACTCACTAATTCAAGATCCTTACGCATCCCGTAAAGTCAGCAACTGTCATAAGAGAAAATTTTGATTAAGATATTGCAGTAAAAAGCCTAATCAAATTAGGAGAAGACAAATAATCTGGACAGAATATCCAACCAGAATCTACTAGTGTGTGCCTACTTGTCTGAAACAATTAAAATAATAGGTGTTTCATCAAGAAACAGAAAATCAGGGTCTATGATGAGCTCAAGGAGAGGAGCAACACTTCTAGTGAGAGAACACACAGCAATCAACATACTTTTATTATCATGAGGTCGCTATTTTCATTTGTCTGTACAATTATAGAATCCCTTACTATCTCTTGTTTAAGTAGAGAGCCATTTTTTTCCTCCTATCTTAGTTTAAACAAACATAGCAAATTAATTAGCAGCTTAAGAGATTCTAGAATTTTTTTTGGTTAAAAAAAAGGGATTCTAAGTTGGTGCCATACATATGGGTGAATGGCTCTCACATGGGGTCTCTAAAGAATATAACATGTATTTGGCATAAGACTTCTTAGTGTTTTCAAACATGAAGTTTGTGCATTGTGTATGCGTACGCTTTTTAAATCTTCATCACTGAGGTTATGCTTTTCCTGTCTGAGTTGTTTCTGGAGGCATTGGTTTCTAACAAATTATCTTGTGAATTGATCAGAGATTCTGAAAGGCTACAAAGCTTTCACAGTTCCATCAGAAGAAGATAAGAAAAGTCAAAGATCCACATATGCTCAATTAGAGGCTGTTGCTGACATGAAATTCACATATGTGGCTACCTGTCAGAACTATGGAAATCAAAAGCGGAGTGGAGATCGTCGTGCCACTGACATTCTGAATTTGATGGTTAAGTACGTTGCCCATCTAGTAAAGCTGATAGGGTTCTCCCAGAACTGATTTCCTTGAAAATTTTCTTCCTAGAGCTCCATTATTTGAGAACCTGATTCTGGTGCTTTTATACAGCAACCCAGCTCTCCGAGTAGCATATATTGATGAAGTTGAAGAAGGAGAAAATGGAAAGGTCCAGAAAGTATATTACTCGGTCTTGGTTAAAGCTGTCGATACTCTTGATCAGGTAAATTTTCTTAAAACCTTTGAAAAAACACCTTGTTCACTTACCATGAATTCTGATTACCATGAATTCTGATTGCCTCTTTTTCTTCCATCTTAAAGGAAATCTACCGTATAAAATTGCCGGGCTCAGCAAAGGTAGGAGAAGGGAAGCCTGAAAATCAGAACCATGCCATAATTTTTTCACGAGGTGAAGCTCTTCAGACAATAGACATGAATCAGGTGAAATTCTAGAAATTTGAATAACATTAAAGTTACACTACGGATGTTTTGGGTAATTAGTCAAGATTCAATGTGCTAATTTTTTGTAATAGGACAATTACTTGGAAGAAGCTCTTAAAATGCGTAACCTTCTGCAAGAATTTAAGGAGGATCATGGAGTTCGGCCACCCTCTATTCTAGGCGTCCGTGAGCATATCTTTACTGGAAGGTTGGATGACCATTTCCTTTTTTTCAACTGTGAGCTGTTTTTTAGGCAGTAGGATCCTTTTTTTCTAATTTCATTTCTGATATTTTAGTACATCATCGCTGCAGTGTGTCTTCTTTGGCTTGGTTCATGTCAAATCAAGAAACAAGCTTTGTCACCATTGGACAAAGAGTGCTTGCAAGACCTTTAAAGTATGTTTTTCTTCCACATTTACCTTATCATGGTACACAAATCATTTATAAAATTTTGGAAACCCTTTAGAGTGTTTCTTTCTTTTTCCAAACAAAAGATCTGTCACCTCCATGCTGCATCATTTTGATTTCACTGCTAAAACTTCCACGGATCTCTGAAAATGAGTCCGAACAGCCTATAATACATGCCTTAGTATGAGCTCTCATATATTCTTTCCTCTCCTCTATATGAAACCATTTAACTTTTGACAGGTCACAGAATTTTATTTGTTTCACAAAATTGTATTGGTTGGTTTCAGGGTTCGATTCCATTATGGTCATCCTGATGTGTTTGATAGACTTTTCCACATCACTCGTGGTGGAATTAGCAAGGCTTCTGTGGGCATTAATCTGAGCGAGGACATCTTTGCTGGTAGCATTCTCAAAACATCCAGTGTCTTGGAGAAATGCAATTTTATTTACCTATTGATTACTGTTTTTCCTTCATAGGTTTCAATTCAACACTGAGGCGTGGGAATGTTACTCACCATGAATATATTCAAGTGGGGAAAGGACGTGATGTTGGGCTTAATCAGATCTCACTGTTTGAAGCCAAAGTGGCCTGTGGTAATGGAGAGCAGACACTCAGTCGAGATGTCTATCGATTAGGCCACCGTTTTGACTTTTTCCGCATGTTGTCATGTTATTTTACAACAGTGGGATTTTACATCAGCTCAGTGGTAACTCCTGTTTACAAACACATTACATTCTGAAAGAAAATTGGACATCTACTCTGCATATTTGAATTTGAATCCAAATGATGTTATAAGTTAAATTGTTTTCTTTTCCTTTTTTTTTTCACCAAATTAGTATACGCATAAGCCCAAAGAAAGACTTGAAACTTTTGAACTAGGTTGCGAAAACGTGCACCTCTTAAATAGAATTCTTAATTTTGCAAATGTTTTGGCACTCGAGTTGCTTCAGATATATTGGCAATAAGAGTAACTGTGAAACAATTTATAAAAATTGTACTTCAAAAGGAACTGACAAAAACAGCAAAGGTTTAAATTGGAAACAATGTAACTACACTTGGATTTAAACTTGTAAATATAAAGCTGTCTCTTTCCTTACCAGTACGTGCACATTCTTGATTTAGGGTGTTCTTTTAGTTTGTTTATATCTCAGATTTACAATTATTATGTTTGTTTCAGTTTGGATGTTTGTCATGCCATTTTGTATTTTTGTACTGGTCTGCATTGAAATTCCTTAAGCATCTCTTAGAGTATCTTATGAACTGGAGGAAAACTGTATGAAGTGGTTCATTGCCGTCCATCCCACCCACCAACTTTGACATTTGAGAAGATATTCTGGAAAATTCAAGATACATAAGTGTGAGCACATTTTCAATTCATTTCTTCTCTTTTCCCTGTTACAAAGAGCCGACGTTTTCACCATCTGAGGGATGTTTAGAACCCAAACCAATATTTATTTAGACTGCATTTTTTGCCTCTACGAACAACTGCCAAAATTTCTATCGGATTACATGAAACCCTCATCAGTAGTACTACTCTCTATTTTCAAGAAAAGTTTTTAGTAGTTTGAAGAGTGGGTGTCTTTCTTCTGTATGATGATATGGTATGCAGAATACTATGAACCGATTATGCGAAAGGTTACCAATTTTGTTTGGGAGTAACTTTGTTTCGACTTCTTCAACTCACACAAACTCCTTTTCTGCTGTCCAGGTGGTTGTCATTACAGTCTATGTTTTCTTGTACGGCAGACTGTACCTATCACTGAGTGGATTGGAGGCAGCAATAATGAAGTTCGCAAGGTCAAAAGGAGATACTGCTCTGAGAACAGTTATGGCTTCACAATCCCTTGTTCAAATAGGTCTTCTAATGGCTTTGCCAATGATCATGGAGATAGGACTTGAAAGGGGCTTCAGATCTGCAGTGAGTGACATGATTATCATGCAGCTTCAGCTGGCTGCTGTCTTCTTCACCTTCTCACTTGGAACAAAGGTGCATTACTTTGGACGCACAGTCTTACACGGTGGGGCTAAGTATAGAGCCACAGGCCGTGGTTTTGTTGTACGACATGAGAAATTTGCAGAGAACTACAGAATGTACTCAAGGAGCCATTTTGTGAAAGGAATGGAGCTGATGATATTGCTTATAGCTTATAAGGTTTATGGATCAGCAGCTGGTGATAATGTTACTTATATTCTCCTCACATGCTCAATGTGGTTCCTTGTGGGTTCTTGGTTGTTTGCTCCTTTTCTTTTTAACCCGTCAGGATTTGAATGGCAGAAGGTAGTGGATGATTGGGACGATTGGTCTAAGTGGATGAACAACAGAGGGGGTATTGGTGTTCCAGCAACCAAGAGCTGGGAGTCCTGGTGGGAGGAGGAGCAGGAACACCTGCATTTCACTGGATTTCTTGGACGGTTCTGGGAGGTTGTTCTTTCTCTGCGCTTCTTCCTCTATCAGTATGGAATCATTTATCAACTACATGTGGCCAATGGCGATAAAAGCATTGTTGTAAGTACATCATCCAGATATTATTGGTATTTACTGGGTTTTATTGTGTTTATATGCACTGTCAGAAATTTCATAATTTCAGTTTGATTGTCGATCATTTGAAAATTTGGTCCCCTAAATCTTTGTGATCTTTATTTTTATTCAAACAATCGATATTTTTGAATCAAAATTAGACTTTTATGTTGCCAAATTAAGACTTAAAGGTTGCACAAAAAGGACGTGGACAACTATCTGTTACTTGTCAGGTTGAGATCGTGACCACAGGGTGATTTGCAGTAGCCTAATAAATAATCTCCCCTTGATGAATACTCAGTAGTCATAAATAGAGTTCCTTTATGGTGCTGTGTGTTTGGCTAGGCTAAAATGTGTTTAAGTTCATTGCTTTAACAGAGAGTACAAGATTGTTGAACTTATTTAGTGATGATTAAGATGTAATTAATAAAGTAATAAAGTTATTATCTAAATATTCCTCCTATTTCAGGTTTATGGTCTTTCATGGCTGGTCATTGCTGCTGTGATTATCATTTTGAAGGTCAGTACTCAACACCCCAAACAGTGAAGAACTTGTGATAAATATTATCCTAAATATTAGTCTATCAATTAATGTGTCCTGCAACTGCAGATTGTGTCGATGGGTAGGAAGAAGTTCAGTGCAGATTTCCAGCAGTGTTGGAAGCTACTGGAAGCTGATCCTGTTTTGTGGTTTGGTCACCTTGGTGATGCTATTTGTATTCCTGAGTCTCACAGTAGGAGACATCTTTGCCAGCCTACTGGCCTTCATACCAACAGGATGGGCACTTTTAGCGGTACATTTCTTATGCTCTATTTTTCGTTATGCATATTGCTTGAATATTATTCAAAGAATCTGCTTCTGAGTTCGAGCAATACTGTTAAACTTTGTATTATGATGTATGCATCATATTTGCGTTCGTATGCATTGTTTTGATTTTGATAAGATCTTCTATGAACTTTCGAAAATTTTGCTTTGATTTTTCATCATTTTGTAATTAGTAGATATCTCCAAATCTTGAGATTCCTTTTTGATGAAATGTTATATTCCACTGAATTAAAAAAAAAAAAAAAAAGAAGTAAAATTCATATCATAGGATTCTTTTTCTGCTAGAGATTTTCCCATCATACCTTTATTAAACCCTACCAATATTCATATTGCTTGAATATTATTCAAAGAATCTGCTTTTGAGCACTATTAAACTTTGTATTATGGTGTATGCAGCATATTTGCATTCATATGCATTGTTTTGATTTTGATAAGATCTTCTTGAACTTTCTAAACTTCCTTTGATTTTTCATCATTTTGTAATTAGTAGATATCTCCAAATCTTGAGATTTCTTTTTGATGAAATGTTATATTCCACTGAATTAAAAAACAAGAAAAAAAAAAGAAGTAAAATTCATATCATAGGATTCTTTTTCTGCTTATAGGACTTAGGCAGAAAATGTATGTATATCATGATTTTAACACCGTTTCCATACCTGTTATTGGAGAGATACATAGGCCCATAGATGAAGAACCAAAATTAATTAATTAGTCTTTTGAGCTTTTACACAATAAATTGACCAAAAGAATATGCAGAGACGAGGTTCGAACACCTAACCTCCCCCGCTAAATGAGGTCTGATACCATATCATGTTGGATATGAGAAACACATAGCAAAATAACTAAACTCTCCACCCCTTACCCAATAACAATATCAACAGCTTTTTAAAAGAGGTAACTGCTTTTTTTCTTTTTTGAAAGTTAGTTAAATGCAATTTCTGTGTTTTTTTTTTTTTTTTTTGTGAAATAAGACTACGAATAAGAAAAATTACAAACTCGGTAAGGATAATCCACAATAATCTTCAAAAGCAAAATTTTAACATTCCTAGGAAATTCTGACCACCAAATATTTGAATTAGTACTATAAACACCTTTATTAGCTAAACAATCTGTTGCTCTATTCACTTCTCTATAAATATGACCATAATTGTAAACATTAAGCTTCTGAGAAAATCTCCATATATCCTCCATAAGCAGCATAATTGGTATATTATAATTAACAATCTATGATTACTTTAGAGTTTCCTTCAATCTCTAGGCTTGAGAAACCATTGTATGTTGCTGCTAGAATACCATCTCTCAAAGCTAAACATTCTGCCATAATTATCGAAGCATGGCCAGATATAGAATACCATTGCAAATTGTGTGGTTAATTTATACTGTTATAGACTCTAAAAAAATGGGTGGTGTTGGATGGATGGGCAGATATCACAAGCATTGAGGCCAGCAGTGAAGGCGTTGGGAATGTGGGGGTCAGTAAAAGCACTAGGAAGAGGATACGAATACATGATGGGGCTGGTGATGTTCTTACCAGTGGCCATCCTTGCCTGGTTCCCATTCGTGTCAGAGTTCCAAACCAGGTTGCTATTCAACCAAGCGTTCAGCAGAGGACTTCAGATCCAACGTATCCTTGCTGGTGGCAAGAAAAACAAATGACCAATGAAGTTGCTGTGATGCATCAATTCAGAAGCCAAAAAAATAAAGAAAAAAAAGTGACTTATTGAAAAGGAGACGACACATTTTGAATCCAAACGACAGAGATGGGGAGGGGGAGGGGGAGGGGGAGGACGAGATGATATGTGATCTGTGTGTTTTTTTCTCAGCCTCCTAATTAGGACCCTCCTTTTTGTCACTTAGAGCAGCCAATAAATCCTTCACTAATCTCATGTATGTTTTCATGTCGATGAACTGCGACGCTCATAGGGCCGGGTAACATGTCTGCTTAGCATTTTGAAATCCCCTATGAGAATTGAAGCTCGGAGTTTAAAAGAATATCATGGAGTTTTGGACGTAGATTCTGATTAGCATTTAATTTGGCAATAATGCCCTAGGTATATATGCATTTATTCTATCTTTGATGTATGGATCTCGCAGTCCCAGTAGACTTGATCATGATTCAGTTTTAAGCTAGTTCCACTGTTTCAATAAATCCTCTTTTATAGTGAACGTTTATCTTTATACATTGAGAACATTTTACAAATACCTTCTTGTTATAAATGGAGGGTTCCTTTTATAAGGGATGAATGACCATAATGCAGATCATTACATGAACCTTCATTACTCTAATTTAATATGAGTAAAGGGGGCTTGTACATAAAGGCTATAAAAGGATTCCCTCACCCTCTATAGAATTATCCCCGAAAAAGAACTTCCTCCTCTTCATCTCATTCTCTCTATCTATCCCTCGATCATTTCTCAATTCTCTCTCTACCTCCCTCTCTCTCTTTCTATTTCTTTTATTAATCTCCTCTCTTCATTTTACATATAAGATAGAGAGCAATACTACATTTTAAAACACGTTATTAGCACGAGTTTGCTTTGAAGATAATTCCCCAACTCTAGCTTAAAGTTATTTCGATTTTGCATATCTATAATGATATTTAGTTTTGCTTATAAGCCTAGAATCAAAATTATTGCTATTTATTGAAATCAATTCTAATATTTTATCATATATCAAAGATTATTGACAATGTCAAATATCACAAAACTTGAGTTTGTGGCACTTGATATTATCGGAAAGAGCTACATATCTTGGATCTTTTATGCTGAAATCCATCTTGACACAATGAATCTTGGAATTGCCATCAAAGAATGAAATCAAGCATCTCTACAAGATTGCACAAAAACGCTGATTTTCTTTCAGCACCACCTCCATGAGGATTTAAAAAGTGAATACCTTATAGTAAAGGAGTCTCTCACTCTATGGAATGAGTTGAAGGAAAGATATGACTACCAGAAAACTGTGATTCTCCTAAAAGCTCGATATGATTGGATGCACCTGAGGTTAACGCAAGATTTCAAAACAATAAGTGAATACAACTCCGCATTATTTAAAATCAGCTCCCAGTTGATGTTATGTGGAGAGAAAGTCATAGAAGAAGACATGCTAGAAAAAACATTCACCACATTTCATGCCTAAAATGTGCTCTTGCAGCAACAGTTTCAAGAGCGTAAATTTAAAAAATACTATGAATTGATATCATGTCTTCTTATTATTGAACAAAATAATGAACTTTTGATGAGAAATCGCTAGTCTTGTCCAATTGGATCCGAACCATTCCTTGAAGTGAATGAGATATCATCCCAAACATGTGGACATGGATGAGGACGTGATCACGATCATGGTCGTGGAAGGAATTTTCGACACTATGGTACTCATGGCAGTGATCATTCAAATTCCCATAAAAGGAATGCCTCATGGAACCACCAGAAGTGAAATAATACTAAGGTGAAACAAGAAAATGGGAAATATATACAAAATACATCTTCCAAGGTCTATGAGAATAATTGTCATAGATGTGGGAAAAGGGCATTGGTCGCATACCTGTGATACGCCTAAACATTTGGCCAACCTCTACCGAGCATCAATCAAAGAGAAAGGAAAAAAGATAGACATGAACTTTACTGATAGAAATGGACTAGACTTAACTTATTATGGTACCGATTTCTTTGGAGGTCCTAGTTAAAATACGAATTATGTGATGAATGATGAAAACAATGCTACTGAATGATGCTTCATTATTAAAAATTAAATAAAATATCAATTTTCTATTACAAATATTAATATTATTTATTGCTTTTATATTAATCGTATCTAAAATTCATGTGAAGATGAATGAGGGTGATGTATGTCTTGCTAACTGTGCAACGACACACACAATTTTTCGAGATAAAAGATACTTCCTAGGTTTGACATTAACAAATGTCAATGTAAGTACCATATCTAATACTGCAAACTTAATTGAAGGCCCCAGAAGAGCAAACATAATGCTACCAAATGGAACTAGGCTCCATATCAATAATACATTATATTATAGAACATCCACAAGGAATTTGCTCAGCTTTAAAGATATCCACAAGAATGGATATCATATTGAAACTATGAATAAAGGTAATACTGTAATGTCTTTTTTTACATTACCTCTGCTTGGCAAAAACTTATAGGAAACTCTCATTTTCTCTTCTAGTTATATCATACAACTGTAAAGTCTATCAAATCATATGTTGTCTTGAACTAGAAGTTCAACGACAAAAGATTTTTATTCTTTGGCATGATAGGTTGTGTTACCTTAGGTCTTCAATGATACAGAGAATCATAGAACACTCACATGGACATCCACTAAAGGACCAGAATATTCTTTTGCCCAATGAATACCCATGTGCTACTTGCTCACAAAGTAAATTGATAGTCAGACTGAGGGGGATTCCACAATGCAAAGAGCACTATAGCACAGCGGATTTAACAAAAAATTTATGGAAACCCTCCCTTTAAACCATCTTCGCTCATCAAAAGGGATCATGAACCAAAAACCAAGAGTTCAAGCTTCTTATACCTTTGAAGATGATTTGCAGCTTGACCAGAAATGAACCAAGTCTTAGGTTTGTCTCTAGGAAACAAAGATAATCCACATATAAATATTTCAAAGATGATGGTGCACCATGCCACCTTCTTCGACTCCGCAGGCCTTGCAATTTCTCTCTTCCAATGGTCTTTGCTACTATGAAGCATTGCACCTTTGAGGACATCTCCTTACTTTTCTTGGCCATGCCACCCTCCCTTGCTTACATTTTTTCTGGTTTGTAAACCTCTTTAGAACTAGAAGAGACCACAAGCATTGCGCTTTAATTCCTCTTCCTTCTTTAAGGTGGTCCAACTGCTTTGGGTCATAATGATAAGCCAGGCCGGAGGCCTCATCATTCATCCATGGCTGAGCACAACCAGTAAAAAATTATCAAAAACCAACCAAAATCAAGTCTATGCTTAATTCATGATCCATATCAAAACCCAACTTATCCAACCTCGCTATATATCCACTCATCTTCAGTGCATAATGTACTGGAGATGTCCCCTCTTGCATCTTTGAGCAAAAAAACAATTTAGAGACCTCAAACCTTTCGGATTTCGCCTACTCCTGAGCAACTCCATTAGATGGACGATTATGTCATACGCTGTCATAGCCTCACGTTGTTTTTGAAGCTCCGATGACATTGATGCAAGCATGATGCATGCAGCAATCACATTGTCATCTAAGTGTTTTTTATATGCCTTCTGATCTTCATCTTATGCATTAACATCAAGGGCTTCCGGGAGTGGGCCATCAAGGACATAAGCTATCCTTTCTGCTGAATAATTTTTATGTTCTTATCCAATCCATGAAGCGGTTCCAATAATTTATTATTGGCATCCAATATGATCAAAGTCATTATATTGATGTTAAACATTTATCAATAAACCAGAGTTAATTTTTTTATTATGTTAGATTGTACTTTCAAAAGGCATGATTATTAAGACTTGATAATTACACATTATAGCTCCCACAATTTTATTACGAATAGATAGCCCTCACTATGGATCCAAGAGAACCTATATGAAGGTTCTCCTAGTGGGTCGATATCTAATATCATCAAGAATGACATTGGGTTTACCCAACAAGCTACCTTGGGTCAATAGGTAGGTATCTTGTCCATACCAATTGCAACTTTATGCAACTATCGAAACCAGTGCTATCAACTATTGATTTGTGCACTATCATTGGGTTATCAACTCATGATACGTGTACATCTCATGTACACTAACCCAACCGCGTCTCTATCCAACATTAACCTTGGGTTTTCCCAACAAGCTAATGGGTCTAGTTAAGGCCAACCCACTAATCGAGAAAACTCATTTCCATGGATAGAACATGATGTCCTTATAGAGAGGGCTTCAAGCCTACCCAACAATCCCAATTCCATAACTGCTCATACCATATTAGTGGAAAACGTTAGCCTTAATATTTATAATTGACGGGTTTCTTTAGATTAGTCTCATCACTGTATTAGCATGCTTTATATATATATATATATATATATATATATATATATATATATATATATATATATATATATATATATATATATATACTTTCATTTCATGAAAATATAAAGATAGTTCATCTAACTATATGGCATGATTATGAACATTCTAAAATCAATTCCATGAGCCAAAATGGAATTGACTAGGTCAATCCTAGGGATATGCATAATTATTACAACCTATGAAAATAAATCAAATTTACATTTCAATATCTTGTTTCTTGGATCCTCATCCATGCTCCTTTCTCCTTTGTATCTCCACCAACTAATCCTAATCTTATGTAATCTGATTACATACATTCAAAAGAAGAACTTTAAGTTACATTTGAGGGGGATGTAGATGAGAAGAGAAATACATAGAGAAAATAGAGAGAGGTAGGGACACAGAAGGCCCATTTACCAAAAAAGAATTAATAATCATATGCAATATGCTCAATCACCATTGGGCAAAGTCCATAATCATCCATCATGCCAACATACACTCTTAAATGTGCATTATCTAATGCAACCCATCGAAAGTTAAAAAAAAATGGCATCCGAAGATTCCAATTTAACAAATGAAGGTTTCAACCCTCCATTCCTAAACTGATTCAACTCATAAACCTCAACTGATTCAACCCATGAATCACAACTGATTCAACTCGTGAATCACAACTGATTCAACTCATGAATCACATCCATTTTTCTCAACCTCAATTTGCATATTTCACCCTCAGTTAAAACCAAAGATGTGTACTCTAAAATACACAAACCCGGAAGAGAAAAATGGACCAAAAACCAAATTGCAGGTGCTCACGTTGCGACTTGAAGACCTCATGTCTTGATATGAGCGTTGAGATATGTAGAACACTACCGTCCATGTCGCGACATCGACCGACACGTTGCGACGTGGTCGCTGTGTTACAAAACCTAACTGGCGATCAAGCACGACATTGCGACAAATAGGATATATACTATTCTAGAGAGATGAATTTCTCATTAGCGAATAGAATGACGTATTGATGATAGAAAATGATGAGTCGGCTACCTACGAAAAGTCTCTTAATAGTTCAGAGTCTGACAAATGACTCTTAGCCATGAAGTCAAAGATGGACTCCATGTATACAAACCAAGTATGAACTTTGGTTGATCAACTCGAGGGGATAAAACCCATAGGGTGCAAGTGGATCTTCAAAAAGAAGACGAACATGGAAGGTAATGTGATTACCTATAAGGCTAGGCTTGTACCTAAAGGTTATCATCAAAGACAAGAAATTGACTATGAAGAGACTTTTAGTCCAATAGCCATGATAAAATCCATAGGAATACTCCTAGCCATTGCTACTCATTATGATTATGAGATATGGAAAATGGATGTGAAGACGGATTTCCTCAATAGAAACCTATATGAGGAGGTGTACATGAAACAATCTGAAGGCTTCATAGCTGGAAATGGCAGTAAAGTATGCAAACTTCATATATCCATTTATGAATTGAAGCAAGCGTCTAGGAGTTCGAATATCCGATTTGATGAGACAAGAGTTTGGTTTCTCACCAAATCTGGATGAGCCTTGTGTAGGGTTTTGAAGGTGGCAACAATTGCCAAAACAACATAAACAACAACAAAAAAATTCTCCAAAACCCCACCCAAGGACCCCTTAAGACATCAAATTCGATTCAAGCCAAAGAGGAGGGTGCGAGATTACCTTGTGTTGGTTTCAAAATCTGATCCAATGGTCGAGGAAGCAAAGATCGAAGCGAACAAAGTCCTAGGTTTGCCTCTAAGAGTATCCACACAAAGAGTGGAGTTGACAACCTTCAAGGCAACGGTCTCGTAAGAAGTCTCGTTGCTAGACAAGTCTCAATCCGAAGAGGGAAGCCAAAACCCAATCTCACCAAGAGGAGTTGTTCTTGAAGAACACCCTCTGGAACACCCTTCATGAGAGGACTGAGTAAAATGGCTTAGTCTTTAGGGTTTTCCATAAAGGTCCTTTTATAGGATGAAATGTCTAAAGTGCCCATCTATTTAAGAGATTATAAGTTTCACGCATCCCTATGCATTATGGCGTGTTCCCTCATGGGCCTTAAGCCCATGAATAAGCCCAAGCCTACACTCTCTCTTAGTGAGGGTCTTCGAACTCGGGATTCCACTAATCTCGTGACATTCCATTGGATCACATCCAAATCCGTTTTACATCAACCCCACACTCTTCTAAGTATGCGACCCATTAGGTTCCGATTATGTTGGCCACTTGATTCAACCATTGAATCCAAGCAAGTCATGAGCTAAGACAGCAACACAACACACCCCCAATTCACCGTAGAGTCGGGGCTTGTCTATCCAAAACCCTTCTATACAATGGGGATTACTCACAAGAATTTGTCCTTTCACCAAACTATACCCCACTCGGTTCAAAGCATGGACAAAGTGTAGTTCCCACTAGACTAGCTACACCACATCTAGCCCAAGTGATATTAGATCTTGTCCCCGCACCATTAATTACTCGCCATAACCAATATCACCTTCATGGCATTTCCACTCTAGCTAGAGAATCCCGAGTAATGACTCCGACAAGAGGCTAAGTATATTTCCATTAATGAGAGCAGAATCTTTGTCATACTCACCAATTGAATACCCCAAGCCGCACTCCAATCACTATCATCATATGAGCGACCTCTAAAAGGCAACAAGGAATGAAATCAAAGAACAAAATCAACATTCAATTGATATCCTTGAGCACCTCAAGTCTAAGGATACTTACACAATTTCTATGATGAGACTATCATCTACACTCAATAGATAACTGCCATGATTGTCCGCGGCGTCTCCGTAATTTCTAGCTACTCTTAGTAAGCATCCACATGTCAACTCTAATCAACTCATTATCGCAGTTTATAAGATTTATCGCTTGATCCAATCAAGGAGTATGACATGTGCTAACTGCCTGTAATTACCAATGTCCAGCCTCTCATTTCATCCTATGACTAGGGATAATTTAGATACTAACATAATTTATTATGATATAAATCTTATTATCATGATCTCATCATCATTTCTTCATGTTATGTTATGTATCATGGACTTTATTAATTCAATTAAAGATCTATGTCAATTCAACGTATGAATATCAAAGTAATGAAGAAGCCTTTCATATTAAATAATATGTAATAAGTACAATAAGTGCTAAGGGTGATTGCCTTTAGAGCACTTCTCTAACACCTTATGTGTATAAGAAGACAAGTGGGAGCGCAGTCGTATTCCTAGTGTTGTATGTGGATGACATACTCTTGGTGGGAAATGACATCTTAGTACTACAATCTGTCAAAATTTGGCTATCCAAGAATTTCTCCATGAAAGACCTTAGAGAAGCTATCTACATATTGGGGATTAAGATCTATAGAGATAGATCTAACAGGTTGTTTGGTCTTTCACAGACTACATACATAAATAAGATGCTAAAAAGGTTTAGAATGGAACAATCCAAGAGAGGATACATTCCCATGTCTAGTGGGATCACCCACTCAAAGTCCATGTGTCCAAAGACACAAGATGAGAGGACACACATGAGTACGACCCCATATGCTTCAGTTATAGGATCAATCATGTGCGCTATGTTATGTATTAGACCCAACGTATTATATGCTCTGAGTGTCACTAACAGATACCAATCAGACCCTAGTAAGGGTCATTAGGTGGCTGTCAATAATATCCTTAAATACTTGAGAAAGACTAAGGATGTATTCTTGATTTATGGAGATGGGAATCTTATTGTTAGTGGGTATACCAATGCCAGCTTCCAATATGATAGAGATGACTCTAAATCTAAATCAAGTTATGTGTTCACATTGAATGGTGGTGCAATCAGTTGGAAGAGTTCCAAACAAGAAATGATTGTGGATTCTACAACTAAATCAGAGTACATTACAGCTTCTAAAGCAACTAAAGAAGCAGTTTGGATAAGGAAGTTCATTTCTGAACTAGGAGTGGTACCTAGCATTGTTGATATGATACCTTTGTATTGTGATAACAATGGAGCCATAACGCAAGCAAAGGAACCACAATCTCATCAAAGGTCCAAACACGTACTTAGGAGATACCATTTAATCAAAGAGATCATTGGCATGAATGATGTAAAGATAGAGAGAGTGCCCACTTATCATAATATTGTTGATCTTTTGACTAAGCCACTTCCCCAAAAGAATTATGAATCTCATGTTCTCGCCTATGGTATGAAATACAATGGTGATTGGTTTTAGTGCAAGTAGGAGAATGTTAGAGAATTGCTCTAAAGGAAATCGCCCTTAGCACTTATTGTACGTCTTTTGTTACTTTTAAAGGCATCTTCATTAATTTGACATTCATACATTGAATTGATTTAGATCTTTAATTATATTAATGAAGTCCATGATACATAACATAGCATGAAGAAAATCATGATGAGATCATGATAATAAGATTTATATCATTTGCAATTATGTTAGTATTTCTAAATTATCCCTAGTTAGAGGATCAACGAGATCGATATTATTGATCCATGCACTAACACATGTCATACTCCTTGATTAGATCAAGTAGTGGATCTTATAAACTGTGATCATGAGTTGATTAGAGTTGACATTTGGATGCTTGTTAAGAGTAGCTAAGTACATTGGAAACCTGCAATGAGACAATCTTATGGATTATCTATTTAAATGTAGATGATTGTCTCATCATAGCAATGGTGCATGTATCTTTAGAATTGAGGTGCTCAAGGATATCTTGAATGCTGATTCTGTACTTTGACCTCGATCCATGTTGCCTCTTGGAGGTCACTCTTTGGGTAATGGTCATAACTTAAGATGTTCAAAGGTAATTGTGTTGCCAACAAAGGATTCGCCACTCCCAACAGAGGGAGAGTATATCTATGGCCTCTTATCAGGATCATTACTCAAGAATCTCTGGCTAGAGTGTAAATGCCATGAAGAATGTCTTCATGTGCATAACTGTAGAGTAATGAGTCCGGGGACAAGATCTAATATCACTTGGACTAGATGTAGCATAGCCAGTCTAGTGGGAGCTACACATTGTCCATGCTCACCGCGGTATATCAGAAAACACACCAGAAACATTGGCAGCGGTTACCCTCAAAATTCTGCGCTTTCTTCTCTATCAGATAATAAGAGAGGGCGCTGTGGTACTGACTAGAGGCACTTAATTGATTATCATATTAGAGGTTCTTTTCTGATAAATGAATCACATGATCTAATAGGAATCCATTTTAATCCAGATTAAAACAAACCCAAATAAATTCCTAGTTCCACATTATTGGTATTTAATATGTTCAATTATTACAAAAATATGTAATATTTCAAAATATTAAGATTTATATGGAAGAAACAAATCAAAATCTGATATATATGGACTCCATTAAAAATATAAACAATCTATAAAAAAGTAATTATAGATGTGTGTCCTCTTCAAAATTTATGATTGAAATGATCAGTAAGCTGATATTATAGAAATGATATACTAATATATATTCACTTAAAGTAACCATAATGATTCTACGGTGATATAATGATAATGTAATAGCGTCGGCTTCATGATAACATAATTGCGCGTAGTTTTCATAGCATAATTCTTATAACGAAATTTTCACATCTCCCGTAGGAGTTCAAAACAGACCTTTGTACTGTATGTTCGTGGGTACATTATAGAACCAACCGATTTCTGTTTTCTTGTTCATTATTCAGATTCTTATCATATAAATGTTTGCCTGTATAGACTAGTAACAATGAAGGAAAGGGACGCAACACAATAGGTACCCGAAGGTACGGTACAGTACTGAACATAGACATGCCTACCCAATTAACAGAGGTGTCGTAGCATAATGTAGGAGTGTTGTCACACTGAACATAGACGTGTCTGCCCATGTAACAGAAGTGTCGTAGCACTAGAAGGAGTGTCGTCGCATTGAATAGAGACATGTCTGCCCACGTAACAGAAGTGTCGTAGCACAATGCAAGAGTGTCGTCGCACTGAACAGACGTGCCTATTCATTCACTATCTAGTCTCCGACAAGTATACAATTATATATATTACTGAGCTTGTTATATTGTTCTTAAGACAATAGCACATAAGAGCGAGAAACAATATCTGCCCAACAACAGGATCACCGAGGTGACGAGGTACAGAGCATTTTTCATATAACTTTTATACTTGTACAGACCCTTTCATTCACATGTTAGGATCCTCAATTAATCCAATTTTATGCCTAATTATATTCCATTGAAAGTCTAAACAAAAGAGTAACGGATTCTAGAATTAATCGAAGGAGAAATATAATCGAACTATAGTCAGCTTCAGCGTAGCGCCCTAGGGCTTAGTGTCCGCTCTAGGCGTGGGTTCCTACGCCTAGGCGGATCAGAAAACTCGAAAAACTCGGCCTCGAGTTCGCTTAGGCATAGGGACCTCCGCCTAGGCGTGCACTCCTACGTCTAGGCGTAGCGGTGTCAAGTAGAAACAGAAATGGTCAATTTTGGCCATTTTCATCGGAACTCTTTCAACCAAAACCAAACCAACTCGGAACCCACTACAAAACTGAACTAAACCACCCAAAAACACATTTGTAAGTTAGGGTTTTCCTAACTTACATATAACCGAAGAAGGAGGTTGGAAAATTTCCTAACCCAAACATAGACAAGTATTTCCAAACCTGGATTTCTTGAACTTCTCTTCTTCCTTCTTCTTTTTCCTCTTTCTTTCCCTTCCTTCTCCTTGAGCCAAATAGAACCTTGAATAAATGGAGAAAAGCAACCTAGAATGGATTCTCTCCTTAAAACCGTGCCCGAGCCAAAGCCAAAGTGAAATATTTTGGTCTTATCATAAGGCCATGTTTGCCCTTATCCTCTTTTGGTTTAAAATTCTCCCTTTGCATTTTAGTCCCTCAATTTTATTCCATTTACACATCAACTTATCTAAATTCTTAATAGCATATCATCTTCTTGTGTTATGACCTTTGGGTCCTCATTTTACAAATTACCATTTTAACCTTGACTCTTGTATTAATTCCGATTTTTATCATTTAACCTTTTTCCCACTTTACTCTTTTGAAAAGGCTAATTTTTAATTATATTCTACCATAAACATATAATAAAACTACTAGGGTATAATTTTGGGTGTTACATTAGCAATCAGACCATTGACTCTCAGGTCAATTAGGGGTCATAATGTGTTGCTATACATTGCTCATGACTTGCTTAAGTCAATAGTTGAATTAAGTGGCCAACATAACCGAAAACCTAATGGGTCACACACTTAGAAGATGAAGACTTGATATAAAACGAACTTGGATGTGATCCACTCATGAGGGACTTAATTTTGGGGATTAGACCACTCGGGATTAGTGGAATCCCGAAACTAAAAGGACTCATTTAGAGAATGGAATAGGCATAAGTTTGCTCATGGACTTGGGGCCCATGAGGAAGCATGGTACTATGTATGGAGATGCATATAGCATATCCCTTCTACAATGATGGCCTTTTGGTCTTTTGATGGGGTAGGTTTCTCCTATAAATATGTTGCTATGGGAGAAACCCTAGCTAACCCTAATGAATGAGAAGTGGGAAAGGGAAACTCTAGTCTCCAAAATCTAGAGAGTGGTTCTTAGGTTCTCTTGTTCTTAGGAAGACTAACAAAGAAGAAGAGAGATTTGTGAGCGCCAAACTGGTTCCCTTCCTCCCTCATTGAGACCAACCTTGGTTAGCACCGAGTTTGCTCTCAACTCTGTTTCCTTGGAGGTTCTCAAGTCTAGTCTTCATGTGGATACCGTTAGAGACAAACCTGGGACTTGGTTCATTTCTGGTCAAGCTACAAATCATCTTCCAGGACAAAACTTCAAAGGTATAAGAAGCTTTAACCCTTGGTTTTTGGTTCAAGATCCCCTTTGATGAGCTAAGATGGTATAGAGGGAGGGATTCTATAAAATTTTTGTTAAGTCCGTTGTGCAACAGTGCTATTTGTATTGTGGAATCCCCTTTATAGACTATTCTTTAGCAAAATCACATTTGAGTTACTAGTTTTATTAGAAAGAATACATGAGGATATATGTGGACCAATTCACCCAACATGTGGATCTTTCCGTTATTTCATGGTCTTAATAGTGCCTCTACGAGGTGGTCACATGTTTATCTTCTTTCGACATGAAATGTTGCCTTTGCTAGGCTCCTTGCACAAATGATCAAATTAAGAGCCCAATTTCATGATTATCCAAATAAGGCTATCAAGCTTGACAACAGTAGTGAGTTCACTTTCCTATCTTTATTGACTACTGCATGTCAATTGGAATAAATGTTGAACATCTCGTTGCTCATACTCACACCCAAACGGTTTAGCAGAGTCTCTCAACCACTACTAATGAAACCAAATTGTCAACTTCTGATTAGGGACATGCTATTATGCATGCTGCAAGCTTGGTTCATATTTGACCAACAACTTACTATGTATACTCCTTTTCACAACTTGTACTTGGAAAAAAACAACTAAATATTTCTCACTTATGAATTTTTAGTTGTGCAATCTATGTACCAATTGCACCGACACAACGCACTAAAATAGGTCCCCAGCGAAGACTTGGGATTTATGTAGGTTTTGACACCCCGTCTATCGTTAGGTATCTTGAACGCTTAATAGGAGATGTTTTTGCAACACACACTTGTATAACTTGTTTTTTTTTTTAAAAGAGGTAAATTTATTGATTCATGTTAGCAATACAATTGATAGAAACACAAAATAAAAAATGTCAAAATCTATAGAGGATAACGCTGCATTCAGGTTAATAGCAAAAATGATCAACTCAAGGCCTACACAATTGATAATCTAAAGATGTATATAGTACCTAAGATTCTAAATCTACAGCATACTGACGAACAAGAATTGATTTGAGGACTCTATTATATCGAACTTTTCCATTTGAACTCTCAACACAAAAATTCACAAATAAGCTAATCGTCGATGACACAACTACCCGTTGAAACAAGTCGGTGACAAAACACATCACGACAGGTCAACGACAAAACACGTCGCAACAAGTCAATGACAAAAACATGAAAAATAAAGGAAAAATAAAGGTAAATCCATATTGGTATAGAAGAAACTACTTTATTAGAAAAGAAAACTCACATCTGAAGAAGAAATGGTGGAAGGGGTGATTTCAAGCCAAGAATAGTAAAAAAATCATCACTCTTATCTAACTAAGAAGAGCTTGAAAGATAGAACATGGGAGGGCCGGTTACGGCTTCCACTCGTATGGCTTGTTTAAACTCATTGTTTTGTTTATATGTTTCTTATTAGTACTCAAACTCATGAGATCATTTGTTTTTGAAATTATAGCTCCAAAGCTTGACCAATACCCATAAACAATGTGGCATGATGGTTCGTGCATGCTTTTATTATTAATGATGCACAAAGTGCATTAATTATAAAATCGAGAAAACAATAATACGCAAAAGATGAAAAGGAAGAAACATATAAATATATATAAAAACCCTAAATAGAGAAAAAAAACCACATATAGAAAAGGAAAAATTTACTATTCTGAAAATTAAATATAAGATTGGACTGATGTGACTATTAATTTATAAAACCTTGAACCTTACAAAAATATAATATATTTATAGGTATACCAAATCCGATGAGCTCATATTACAAGGGTGGAACCCCTACACCCCAAAACGGGATCAATGATAAGCTATGAGATTGCTCCTATCAGTCCAATCTCTTCACTACTATCACAAATCCCCAAAAGATCTTTAATGTCATACCATGAAACTTTTCAAATCAAGTCGAACAAAATTCGGGTAACCTAACTCTAGCATTGATAACCATTTGTAATGATGTCTTGAAGTTAATTGGTGAAGGTCGCTGGCTTGAGGTGTCACAAACTTGCACCTCCACCTCCAAGTATGACCCTATCTATCATACTTATCCCCCATGCCTGCCTATTCACATTCCATATGATGTGTATATACATGTGTATAAAAAGGACGCACAACCAGTTGTTTATTTGTTAATGGGAAGTTGCAAGGCCTCCAGTCATCCCCTCTCTTTCTTTCTTACCAGTTACCAGTCCTATCTTTTTCTTTTTTTTTCTTTGTAGTATCTAATTTTACAAGGATTCGAGTTTGGAATCTCCCGAAACTCCTTCCCAGCCTTTTAGCACTTGAGCCGAACCTCAAAGGTAGTCCTATCTTGAAGTTGCAGCAATGTTATTATGCTGTTCTTTCCCGGAGATTTACTCGTCGTGAATTAATGATGTAGAATTGGTATTTAGATTTAGATTGCCCGGGGATTGTGAATTGATGATGCAGAAATGAATGGTATTTAAATTTGGTTCTATCTTACTATTTACATTATCAGTTTAAAAACATCTGTATTAATAGTGTGTTGTTGTTGGGTTCAGAACTAATGGGATTTCAGGATTCAGTCCCCGCTAGAACTTTTAAATGATGATGGCTGCTTAAAACCAATGCAAATTCATAACCAGCAATTCAAAAATATAAGTAACAAATTGGTCAAACCACGAATATTTGCTTCGCTTAGTTCAACGGTCTCCTACGCTTTAAACGTGAAGGTCAGGACGAGATAACCCATACTAACATAGCCGCAAAGTTTCTCCCTACTACAGACGCGACAAATACTCCCTCCCTTTTACGTTGCACAACATCCTCATTACGTCCAGCGACGCGCGCTAAATCACAACCCCCCAACCGAACAAAACAAAATGCACTTCGTGACGATCGGGAGATCAAGCTCTCATACTATTTGTGTTCCACCGCCCAACCACGCAGATATTTGTCTGCTTGCCTTTAAAGAGCCTTCAATGACTTTAAAACGTCTACGATTAAAAAGTTTGACTTATACACACATCGTCAAATTTTTGTATTGTATGAATCAATGTTGCTTTATATAATCGAATAAAAAATAAAATGGTTAGTATCAAAAGCTTTTACGCAGCACTTGACCGCCGAAGCCTGCTTATATGTCGGTGAAGACAATTCGCTCTTTTCTTTTCTTTCTTGTAACTCAATTAACTCTCTTTATCACTTAAAAACACAATGAGCCCGCCACAAAAAAGATAAAAACAAAGAGAAAGCAAGGCACTGGTAGTTAACCTAAGGTGTGAATCGGGTTTATACGTTTCAAAGATAATGAACGGAAATGGGCCGTCTCTAACGAAGCTCGAGCCCATTAGGGTCATAGGTTAAAATGGACCCTTTTATTCCGTTCACTTTTATTCGGGACTCACTCTAGATTACCTCCAGCTCGTCCCATGCTACGCGTCAAATATCAAACATTAAAATATTTAAAATAATAATAATTAATACTTTTACAAATTTTATATTTTGTAGAATATGTTTTCTTGAAACAATACACTCATTCTCTACGTCTAAAAGATTATATAAAATAAATATTTGTTATACTAAGATATTTGCTTTATTTTAATCATTTTACACAGCAAAAAATAACATTTATTATCCATTCTTTTCTTACAAAATAACTCATTTTCATTTATAATAAAATCTTAAATATTTTAATAACAAAATATATATGATCATTTAAAGTTTTAAACAAAACCAACCAATGGTACACAAATAATCCAACTAACATGCTGCCAAAATCCATTCAACCCATTTTAACAACCCTCCAAAAAATGTAAGGTATAATGCTGATTGTGTCAAGCCCATCTTCCCACCTCTAGTTTTGAGCAATGGAGTGGGTTTTTATAGTTCTAAATCGAAACCCTAATTTCTCCCCGAATTTCTCTTTCGCCTCTTTAGTTTCCCCACTCACATGTAAGTCATCGTAATCAATATCAAGTAGAAAAAGATGAAACATAAATTGAGGAGAAAATAGAGTTTCAATTCAAGGTTTTGGAGAGTTTAGGGTTTGGGATAAAAATGCGAAGGAGAGGGGGTCAGGGTACTAAATAGATATGCAATTTATTTGCACACTTTTGATCATGAATGAATCATATACAAATCTACCACATCAACTAAAAACTTACGTTAATGCCCTGTTTGCCTATCTGTGGATTCAGTTAACGACACATGAGTAAGTGTGTCACGACATAAACATTAAGGGTATAGTTGGACCCAAAAAGTAGTTTATGGGCCAAATTTAACATACGGCCTAACATTAGGGGTATTTTTACACATTATCGCAATTTTTTGACTAATCCCATTAGGCCTTGAAATTAGGAGATGAGTAAATTCTTTAGTGACCCTAAGGGGACGGGAACGAGACCATTGAGGAGTAAACCCAAGGCAGACTAATTGAACTACCTATAAATTTTTAAAATTATTATAGAATAACCAAACATAATAAATTCATTTTCCTTAATATTATTTATTTTCTTCTAATACTTTCCAAGAACCAAACACCTAAGTGTATCATCCAAAGTCCGAGATCTGAATTTGTTGCCATGGTTTGAAGCATTCAACTAAGGGATGGAAATGGGTCGAATTTTGGTAGGATTTTAGATTCTCCATCTCCATCCCCATTTATTATTTCTATCTCCATCCCTATTCTTATCCTCATAGGATTTATCCATCGAAGGATCGAGTACTCATACCATACCCAAATATCATATTCCAATTTGTGAAATAAATTGTTTTAAAAAAAAATCATGAATGCTAAAAATAATTTATCGTATAATAGTAATAAAAATCATTGTGACGTGATTTCATGAAACCAATAAAAATGCTAGCACAATCAAACTTTGTAATATACAAAAAATAACAATATATTAGAAATGGTCTATCACAACAATATCATCCAACACAAGTCATAAACCGAAACAATAAATAATTGGGTATTTGGGTCGAGGATAGACAACATATACTCACTCATACCCATCCCTATCCCTGAATCCAAATCCCGAACCTGATTATCCGAATATTTAATTAGGTCTAAAATGTTTCTCCATATCCATCTCTATTCGAATCGGATATCGAATTCTTCATCGGGTTCAAGGAAATTACCATCCCTGATCAACTTCTAAAACAAGATCCTTTTATTTTAACAATTGTTGAGTCTCCATTGGCTTGGAATAGAAAACAAATGGAAAGGAAATGGAACAAATGCCTGGCCTCCATTATTATTTCCTCACTAAAATGAAACACAAACATAGTTCATGGAATTTATACCTTAGTGTAGTAGTCATTACACCAGAGTCGATTAGGACCAAACAAACCCCAAAACGTCCTAAAACTGTCACTGGGCATAGAAGGAGAAAAACTGAAAGAGAATCAAGTTTGAAAAGGAAAATTGCCAGACTATGTTCATCATTTTCCTATGAAATTAGTACCATGCCCGAGAAAAACTCCCCGTCGCCACGGATCACAGCTTACAAACTCGCGCGTTGAAGTTGAAGCAGTCACCAATGCACCAAGGACGAGCGCCTTTCATCAACATCAGAAACTTAACAGATTAGTAATAAGAGAGAGTTATTTCCATTATTGAGGGGGAAGAACACAGATCAGAAGACCAGCAAACCCCCTTCAGGAGATTATTTCCAGTTGTACTGGGGATTATTGAAATCATTGAATCCTCCTCCACCCCCACTGAGAAACTGGTTATTTGTATCCGGTTGCTTATTGTTCATAGTAACATCCTGCGGCATTAATGGCATGCCTAGCTCACCAGTTGAGGTCATAGGGTTATTCCCCATGGCTGCTCGGATTCTATTAGTTCTGGCATCAAAGTTTCCAAATCCTGCAGCCACAACACTGGAATTGCTATTTATCCCACTTCCCATTGTGCTGTCGTTGCCACCACCACCACCACCACCACCAAGAGAACTGCGGCCTATCTGTGTCATTCCACGACAAGTTTTTGTATTGTTTCCGACAGCACCAACATTGGTCATGCTACCTGCACTGTTAATTTGTGATGAACTTACAGTAGTTTGTATTATTCTCTCCACAGAGCTCAGGTTTTCATTTGGGTCAGATGATTTTTGCAGTTGGATATTTGTTGGTGAATTTTCTGTAGTGTTGTGATTTGTAGTGGCTTCTGCTGTAAAGAAAGTCAGAGAAGGTGGAGCGGGACTGTGAGATGACGATGGAGTCAGACACGAAAAAGGAGAGGAGGGGTTGAGTTGTGTTGCTAATGGTGCATTTGAGGACTGACCAGGAGTTGCCGAAAAGGGGCCATTGGGATTATTCATCTGGTTCTCATACCTTAAGTTCTGGTGGAGAAGCCCATCAATGCTGTGGCCACCATTATTCACACTTGGAACACCATTGCAGGCAGAAACCTGATTAGCCGATCCCCTTAAATTATGATCATCATCGTTGTTGTTCATGCTTTGCCTCATATTTTGCTGCTGAAGGTGTTGCTGCTGCTTCTCTGATTGGTCGTCATTCGTCGCACATGATTGGCTACTTTTATGAGGAAACCTCGCCAAACATTCTGAAGAAGAAACAGAAATCACTATTATATCATACAAAGTTCAAGTTATAAATTGCTCAGTAACACGGCTCTGTTCATCTCAAGTTCCAAATTTTCCAATAAACATGTTCAACATCGCAAAAATTGCAGTTATATGTATCATAGACTTTTTATCTTACAACTATTATATGAATAGCCATTTGAAGATCAAAGAAGTAGATGACAAGGATTGTCGAATGGAAACCCCTAGGAAATAGACATCCAGATTCTCGCCCACAACACTACATCGTGCAGTATAATATAATGCAAGTGCATAATAAATGCAAGAATAATGATGGCTGATATATGGATGCATATTTTAAGTAAAACCATGAGAATATCTCTCCATACCCAGTTCCACAATGAATAAAGTGGAATATAGAAAAAAAAAATTATAACCCAATTGGTTTTCAAGAATGAATGTTATCCAAATACTATCACTATGTTAAGTTCGCATAAAATTTAAGAGAAAAAAAATAGAATGAAAAAAAAAAAGTGAAGAATCATTTCATTTATTTTCTTCTATTCTATATAAAAATTTAAATAATTTGAAAGTACACACGTTTCTAACTAATTTAAAATATTTCTTTGTTTCTCATGTTTTCCATAGTAAATCGAACATGAGAAAATAATTTTCATTAGAATTTTTTTTTTCTTTTCCTTACTACTTTCCGATAACGAAAATAGCCTCAAGTAATGCTAAAAGAAAACAATTCCTAACTCCTATTACCCACATGGTCTACACATATTATGCTATGATTTAGTTAAGTTCACTAAATTAGCAATTTTTCTCCCCTCAACCGAGTTAAAAATGTAAATAGAATGGAAATCAACAGTGAGTGCCGCTATAAACAGAACTTCCTAAATCCTCAAAGCATCCAAGATTAGCTATTTCTTAATCCTCTTTTTCTTGTTTTTCCATGAACAGGGTGATAGTGCCCAACATATATAAAAAGGAATATTACTAAAAAGAGAAGGAAAACAATTTCTGGATTGACTATTTTAGTTAGTCTTCCTCTATAATTAAGATTTCTTCTCTTGCATATATTGGTGTTATTTAGGATAGTTGATGTTGCTTCCCTGTAATCATTCCCAAAACATGACTTCGAAAGCCCGTGTTTTTCTAAATTTTGTTGTACATGTTTTAAAAGGTTTACTCGTCCCTTTTTTTTTTTTTTTTTTCTTTTGGGGGGGTGGGTGCAACTCTAAAAATGAAGCTTTAAGCACTAAATTTTAGTCAGCCACAATAGAAGAACAATTTACCCTGATTGGCAAGCAAAAAAAAAAGGGATTCAGGTGGCTAAATAATTTAAATATTCAAAAAGAAACAACAAGAGATAAAAAATAAAGAACTCAAGTTCAGCATTAGTATCTGAAGCTCAACTCAACTATGAAGAACAAGAAGTAGCTCTTATAAATTGTTAAAATGCATGATATTCATATTAAACCCAAATCCTACAAGCTTGAGCTTTTGGAAAAGTTGGTTGTTTAACATGGTATCAGAGTTTGGTCTAGCAAGAGGTCCTGGATTCGAGACCTCTCTCCGCAATTTATTCCCCATTTGTTGATTTGAAAGTCCATGGAGGATTTTGTTTGGTTTGTTTGAATCTCCACTTGCGGGTATGGGGCTGCACGCAAGGGAGGGTTTTAGAAGGCATAATATTCATATTAAACCCGAATCCTACAAGGTTAAGCTTTTAGGAGAGTTGGTTGTTTAACATAAATCATGGGCCAGCAATAGAAGCAAGGCGTGTTAATATAAAATCATAGGTTCAAAGAAGGGAACACTTGTGTCGTAAAACATTCAACGACCAATATAGCTCAAAACATGCGGTTATACAATATGCAGACGTTTACATCCTGCATGCAACCATTCAATATCTTCTGGGTAAGAGAAAGAAGATTGCAACTGAAAGAGGAAAACATGCTAAGTGTACCTATAGGTCCGTCCTGAGTTTTTCGAGTATAATCAATCAAATCTTTCATCCAGTTCACAACCTCTGATATCTGCAATTTGACAAAGAATAATAGTTTTTAGATAGAGATGAATGTCTAAAAGAGGTTCACACATCAATTATCTAAGGTCCTTTTGCTTTAAAATTTTTGCAACGCTCCTTACAACTATTACTCAACCCACCCGTTTTCTTTTTTTTCCAAGTTGGTAACTCAACCCAACTGTTACTGAACATTATGGTCTTAAATGATAAATTTGCATCCTAACCGAACAACTGCAGGGTGCAGAAGCAACAAGCTATGTTCAAATTCTAATCATGGCTATAACCAAATGGAAATCAGAGTCCATCAACAACAAATAATACCTGAAGGCACCGCACAAATCTCTTTGTATATCCTAAATCATTAACTAATGGCACCTCCAATGTTCTTGCTAATTGCAGAGCTGATGAGACAAACCTGAGAAATTGCATTCAATACTTGATAAATATAAAATTAGGGAAATTTAAAGTAGGAATTAGACAAGTTCATCAATCCTAACATAAAATGCAGGAATCATAGAAAAATTGTATGCTGCTTTTGCATTAAGGGTAAGATCAATGTGGACAAACCAAAAGAAAAAAGAAGAAAAAAGTACGATAACAAGAAGAACTAATGAATACTAAAAACTAAAGAATACCAGTGAAAACAATTGTATGAAGTGTGAATCATGCCTTTTCCCAAGTGAAAACCAAATTACAGTTGACTCTGCCTAAAATGCATGAGCCAATTCCACAAGTTATCCACTGTTTCCCTTTCTTTTATTGTCTTCTCTCCTTTTCCCATTTTTTGCGAGAAAGGAGTTCAACTGAAGATGAGAACCAGCATAACACCATTGCCAAACCATATGGAAATGAGTCCTGAATGAATAAAATGGAAAAATAGAACTCCTGGAGCCAACTACCGAAATTGGGTAAATAAAGGGAAAGAAAAGGTTTTGCTAGGTTAAGTCACCAAGTAATTCAATTCCTGGTGGCTCTGAGGCTGTAGACAACCATGCAAGGACTCATGATGAGTAGAAAATTGTTATTTTTCGAGGCATAAACTTGTAAGTAGCTTTTCAGAAAATCTATTGCACAACTATTCTTGCGCTTTTCAGAGAAAAGAGAGTTCGTTTTTTTTAGTTACACATTTCTAGGTGGCTTTACTTCCTGCACCATATGAGAATGCATGCATTTTTTTGTGTACCAGCTAATGAAAGCAGAAATGTGTACATGCACTGATACACATATAAACCTCTACATGTAAAAGACAAAAAGCCGGGAGAGTTTTCGAGTCACAATAATTCTAGATGGCTTTTCAACTGCCCTGCTCATACAGGAATACATATGTTGCTTGCAAGGACCCTTGGATGCAAATCTGCATCAATGCTCATGGGCACATGTACACACAGAAGAGAAAGAGGACGACTTAGATGCATAAAAAACAAGGTTTCGAATTTAGACCATTCAGGGAAACAAAAAGGAAAATATTTTGAAATGAATATACTTGAAATATTTGATGGGCCACACAGCACCTTAACAAAAAAGATAGCAACAGGTAAAGTTCAGTCAATCTACAAAACCCAGGTAACAAATGTTAAAAGAGTAACTTACGTATCACCATTATTTTTCATTTCTTGCATTGAAACGTTTAATGAATTTTGAGCAGCATCAAGGTATTTCTGCGCCACAACTCCAACCTGACTAACCTGGAAGAACATGGACTTTAGTCAACATCCTTTTTTGTGAGATGATACCATTTTATCATAATCCACCAGCTTTCTTGCACTTTTTCAGATTGGACAAAAGCAATCACTCTGACTCCTCATTATTATCTTTTTTCCCTCTCATTTTCTATGTGTTCCATTCCTATCAATATTTATAAAAGATCAAAAGGAAGGCCCACCCAACAATGGACATCGAAGGGTGGATATGTCAAGAAAATCATACAAAGGTTCAATCAGATCAAATTAACCACACTAAATGAAAGTCCCAAAGATTCTTAGTAAGTTCACAGGTTGATTGATAATCAGAAGAGCATTATCGACGTAAGAAAGTGAAAGCACTAGATAGTTTACCTGAGGTCTTATTAATCTTCGAGGGATGAGTTCCTCATGACGCCCAGCACAAAACAGCCAAGAGCGAATCTAGAAAATCAAAAGATAGAAATACTTGAGAAGAAAAAAAATGGAAATAGAGCACAAGAGATTTACTTCAAGTTGAAATCTACTGTGCAAGAAAATCATTTACCAACCTTCAGGTCTGGGGAGAAAACAATACGAAGTTGCCCATCACGAACTACACGTAGTTTCTCAAAGACACTTTCTTGTACTGCTTTAGCAAACTCTAGTACAATCTGACCAGCTGCATCCTGATATTCATGGGGCATATCAAAATATAGCAGCTCTTCCAAAGAGCCACTGTCATACTTGATTTTGCATAGCCGAGGGAGAACTTCAAAAGTTGTTTCTGAAGCGCAATAGCAACAATGTTTAGCCAAAAAAGAGAGCACAAAGTTCCATCCGATTTTGAACTGATAAACATCAAAAGAAAAATGCAACTTATTCATTTTTTTTCATCCAGAATATCCTCAGTTAATAATTTAAGAATTTGTTAGTGTTTCCATAGGAAAATTTATTGAGTTCTAAATTTTAATCAAAATTATTGAGAAAAAAAAGGAGTTCACTTAGGTCTTGTTTGGATATCCTATATTTTGTTTTTAAAATCAGACAGTAATACTAACCATAAAGAGTAGAAACATTTATACAAAACATATAGACTTACCTTACATCCATAAAAATTAATTTCAAACATTTTAAAATTTGAGGTAATAGTAATACTACTATTTTTTAAATAGTTTCTTAAAATCATTACAATTTCAATATAAGCCTCCAAGAGTTTTTCTATTTTACATAAAAGTCACTACTATTTTCCATTTTGAAAAACAAAAAAATAGGAAGTGTATCCAAATAGACAATCAGTAATTACATTTTTTTTCATAGATTGATGGATAGCTAGATACACAATCACACATGCACATAACACAGAGAGATATGAAGGCTCAAGTGGAAGAAAGGGAAATATCTAAGAGAGGATGGAAAAAAGTTTGAGCATTAGGACAATTCCGATACGATCCCATCGATTCCATATATAAGAGCGGAGCAGACTTAACTCGAGAGGCTCTCTCACTTATCGTGCAGTATTTTGGTTGGCTCCTCCGATTGGCTCAAGCCCTAATGGCGCTTTCATTGAGAGATAGTATGTAGCGGGAGAGGGCTACCTGGGAAAGGGCTACCTAGAAGATGGCTACCTAGTACCCCAAAAGTGGGTCCGGAGTGAATGCTATCCAAAGTGTGAGCCATCCAAAATGAATGTCGTCTGCAGACGTCCGGTTTCTCAAGGGGTATGGAATGATACGATCTCACTTCGATTCCATACAAGAGTTTGGAGTGGTACTTAAGATTGAGAGGTTCTCCCACTTATCAGGCCGATATTTTAGGTTGGGCTTCAGGCCCTATCACAATCCTTAGAGATAACAACAGCTTGTACAGAAAAAGTTGCTGCCATTCCAATTTTTCGCACCATATCCATAGTTTCATAGTGCCATCGTGATAATTGGCACAAGAATGGACTGTGCAGCTAACAGGAATATATCAGAGAGAGGTCATAGAAAAACATCAGCTCCTTGACATATAAC
Organism: Tetrastigma voinierianum; assembly: GCA_016808115.1. Taxonomy (NCBI): domain Eukaryota; kingdom Viridiplantae; phylum Streptophyta; class Magnoliopsida; order Vitales; family Vitaceae; genus Tetrastigma; species Tetrastigma voinierianum. The sequence continues at coordinate 278,295 of JAEQBH010003513.1, forward strand.
AAAGCATGAGCTTTCCTCTAGAATATGCCACCTTAGTCCAGATTCGCCAAATGAATCGTTCAGAACCAAATTGAGATATGAAAATTTCCAAATTCGTACCCTGTGAGAAATTACCCAAATTCTAGAGCTTTCATCCTTTTCACATAGTGATGGGAATCAAATCAAAACGAAGATGCGGTAAAATTCATAAAATAACATTCTTTAAGGAATTACAAAATGAAAAAGGCTGAGGATATAAATTTTTAAAAAAAAAATGACCTACCAAAACCACGACCAGGCCTCAGATTGCATATTTCACAGTGCCAGGAATCCTGCAAAATAGTTTATTCAGATTACAATGCCATCTCACTTTGATAGGAAGGAAGGAATAGAATATCTTACAAAAAATAATTACAATGTCTACTGGTTTCACCACAAAAATCTCAGGTAGACCATAAGGGAAGCTAAATCCACTAGGAAACCTTCATTAAAAAAATATAAAAATAAAAACATAAAAAAGTAACAAAATAAATAATAAAGTAAAAAATAAAAAAGAGAGATCTCAAGGTTTGGATGAAGCTACTAGGATTCAGAGGCACTGTCCTTTTAGAGGATTAAATTACACACACCGAAGCAGGAATCTTCAATTGCCAAAAATATGAATTTAAACACATTATGAAACAACGAATATAGTCCATTGCAATAAAGCTTGACATCAGCAAGAGATGACATCCACCAAAGAAATCCTTCTCTCTGTGAATTGTAAATCAACTGGTTTTATCAAGCAAAATACCTGGGGAAAAGGGCTATTTGTTTGTCGGTTATTTCCATATTGTGATATACACCATCTTTTCTTCGCGTTCGGAGCAAAATAGTCAGCAACAAAACTCTTCCAGAATTTGAGGTCGTTACTCTGAATAAGAAATCATAAACACGATCAGACCAGTATAACACCAAATGGAGAAGAAATACTCATTCCACAATTGAAGAGACCATACATCAGGCCTGCGCTTCTGCTCATTCATGTACTGAGATAAACGCCGTGCACACATTCCAGGTTCATAGACCAGTTTTGCAGGCAAATTCTGCTGTTGAGACTGTGGCTGCAGTTGGGGTCGCTGCTGAGTTACCTTCAACAATTGTTGTCTCTGTTTTTGTTGTTGCAGCTGCAACATTTGCTGCTGTTGCAAAATATTCAGCTGAGCAGCAGTAATTTGAGGAGTCTGCCTCGACCTGGGAAGAAATTGCTGACATTGCTGTTGTTGTTGCTGCTGCTGCCGCTGCAAAAACATTTGTTGCTCTAAATGATGAGGTTGAATGTTGACAGGTGGAATGCCTCTGCCAACCTGGTACTGCTGTGATAACTGCAACTGTTGCTGTGGGGAATTTTGATCGCTAGTCATCTGTGGATCGAACTTCACACCCACACCACCCAACCCACTTTGAGTCGCTTGATATGGTTGCTGTTGAGGGTGCAATTGATGCAGCTGCTGCATCTGATGTCCATGGTGAAATTTTTGCCACTCAAGCTGTTGGAGTTGAGATTGTCGTTGATCTGGCAATACCTGATTACCAGAAGAGTTTAGAGGATGCTGGGTTTGAAATTGGCTGGATGAGCCAGGATTCCCACAGTTCGGTTGTGCAAATGATGCAGCTGATTCAGTGAAAGCAACATCGTTTGCTGCAATAGAATGTGAACCAAAATCAGGCCCGGTATCAAGTCCATCATGTTGAAAACTCCCTGAATGAGAGAGGCCAGAGTTCAAACCTCTGTTCCCAAGTGATTGGAGGCCAGAGGAGATGTTTTGTGCATTTCTATGAAAATTGGTGTCATACTGTGGTCGAAATGAAGAAACTGAAGAATATGCACCCTGTGGAGCACCTTGAGCACCCAAAATCCCGGAGTTCGATTTCAGGAGTGCAGCTGAACCAGACTGGGAACCACCAATTGAGGTTGATGGTCCCGGCGGCATCATCTTGCTGAAAGCAAAAACATACAAATTCGTTAAATACAAAAATTTGACCAAATGCAGTAGGGAAAGAGAATGGAAAAAAATGTATAATACACTGGAGTAAGAACATTCTAGGAATCCATCGCTTGTCTAAATAAGGATCTCTGTACAACAACTTACGAGAAATTAATCAATTTTTTTCCCCACCAATTCGAACCACAAACCATTCAAAGTAAACACCATTTGAATCAATGAAAACTAATCTGCATAATACACGGCCCGAGAATCAAACCAAAAGAAAGGAACTAGCTTGGAGGTTGAGGGTCCCGATGGCGTCATCTTGAAAGCAAAAACATAAGATATTCATTCAACACAAAAATTTAGCAAATGCAGCCAGCTGGAATAGGAACATTCTAGAAATCCTCTGCTTGTCTAAATAAGGGCAACAACTTAGTAGAATTTAACCAATTTTTTTCGATCAATTAGAACCTCAAACCATCCAAAACAAACACCATTTGAATCAAAGCAAAAGAAAGGAACTAACTATGGCTATGAACAATCTAAAAACAAATTATCTCTGATCAACAACTAAGAGTTGGTCGTTGTTGCTGATTTTCCATCAATAAAACCTCAAACCCATAAAACAATAAAACACAGAATACATCGAAGATGCATCACCAAGTCAATTATTTAGGGATGTGGCAGAAAATATGAAACGGTTGAATTAATAGCATCCATAGAGATTGCTCCTTATCCAAACTAAGCAGATGTTTACAGTAAATTAGGCTACGAATCAACCAGTTCAAAAGAAAGGAACTAGCGGTGCCCATGAACCCTACTCCTGAAAAATTACAATCTCTAATTTAGAAAAAAAAAACTGAAAATCTTATCAACTTCTCCAATAATTGAGTCCCAAACCATTGAATAAACACCAGTAAAGAAAAAGAAAACAAAAGAACCGATATCATCAAAAAAAAAAAATCTTAACAATTACGGCCTGTGAACAAAGTAGCACATTCATCAAATCAGCATTCAAAGAAAACGTTTGCTTACAAAGGATTCCACCTCCCACGAACTTTTACTCCCGAATTGGGCTCATTTGGATTCTGCGAAGTCGGAGCAAATTAAAAACAAACATAATCTAAAAAAAACGTAAAATTGTCCTCCCAACTGTGCCCACGCAAACTACACTGGCTCACTTGAACAGCCACAAAGCACAAAATTCAAACTTTCTTCTTTCCCACCCATTTATCTTTCTCCTTTTTTCTCGACAACCAAACAGAAGCACAAGAAAACCGAACACAACCCAGATGCCAGAACTAAAAACCCAGAAGAAAAACAACCCGAAAGTCTGAAAATTGACGAGTTTTAGAGAGAGAGAGAGAGGAAGTAGAGAGAGAACACTCACCAGAGTCGCAGACTAAGATTCTATACCTTTTCTGATATTATATAATAAATATATATATATAAATAAACCGAAAAGAAAAAAAAATAAAATTTAAGGTGAAGTACGATTTAAAAGATATTATTATTATTATTATTATTATTATATTTCGATTGAATATGAACGGATTTTCTGATGTGTATTCTTCTTCTTCCGTACTTTAAGTAGGATATTTAGTGAGAGTGAGAGTAAGAGTTAGATTTAGTGTACTTTCGGACTTCAAATTTCTTTTGGTTTCTATTCATTTTCTTTCTTCTTTCCATCTTTCTTCATAGTGAAGTCAAACTGTCTCTCACCGGTCACCGGTCACCACATCCATCCCCATGACTCTCATGACCATGTTCTATGTTACATCCCCCATCCTTCACCATCAACATTAATCATAAACCCTAACTTTCATGAGTTTTGTCTCAACCTAAAACAAATTTAAAAAAAAAAAGGTTTGGCTATAAGCTCAAGCTTTTCTGTCATTGGATCGGAATATTATGACATTTTTTTTTATGGATCCCATTCCAAAAGTGTTAAGAATCCAAATCTAACGGTGGTAAAAACTCGAGCTACTATAAAGCTGGCGGTTTAGTTTAAAAGTTTCGAGATTATATAAGCTCAGCTTTCTGGCCATTAGATCGACATTCGACATCTTTCAGAATCATATTTCAAAAAATGATGTCAAATCTAACGGCCAAAACTCGTTTATGTCGAGCTTACTATAACTCTTCCCAAAAAAAAAAAGGTTTTGGTCAAAAGCTCGGAATATATTCGCCTATTGGGACTAATATTCTGGCATCTTTTTTGTGGACTCCACTTCAAAAAATGATAAGAATCCAAATCTAACAGTAAAAAACTCGAGCTTACTATAGCTCTTCCAAAAAAAAATTACCAAAATAATGTTTAAAGTAGTACGCCAGGATCTTGGAATACACATCATAAATTTGTGTAAATTAAAATCATAATCATTGACTACAGCTTTAACTTTTTTTTAAAAATCCAAAACCGTAGTCAATTACTCTGGCTTTAACTTAAAAGAAAATTCAAAGTCGTAGTCACTGTCTATTGCTTTAATGATGTGTATTCTAACATGATCCAGCCGCACTAGTTTGAACATTATTTTGATTTTCAAACTATTTTGATAATTTTTTTTTTAAAAAATTTTTGTATTAGTTTGAGAAAAAACTCAACTTTCATTCTATCCAAACACCTTTTTTTTTCTTTATTTTTTGTATTTGGGCTTTATTTTATTTTATTTTTTCTCTTAAGCCTAATTTTTTAAATTCAGTAACGCACACCCCTAAGTCTAGATTCAAAATTTGGTAGTACCTAATTAGTACCCCTGAACAACAATAATAAAATATATATATATAATTATAGGTCTTTCTAATAAATCAAATACGATAATCAATAATATATAAGATTCAAAGCTATTTCAACGGTCTTTAAAACTTGACTTAAATGGTAAAGGGATGAGGTTACGGGATATCCCAAGATCGAATCATTGTAAGAATAAAGTACTATAACGTGACATGCAAAATTAATAGAAATAAAAAAAAAAGGTCTATCTCTGCATGCTTAGTTAACCAAAACTCCCAATTATTCATTCTAGGGATCATGGAAATGAGCTAAAAAAAACCCCTAATTATTCATAACAATTATAGGTCTTTCTAATAAATCAAACAAGACAGTTAATAACATATAAGATTCAAAGCTATTTCAACAACCTTTGAGGCTCGACTCAAATGGTAAAAAGGATGAGGTTACGGAATATCCCAAGCTCGAATCATTGCAAGAACAAAGTATTATAACGTCGTGACATGCAAAGTGAATAGAAGTTAAAAAAAAAAGTCTTTCTCATCATGTTTGGTCAACCAAAACCCCCAATTATTCATTCTAGGGATCATGGAAATGAGCTAGAAGAAAGCCCTAATTATTCATAACAATTATAGGTCTTTCCAATAAATCAAACAAGAAAATTAATAACATATAAGATTCAAAGTTATTTCAATAGCCTTTGAGGCCTGCTCAAATGATAAAAGGGATGAGGTTACGGAATATCCCAAGCTCGAATCATTGCAAAAACAAAGTATTATAACATCGTGACATACAAAGTGAATAGAAGTTAAAAAAAAAGTCTTTCTCATCATGTTTGGTGAACCAAAACCCCCAATTATTCATTCTAGGGATCATGGAAATGAGCTAGAAGAAACCCCTAATTATTCATAACAATTATAGGTCTTTCTAATAAATCAAACAAGACAGTTAATAACATATAAGATTCCAAGCTATTTCAATAGCCTTTGAGGCCCAACTCAAATGGTAAAAGGGATGAGGTTATGGAATGTCTCAAACTCGAATCATTGCAAGAACAAAGTATTAAAACGTCGTGACATGCAAAATTAATAGAGGTTAAAAAAAAAAAAGTCTTTCTCGGCATGCTTGGTGAACCAAAACCCCCAATTATTCATTCTAGGGATCATGGAAATGAGCTAGAAGAAACCCCTAATTAATCATAACAATTATAGGTCTTTCTAATAAATCAAACAAGACAGTTAATAACATATAAGATTCAAAGCTATTTCAATAGCCTTTGAGGCTTGCTCAAATGATAACAGGGATGAGGTTACGGAATATCCCAAGCTCGAATCATTGCAAGAACAAAGTATTATAACGTCGTGACATGCAAAGTGAATAGAAGTTAAAAAAAAAAAAAAAAAGTCTTTCTCGACATGTTTGGTCAACCAAAACCCCCAATTATTCATTCTAGGGATCATGGAAATGAGCTAGAAGAAACCCCTAATTATTCATAACAATTATAGGTCTTTCTAATAAATCAAACAAGACAATTATCAATATATAAGATTCAAAGTTATCAATAGCCTTGAGGCTCCGTTTAAATGATAAAAGTGGGATGTGAGGTTACGAATATCCCAAGCTCAATCATTGCAAGAACAAAGTATTATAACGTCGTGACATGCAAAGTGAATAGAAGTTAAAAAAAAAAAAAAAGTCTTTCCCGACATGTTTGGTCAACCAAAACCCCAATTATTCATTCTAGGATCATGAGGGTATGAGGCTAGAAGAAACCCCACTATTCAGAATAATTATAGGTCTTTCTAATAAATCAAACAAGACAGTTAATAACATATAAGATTCCAAACTATTTCAATAGCCTTTGAGGTCCGCTCAAATGATAAAAGGGATGAGGTTACGGAATATTAAAACGTAGTGACATGCAAAATGAATAGAGGTTAAAAAAAAAGTCTTTGTCGACATGTTTGGTGAACCAAAACCCCCAATTATTCATTCTAGGGATCATGGAAATGTATATGCTGTTGTTGTAGATTGATCAATGAAGTAGAAGAAATTCATAACAATTATGCTAGAAAATTTTGCAAGATTATTTTGTTAAGATGATAAACATTGTTTTTGTTAGAAATGGCTGCAATTACAATAAATTCAATATAAAATTAGAAATCAGAGTAAGAGTTTAGAACATAGCCTGCAAGCCGATGGAGTGGAATTGGTTTTGTTTCCTTGAAAAGCAATGTCTCCCTCTTCTTTTGTAAGATCTGATGATTTTGAATTGAGAAGTAAGACAAATTAACCTGTTCAATAGAAACAGAAAAAAAATAATAATAATCATATTTTTAAAGAAATATATGTATATATAAAACTTATCCAAATCTGGTCTTATCAAAGTGTAAACTTCACTCTTGTTTCTAAATTATGATCAAATTTTGATTATTAGGGTTTTGAGTTCAATTATGAGTTTGCATTTGATTATTAGCTAATTAGCAGGCAATGATCAACATCTTTACCTAGAGATGTGTCTTGAATAGGGTTTTTTATTGGGTTTATAAGTTTTGTTTTATATTAAAGAATTAGTAGTTAAATACATATCAATCAATTAATAACAATAATAATAATAATAATAATAATAATAATAATAATAATATGACTTAATAATTTGCTCAACTTGCAATGAGGTGATGTAAAGATGCCAAAACACAATCCCAATGCAATCCTATTGGATATCTATTTAATTGCACTTATTAATTACTTAAATGGTGAAATGACAGTTTTATATGTGGATAAAGAGGAGCGTATTTTTAGCCTCTTTCTCTTAAATAAGGAAATAAGGAGGGATGATTTTTTTGGTATGAAATCACTATTTTACTTGCCTTTTTTTTTTGGGTATGAAATTGTGACGTCCCAAACCCGGGGTGTCCGTTGACTACCCGTCAACCCGTGGAAATCTACATGTCTCACGTCATGAGGCACGTACATGTGTAAAACAACCCAATAGGGTCCGCACATCCATACAACCTAAATATAAATTTTATACAAAAGGGAATTTATTTACAATTGTAATTAATTACAATCTACACAAAACTGGGTTTCGCCTCGTAATTTTGCAAAGAATAAAATACAAGATAAGGCCGATTTGGCTTTCTTCTCTAAGGTCCTTATTTCCATCCCCATCACGCGCCTTCAAGACTAAAGGTCCTGCGACGGTGAGCAAAGCCCAAAGAGGAATTCCTACTTGCCATTTCCACCTAAGTGCAATGCAATGACACACCAAATGATACAAATACATGCTAATATATCACTCATGCATATATTAACAAATTTAAATCCTAAAACATCATGTTATTTAGTTTATATTAATAACATAAACTTAGCTCACATACTATAGTAATAATCCTATTGCTCTTCTCGAATGTACCACAATTTCATCGATCAACATGTTATTCACCCACAGAACAACACACATCACACAATCACACAAATTCGTGGACTCCGTCCAAACCACACCAAGGATTTAATTCATTCGGTCCAAATTCGAACCAAGTCAACGGCCATCCAAGCTCAACAAATCCTCATCCATATAGCCCTTTAAGCAAAAGTAAAACAAGTAGGAGAAAAACCCCCTACCTTCCCTGAGTTTGCTCGAAACTCCCCAACCGGCACCCACGTGTAGTCCTGCCATGGGAGCAACTTTTGCTCCTTGCCCGGAAGCCAATCTGTCCGATCGGGTCGGGGGAATTTTTGTAGAGAAGGCAGAGCTCTCTCCTCAAAAAAAAAAATCCCACACTTTCCCTCTCTCTTCCGTTTGCTCTCTTTTCCCCTCTCTCTTCCTCTCCCAATCCATTTGGTCAAGATTGGGATAAGAGAAAAGTCTTCTCAATGCCACATGTCAAATTCCTATTGGTTGAGAGGATTACACCTTATCCTCTTATCCAACCACTTTAGATTTCCCTCTAATGGCATCATGCCATGTGTCACCTATGACCCAAACTTAAGCTCAAGTTTGACTCTCCCATAGCTTGACACATGGCGCCTCTTGGGCCACTCATGCGCCAAGGTCCCGCACTCCCTCTACATGCTCAGAAAAACGTGAAATCCCGACCGTCGTAATTCAACGAAATTTGACGTGGTAGCTAGATTTCGCGAGACGATTCAAACGGTGAAGTCCGTTTCGTCATCCGAGATCTAGAAAAATTCTGGATTTTTGATCGAAATTACCATTTTATCCTTTATTAGGAAATTAGGATTTTCCGGGGTCTCACAGAAATCACCATTTTATATATCTTTTTTTCATTTTCCTTTTCAATCACAAAAATTTGGAATTTTTAATTTGTTTTTAATGTTTTTGTCATCGTCTTATGCATAGTGTTTTTATCGTCGTCCTATATGGCATGTAGGTTGTGTCATTTTAGTATGACATATTGATTTTCGTTGTCTTGTTGTGGAACTTTCTTATGTGTGGGTTATTCGAATGGTAAGATAGATTCAATTAGGTAGAAACATCAAGTAAAATCATAGTTGTCAATATATTGCAGAATTTGTGTCATATGTATTTTAATCATCATAGAATTATCAAATGTGTGTAAGCTTTGAGCCGATTCATTGTGCTATTAACCTGGATACTTCGCCATCTAAAGTTTTTAGTGAATTTGATTATGTGTTTTTATTGAATGTATTACTAGTTTAAATCAATAAAATTATTCTCCTTTCAGAAAAAAGAAAAAGAAGCATATTTGGAATAATACAACTTTATCCATTTAAATATATATATTAATAGTAAAAAAATAATATTTAGAAAATTAAGGTTTGTTTGGTTTCTATTTTTTAAAACTGTTCTTAAGAGCATTTTTTATAACATGGAAAACACTATTTTGGTGTTCTCTGAAATCTATTTTTGTTCTTTAAATTTAGTGTTTTATGTGTTTTTCGTATTTTTCAGAACCAAAAAAAAAAAAAAAAGAACCAAATGTGTTTTCCTTGTTCTCATTATTTTTCAAAAACAAAAATGCTTTCAAAAAACGTTAACTAAACATGTCTCACACATTCCTCTTATTGTAGTTTTTATAATATATCTTATCATCTCCTCTAATTGTGTATTTATAATATATCTACAATTAGAAAATGAGAATAAGATATCAATAAGATTATATTTTATCCAACCCTGGCCTCCTTTTTCTCTCAACTTTCTCTCTTAATTGCTTATCTTCTTTAAACAATGAGCGGTGATTTTTGAACATTTTTGGCTTGAAACCATTCCTTTATAGCTCTTTCTATCAATCTATTCCTTAAAAAAAGTGGTTACTTAGATATAAGTTTTATCTTTTTTTTTTTGTGATTTCGTATTTTTGTTGTGGCGTTTGGTTTTGTGTCGTCTTATTACAACGTTTTGTTTTTCGTCATCTTGTTGAGAATTTTTATTTGTGTGGACAATTCAAACATGCAAAGCATATTCGATTAGACAAAGATAACAAATCAAATTTTGGTTACGATCAGTATGTTATAGAACTGAAGTCATAGGTATTCTAGTTATTATAATATAATTATCAAAATTTTAAGCTTTGAGCCGATTTATTATGTTATTAACTTGGGCAATATTTCATCATCTAGTTTTTAACGAATTTATATTTGTGTTTCTATCAATATATTCCTAGTTTTAATCAATAGAATTATTTTCTTTAAAAAAAGATTATATTTTACCATGGTGTTATTTGAAGTATTTGTAATAAAAGTATTTTTTTTAAATATATATTTTTAAGAGAATCATTTATAAAGTATTTTGTGAAAAGAATATATATATATTAAATATTTTAAACTTTGTCAAATATATATATATTTTTAATACTTTTTAAACTAAAGACATTCCCTTAAGTGATTTCTGATAATAAATAAACTGAAATCTTTGATTTTTATTCTTCAACTTTCTATAATTTCAGTGAACATGTCTTGGATTATGGCAATAATGACACACAACTCCTCATAAAGGTTCATGTTAGTTATAGAAGCATATTTAACTCAAATAAACATTTGAAAATCCAAAAAATACCTGAAAAATAGGATCTTGCAAGAAAAAAGACCACCTCTCCATATAAAATTTTTTACTAGATAAAATTTGGCCCAAAAAACCATAAACCACCTCTGGATCTTGAAGAAATCCAGGCGAAAAACACGAAACCCTAGAAAAACTAGGTTGTTGGACACAAAATCCTTTGAAAATCATTGTTGTAGGCCTCGAATAGGAGAGGACTAAGAAGCTTGGTCAACAAGAGACGATGTCAGAGGAGGAGGTTGGTCGTTGACAGTGGCTGCACGTGCCCCCATGCGTAGCCCATGTGCGGCATGTGTGATACAGACTAAAAACATAAGATTGATGTGTGTGCTTCATACGTTGTGTTTCTGACCACTGGACTTGATGGCGGAGGTTGTCAGCAGTCGATGATGCTTCCTAGAGGGGTGGTGTCACTCCATGCTCCCTCTAACTATGTGTTAAAAAAAAAAAAACTACACCACTTCCCCTATTCTGCAATCCGAGCTTTTCTTGAATTCCTTCCTAATTTTGGCTCAAATCTAAACCATAGGCTCTAATACCATTTGTTATAACTACGGAAGCTTTGATGCACACGAATATCAATTAAAGAACACATAGATAAGGAAATTAACATACATGTGCATAAGGGTTTTAACACGGTTCAGTAAATCATGCCTACATCCATGGATGAGGAAAGTTATAGGATAATTCGTATTTGTTACATTAGGTTTCCTTGTATAATAAGGAAAGTTGTTAGAAATATCCCTATAAATATTCTAGGCCATGAGGAGAAAATTTATGAGAAAGATAGGCTTGTAAAGCTTATATGATGTGTGTAGAGATGTAAGGATTTGAGGATTGAGAGTTTTGTGAGGTATTTTCTCGGTATCGTGGGCATCCTATGATTTTGTTATTTTGTGATTTTTTTTCTAATCATCTCAATATGCTAACACTCCAATCTTGTACTTTGTATTTTCAAGAAATGTAGAAAGATTTTCTCTCATCCATGAATGTATGCATGATTAGCTCATTGAAATGTGATCCAAGGTGGAGATTGTTAGAATGTCTCAAATTCCTATTTAGAATTGATTCATTTTTGTAAAGAATATTTATAGGGATATTCTTAACAACTTTCCTTATTATATAAGGAAACCTAATATAACAAATATGAATTATTCTATACAATATTCTTTACAAAAAATAAAGGAAAAATACTATTTAAATATAAAATACAAAACGACGTCGTTTTGTACTAAAGGAAGAACCAAACCAAGTGAGCCAAAACAACGTGGTTTTGTGGCCATTTTAATGTTTTAAACAACATCGTTTTAAACAACCCCGTCTACATCATCTTCCTTGACCAGGAGACCAAGAGACCAAGATCTCTCTACCAAAAACTATGGAATTCAGAGGTAGCGGAAAAGAAGCTCTACACTCTCGTTGTTCATCGACTGTGGTCTTTGTAACCCCATTGAGAAGTTTCTAAGGAAGCCGGGGCTTGTGCTATCATTATATCGGAATTGAATTCCCAGACATCTTGAGGCTAGATCAAGCGAGGAATCTCAATTCCATTGACTGGGAGAGCGTGGTTAGGTTGCTCTTATACTTCTAGTCTCCGAATCGCTTCTGGGTATGAACCTAGCAAAGCAAGGACCTGTGAAAACAAAACAATGTGCCATGGCAGGTGCCTATCACTTCTTCCATGCTTTCTAAGTAAGTTGTAGAATAGAGAGCAGAATCAATTCTCTTTTTCAAGAGTATATTTTTCAAATCCCTTCACAAGTATCCTTCCTTATTTATGAAGGAGGAGGATGGTCAACTTTTTATGGAAAGTGGGTAATTTGTTTCCGAAATGGAAGGGGGGAGGTGCTTCATTTGCGCGTCAACCATTTTTCCCTGTGGATAGCCAAGTTATCCTAATCTTTCGCCTCAAGAATCGTTTGATCATCTTAAGGATGATTACGTTCGTGATTCGTGGGAGGATGTGTTTTCGAGCTGCGAGGGATCAGCTGGGAAATTATTGGCTGACCATCTTCTTAGAGACGGCAACCGGCTATGAGAGGATGTGCGCGGGCAATAAATCGCTGTGATCGGCTAGTCCCCGAGCCGAGATTCGGGCCGTGGTTAGGATCTGTATTCGTGTGAGGATATTTGGGCTTGGCCTATGGGCTTTGATCTGCATGGGCCTTCTACACAAGGGTGTTGGGCCAAAGGCCATGGTACCTACAATACCCCCATTTTTCCGGCTAGAGATCAGTTTTCCCCTGCTGGAAAAATATCGTATTCTTGACCTGTTATGTTGGGAACAGGGGACTGTTAATGCTTATGTGTTCTAATGCGCGCGTTACCGAGGGGTTTTCTATTTTTTGTAACAAATTTAATGCGGCCTTTTGGGGTCTCCCACAGGTTCGAAACCCTTATAAAAGGCTATAAGGTGATGGATTCTTTTATGCTACTAGTTGGTTTTGAGTTTTTGATGGGTATGTATGGCTAGATGTTGTCGGTACCGTGCTTTTCCGATTGCTCCTGGGTTGAATGTGATGTTGATAGGGATCAACCGGATGCTACCTGGAACATGCTAGAGTACGCTAATTTGCTTTTGGAGGGATATTTTCAAGCCTTATATACCCCCTTATATGTCCTTTCTCTTTGGCATTGTTGAAAGGCGTTGTGATCATATTGTCGTAGAAAGGGTTATCCGTGGCCGGGAATTTTCCTTTTTCATATCTTCTTTCTTAGCCTTTTCTTCGACTTTTTCCTCTTTCTTAGGCTTTTTCTTCCACTTTCTCTTCTTTCTTTTTCTTCCACTTTTTCCTCTTTCTTAGGCTCTGTTTTCAGACCTACTGGGTTATGTAATTGTCTTAGGCTCTGTTTTCAGCCCTACTAGGTTATGTAATTGTTGAAGTATGATGGCTTGGTTGTAAATGCCTTTTGGTGTAATTAATGAAATTGTGTTTCTTGAAATTTTTGTGTTTTTGCTCACATTATTTTTCTCTCAGATTTCGGTTAACTCCGTTTAACGTGGACTAACTCCTGGGGACAAGGTTGTGGTGCTTGATGAATTCTAGAATGGATCGGCCCTTTATGATGCCCGACCGACCTAGTCATCGTTTCGACCCAAGCCCGTCCATTGGGGAAGCACAAGGGCCCTAAACCAGTGGGCTCACTTATTTAGACCACACTTTACTCATGCCCTACGTTTTGAAGCATCGCCAAGATTCAAATCTTTTAGAGGGGCGATGAGTCAACGACGCATTTTATGCACCTATAGGTGCTAGACGCCTGATACTTAGGGAGTCATAATTGGATCCCACCAGTTCTCATCGTGTTTACCTAATTTTCTTGTTTCATTTCCACTCAAGGACTTCTGCTGATACTCCGGTATAACGTTGCATGTTTTTAGATTTGTCTTTCCAAGTGTTTGTTTTCCCCTATCTTCCAGGTAAGCTTTGTTTTTATTATGGGTACGTTAGATTCCAGTTTCCGATATGTTTCCGACGATAGGATCGTAGGAGGGTGTTTTCAGGACATGCTAGAACTGGGGGGGGGGGGGGTGGGTGGTGGTTTCCCAGGTTTGGTAGGTTCATGAACGTTCTTGCCCATTATGGCATGGAACTGATTCCCCTTTCCCTTCTCCTTTTGTTATTGTCTGCTTGCAGTATGGCGAGAGGTCAAGAAGAGATTTCACTAGTCATGCTGAGCGCAGAAGAGGGCATGGTAGGGATACGCCTTCTGCAAGCAGCATCATCTCCTCTTTGTCCATGGAGGAGTTGAAGTCTTTCTGTCAAATCCCTAGCAATGTTGATTTTGAGTTTCCGGACGGTCCGGCCGAATCCACTATCGACGAGGAAGACAATGTAGTATATTTTACCCGGGAGTACTCAGAATTGGCTTGCTTCCATTTCATCTATAGTGTTAATTCCTATACTGAGCGCCTCGCTTCTTATCCATCCAAAGTTATTTGATCTCACCGTGCAAAGGTGTCAACCTCTCTTACCAATTGTACATTTCGTTGCTAGATGTTTTCTTTATTTATACATTGAAGTTGGGACACGGAGGCTAGCTATCCATGTCCCGCAGTCTTGGTTGTAATTCTGTTTCGATTCTCTTCCGACCATTAAGATCGAGGCGAAGGGCATGATCTTGGTTAGAGGACGGTGAGACCCCGGCTCCCCGACCTCCTCCCCGCTACTTTTAACTAATCAATGTCATTCCCAGGTGTGTTCAAGTTGTAGGACCTGTATGTCGGTGCATTTTTACACGTCTATCCTTTATGTTCACGTATTTTATTATTATATTTTTTTTTTTTTGCAAGGAAAAATCGGAGGGGTCGACTAAAATTGGGTGGAGAAAGCCAACTTCAAGAAAATTAAAAAATTGGTAGAGATTTCTGAGCTGGAACGTCATCATGAAATTCTCTTAACTGCAAAGAATCTTCGTGAGTTGAGTCGCAACCATCTCCCTACATTATTCTAGTTATTCCACACCCTCTTCTCGTAGAAATAGTGGAGGAAGAGCATTATGTTATTGCTGATCTCCTAAATTTAGCCCCACACCATTCTCACTAAGACCTCCGAGACCGAAGACGGTCAGGTCAAGAACTAGTGATTAGTACTCACTTCGGCAACCTTCTTGGCTAGTTAAGGATTCGCCTGTCCCCTAAGCATCTAAGAAGGACAATAGGGGTAGCCGTTTCGAGCGTCTCCCTTTTGCGAAAAAGGGTTCTCGTCCTACCCCCCAAGCATTTAAGAAGGGTAGGCGGGTATCCAAAAGGCCAAAGGCGCCCTCGGGAGCTGGTGGAAGATTTGTCCCTTGCTCTCTCTAATATCTAAATCACAGCCAAGGCGCTCGCATGCGCCTGTGCCTGTCTCCTGTGCCATGTTCAGTTTGCTGTGGTCATACAATCAGTTGTATCGTGGACCTCAAGACTCAAACATATGAGCTCATCCGCTACAAAACTGCTTTTTTTTTTTTTTCACACAAATTTTATTCCAAATGCATCGAAAACCACTCCAAAAAAATATTATTATTTTTTTTATTTTCCAGTAAACCAAATAAATTTATAAAAAAAAATTTTATTTAATTTTTTTTTCCAGTTTTACACACTGTAAAACCTTAGAAAAAATTTCTTCACATCATTTTTTTCATTTTTTTTTTCATTTAATTCTGGACCATTTTGTCCAAAATTTCTCGAACACCTAAGGTTATATTTTCTCGACCCTAGTGTTGAACATCTTTCCTATGCTATTCACCAAGCATACAATTTCAATCACAATTCATACAACATTCACAACAATCACACAATCACATAAAACACAATGCATGTAGTGTTCTAATCCTGTCCCGTGATTGTCTAGGTAATCATATACCTATACCCTAATGTTCAAGCTATCAAACATGATGCCCACAACCCACACTCATGGCCTAAGCTCAAGTCCCTCAATCCCTAGGTTTCCATTTACCTAAGTTTACACCCACTAAGCTCCCAAGGTAATCGCGACCTTAAATTGATATTTGCCGCGACGCCTAAACCCGGTGGGCCCGCTGACACCCGTCAACCCGCTAATATTTTATGGATGCCTGCAACTGACACCACCATGATAACGTGAGTCTCCCAGCACGGAGCTCTACTCAAGGTACAAACCTGTCCCAACAAGTTTACAATGACCACACAGGGTCCATATACAATTAAAATGAGTAAAAATGGCCACTTGGGCCCATGCATCAATACTCATCAATATATCCCAACCAACTATGTTACATGGTTCAAGAGTTAGTAATTTACTCTTCATACAAACATATATTAACATTCACAATTCTAATACATGTTATACAACAACATCAAAGTCACAAGTCTGCTTTCTTCTATCGCGGCCTCTAATGAGTGCCCGTCCCGCGCATACTCCCGCACCAAATAGTGATCCCTCGATTGTAAGGAGCAAAGCCCGCAGTGATAATTTCTACATGGGTTACTCCCCACCCAAGTTGGGTACGCATGGCAAACAATCATATTCAAGCAATTTCATTAACCTACTCGAATGTCTACATGCCCAAACCCATGTCTCGAGTCCTCACCGACTCCCTCACACATGCCTAAGCCAATATGAGAGTAAAAATACAATTTTTCACAACAAAAGCTTTTTATTCCTCAAAACTTACTACCGAGTTTCGGTAAAAATATTAGACTACCCTCCGAGGTGAATTGCTGGATAACTCTCCGAAATAGTCATGGTCCTCATCCGAAGTGATCTGTTGAACGTCCCTCCAAGGCAATTCCTCTAAAAATCTTCCGTCAAATTCCTTTCACAAACATTTCATTTTGCTTCATTTCATGTCATGATTCACCTAATATTCTGTGGTGCCTCAAGCATATGGAATCATGATGTCAATCCCAAAACCTTCATGCTAATATATTAACATGCATATATATTAACATAATTAAATCACATAAATCATGTTATAAATTCACCATCACACCAAAATTAGCTCACATAGTTAATATTCAACAAACACGAGCAATTCATTTTGAATCACTCAAACACATTTTCACACCAAAATTTGTCACTATTCACGTGAACAAATGAAACCCCTCTTGACACTATTCACGACCATACAAATAGGAATTTTTCTCCACCTTGCTCAAAGCTTCTTTGAGACCGAATTTTACGGCTAAAACAAGCCTCGTGAACATTCATAACCATTTACATGGCTCTTAGCCAAAGATTAATGCAAGTAGGAAAGATCCTCACTCTTAGAGTTGTCGAACTCCACCAAATCGGTGTCCACGTGTAGCTCCTCGCCACGATCGACTCGCTTCGTCCGTCGAAAAACCGAAGGTCCGAATGGCCGGAAATCTAGAGAGAAGGGGCTCTCTCTCTCTCTCTAAAACTCAAATCTCACGCTCACTGTAAAAACCGTTCTAGCCACTGCCCATTTTGCCTCTAAATGAAGAAGATGACACTGTTCATCTTTTGTCTTATTATCATTAAACTTTCATTTAATTCCCATCATGTCCTTTCTTCTAGATTTTTGACACTTGACACTATCTAGGCCGTCCATTTCCATCATCTCTTTAATCTTGCAACATGTGTCACAAGAGTACATGTAATAGCACTTTGTCACATCACATGTTCCTCAAACCTGTTTTAAGAACCGACACCCTGGTCTTAAAACGTGAAATTCCGACTGTCTCAGAATTTGACAAAATTCGACATGGTAGCTAGATTTCGCGAGAGGATTCCAACGGTGAAATCCGTTTCGTCATCCGAGATCTAGAAAAATTTTGAATTTTTACCAAAATGACCGTTTTACCCTTTTTCAGAAAGTTGGAATTTTCTCGGGTCTTACAGAAGGTGCCTAGTAGATTATCAATCGTTGGAGGCCGTTTAACCAGGGCGAATCCCCGGCTGCCCATATGCAACAGCTATATCCAGCACTACTTTGGATGCTTGTAGTTGTGCGGGCCGAGGGGAAAGGCGAAGAATATGCCGTCTTAGTCCTTGCCTATGCTTGTAAGGACGAACTCAATCAGGTGGTTGAAGACAGAATGTTAATACATAACTGCAACTTCGTTCAATTGACGAAGAGCTATAGTAAGCTAGAGCTTATATAAGCTCAAGCTTTTCAGCCATTAGATCGAAATATTCTGACATCTTATTTGTAGATCCTATTTAAAAAAATGATAAGAATCCAGGATCACTCAGAAAACTCAAGTTTATATAAGCTCTGAGCCACTATAGCTCTTCAAAAAAAAAGGGTTTGGTCAAAAGCTCGAAGCAATGCTCGAAGCCTTTAGCCATTAGATCGGGAATATTCCCGACATCTTTTTGCCACTCCACTCAAAAAATGATGTTAATCCAAATCTAATTGCGAAAACTCGAGCCTATTATACTCTTCAAAAAAAAATTACCAAAATAATGCCTAAAAAGAAGAGATGTCGTGACTGGAATACACAACAGAAATTTGTGTAAGTTAAAAACATTATCATTGGATCACTTAATTTTAATCCTTCTTTTTAAAACTAACCTAGAAAGCCAATGACTCTGGCTTTAACTTAAAAGAAAATTCAAAGTCGTAGTCATTGTCTATTGCTTTAATGATGTGTATTCTAATACGACTCACCAAGCATCAGCTTTCAACATTTATTTCGATTTTCAAACTATTTTACAATTTTTTTAAAATTTTGTATTAGTTTGAGAAAAACTCAACTTTCATTCTATCCAAACACCTTTTTTTTTTTTTTTTTTTGTATTTGGGCTTTATTTTATTTTATTTTTTTTCTTAAGCCTAACTTTTTAAATTCAGTAACGCACACCCCTAAGTCTAGATTCAAAATTTGGTAGTACCCCACTAGTACCCTAAGAACAACAATAATAAAAAATATATATAATGAGAATCTTCTAATAAATCAAAAAAGACAGTTAATAACATATAAGATTCAAAGCTATTTCAACAACTTTTGAGGCCCGACTCAAATGGTAAAAGGGATGAGGTTACAAAATATCTCAAACTCGAATCATTGCAAGAACAAAGTCTTATAACGTCTTGACATACAAAGTGAATAGAAGTTAAAAAAATAGTCTCTCTCAGCATGTTTGGTCAACCAAAACCCCAAATTATTCATTCTAGGGATCATGGAAATGAGCTAGAAGAAACCCTCATTATTCATAACAATTATAGCCTTCTTAATAAATCAAACAAGACGCTTAATAACATATAAGATCTGGGTTATTTCAATAGCCTTTGAGGCTTGCTCAAATGATAAAAGGGATGAGGTTACGGAATATAACAAACTCGAATCATTGCAAAAACAAAGTATTATAACGTCGTGACATACAAAATGAATAGAAGTTAAAAAAAAAGTCTTTCTCATCATGTTTGGTGAACCAAAACCCCTAATTATTCATTCTAGGGATCATGGAAATGTATATTTGTTGTTGTAGATTGATCAATGAAGTAGAAGAAATTCATAACAATTATGCTAGAAAATTTTGCAAGATTATTTTGTTAAGATGATAAACATTGTTTTTGTTAGAAATGGCTGCAATTACAATAAATTCAATATAAAATTAGAAATCAGAGTAAGAGTTTAGAACATAGCCTGCAAGCCGATTGAATGGAATTGCTTTGCTTCCTTCAAAGCATTGTTCCCCTTTCTTTGTAAGATCTGATGATTTTGAATTGAGAAGTAAGACAAATTAACGTGTTCAATAGAAACAGAAAAAAAAATAATAATAATCATATTTTTAAAGAAATATATGTATATATAAAACTTTTACTTGTCTATCCAAATCTGGTCTTATCAAAGTGTAAACTTCACTCTTGTTTCTATATTATGATCAAATTTGGATTATTAGGGTTTTGAGTTCAATTATGAGTTTGCATTTGATTATTAGCTAATTAGCAGGCAATGATCAACATCTTTACTTCTAGAGATGTACTAGCCAGTTTTTATTCGGTTTATAAGTTTTGTTTTATATTAAAGTCATTAGTAGTTAAATACATAACAATAAATTAATAACAATAATAATAATAATAATAATCTAATATGACTTAATAATTTGCTCAACTTGCAATGAGGTGATGTAAAGATGCCAAAACACAATCCCAATGCAATCCTATTGGATATCTATTTAATTGCACTTATTAATTACTTAAATGGTAAAATGACAGTTTTACACGTGGATAAAGGGAAGCATATTTTTAGCCTCTTTCCCTTAAATAAGGAGGGATGATTTTTTTGGTATGAAATCATCATTTTACAGATCTTTTTTTTTTTTGGGGTATGAAATCACCATTTTACATATCTTTTTTTCATTTTCTTTTTCAATCACAAAAATTTGGATTTTTAATTTATTTTATCATTTTGTCATTGTCTTGCATAGTGTTTTTATCGTCGTTCTATATGGTATATAGTTTGTGTCATCTTAGTATGATATATTGGATTTCGTCGTCTTGGTATGGTACTTTCTTGTGTGTGGGTGATTAGAACGGTATGACAGATTCGATTAGGTAGAGACATCAAGTAAAATCATGGTCGTCAATATATTGCAGAATTGGAGTCATATGCATTCTAGTCATCATAGAATTATCAAATTTGTAAGCTTTGAGCCGATTCATTGTGCTATTAACCTGGATACTTCGTCCTCTAAAGTTTTTAGTGAGTTTGATTTTGTGTTTTTGTCGAATGTACTAATAGTTTAAATCAATAAAATTATTCTCCTTTCAAAAGAAAAAGAAGCATATTTGGAATAATACAACTTATCCATTTAAATATATATATATATATTAATAGTAAAAAAATAGAGAAAAATAATATTTAGAAAATTAGGGTTTGTTTGGTTTCTATTTTTTAAAATTGTTCTTGAGAGCATTTTTTAAAACACAGAAAATACTATTTTGGTGTTCTTTGAAATCTATTTTTGTTCTTTGAATTTAGTGTTTTATGTGTTTTTCGTATTTTTTAGAAACAAAAAAAAAAAAAACCAAATGTGTTTTCCTTGTTCTCATTATTTTTCAAAACAAAAAACAGTTTTCAAAAACGTTAACCAAACATGTCCTTATTATCATCTCCTCTTATTGTAGTTTTTATAATATATCTTATCATCCTCCTCTAATTGTAGTATTTATAATATATTCATTAATTAGAAATGAATTAGCACATCAATAAGATTATATTTTATCCAACCCTGGCCTCCTTTTTCTCTCAACTTTCTCTCTTAATTGCTTATCTTCTTTAAACAATGAGCGGTGATTTTGGACATTTTTTGGCCAAATCAATTTCTCTTTATGATTTAGTTTCTATCAATCTATTCCTTAAAAAAAGTAGTTACTTAGATATAAGTTTTATCTTGTTTTTTTTTGTGATTTCGTATTTTTGTTGTGGCGTTTGGTTTTGTGGCGCTATTACAATGTTTGTTTTTTACTGCCTCAAAGGAGAGTAATTTTTATTCAGGACAATTTAGACATGCAAAGCATATTCGATTAGACAAAGACAATAAATCAAATTTTGGTCACGATCAGTATGTTATAAAACTGAAGTTATAGGTATTCTAGTTAGTATAATATAATTATCAAATTTTAGATTGAAATGATTTATTACATGTTATTAATCGCAATATTTCATCATCTAGTTTTTAAATCTAATTTATATTTGTGTTTCTATCGATATATTCCTAGTTTTAATCAATAAAATTATTTTCTTTAAAAAAAAGATTATATTTTACCATGGTGTTATTTGAAGTATTTGTAAAGATTATATAAGGAAACCTAATATAAAAATATGAATTATTCTATACAATATTCTTACAAAAATAAAGGAAAAATACTATTTAAATATAAAATACAAACGACGCCGTTTTGTACTAAAGGAGTTAACCAAAACTGCGAGCCAAACAACATGGTTTTCAGGGCTATTTAATGTTTTAAACATTGTTTTAAACAACCCCGTCTACATCATCTTCCTCGACCAAGAGACTAAGATCTCTCTACCAAAAAGGGCGAATTCAGAGAAGGGAAAAGAAGCTTCTACACTTCTGTTGTTCATCGACTTTCTGTGTCTTGTAACCCCATTGAGAAGTTTCTAAGGAAGTCGGGGCTTGTGCTGTCATTATATCGAAATCAAATTGCCAGGACATCTTGAGGCTAGATCAAGAGAGGAATCTCAATTCCACTAACTGTGAGAGCGTGGGTTGTGTTGTCTCTTATAGTCTCGAGTTCCGACCATCTGCGCATGAATCAGCAAAGAATGACTGTAAACAAAGAAACAATGCAATCACAAGGTGTGGCCTACGCCTCGATGCTTAAGCACAGGGAGCGAATCTCTTTCTGAGAGAGACCACATCCCTCATACATTCCTTCCTTATTTTGCGAAGGAGGAGTGATGTAATAACTTTATGGAAAGTGGGTGATTTGTTCTCAAATGGAAGCGGAGGTGCTTCATTCGCGCACACCCGCTTCTCCTCGTGGATAGCCAAGTCATCCGAATCTTCACTTTAAGAACGCTTGATCATCTTAAGGACTCAAGTACGCTCGTGATTCGTGGAGGATGTGTTTGAGTCGCGAGGATCACCGGGAAATTATCGGGTCAAGTCATTTTCTAGAGACCTGCAGCTCTATTATGAGAGGATGTGGCATGATAATAAACCTCTGTGCTCACTGTGGATTCATTGGGCCCCGAGCCTGGCTGGGGCCGTGGTTAGATATGTATCTGCAGAGGATATCTGGGCCCTGGGCCTATGGGCTTTGATCTGCATGGGCCTTCTACATAGGGGTGCTAGGCCAAAGGCCATGGTACCCACAATGCCTCCATTTTTCCTACGAGACGCTTCCTCCACTGAAAAATACCAGATCACCTATTATGTCAACGAGGGATCGCACGTTTATGTTCCAATGCACAGACACGGGGTTTTTATTTTTGGTAACACATTTAATGCGTCTGGGGGTCTCCCACAGTTCAAAACCCTTATAAAAGGCTACAAGGTGGTGGATTCTTTTATGCTACTAGTTGGTTTTGAGTTTTTGATGGGTATGTATGGCTAGAAGTTGCCGGTACCGTGCTTTTCCGATTGCTTTTGGGTTGAATGTGATGTTGATAGGGATCAACCGGATGCTACCAGGAACGTGCTGGAGCGCGCTAATTTGCTTTTGGAGGGATATTTTCGAGCCTTATATATCCTTTCTCTTTGGCATTGTTGAAAGGCGCTGTGATCATATTGCCGTAGAAAGGGGTTATCTGTGGCCTGTAATTTTCCTTTTTCATATCTTCTTTCTTAGCCTTTTCTTCGACTTCTTCCTCTTTCTTAGGCTTTTTCTTCCACTTTTTCTTCTTTCTTTTTCTTCCACTTTTTCCTCTTTCTTAGGCTCTGTTTTCAACCCTGCTGGGTTATGTAATTATCTTAGGCTCAGTTTTCAGCCCTACTAGGTTATGTAATTGTTGAAGTATGATGGCTTGTTTGTAAATGCCTTTTGGTGTAATTAATGAAATTGTGTTTCTTGAAATTTTTGTGTTTTTGCTCACCTTATTTGTCTCGTACTCGATTAACTGGTCAGAAACGTAGACTAACTCCTTAGGACAAGGGTTGTGGTGCTTGATGAATTCTAGAATGGATTGGCCCTTATGATTCCTGACTGGACCTAGCTTGGTTGTTCGACCCAAGCCCGTCCATTGGGGAAGCACAAGGGCCCTAGACTGGGGGCTCACGAGCCTAGACCACACTTGTTTACTATGCCTTAGTAAGTGAAGCATCGCCAAGATTCAAATCTTTTAGAGGGGAGATGAGTCAACAACGCATTTTATCACCTGTAGGTGCTAAACGCATGATACTTAGGGAGTCATAATTGGATCCCACCAGTTCTCATCGTGTTTACCTAATTTTCTTGTTTCATTTCCACTCGCGGCTTCACGATACTCCCAGATAACGCCATGTTTTGGAGATTTGTCTTTCCAAGCGTTTGTTTTCCCCTATCTTCCAGGTAAGCCTTGTTTTTGTTATGGGTACGTTAGATTCCAATATTTGTATGTTTCCGATTTGTGATCGTAGGGAGTAGTGTTTTCAGACATTCCTGTAACTTAGGGGGTGGGTGGTTTCGTGTCTGCAGTTCATGCACGTTCGCCCATTATGGCATGGAACTGATTCCCCCCCTTCTCCTTTTGTTATTGTCTGCTTGCAGCTTGTCAAGAGGTCAAGAAGAGACTTCCACTAGTCAGCGCCGAAAAGCAGAAGAGGGCCCGGCTCCAGATACGCCGCAGCAAAGATCATCTCCTCATTCATGGTGAGCGCCGAGGTCTTTTCACAACCTCTAGCAACGTTGATTTCGAATCACTCTGACATCCGCCTAATCCACTATCGACAAGGAAGACAATGTAGTATATTTTACGTGGGAGCAGCTCGTAGTCGGGCTTTGCTTCCCCATTTCATCTATAGTAAAGCAACTCCTATACTTCTCTAGAGCGCCTCCTGCCCTTATCCATCCAAATGTCATTCCTGATCCCGACCGGCAATATACGAACCCTCCTTACCAACTCCGTACATTTCTGCTGCTAGAGGTTTTCT
Organism: Tetrastigma voinierianum; assembly: GCA_016808115.1. Lineage (NCBI taxonomy): Eukaryota > Viridiplantae > Streptophyta > Magnoliopsida > Vitales > Vitaceae > Tetrastigma > Tetrastigma voinierianum. Next base: position 303,051 of record JAEQBH010003513.1, read on the forward strand.
TTATTTATACATTGAAGCTGGCACACGAAGGACGGGTATCCATGTCGACCCAGAACCCTTGGCTGTAATTTGTTATGGGACTTCCCGAATCGCCTAAGACTGAGGCGACGGGCATGATCTTGGTTAGAGGACCTTGGTATGAGACCCCGAGCTCCCCTGACCTCCCGTTTACTTTTAACTAATCAATGTCATTCCCAGGCGTGTTCAAGTTGTAGGACTTGTATATCGGTGAATTCTTACACGTCTATCCTTTATGTTCACGTATTTTATTATTATATTTTTTTTTGTGCAGGGAAAATTCGGAGGGGTCGACTAGTAAATTGGGTGGAGAAAGCCAACTTCAAGAAAATTCATAAGTTGTTAGAGATTTCTAAGCTGGAACATCATCACGAAATTCTCTTAACTTCAAGGAATCTTCGTGAGTTGAGTCGTAGTCCATCTCCCTACATTATTCCAGTTATTCCACACTCTCTTCCTAGCAAAATAGCGAGGGTGGAGTATTTACATTATCATGATCTCCTAAATTTAGGTCATGGCCACCTGCCTCCGCCTAAGACCTCTGAGACCGAGACGGTTGGTCAAGAACTGGTAATTAGTACCCAGCCCGAGCAACCTTCTTTGTCTAGGAAGGATTCCGGTCTTGTCCCCCAAGCATCTAAGAAGGACAATAGCTGCTTCGAAATGCCTCCCTTTGCGGTGGGCAGAGTTCTCATCCCGCCTCAAGCATTTAAGAAGGGCAGGAGGGTATCCGAACGGCCAAAGGCGTCTGGAGCGGGGGTGGAAGATTTTGTCCCTTGGGTTTCCCCAATATCTAGCCGCCCCCTACTAGGGAAGAGGAAGAAGAGGAGGACGAGATGGATGATCTCGTTCATAACTTCGGTGCACGGAAGCACAAACGAGGTGCCAGCTTTAAGAGGACGACTGATGCTACCCCCGAGGTGACCGTGAGGCTAGTCAACAACCAACCGGCGAGAGTACAGATATGTAGGAGTTAGTCATTTCGGACTCGCCTAAGAAGGGCTTTTATGGCTAGTCGGCTTCGGAGACTGCTCTCTAGGTGGATTTAGGAGAGGTCCCCTCAACTCATGCGGAGGTTCAGGAGGACATTTCCTTAATGCATTTCTAATGGCCATATATGTCAAACACCCGGACTGGGCGTAGGCCAAGCAGCTTCCCGACCATTGCCGCTGAATTCTTATATTCCTCCACGTGACCGTGCCCCCCATGGAGGAAGTATCACCCCCGGGCTGGTGCCTAGAGATTATCAATCGTCAGAGGCCGCTTTAACCAGTATAATCCCTACGCCCATATTTAACAAATTATATCCAAAGACTACTTTGGATGCTTGTAGTCAGGCGTCGAGGGAAAGGGGCTAAGAATATGTCGCCTTAGTCCCCGCCTATGCTTGGTAAGTGATAAACCTAATCAGTATTGAAGATCTGGATTACACGTAACCGCAACTTCGTCTAGTTGATTTAAGAGGTTAGCAGAGCTCGAGCTTATATAAGCTCGAGCTTTTCAGCCATTAGATCGGAATATTCTGACATCTTATTTGTAGATCCTATTTAAAAAAATGATAAGAATCCATATCTAATGGTAAAAAACCCGAGCTTATATAAGCTCGAGCTTACTATAGCTCTTCCTAAAAAAAAAGGTTTGGCTGAAAAAAGCTTGAGCTTTTTTAGCCATTAGATTTGAATGTTCTGACATCTTTTTTGTGGACTCCACTCCAAAAGATGATAAGAATCCAAATCTAATGGTAAAAAACTCAAGCTTACTATAGCTCTTCCAAAAACATATTACCAAAATAATGTCTAAAGTAGTATGTTGGGATCTTGGAATACACAACAGAAATTTGTGTAAGTTAAAATCATAATCATTGACTACGACTTTAACTTTTTTTTAAAAATCCAAAACCATAGTCAATGACTCTGGCTTTAACTTAAAAGAAAATTCAAAGTCGTAGTCACTGTCTATTGCTTTAATGATGTGTATTCTAATATGACCCAGCCGTATTAGTTTGAACATTATTTTGATTTTCAAACTATTTTGATAATTTTTTTAAAAATTTTGTATTAGTTTGAGAAAAAACTCAACTTTCATTCTAGATTCAAAATTTGGTAGTACCTAATTAGTACCCCTGAACAACAATAATAAAAAATATATATATAATTATAGGTCTTTCTAATAAATCAAACAAGACAGTTAATAACATATAAGATTCAAAGCTATTTCAACAGTCTTTGAGACCCAACTCAAATGATAAAAGGGATGAGGTTTCGGAATATCTCAAACTCAAATCATTGCAAGAACAAAGTATTATAACGTCGTGACATGCAAAATGAATAGAGGTTAAAAAAAAAAAAGAGTCTTTCTCGGCATGTTTGGTCAACCAAAACCCTCAATTATTCATTCTAGGGATCATGTAAATGAGCTAAAAAAAACCCCTAATTATTCATAACAATTATAGGTCTTTCCAATAAATCAAACAAGATAGTTAATAACATATAAGATTCAAAGCTATTTCAACAACCTTTGAGGCTCGACTCAAATGGTAAAAAGGATGAGGTTACGGAATATCCCAAGCTCGAATCATTGCAAGAACAAAGTATTATAACGTCGTGACATGCAAAGTGAATAGAAGTTAAAAAAAAAAAAAGTCTTTCTCGGCATGTTTGGTGAACCAAAACCCCCAATTATTCATTCTAGGGATCAAGGAAATGTATATGCTGTTGTTGTAGATTGATCAATGAAGTAGAAGAAATTCATAACAATTATGCTAGAAAATTTTGCAAGATTATTTTGTTAAGATGATAAACATTGTTTTTGTTAGAAATGGCTGCAATTACTATAAATTCAATATAAAATTAGAAATCAGAGTAAGAGTTTAGAACATAGCCTGCAAGCCGATGGAGTGGAATTGGTTTTGTTTCCTTCAAAAGCAATGTCTCCCTCTTCTTTTGTAAGATCTGATGATTTTGAATTGAGAAGTAAGACAAATTAACCTGTTCAATAGAAACAGAAAAAAAAAATAATAATCATATTTTTAAAGAAATATATGGATATATAAAACTTATCCAAATCTGGTCTTATCAAAGTGTAAACTTCACTCTTGTTTCTATATTATGATCAAATTTGGATTATTAGGGTTTTGAGTTCAATTATGAGTTTGCATTTGATTATCAGCTAATTAGCAGGCAATGATCAACATCTTTACCTAGAGATGTGTCTTGAATAGGGTTTTTTATTCGGTTTATAAGTTTTGTTTTATATTAAAGTCATTAGTAGCTAAATACATAACAATAAATTAATAACAATAATAATAATAATAATAATATAATATGACTTAATAATTTGCTCAAATTGCAATGAGGTGATGTAAAGATGCCAAAACACAATCCCAATGCAATCCTATTGGATATCTATTTAATTGCACTTATTAATTACTTAAATGGTGAATGACAATATGGATAAAGTGTGAAGCATATTTTTGTACTTTCCTTAAATACAGGATGATTTTTTTGGTATGAAATCATCATTTTAAAGATCTTTTTTTTGGGGTATGAAATCACCATTTTACAGATCTTTTTTTCATTTTCTTTTTCAATCACAAAAATTTGGATTTTTAATTTATTTTTTAATATTTTTGTCATTGTCTTGTGCATAGTGTTTTTATCATCGTTCTATATGATATAGTTTGTGTCATCTTAGTATGATATATTGGATTTCGTCATCTTGGTATGGTACTTTCTTGTGTGTGGGTGATTCAATCCAGATGATGTATTCGACAGTAGGCACATCGCAAAAATCATTACAATATATTGCACTGAGCTATATGCATTCTAGTCATCATAGAATTATCAAATTTGTAAACTTTGAGCCGATTCATTGTGCTATTAACCTAGATACTTCGTCCTCTCAAGTTTTTAATGAATTTGATTATGTGTTTTTATTCAATGTATTACTAGTTTAAATCAATAAAATTATTTTCCTTTCAAAAAAGAAAAAAGAAGCATATTTGGAATAATACAACTTTATCCATTTAAATATATATATATATATATATTAATAGTAAAAAAATAGAGAAAAATAATATTTAGAAAATTAGGGTTTGTTTGGTTTCTATTTTTAAAACTGTTCTTGAGAGCATTTTTTAAAACACGGAAAACACTATTTTGGTGTTCTTTGAAATCTATTTTTGTTCTTTGAATTTAGTGTTTTATGCGTTTTTCGTATTTTTCAGAACCAAAAAGAAAAAAAAAAGAACAAAATGTGTTTTCCCTGTTCTCATTATTTTTCAAAAACAAAAAACAGTTTTCAAAAACGTTAACCAAACATGTCCTTATTATCATTTCCTCTTATTGTAGTTTTTATAATATATTTTATCATCCTCCTCTAATTGTAGTATTTATAATATATTCATTAATTAGAAATGAATTAGCACATGAATAAGATTATATTTTATCAAACCCTGACCTCCTTTTTCTCTCAACTTTCTATCCTAATTGCTTATCTTCTTTAAACAATGAGCGGTGATTTTTGGACATTTTTGGCTTGAAATCACCCCTTTATAGCTCTTCTATCAATCTATTCCTTAAAAAAAGTAGTTACTTAGATATAAGTTTTATCTTTGTTTTTTTTTGTGATTTCAGATTTTGTTGCCGTTTGGTTTCAAGTAAGGCTGCCACACACATAATGTTTTGTTTTTCATCGCCTTGTCAAAATTTTATTTGTAGGACAATTTAGATATAAAAGATATTCGACAGACAAACTGCGATAACAAATCAAATTTTGGTCACGATCAGTATGTTACAAAACTAAAGTCATAGGTATTCTAGTTCGTATAGTATAATTATCAAATTTTTAGGCTTTGAGCCAATTTATTATGTTATTAACCTGGGTAATATTTCATCCTCTAGTTTTTAACGAATTTATATTTGTGTTTCTATCGATATATTGATAGTTTTAATCAATAAAATTATTTTCTTTAAAAAAGATTATATTTTACCATGGTGTTATTTGAAGTATTTTTTTTAAATATATATTTTTAAGAGAATCATTTATAAATTATTTTGTGAAATATATATATATATATATATATATATATATATATATTTTAATATTTTAAACTTTGTCAAATTTTTTTTAAATACTTTTTAAACTAAAGACATTTTTTAAGTGATTTCTGATAATGAATAGACTGAAATCTTCGATTATTATTCTTCAACTTTATATAATTCCAGGGAAATGTCTTGGATTATGGCAAGAATTACACACAACTCCTCATAAAGGTTTCTTGTTAGTCATAAAAGCATATTTAACTCAAATAAACATTTGAAAATCCAAAAAATACTTGAAAAACAGGATCTTGTAAGAAAAAAGACCACCTCTCCATATAAAAAAATTTTACTGGATAAAAATCGGCCCAGAAAACCATAAACCACCTCTAGATCTTGAAGAAATCAAGGCGGAAAACACGAAACCTTAAAAAAACAAAGTTGTCAGACAAAATCCTTTGAAAATCATTGTTGCAGGCCTCGAACAAGAGAGGACTAAGAAGCTTGGTCAACGAGAGATGATGTCAGAGGGGGAGGTTGGTCGTTGACAATGGCTACACGTGCCCCCACGCGTAGCCCATGTGCGGCATGTGTGATATAGACTAAAAACACAAGATTGACGCGTGTGCTTCACGCATTGTGTTTCCGACCACTGGACTTGATGGCGAAGGTTGTCGGCAATCGACGATGCTTCCTAGAGGGGCGATGTCACTCCATGCTCCCTTTAACTATGTGTTAAAAAAAAAAAAAAACTACACCACTTCCCCTATTCTGCAATCCGAGCTTTTCTTGAATTCCTTCCTAATTTTGGCTCAAATCTAAACCATAGGCTCTAATACCATTTGTTATAACTACTTTAGCTTTGATGCAATACGAATATCACTAAAGAACACATAGATAAGGAAATTAACATACATGTGCATAAGGGTTTTAACACGGTTCAGTCAATCATGCCTACATCCATGGATGGGGAAAGTTATAGGATAATTTGTATTTGTTACATTAGGTTTCCTTGTATAATAAGGAAAGATGTTAGAAATATCCCTATAAATATTCTAGGTCATGAGGAGAAAATTTATGAGAAACATAGGCTTGTAAAGCTTATACGATGTGTGCAGAGATGTAAGGATTTGAGGATTGAGAGTTTTGTGAGGTATTTTCTCAATATCGTGAACATCCTATGATTTTGTTATTTTGTGATTTTTTCTAGTCATCTCAATATGCTAACACTCCAATCTTGTACTTTGTGTTTTCAAGAAAAGTAGAAAGAATTTCTCTCATCCATGAATGTATGCATGATTAGCTCGTTGAAATTTGATCAAAGGTAAAGATTGTTAGAATATGTCTCAAATTCTTATTTAGAATTGATTCATTTTTGTAAAGAATATTTATAGGGATAGTCTTAACAACTTTCCTTATTATATAAGGAAACCTAATATAACAAATATGAATTATTCTATACAATATTCTTTACAAAAAATAAGGGGAAAATACTATTTAAATATAAAATACAAAACGACGTCGTTTTGTACTAAAGGAATAACCAAACCAAGTGAGCCAAAACAACGTGGTTTTGTGGCCATTTTAATGTTTTAAAGAACATTGTTTTAAACAACCCCGTCTACATCATCTTCCTCGACCAAACCAAGATCTCTCTACCAAAAATGGCGACCAAGAGAAGTTAGTTAAGCTTTACGCTTCCGTTGTTCATCGACTTTTTGTGTCTTGTAACCCCATTGAGAAGTTTCTAAGGAAGTCGGGGCTTGTGTTGTCATTATATCGGAATCGAATTCCCATGACATCTCGAGGGTAGATCAAGTGTGGAATCTCGATTCCATTGACTGCGAGAGCATGGGTTGTGTTGTCTCTTAGAGTCTTGGAGTCTCCGAATGGTCGGGGCATAAACCTAGCAATAAGGACCTACAAAAACAAATAATGCACCAGTGATGGTGTGCCGACCGCCTCTCCGATGCTTAACTTAGAATAGAGAGCGAATCACCCTCTTTTCGCAGAGTATTTTCACATCCTTTGTCAGCGATTCTTCCTGTTATGAAGGAGGAGGATGATCAACTTTTTTTATAGAAAGGGTGATTGGTTTTGAATGAGCTGGGAGGCGCCCATCTGCGCATAAGTCGTTTTTCCCTGATGCCCAACCATTCAAATCTTCGCCAAGAATCATTCATCATCTTAAGGATGGCTACGCTCGTGATCTCGTGGGAGCATGTGCTGAAATGTAAGGGACCGGCTAGAAAATTATCGGGTCACATCTTCTTAGAGACTAGCAGCCTGGCTACGAGAGGATGTGCCCTGCAATAATCCAAAGAGGCCTTCACTGAGGATCTACTAGTCCTCGAGCAATGGATTCGGCCGCGGGGTTAGATATGTATTCGTGTGAGGATATTCAGCCTAGCCCGTGGCTTTGATCCGTCTCGTCAGATAAGGCCGGGCCAAAGGCCATGGTACCCATAATGTCCCCCCCTTTCAGCCGAGATTATCTTCCTACCGGAAAAATATCATATTCTCGACCGTCAGGTAAAGAGACCAAATAATGTATTATGTGAAAATACGCCAAGGAGTGAAAGTGGTAACATCGAAAACCGACTAAAACAAAAGTAAGTGTACTCAAAAACCGAAATGAAAAGTATTACTAACACTCAACCCCTTTCCGCAAGTGCACGTCATACAAGTAATAAAGGGACTCTGGGGAGTCCTGATATCGCACTCACGAGGATCGAGGTTCTCTCTAATCGGAATTTGATCACCCCGACATAAGAGCTCTTCACTATTTAGGCGACCAAATAGGATGTGGACAAATCAATTTAATTGAAATAAAACTGATTTAAAACTAATTCTAAAAATCTACCAAATAAACAACTACTTAATTCTAAAATGTATGAAAGAGAGTCACTAGTGGATGAGGATAATTATTTACAAAAACAAGCTTTGTATTTCTCAAAGTGCAACATTTGTGAGTTGAATAATCGATTTGGCCCAAGAAAGCAATGTAGTATAGCTCGATTTCTCCATACACCATACATTTCACTATCTAAACACACCATATTCCTTTCAAGACAACGGCTCCAAATACTTACTTCTGTGTACCTGCACTCTTTAAGATTTGATTGTTTTTCTTTTTCAATACTTCACAACCATTTCTTAGACTCCACAATTTCGCCCATGCATGTGAAATGCAAGCCTTCCAATGTAATTGGTATCTCGTCCTTCAAATCTAATAAAATTTCTACTCTTGATTAGATCTTTGCTAACACTCATGATCAAGATCCTTTTATCGCACTAAGGAGAAACCTCTCGATTAACTAAATTGATACATCATCTAATTAATCCTCACACCATGAGTAAATTAGTGATCTATCAAAGTAATTTTTCAAATTTCATTGTTCCAAGATATTAGTCTAACATACTTCTAAGTTACCGCTTTTTTACTCAGAATCTCCATCTTCGTGTCACTCAAAGGACTCCTGAAATCGAGCAAAGTGATGGCACTCTTTCCGGGTATAGCTTACCAATATTCGACGCTTAATTATATGAACAATACCAATTATATAAATTCAGTTTTCAAACCCACAAAATAACTGAAAAACTACAAATCTGAATGTTCAACCATTACTGGATTCCAATCATCACCAATCAAACAAAAAGTAAGAAAATGAAGAAAGAAATCAAGAGACAAGAAGAGAAAAATCTAGATCTGAGCTTTCTTGGGGCCATTCGCTCAATAAATAAATTGAATATCCGAGCACAACACCGAAATCTCTTCACGAAAATAAAATCATCTAAAACTACTCTAAGATCTATTAAAATAAAATATGCAACAAAAACTAAGAAAATGGGCGCTTAGAGAGAAACCCCATGAGAGAGAGAAAATCCTGCATTTTTAGCTTCAATATTTGTCCTAACCTAGCTGAATCGACCAAGTATATTAAAGACCAAAATCTCTTCAATGTAAATAAAATCATTTAAACTACTCTAAAATCTTAAACAAATCAAAATCAAGTAAAAATCTAAAACGGGCGCCTAGAGAGAGAAACCCCATGAGAGGCCTCCAATCTTCCCGCTTACCCTCTTTACCTAAAAACGAGCATACAGAGCAACGGAAGAAATGATATACTTGTAACAGTATGATTGATTACTGGGATTTTTAGATTACACATTTAAGATCAATACACCTAGATCATGATATTAAGCATTAGCTTGTTATACACTCGATTCTCAAAGTTACGAGCACTTGCTTGATGCTCCAAACTCTGGTTCGGGGGCCATAACTTCTTCATTTTAACTCTGATTAGCGTGCGAAGTACTCGTTGGAAAGCTCTTTGAATGTAGAATGCAACCATGAGGGAATTTGAACCATTTGATGTTCCATATTGTACATAAAAATTTATCTTCCCAAAGGGCTACCGTGAGACTCTCGCTGACTCTTCTTGAAATATATTGCTCATTTCGCCAAATCACTATTTTCATCAATAATCCTACAAACCAAGTTTAGAGGAAATTTTATGAGTTTTCATGAATATGATATAAATGCACAAAATAGCATGTGAAATGAACTCAAAACATAGATGAGTTTCAGACTCATCACCATACGTCAGGAACTGGGACTGCACGCTTATGTGTTCCAATGCGCGCAAGCACGGAATAGGTTTTCACGCTTTTGGTAACACATTTAATGCGGCCTGGGACTCCCATTGCAGTTCGAAACCCCATAAAAGGTCAGGTGATGGATTCTTTTATGCTACTTGTTGATTTTGAGTTTTTGATGGGTATGTATGGCTAGACATTGTCGGTACCGTGCTTTTCCGATTGCTCCGCTGAATGTGATGTTGACAAGGATCGGCCAGATGCTACTAGGAATGTGCTGGAGCACCCTAATTTGCCTCGAGGATATTTTCGGTTCTATATACCCCTTATATGTCCTTTTCGCTTGCATTATTGAAAGGCGCGTGATCATATCATAGAAAGGGTTATCCGTACGTGGATTTTTTCATATCTTCTTTCTTAGCCTTTTCTTCAACTTTGGCCTTTTCTTCGACTTTTTCCACTTTCTTAGGCTTTTTCTTCCACTTCCTCTTGTTTCTTTTTCTTCCACTTTTTCCTCTTTCTTAGGCTCAGTTTTCAGCCCTACTGGGTTATGTAATTGTTGAAGTATGATCACTAATACTGTCATGGTGTAATTATGAATGCCTTTCGCAATTAATGAAATCAGGTTTCTTAAAAATTTTGCGGTTTTTACCACCTTATTTTCTTCAGACTACTAACCTAAGTTAGCAACGACTAACTCCTCTATGATATGGCTGGTGGCGCTGATGAATTCAGAAGATCTGCCCTTATGATTCCTGACCAGACCTAGCTTGGTTGTTCGGCCTAAGCCAGTCCATTGGGGAAGCACAAGGGCCCTAGCCTAGGGGCTCACGAGCCTAGCCCACACTCGTTTACTATGCCCTAGTAAGTGAAGCGTCACCAAGATTCAAATCTTTTAGAGGGGCGATGAGTCAGCAGCGCATTTAATGCACCTATAAGTGCTAAACGCCTGATACTTAGGGAGTCATAATCAGATCCCACTAGTTCTCATCATGTTTACCCCATTTTCTTGTTTCATTTCCACTCAAGGGCTTCTGCTGATACTTCGGTATAACGTTGTGTGTTTTACGATTCGTCTTTCCAGACGTTTGTTTTCCCCTATCTTCCAAGTAAGCCTTGTTTTTGTTTTCAAATTCTTTAGATCTATCATTCTATGTTTCTCACGACAGGATCAGAGGAGGCGTTTTCGTGACACGCGAGAACCTGGGGTGTTTCCTGTGCCCAGGTTCACAGGCACGTTCTCACCCATTATGGCATGGAACTGATTCTCCTTTCCCTTCTCCTTTTGTTATTGTCTGCTTGCAGTATGGAGAGGTCAATAGTCAGCCTGGGCGTAGAAGAGGACCTGGCTAGGATACGTCTTCTACAAGTAGTAGCATCTCCTCTTTGTCCATGGAGGAGTTGAGGTCTTACTGTCAAATCCCTAACAATGTTGATTTTGAGTTGCCAGACAGTCCGACCGAATCCACTATCAACGAGGAAGACAATGTAGTATATTTTACTTGGAAGCAGGTCGCAGTCGAGCTCCACTTCCCCATTTCATATCTAGTAAACCAGTTCTTATACTTCTCTGGAGCGCCGCCTGCCCGTATCCATCTAAATGTCATTCAAATCCTGACCGAGTGCAGCCTGCTGAACCTCCTTTACCAACTGGACATTTTGTTGGTAGAGGTTTGCTTTATTTATACATTGAAGTTGGGACACCTGAGGTCGCTTATCCATGTCGACTCGCAGCCTGGTCGCAGCTTGTTACTGACTTCCCGACCACCTAAGACCGACACGGCGGCGTGATCTTGGTTAGAGGACCTGGTATGAGATCCCTGCCCCCCGACCCTCCCATTTACTTTTAACCAATCAATGTCATTCCCAGGTGTGTTCAAGTTGTAGGACTTGTATGTTGGTGCATTTTTACACGTCTATCCTTTACGTTCGCTTATTTTATTATCATAATTTTTTTTTGTGCAGGTAAATATTGGAGGGGTCGACTGGTAAACTGGGTGGAGAAAGCCAGCTTCAAGAAAATTCATAAATTGCTAGAGATTTCTAAGCGGGAACCAAGATCACGAAATTCCCTTAGTCGCAAGCTAATCTTCAGGAGTTGAGTCGCAAATTCATCTCCTACATTATTCCAGTTATTCCACGCCCTTCCCACAGAAATAGTGGAGGACGAGCATTACATTATTGCTGATCTCCTAAATTTTGCCTCGGCACTTGTCTCCAAATTAAGACCTCGAGACCGAGACTGGGCTGTATAGAACTCGTGATCGCACTCACCGCAATCTTCTTCGCTAGGAGGATTCCTAGCCATTCCCCAAGCATCTAAGAAGGACGATATATAAGCCATTTGAGCGCCTCCTTGCGAAAGATTCTCGCCCCGCCCCCAAAGCTGCCTAAGAAGGGCAAAGTGTATCTAAATGGCCAGCTCGAGCTGGGTGGAAGATTTTCATTCCTGGTTTCCCCAATATCTACCGTCAAGCAGTAAGAGGAAGAAGAAGAGGACATGGCTGATCTAGTTCATAACTTCGGCGCATGGAAGCTCAAACGAGGTGCCGCCTTTGCTTACCGATCGATGCTATCCCCGAGGTGACCAAAATGAGATGGGCCAACAACCAATCTAAGGAGTTCGATGTGCAAAGGATATTTCATTTCGAACTAATTCAGAAGGGCTTTCATGGCCACTGACTTTGAGACTCCGGGTCTATAGGTGGATTTAGGAGGTCCCCCCAACTCATGCGAAGGTTCAGGAGGACATTTCCTTGGAATAGATTACTGGCTGGTCAGATAAGACCAAATCTACCTGGACTAAGCATAGTAGTCGCCAAGCTCCCAATCATTGCCGCTGAATTCTTATATCCCTCCACAGGCTGTGCCCCCATGGAGGAGACGATTCCCGCCATAAGGTGCCTGTGGATTATTATTAATTGCCGGAGGTCGCGAACTAGGAGAACCCTGCCCATATGCAACGCTTATATCCAAGATTACTGGGATGTCTGTAAATGCATGTAAAGTGTTGCAGCATAAGAATATGCTGCCTCTATTCCCCGCTTATGCTCAGAAGTGACTCCAACTCAAGCAGTTTGAAGATCATCGTTAATACGTAACCATAACTTCATTCCAAATGCTGAGCTGTATGTTTATAATTGTTATGCACAATTCTAGGATTATTTTCGAGTTACGCCTATTCTAATGCACTTTTGTAGGCCATTACTTCACTGTCCTAATATGACCTAACAGATAATAATTCAAATTTATAATGAGGGATGCAGAGGTCGCTACCATGTCGACCTAACGCTTTTGGACCACAAGGCTACCGAGTGCTTTAGTCGGCTGAGTCACATCCTAAGGCCGGAGAAGGAGGCCAAAGAAAGGCTGGTATGTGGCTCGAAATGAGGCAGAGAGATGCTTCTCACCACGACGCCTCACGGTCTGCATAGATGCCTGCAAGGCAGGAGTGCCAAGGAAGGTGGAGTCCGAGCTGGCTGGGTATCCAAAATGCCCTAGCTGGGCCGTAGAGGAGGCTGAAGTAAGGCGGGAAGACGAGGCTAGCAAACAGCCTGGGCCGAAAGCAAGTCTTCATGGCGAGCTCGGACTGCAAAGATGAAGTGTCCGCTTCCAAGTGTGCCCTTGAAGAGAAAAAAGGCCCAGAGGAGGCTTATGAGGAGGGTCACGCGATTTTCAACCACGACATGGCCGCGGTGCTTGCACATAATATTTATGGAAGTCAACCCGTGGTTCCAGACAAGATGCCAGACACGTCTAAGCCATTATCCCCAGAGTTCTTTATCAACCCTCGATGCCCCCAAGTGTTGTCCCTATCGAAGCCGCTGCATCCTGGAGGCAGATATTAACGAGGCGAGCGAGCATATCTCTACCGTCGAGGTTGGGTTGGGTAATGAGCCTGACTCTTCCGCTAGAGTAACCGAGGAGAGTGAGGATCCTGACGTTTCTGGTGGGAACTAGGGATTGTATTTTGTCATTACTCTTTGAGCCCTGTTCCCCCACCCATGTTCTGTATCCCCGTTTTTTTTTTTTATTCTATAACCAAGCTTCATAATAAAGCGTGTGTTGTTTGCAAATCTGATGTTGTTGCTTTCTCTTTGTTAAATCACGTAATTCAAACATTTAGCCTGGTAGTAAAGATGTAAATTCTGAGTAGGCCATGTGACCAGTCCGACGAACACTTCCGACAGACAAGGTCTACTCTCCGTTTCTAAAGACCTCCTTACCCGTGCCGCAATGAGCCAACTGGCATCAACCATTCCGGGCCTAGGACATCAACTCCACCCGACTTTGTAAATGAACCAGCCGGATCAACCATACCGGTCCCAGACATCAACCTTACTCCAGACTTTCAGAATGAATCACCCAGCATCAACCATACTGGTCCAATAGGACATCAACCTTACCCGAACTTTGTAAAGAAATTGAGACAGGAGCATGGTTAGAAATTGAATCATTCTTTATTGATGGTACCTTTTGAGGTGCATAACATTCCACATTTTAGGTTCAGGTGTCTCGTCTAGTTTATCTAATGCAAACAATTCGGATTCACCGGTTCACATCACAAGATACTCCCTCCTGGGCTTACCGGAACTTCCAATGGATCTGATCAACCGCGGTTCTCAAAACTTTTCAAGACCAGTCCCTAGCCGAACATCTGGGTTTCACGCATTTGTCAGATAGGTTTGTTACCATAAAGGTAATGACATTGCTTCGCACACCCACCGCCGCATAGTTCGTTTGCTGCCTAGGTCTTTAATCACATATTCATATTCGACCGCTCCTGGGTGATATCACAGTGTGGTGTCACGCTCGAACTAAGTCCGAATCTGACATGATCCGAACCTAGTCCGGACGCGAGACCAGATAATCGGGACTCACTCGATTTTTTTTTTTTTAGCCAATTATACCCAAGTGGTGTCCTACATATTATAACATAATCAATAATGACTTATACATTTACCGAGTCCCATTTACAAATACAAACTTTACACTTTTTACAATTACAAATCGAGCACCTAACCTACATGTAGTGAACCCTACAAGTGAGTGTCAGCCCACCGTATGATGTTCGCGATGTCTTCTCCTCGTACCTACACCTGATTGAACCCGTGCTGTTTTCACGCTTTAGCTGGAAACATTTCTTATATAGAAACACATGCATATACACAATTATAATAAGTGTATAACCATAACAGATATCAGAAATTTCATGCATTCATATCATGGACTTATATAAGCACTTATGCTTATCACAGGCTTATGTTCATACGGGACTCCCGTAGAGTTGCTGCACTTATTCTTATGCGTAACTTATCCTTATAATGCACTTATGCGGTATCTGTAGACTCTGTGAGGAGTTGGCGAACTTATGCTTATGCTACTAGTTTAACTTTTATCTCGAGGTACACCCGTAGGTAAATTACGTAGATTACGCGAACGATAACGGTATTTCTGAGCACATACTTGTTCCTACTAACTTCATACCCGTCTTACCGAACTTATAATCGGTCTTACTGAACTTAAACCGTCTTAATGAAGCATTATAATTTATCTTATTTGATACGAGTACCCTTAGGTACTACCGGACTTATACCGCTTTATTGATACCGAGTACTCGTAGGGTACCACCGGGATCTTATACTTAATTTACGTAACTTGCACTCGCTTTACCGACACGAGTACCCGTGGTAAATACGTAACTTATACTTATGTTATCGAGACAAAGAGTACCCCAGTACTACGTAACTTGATGAAATACGAGAGTACCCATAGGTACTACGTAACATAATCGAATACGTGTGAGTGCCCGTAGGTACTGCGTAACTTAAGCAGACAAGACTTAATCAGAGACCTAAACTTTATTCGCATATTGTGATTTATCATATACGTGGAGTACCAGAGGTACTAATGTGGTAACTTGTTCAGATACGGAGTACCGTGAAGGTACTACGTGACTTTAATCGAGATGTGACTTATTCCATACATGAGTACCCGTGAAATTTTACGTGATTCTTATTCAAATACAAGAGTACCCTTAGGTACTACTTTAACGACGCATCGTGATCGGCCCGAGACGTGGAGTTAATCAGAGACAAGAGTACCCATGTGTACTATAGAACTAAATCAGATTAACAAAACTTAATTAATACAGAGTACCCGTAGGGTACTACAACATTTTCGTATACAGAGTACCCGTAGGTACCATGTAGCTATAATCGTAGACGGAGTACCCCGTAGGTACTACGTAACTTTATTCAAAAACAGGACTTATCGATACTGTGAGCACCCGCTGTAGTATCACGAAACTTATGTGAGACGTAACTTATCGTATACGGAGTACCCATAGGTACTATAGGACTTATACGCAGACAAAGACTTATCGATAATGTGACTTATCGTGACAGAGTACCCATAGGTACTACCAAACTTATACAGAGGATTAACTTATCGTGATATTGAGTAAATTCCAGAGTAACATGACTTATACAGAGACAGACTTATCGATATTGTGAGTACCCAGAGGTACCAGACTTATACAGAGACAGACTTATCGATACTGTGATCATCGTATGCTGTGAGTACCCATAGGTACTACGAAACTTATACAGAGACAGAACTTATCAAATACGTGACTTATCGGGATATAGAGATCCGTAGGTACTACGAACTTAATCAAATACAGGAGTACCCAGAAAATTACTAAACTTATCGATCATCGATGCGTAGGAGTACCTAGGTACTACGGAACTTATTCAGATACAAGACAGAACTTACTCATATACAAGAGTACCCGCGAGTGCATTCACTAATTTATCGCATCGAGGCCCAGAGAGGTACTAGCTGTAATCCTTATATTTATTCAAGTCTTATCATATGTCCGTCAATTATCTAAACAATTATAAGAATGAGTAGACGTAAAGACAATAAGCACCCGAAGGTACGACATAGCATCAAGTGCCATAGCACCAAATAGAGTACCGGTGCATCAACAGAGTGCCGAGCACTAATCAGACAGAGTGCCAGAAGATTAATCGTGAGTACCGAGGGTATTTAATCAGAGTGCCTGAGCACTAATCAGACGCTCCACTCATTCATTCTTTGGTCCTAGGTAGTCATATGATCATATATCTTCATATATTCTGTTCCCCATGAATCATCTTACTCGTAAATTGGAATCATTCCAACCTGACGTCCAACTTCAAGTTATGGCATTTTCATGCCAACTAGCCTGGCTACCGATTTTACACTCGGGACTGTTTTGTATTATCATTTTTCCGGGGTCTTAACTTCATATTTTGACACTATGTCCTTATACTCCTTTAAAGCTATAAAAGTTAAGGGTTCTATTCCAACTAGAATCACCCACCTCGGAGCACCTAACTCGAGTTAAGTCCAAACATCCCGACTTCTATGTTCAAAGCTGAACCAGACTGGGTTTGCACATGGTCCCACTTTTGAGTAAATTGTTAGGCTATCTAGAGTCATAATTTGGGAGATACTTATTAAATATGGTTTGTTCTAATTGAAGTTCATTTTAAGTGGCCACTTGAATCACTCAATCTGATAATGGTAATGAGGAAGTTATACAAAATACAAAACCGGTCGTATCAGAAAACCGTGAATCGTGCTCAGGCTGGCCAAGCTCAAGTCAGACTGCACAACTCGGGCCAAAAATGACCAGAACCGAAATTGTACCTGTACAAGCTCAAGTTGTACCGGTAATAATCTCCGAAAAGTGCCCAGAATGTGTGTTTTTCTCACATTTTTCCATACTTTGATACCCAAATCAATTCTATACTTCAAACACACATCCAAATCATTTCAAATTCATCTTATATCCTCAATTATACTCAAATCATCTTTCAATGATATCTTTCTTCCAAATTCTTTCATGAATCACTTCCAAAGCTATTCTAATAGGGTTACAACCCATACACAATCTAAAGTCAAGGATTTGTTAGGGCTTATTCTAAACCCTAGCTCCATTGGATTTGTCATTTAACCATGAATCCAAACAAAAGGGAATTCTTTACTTATCTGCTCGTGGGTTTTACCCACCTTAATTCCCCAAGAAATCTAAGGTTGTGCACCAATGAAACCCTAGATTTGGAGACAAGATATTAATCATACAAAGCCTTAGAATCCCATGTATCCATACAAAATCTACAATCAAGGTAGTTTCCATACCTTGGCTTGATCTTGGCTTCGATCTCCCTTCCTCTTCTTCTTCTTCTCTTCCTCCTCCTCTCTTCTTCTCTCTCTTTCTCCTTCCCTTCCAATGCTTTTCCTCCCCAAATGAGACCAATTTTGTCTTTAAATTGCATTTTGTTAAGGCCTTGTTCGCCCTTTTAAAAACCTTATTTTTGGTTAAGTTTGCTTATTTGCTTGCCTTCTTTCATCTTCTGTGAATTACATAACAATTCCTATTATTTCATTTTGGGCTCTAGTCTTTTCACATTAGACTCTTTTAAGCCCCTTGACCAATTACAAATTGTCCTTAAGTTTGGTAACTTTTCGGTCTCTTGTTCGCCGTGATTACTAAACAAATAAATTATGCTACAAAATACCCTAAACATGTTGAAAACGATCAGGTATATTTCGGTGTTACACGCGGCATACGATTGGGTTGACTATAGCCTCCATCCCATAAGTGAGCGCGAAGGGGGATATACCGATTGGTCTGCGGGCTGTCGTTTTGTAGGCCCAAAGTACATTGGGGAGTTCATCCACCCATTTGCCTTTAACTGAGTCTAATCGTTTCTTTAAGGTGAACAACAGGGTTTTATTATAAGTCATTGCCGTTGCTTCTATGGATATCATGCAGCGGAGTATAGATTCTTTATTTTCAACTCCCAGCGTAAGTTCAGGGAGTGCCCGACCGTTAAATTGAGGTCCACACCGATACAATTGATCGGGGTATACCGAACCGACAGACAATATTCTTCTAGATGAACTGAGTGACATCCTTATCTTTAATTGATATGAAAGCCTCAGCCTCTATCCACTTACTGAAATAATCATTGGCTACCATCAATAATTTTTTCTTAGCTAGGGCGATAGGGAGCGCCCGACTATGTCAATTCCCCATTAAGCAAAGGGTCAAGGGCTCGTGATGGAATTTAAGTCTTGAGTTGGTGATCTCAAGACAGGTGTAGACCTCTAATTGATCTACGTCGCCAGTGACTTGCTTTTAAAATGGAAGGAAAAATGTAAAAATGAAAAGAAAATGTGGGTTGATTTTTGAGTTTTAAAATCCGCCCTCGAGGAGGACAGCTTTTCTTGGAGTCGCCACTTACTGTTGTTATTTTATATGAAACCAAGTAAGAACAAAACCCCAATGACTCAAAGATGGAAAACGGTCCGCGAAAAACTAGATTTCCGGGGTCCAGGGTCGACATTCCATTCGAAGGTACCTCATATGAGGTAAGACCCTCTAGGCCCTAGAACTCCTGGCCTCTACTAGTGAATCGTATGTAGGAGCATATGGGTCACAGATCGATAGTCTCTTAGGCTAAACACAATAACTTAGATCAGACCAACTTAATTGTATCTAAAGATGCTTAAAAACACTCAACCAAAAGGGCAAATAGCGTGTACCTGTGGTCCCTGGCCATACGCTACATCAAAGGTTAGCCAACAAACATAGCAAGCATGCATAACACCCAAACACAAAGCATCCATGTGAAATTCATTACCCAACATTAAAGTACATACCTATGGTCCTCAGCTGCTACCGTAGACAAGAGGCACTGGAAAAGGCTCAAATGCATCACAATCACTGCAACCAACAAAGATGTGCGCATATGAATACAAATACTAACGCCTAAGCATGTACCCGAGGTCCCTGGTACCATGCATAGCGTGAATAGGTGTGGTAAATAATACATCATACATCATGCATTTAAAACCAAATATCGATCCCACACCAAAAGAAAGGAAGTGTGCCGAAAGGAGGTAAATGGTTTGCTTACTAGCACACATTCCCTTTAAAAATCCC
This sequence comes from Tetrastigma voinierianum, assembly GCA_016808115.1. Taxonomy (NCBI): domain Eukaryota; kingdom Viridiplantae; phylum Streptophyta; class Magnoliopsida; order Vitales; family Vitaceae; genus Tetrastigma; species Tetrastigma voinierianum. The sequence goes on from JAEQBH010003513.1 coordinate 322,707, forward strand.
ACAAAACCAAACCATACATACCAATCCCGCATTGCCTACTTCACCCCACTTTTGCTCAAACCGAAACTGAACTCAGACCCTAGCAGCCTGTGTTCCCTTGGGGCAACCACATACGCCTACAATAGATCTCTGGATCAAACATGCTAAAATAGGGGGTCAGCCTATGAGTCAGCCTCAGACAACTCCAAGAACCCGCTTCAACAAGTCCAAACGATTGAGAAAATTCTGAAACTTTGTTGTAGTACCTCATAGAGTCAGAATTCAAGACAAACGGAGTGCAATTCACTACGACGACCAAGAGCCAATATAAACGGCTAGCACTAAACTCAGGCTATTTCGAAAACCTAACTCCAATGAATCAATGGTTCTGCTTCCCAACCAAATTCAGATGATTGAGAAAAAGATTTCAAAAATTCAGAACCTTTCTACAAAGCTGAATTCAAAGACAAACAAAGTGCACCTGACCGAATGACCAAGAATCAACACAAATAACGTGAAACTACCCAAATCGCCATTCCAAAGAAACTGAACCTAATGTCGAACCGGCTGTCTTGGCTTCCAACCACCCAGACGGTTGAGAAAAGATTACAAAAAAATTCAGAACCATCCTTACAAATTCAGGAATTCAAAAGACAAACAGAGTGCAATTCCGACTCCGAATGACCAAGAACCAACACAAATAACGCAAACTACCCAAACGGGCCGTCTCGCAAACCGACCCACGAACTCGCCGGTTCGGAGCCCCAACCAGTCAATCCCGTTTGAGAGAAGCTCTTAAAATTTGTCAGAACCTTCCTAAAAGAGTCAGGAATCTAACAAAAACAACGGTGATCGATTCTCACTGGATGAGGAGAGAACCAACCAACTACCCAAACCGCCTCGCAAACCTAACCTAAATGAACCGACTGATCTGGTTTCCCAACCAGTCCATCCCATTGAGAGAGGCTCTCAAAATTTGTCAGAACCTTTCTAAAAGAGTCAGGAATCTAACAAGACAAACGATGATCGATTCTCATCTCGGATGAGTGAGAACCAACCAAAACAAACCAAACTACCCAAACCTGCCTCGCAAACCTAACCTGAACACCGACCGATCTGGTTTCCCAACCAGTCCATCTCGACGAGAGGCTCGTACTTCAGAACCTTCCTAAAAGAGCTCAGGAATCTAACAAACAAACGTTGGATCGATTCCTCAGCCTGGATGAGTGAGAACCAACCAAAACAAACCAAACTACCCAAACCTGCTCCTAAAAATCAACTTCATGAACCAAATGATCCGGCTTCCCAACCACTGAGCCGGTTGGGAATAATTCTAAAATGGTCAGGAATCCATCCTCAAGGATCTAGGAATCTAACAAACAACGGTGATTGATTCTCAGCTTGGATGAGTGAGAACCAACCAAAACAATCAGTTGTTTTCTAAAACCGGGACTGCCCAAATAGGGAATCAAGAACCCGCTCTCACGTATGAGCCGGAAAAACCGGTTCAAAATGGTTGAGGGAAACATAAAATTTGGTCAGAATATCCCTTAAAGAATAGGAACTAACAAAATAAACTGCATGATTCTCACTGATGAGTGAGAACCAACCGAAACAATCCTTTGTTTTAAAACCGGATCGCCTAAATAGAAACTATCAACCTACTTCACGTATGAGCGTGAAAACCGGTTCAAATGGTTGAGGAAAACATAAAATTTGGTCAGAATATCCCCAAAAGAATAGAGGGAGCTGTGGTCTATTTCTTACCTTCCACAAAAATGCGTAAAAGAAACCAGTTTAAGCATCCTAGAAAAATCATCAAATGTGCGTCCGAGCCCGGAAAAGTGCCCCTCCAAAGGTCACTTCCACTTTGATCTTTCTTTCTTTTTGTACCAATTCCCACCTCAGCCTCTGAGCCTACCTGGTGTTTTCCACCTTCAAGCTTTGGAAAGAGCCCAATCGGGCCTCCCTAATTAGCTTCTCCATTAACCTCCTCATTTCCCATGCAAGCTGAATATCTCGCCACGCCAGCTTCACCACCAAGTATCCACATGGATTCATGGTGGGCTTTACAACTTGCCATAGCCCAAAATGGACCCACACTGCCCATGGTCGAAATGGAGCTTACGGGCTCGAACCATATAGGATTGGGCTCCAAAATCACAAAAATCATTCCACACAAGCCGCCCGACTAACCGGTTAATCCAGATGCCAACCAGTTTGCTTAGTTGAGGTTATGAAATTTTGATAAAATGTTCCCTGAAGAATTAGGAGACCAACAAAAAAAACGGTGCACCATTCCAAGTCTGGATGAGAGAGATATGATCGAAACAAGGAGAAGTATTCACCAAAATCACCCAAAAAAAAACAGTTGTCAGATACGTACCTTGATGAACCAATAACCATTAGTCAAACGTTGACAAAAATTATGAATTTTTTAACAAAACCTCCTTGGCTAATAAGGAATCCAAATGGGTAAACAAGGAACGACATTCCGAATTGACAAGGAGATACGATCGGAAACAAGATCAAGTGCTCAAAATTTGACATACTCTAATAAACTTTGATCGAGCTAAACTAGGGCCCCACTTGCTTCCTATAGCACGATGCCAATAACTAAAAAAAATAAGCCATGATGACACTCTAAAGCCGAACTACACACACTCAACGGACTCATACAAGCGCCCACCCGGTACCGAGACGTACTAAGCCTAAAATAGCCCTAACGGTGTTATATATGAGAACGATGGGTGAGCGTGACACCCACAGATAAAATGCAAGTGCTTCGAGGGCAAAATTGAGGGTCTACAAGGGGCTTGCCCCTGGCATCAATCACACTGCGACGTAATCGATGGCGCCGACTTCATGGTTGGCCAATACACTCGGGAAAGGGGCTCAGGTGCCGCATTCTCTCGACGATTACCACATATCCCTTCACGCATCTTCTACTAATACATATTATCCCCGGTTTCTGTGAGTTAAGAACTTTAGGTACCTACCTTCCGCCTAGGATCATTTAAACAATACCCATTAACCAAAGAGAATCTCGCCGACCGGGATTCGATCTGCATTATCCCTCTGCCAGGAGCTCTCCGCCTCGACATATTTCGTACTATGGGGTTCATCCAGAATGGGGACCCGTCCACCCGACCCACCCAGTAGTGATAATTGAAGAATCCGACTGATAATAGATGGGCAGGAGTAATCGCTTCCTGGCCATCTAAGAGAAGCTTAAGCATGTGGCGTAAAGGCGTCCGCTTCTCATCAGCAAATTCGGGATGTGTTCGAGCTTCCAAGCTAAAAATCTGCCCAAGCGTTGCTTAACTAGGGATACATATTTTTCCATTCAGGGGTCTCACGACTCATATTATGTGTTTACTTGCCCTACCACCAACTGAGAATCACTTTGAATCAGAAGCTTATCATCTAACACTATAGCCGCTACCAATTCCAAATAGATGGCTCATACTCCGATTCATTGAGGCGCTCAGCCCAAACGACCGCCCGCGAATCTTTTCCGACTGGGATTTAAGTTGCAAATTGATGCCAACTCCAGTTTTCCGAGATGCCTCGTCTACATTAGGGGTCCACCAGTTCCAACTGTCCGGGCTCATTCCGGATTGGGGGATCTCTACTAGAAAATCTGCCCTAACCTATCCCTTTAAATTAATCTGCTTATACCGAATAATCGAATCTGGCCCAATTTCCCATCGATCCATCCTCCCATACAAGTCAGGCTTGTGAATGGTCCTCCGACGAGGGAGAGAGGTCAGTTAGCACAATAATGGGGTGTGCTTGGAAGTATGGGCGGAGCTTCTTAGTTGCTACTTAGAGAGCTAATGTCGCCTACTCGAGGTGGCTGATTCGGGTTTCTACGCCGGCTAAGGACTTGCTGATGAAAAATGCTGACTCTGCTTTCTATTCTCATCTTCCTTGAACAGGGCAGCACTCACTAAGACATCTAAAACTGCCAAGTATACGAAGAGTGTTTCGTCAGCTTCAAGGCTAACAAGGACTAGAGGTCTCAGAAGATACCTGTTGACGACGCGAGGGCTCGATCACATTCCCTCGCTCCATCTGGCCCGGGCCGACCCCTCGAGGGCACAAAGAACGCTTTAGACGCTTGTAAATCGAGAAATGAACTCGTTTCCCAGGCGCTCCAACAGCCGCTTAAATTGCCTAGAAGAGGATCGGGAATCCAAAATAGCTTTGCCGAGCAAGGTCGGGCTTCTATCCCCTCTAAGTCACCATGAAACCTAAGAACCTACTGCATCGACCCGAATGCGCACTTCGAGGGATTAAGTCATATCGTACCTAGGAGTTCAAGTTCTCGTGTGTTCAACATGGTCCTGCACTGACTTTACTAACATATCATCAATGTAAACCTCCATGGTCTTTCCTAGTAGCGGCCTGAACATCTTGGTCCCTAACCTCTGATATGTTACCCCAGCATTTTTTAAGCCAAACGACATCACATTGTATCATAACATCCCGTGCGGGGTGATGAATGCTGTTTTTTCCGCGTCTAGCGCATGCATGGGTATTTGATGATATCTCGAGAAGGCATCCAGGAACGACAACATCCCATGCTCGCCCGAAGGACGCCACAACAATCCGACCATCCGGTGTAGAGGGAAGCCGTCTGTGCATGCCTCACAGATCCGTAGTCCACGACACTCTCCATTTTCGCTCTTTTCCGGACTACCACCACATCAGCCATCCATTCCGGTACTTTATCTCCCGATGACCTGGCTTAAAAGATTATCCACTTCTACTTGAATAACCCACGAGCGGGTCCCAAAGGAAACCTCACTGCACCGGCCCAAAATACCCTACAATTTTATAATAATTTTATTATATATTATGGGTATGATCAAGTCAAACTTGGCTTTTCCAGTAATTTGATAAATTGATAAATTGTAAAATGTAAATTCGAAGAAAGGTATACGATTGAATATTATATGCTAAATTGAGAAATTTATTGAACCCTAAATAAACCCAAGTGAAAAAAGGGAAAATGTGGAAATTTGTAAATGAGGACCTAAGGGTCAAAATGATAGCTTAAATGCTAATGGGAATAAATGATAAATGATAAGGAAAGTGAAATAAAGAGTTAGAATGCCAAAATGGAAAAATTGATTTATTGAGGGCCAAACAAGGCCTTATGAGAATTAAGTGACTTAAGACAAAAAATGGGAATGAGAAAGGGTGTAGCCAAACATGGTCTTTACACTTAAGAGAGTTTTAAAAGACCAAAATTGGTCTTCAAGGTGCTCATTTTCGAGCACATCACGCTTTTAAGCACTATATATGGAGCGGAGTAAGAAAACTAGTATTTGCAAGAGATCGCTTTTGTGTGATCCTTTCCTCTACTTTTTGCTTCTAATAGGCCAAGCAACATGGAAGGGAGATTCAAGAGGTTCAAGGTAATGAATCAAAACCCTAACCTCATCCTTTGATTTGGATTTAGGTGAAAAGCCCTAACTTGGAGGAAAAATGAATTTATCGAGTCTAAAACCACATTTGGAGTTGTTTTCGGGTAGATTCATGGTGGATTTTTGATATGGGACGACCGAGAAGAGTCAGGGAAGAAAATGTGTGAAAATTCAAAATCCCGCACATTTCGGGCAAACTGTAGGTGTACCTAAGACGCTTGAGCCAGACTGCATGTGGATGCAGAGGGCACAGGTACCGATACCGCTCAAATTGCACTGCACTGATTAAGTGATAACCTCAGATTCAGATGTGTCAAAGTGGTACCTGGCATTCTATTGTTCCAAGAAATTTATTTTGACATGTTTTCGCACCGTTGTCTCCGTATTCAGATACCGATGTCTAGGACCCTAAGAAATGAATAAATGGGGGGGTTCAAATAAGGATAACTAAGAAAAACGCACCGCACCTCGCCCTACGACCCGTCAAGTACAGACTTGTCTTAACCAAGACCGCAAAAATAAATTTGTAATTCACTAAAATCGTTTAACAATTGCTTATCCACCAAGAGTGGCATGAGTGTTATCGATCAGTGGACGTGACATGATCGCCAACCTGTGACCGAGATCGGTTATATAGTTAGATTCGATAGCTTCTAAGCCATTTCTGACTTATTGTTATTTCAAGTATTTTGGTAGTTTACCAAGTAACTATGAAATGAGTATATGAAGTAAGTACATAGATTGAGTATATCTTTGAAAAGATAATATAGAATTGAAATGTGATATTTGAAAACCAAACGAATGTGAATGATGATAGTTGACTCGATTCATCAAACCAATCCGCCATAAATGTGGAATTGAATGATATATCGAATGAACCGCCCGACGGATGCACAAATCGCATCCGTCACGGCGCACCCCGAAATCGTCTAACGTCCCACTCCGCGCAGATGCACCAACCTGCAGATCCGTCATGGACGGGAGACCGAATAAGTGATACCACATGCCTGGGTGCACCAAACAAGATCCTCGCGATGGGAGACCGAATTGTTAAATAAGCACATTACCGGTCGATAATAAGGGGCGGGATTCATTAAACTGAACCGTCGTAAATAAGGAATTGAATAGTCAAGGTGAAATAAATCAACATCGATGAGCATAAAAGGGATTTTTATGTATATATACTTAAATCTCATAAATCAATCATGAATGAATTGCCAGATTAAATGTATATTATGACACAGAAATGATTTAGATATTGAAAGCATGCGAAATGAATAGCATGAGTATATGTTGATATATTAGGCATGGTTTAATGTTAAATGCATGAGTTAAATTGAATACTGAATAGAATCAGAGTAGAACCACTAAGCATGAAAATGCTTAGCGTGTAGTTTTATCTATGCGTTGTGTATCGAGTGCTAAAAGAAAAAAGAAGGCCAAGATCGAGCAACAAGTAGAAGTCATAGAGAGAGTACATGAGGCATATAATTCCGTAATTTGCATATCATCTCTTTTAACAAGTGGTATTTCAGAAACAAAAGGGTTAAAACTCAACCTTGATTTTGTATATCATTCCTGAAAGGCATGAATGCCTTCTTTGTAAATGTATTTTGTTAAATGTTTATGGGCCTATCAATTGCACATTGAATTTGTTAAATGATTGCGGGCTTGCCTAAATCGTAAAATCGCTCAGCAATGAAATGACATAATAAACGTTTCATAAGATAAATGAAAACGCTGAGTAAACCGGGCTCCGATTCGGATCCGCCATTCAGGTCGGGCCGAGGATTCGGGTCGCGACACTTTTGAAAATAAAATTTAATAACACGAAAAATAAAAAGAATTCAATCCGCGTCCCGAGGTTTCTTGGTCGAACTCGCCACTGGCTCCGACCGCCCTAGGGTCGCTTACACTTTCCGTCCAACTAGCATGGCCAAGTGGATGACATTCAGCCAGAGAGGCATGTATGGGGTTAATGCCAACCATGTCTGAGTGAGTCTAGGCGAATACATCCATATTACGGAGTAGAACCTGCTGTATTTGTTCCTTCTCCCCACTAGATAAGAGGGAACTAACATATGTAGATTCTCGTCTAGGAATATTGATTCCAAGGGGTTTACGGCCAATCGATCTCTGGGTCTCCACCGCCTCTAGCTTCAAGGAGTCAGAATTGCTATTCCGAGGTCCGGCTCTGAGGGCCGAATTGTATTTCATTTTTCTCAAGCTCTTGTACTGAGAAGTTGGTAAGACTGCCGAAATGCTAGTCACCGGTCGAGGTCAATTTGCCCTAAGATCAATGCATTCGATCATTCGTTTGCAGGTCGAGGGCAAAGTCACCGATGCCCAAGCTCTAATTCAACAATGGCATTGTACTGCCCAGTCCTCGAGCTAAACTCGTAAATAAGACTCACAACTACGCCCCGCTCGACTGGGAGAGCAAATGTCGCCCATCGTTACTGCGGGTCAGCTCGCTAAACCCGATAGATTTTCGCTAACCGAATCACCAAAAGATGTTCATCTACCAAGGCGCCCAACTATAACAGTTACCGTACGCCGCTGTGGTTAGCTAGTACTTTGTGCACATCAAAATCGCATTACATAAAGTAAGTAATGAAAAGCATCGTGGTGCGTAATAATGACCTGACAGTTTTATAGGGGAAAGGATATAGTGGTCACAATTACGAATCGGGCTTCGTTGTCGCCTCGAAGTGGATGCAGCCCACGTGCCCGAAAGTGCGGCCGCAACAACCTTCTTTAGAGCTTAGACTAATATTGATCACACCGCACCCAATATGTGCTTTTATGGTAGGCCGAGGTTCAAGCGGAAGCTATGCGCTAACTGTTATTCTTCTTTCAATCGCGGGGGCGGCCTCAGCCACGCAGGCCATCTCTCGAACATATCTCCTGAGGTGGCCGACCCTAATTAATCTTTCCACAAAAAATTTCAGGCTTTGACATCAGTTGGTCTCATGCCCATGGTCCTTGTGGTAATCACAAAGCCAGACCGGGCTGCGCTTGCGGCAAGATCCGACCGAATCAGCGTAACACGAAGCTCCAGATCCCAGATGACGTAGGAGTCCGTCGTAAGAGATGTCTGTAGGGGTAAACGCAAGTTCCCTCTTTCTAATCGATCCCGAGCGTTTCCTCGGTTCTACCCCGACTTTTATTCAGACCGCCCCTAATGGCGTGCTTGCCGCTGGCCGTGATCATCACGCTTGAGAGGTCGCCTCGGATATTGTCCTCCAACGTTGAATACGCCCATTGTTCTGTACAATTCTTCCATTGTCGCAGTAAATCCAGACAAAGTGGGATGGAAGAATGGGGTGGCTCATCCTAAAGCTCTTCATGTAAATTATGGAGGACCGCATCCATACCGTATTTAACTGACATGTCGACAACCCCAAATCTTAGTAAAATCATGATGGACTCATCCTCCCGCTTGAAGATGGCTCAGAGAGAACTAATGCTCCTCTCGCCTAACCGAAAGTACGTGCAATCGTGGATCGCCCAAAACTCGGGTGTCCGTTGACAACCCGTCAACCACGGAATATTTCATGAACGCTCTGGGTAACCCGACAAGACTCATGAAAATTCCGCGTAGTCTCCCTTTGTAATGGGACGCACCGGTACCTAACCCGTCCCAATCAACATCATAAGATATAACATGAGTAAAACGCCACTGGGCCCATACAACAATACTATCAATATACCAACTATGTACCATAGTTTCAAGAGTTAATAATTTACTTATACAAATATATATTAAAAGTTCAAACGCTCTAATACATGTATCCAACTAAACACCAAAACCACAACCCGACTTTCTTCAAGACGTCTCTAGGATGAGCCGTCTCGTGCGCTCCCGTACTAGCTAATGTAATTCCTCGACAGGTGAGCTAATGCCCAAGAGTGGAATCACCCTAAACCCGTTACTCCACCTAAGGCATATGCATGCTCCAATGTAAACACACACTCAAGTAAATGAGTGATCCTACTTGAATGTCTACATGACATCCCCATGTCTCGAGTCCTCACCGACTCACTCACACTTGCCTAAGCCATGTATGAGAAAAATAATCATTTTCAAAACAAAACATGTTGTTATCAAAATACACCACCGATCGCCCGCGGAAAAATACGAGACTACCCTCCGAGGCTAATGTGTCAAGAACCTTCCGAAACGCCTACGGTCCTCATTCGAACGGATCCTGGCGACCATCTCCCAACCCCATTCAAATTCATCCCGTGAAATCTCTTTCGCAACCATGTTCGCTTTTCGGGAATCCATGTCATGCACTCACACCTAATTCCTAGGTTACTCGCATACGAAACGACATGCCATTTCAACACAATTCATATCACACATGCAAATATATCATCATGCATATAATTACATAACTAAAGCACATAAACATGTTATGCACATTCATCATCATTTCACCGCAAATTAAATTTCACATGGGCTAATTAACAACTACAAGCAATTCGATTTGAATTACTCCTATCCAAACACATTATTTCACAAAAAGATTTCAGAACACTATTCACGTGAATGCTGAAACCCTGGTTACCGCTCACGACCAATCATCCAATCACTCCGCTCACTCAGAACCCGACTTCATGGCCATTTCCGCCTCATACAAAACCAACACATGATTTATAGCACAAAGCACAACCTGTTAGCTTCAAACAAATTGCAGACCGTCACGGACCGTCCAAACGGCTCTGGGTGGGCCTCCCACAATCTTGGCCTCGCCTTTGGGACCGATCAAATGACCATTCAAGGCCTCAAACCAACCGAAACATCCACAAAACACTTAAACAAAGTGTAACTTCAAGTAGGATGAAACCCCCACCTCACTCGATTTTGCCGAAACTCCTTAAAACCTGAGTCTACGCGTAGGCCTCATCACAGTAGGAAACACTTTCTCCTTCGCTCCGAAGAATTCGACTACTGATCATTTAAAACCCCAAAGATAAGTCACACACTCTCTCTCTAAAAACATAACCTAAAGCTCACTATAAGATTTCCTCTTTTCCCTCACGTTTTCTTCTTTTGTTTTGAATAAAGGAGACGACACTGTTCACTATTTTGTCTTTTTCCACTTAAACTTTCAAATAATGCCCATTATGTCCCTTCATTGATTTTTGACATTTAAGCACTATTCCGGTCCGTTTTGGTCATCTCTCTACTCATGCAACTAATGTCACATGAGTACATGTTATTGATGACTTTTGTCACCTCACATTTCGTTTTTCGGCACTCGTAACTCGATGTCTCGAAAAACGTGCAAATTTTGACTGTTTCGGAATTCGACGAAATAAGACGTGTTAGCTAGATTTCGCGAGACGATTCCAACGGTGAAATCTGTTTCATCATCCGATATCTAGAAAAATTTCAGGTTTTGACCGAAATTACTATTTTACCATTTTTCCGAAAATTGAAATTTTCTCGGGTCTTACAGGTACTGGGAAACAAATACAGCCCACAACGTTGAACTAGTTGATAGATTTCCATGGGAGTTTATGGAACCAAGCCAAGGCGGGCCCCTTCAAGTCATGAACATTTTGCATAGTGTTTATCGCCTCCCCATTAAGTATCATCACCGATCAAGGCGCATGGTCATACCTGGATCGCAGGAGCCATCATACATAAAAAGACGATATAACAGCCAGCAAACTTTCAGGTACCAAGAGGTCGCCCACTGGGAAGGATAGCATGTCTTCAGGTCCTCGGACAGTAGTAGATGTAAGCATGTGCAGGCTGTGCGTACCGGCTGCAGGATACATGAACTAAGTGATGGTGCTACGCCCTTGTGCCATGTGGGCACATTTTCTGGTGACCATCCGACCGCCGCCTCTCGCTGATTTCTCTTCGCATTCTACGATGCATGCCATCGACGGATCCATCGAACAACGCCGGCGGGCCTCTTTCGATTCACCGCTATTCGGGGTGATAGATCGTGCAGCCGGAGAGCTCACGCAGGATAACTCATCGCCCGTCGCCGCCACCGCCGCCGCGATGGGCTCGCCTCTATTCTCGCTTTCGTCTGGGGTGCGTGATGGCTGCTCCCTCGTGCATTCTCACCCTGATCCTCTTCCAAACGAGCTCGCAGGCGATCGTTTTCTTACTGCAGATGGTCAACATGGTTCCGTAATTCAACCATCTGTTTAGCCTTCTCTTCTTGCTTTGTTTCCATATCCTGACACTAGCGAAGAAACTGGTCCTCAAGGGACTGATTTGCTAGGTTGTTGGCCATAGCGATATCCAACAAGCTAGATGAGTGAGCGGGAACTATCGAATCTTCGGGGTGTGGGGGATCGCTTGATAGCCGACGCATTGCTCCTCGTATCACCGTCGATGAGATTTTTCGCTTCGGGTCGCTCTACAAACGCGCCAATCATTGGCTCTTAGAATCTCGAGTCTCCCCGATCAAGCCGAGGTACGAACCCAGCAACAAGGACCCGCAAAACAAACAATGCACCGGGCGGGTGTGCACCCTCCTCTTCGATGCTTAAGAATAGAGAGCGAACTACCTTTTCGCAGAGTATTTTCACATCCCTTTCTGCTGCGATTCCTTCCTTATTTATGAAGGATGAGGATGGTCCATTTTTTATGGAAAGGGTGATCGGGTTTCAAATGAAAGGGGGAGGCACTCATTTGCGCACTACTGCTTTTCCCTTTGGATAGCCAAGTCATCCGAATCTTTTACCTCAAGATTCGTTTGATCAACTTAAGGACGGTTATGTTCGTGATTCAGGAGGATGTGGCTGCCGCGAGGGATCAACCGAGAAATTATCAGCCTAGCCATCTTCTTAGAGACGGCAGTCGGCTATGAGAGGATGTGCCTGGGCAACAACCCGCAGTTCGCTGATCAACTAGTCCCCGACGAGACTGCGCCATGGTTAGGATCTATATTCGTGTGAGGATGTTTGGGTCTGGCCTGTGGGCTTTGATTTGCCTAGGCCTTTTGCATAGGGGTTCTGGGCCAAAGGCCATGGTACTCACAAGTTGGACATTTCGTGGAGGCATTCTAATTTCATAGATCGCCCTATGGGTCCTAAAGAAGAACCTCTCTCTCTAGAATAGAGCATAAGTGCTTCTTCCCTCTTTTATTTTTTGGGCTTTTCTTTTTCCTCTCTCTCTTTGTGGATTTCTTTAAATGGTTTGTGGGAAAAATCATCTTCTTCTCTTAAGAAGAAACGCTCCAAGAATTCCTCTCAGGTCAATTGTGTTCGAAGCTTTCCAATCGCCCAATTTTCTTTCAATGGATTTTCTTTTTTGATACTTTTAGGGTTAGATTTCTTTTTCTTGTTTAAATAATTTAATTTGGGAGGCTTACACTATGTTTGGTTGCTAAGAAATTGTGAGAAGAAAATGTAAACAAGAGTTAATGTAATATACTGTTTTTAAGCAGAAAATCAAGTTGCCTCGTAGTAATGGGTGTGCATGGGATCTAGATTTATGGGTTCGTGCTGGAGCTCCATCTGGGATCTTCGTGTCTACATATTTACATGTAATTTATAAGCTTTGTCTAAAATTTTTAATTTTGGTATTAGTTTTCTCGCTTTTTCTTAGTTATTTCTACAAGGATCAAGATCCTCACAAATTTCCATTTCTAAATACGTTAGACGAGTCAATATTTCCTCAAGTGGATATCCATGATATTTCTATCGACATTTTGTGGAGACGCAACTTTGACCCATTTTTGGCAATGTAGATCTTGGCTGAGGGAAGGAGGATGAAGATGGGTTGTTAAAACGACGTCATTTAAAGCATTAAAATGTCCCAAAAGGGTTTGTTTCTTCGCCACGTAGGAAGACAGTTAAGTTCAAAACTAGGTTCGAGTTATCTGAGGTTAGAGAATCAATTAAAATGAAACTTGGTATATTTAAATAGCATTTTTTTTAAATTGAGGATATAATTACAAAAGTCTAAAAAGTTCAGGATTTAAATAGTATTTTTCCCAAAAAAGAATTAATACTAAATGAGAATTTGAGATATATTCTAACAATCTTCACCTTTGATCAAATTCCAACGAGTCAATCATCAAACACATCTTGATAAGAGAGCAATTGACTTTACCTTAAACTCAAATTCCTTTTATTTTGATCTTGTGTGCTCTGAATTCTTTTGTTCTTTTAGATATCTTCATCCCGAAGCTTTGATACCATGTAATAAGAGATTATTGAAAAAAATATTGTATGTTTCATTGATCACAAAAAACCTATTTATATATAAAACAATCTAAAATCAAATAGAAAATAATAAAGTTTCCTAACTCTACATGAATACATGTTTCTTTTTCCCAACTAGCTTCTAATTCTACAATACTATAACATTCTTTAATTTTCATTCTCATTCGTAGTGCATTTCAATCAACTTTCATACCTTTAGAGTGCAATATTATTCTTCACACTAACTCGTGATGAATTTGATTATCAAAAGTGAGTTAAAGAGAGTGATATTTGTTATTAAGTCGGAAAGCTTCAAGTGTTAACTACTTGAAAGAATTGTAAAGCGTCAATTGGAATTGGAATCGAAGTGTACAAAAAAGGAAGGTCAGTTTAGAACCCTCCTCATATTCAAGGTTGAGGAAAAATTGACTTAAGTAAGAATGTGTTGAACTACTATAAAAATTGAGTTTACATCTCTTTTCCATATCTCTTTTATTTCATACTCTTGTGATTTGAAATTTCCATTTATTTTGGCAAAAAGTAACCTATTTCACCTCCTCCCCGGTTTAATTGTTCAGTTATTTGTTCCTTCATTATTTAATATTCTCAAATATAAAATATTGTATCCAAATCTCATCTGTCTTGCTTGCTTTTCCTATTTCTTCTCCATGTCTTGATGTCAATGAAGAAATTGATCTTCAAGCTACTAGATCACCGTGTCAGTCATCGTGACCAGGTCAAACGACCGTATGTGGGTATGAAACCGTCGCACCGTGACTTAGGGGTTACTTAGATAGTCAGAGGAGTCAAGCCTTGCATGTCGTCGATGAGACTTTATCTCGATTCTACATACGCTTAATTATCGCTACTCGTGATCATCTGATTCTGAGCATCACGATGTAAACCTATAAAAAGGGATTCTAATGACAGCAGGCTCTAGCCTTTCGATGATTGTCACCCAAAGGTGAAGGAGAGAAAGAATAGGAGTTAGCTGAGTTGCATATCTTCCTCGCGGGAAGTCTTTCGTTTATACTCGAATTTCTCCTTGATTATAGGAAGGATAATATCGTGATTTTGGTGATATAATCTCTCTTTTCTTATCAAAGACTAATTCTCCCTTAGTAAGGATTTATGTCTCTCTTTCCTTATCAAGGACTAATTTTCCCTTATTAAGGATTTATGTTTTTTGAGACATACAAGGTTTGGATACTGGAAGATCCGTAGATAAATATCTTGTGCGTGATTTCCTCCCTAATATAGTTATCCAACACACTTTTCGTGCCAGAGAATGGTTGGTCGGGGACTTAGACTCGCACGCCTGATTTACCACTTGGTTGCCTTGTGTTTAATACGGTGGATCGCTCGCAAATTATGAGACGGGTCAGGCAATGGGCCTGTGAGGACGCTGGACCTATTGAATAGTGAGTTTGGGCCTAAAGGCCATGGTACTCGCAAACCCTATGAAAGACGGACTCCATCAGCTTTGTGATGGCGAAGCTCAACCCCATGAAGTAGCTCTCAAATAAAAGAAACAAAGAATATAGAGTCTTGCCCTCAAACTAATACAAATTTTTAAAAAAAGTTACTAAAATAAATTGAAAAGCAAAATAATGCCTCTACCACATTGGAAAAATTTTCAAGTTAATGCCTTAATTTGTGATTGTGGTTTTAACTTAAAAAAAATTTCAATGTCATAGTAGTCACTAACTATAATATTAACTTTAAAAAAAATTCAACATCGTTGCCAGTGATTATGATATTGTTGATGCGTATGTTGACATAGCCCAAACACACACTAGTTTGAACAATATTTTAGTTTTCAACCTATATTTATAATTTTTTTAAAAGCTATTTATGCCCAAAACTCAGATATATATATATAGACGAAGGGAGATAATATAAAATATAATAATGGTATAGTTCAGAACGGGCAGGGATTAGAAATACTATACCCGACCCAAATTCTATCCGGGTTTTGAAAAAGTTTTCAAACTTGTCACAAACCGGAATAGCCTATTCCCATGAGAAATTCTATTTACACCCCAAGAATTTCTATACACCATATCACAATATCCCATTTTACACCCCATTCTAATGCAGGTGGTATGTATAAATTCCTCAGCAGAATAGAATTTCTCTATTCCCATACCTGTCCCAAGCCCCAAGTTCAGGACGGGCAGGGATTAGAAATATTATACCCGACCCGAATTCTATCCTGGTTTTGAAAAAGTTTCCAAACTTGTCACAAACCGGAATAGCCTATTCCCATACCCGTCCCAAACGGAGCTTAGGACGGGTTAATCGGGTATGGGAAAAAGTTGCCATCCTAATTCACTCTTTTATTTATTTTTATTTAAGCTAATAAGTAAAAATGAAATAAATAAAAAACACAATATTCCTAACATACTCTTTGTTCAACAAAGAAGTAAACCAGAATCACAAATTTCTAAATAGTTGAAAAATAAAATAAAGACTCAAAAACCTCATGCAATAATTGAGGTTTTATATATATATATATATATATATGAAGACTCCAACAATGAAAAAACAATTTCAAAAACATGTTCCAACATAACCATAATTGAGTTGAGTTTTTAGAAATATATGAAAATCCCAACAATGCAAAACATATTCAACACATGTTCCAACATAACCACCTAATCTTAAGTTTGTTTTGTAGATCATAGGCTGCTGTTATTACATTATAAATTCACATGGTTTTTATTATTTAAGTAACTTTATTATAAATGATGTACAGTTAAAATTTTATAAATTTTATTTATTTATTTTTTATCAGCGCAAGAGTTGTCCTGAAATGGCCTATACATACATGGAAAACAAATTTAAACCATACCACATTCAAAACTAATCATCATTTCAGTTTGCATTTAACTCATGCTTAGAAATCCTACCATATAACACAACTCAATCACAGTAATAACTCGGTATCTTGTATAAGCTAAGATCCTAATTATCTCACTTATATATTCAGTATAAATGAATAAAATAAGTAAATGCCATTAAAAAAACAAAAGAAATAAATGGAAAAATATTTCCTCATGCTTACTTTTATTTTTATTATACTCTTAATTTCAATGAAATAAATTATTTTCATTGGAACTTGAATATAAGACCCTGTTCCTATGTCTTGTGCCAATTTAAAATGGTGACCAACCTACCGCTTTAACCAGACATGATGAACATTCACACCTACTTAACACATAAGAGGTGAGAGTTAGATTGAAAAATGCATGATCCGAACATAACTAAGATATTTGGCCAGTCAAACGTTCTCACCCATCCGTAGGGCTTGCCGCCCGCTTCGCTCCATTATGGCCAAGCTTATTTTAATTTTTTAAGACTACATAATATTTTCTAATTGTTAAAAATACTAGTTTTTCTTTTATGAAAAATATAAACTGGTTGTTTATAAAAATAAACAAAAATAATAACAGCATAATTTAAAATAAAATAATATATATAAACACAACTAAAATAATTTATTTTATATAATTTAAGAACATAACAAAAACTATAAGTATTTCAAATAAAACTTATATTACAAAATATAAAAATTAAGAACATAACAAAAAATTATAAGTATTTCAATAAAACTTTATATGTGCCAAAATTTTAAAATTTGCTTACAAGGTGATACTTTTAATTTCAACCACTTTGTATATGGACCTGAAACTCAGAGACTGATTTGAATGAACAAAAGAACTTATATAAAAAAATCGATCCAACTGGTTGGACCGTGGTTTTAACGATTGACCGTAACAGTCAACGGCAGATGAAGTTGGCATCTGAATATAACGCAGATAAACGAAACAGAGTTGACAAAGCTTTTAATGCAGAACTGAAGTATAATGTTAAAATGGATCGATTTACACAGCAAACCAACGTCCGATTAACAAAACCGTTGATTAACAACGAATGAAGCGAAGAACAGGAACGGAAACAAAACGCGACCAGAATCGAACGCGAAGAACCGCCAGCAAGAAACGTTGCTGCCGGAGATTTTTACATCAAACGTTGCGTTGTTTGGTCAAAGTTTGGCGATAAAGGCCTCAGAACCAAAACGAATATACGTCGTTGACAACATGTAACGAAAGCGCAAAGAACGACGTTGGTTCTAACACTTTATCGTTAAGTACGCTGAGTATTAACAAACACAGGTATTATGGTAATGATATTTTGTTTTGGAAGTTGCGCTGCACAACAAATAGTATGGTATTTTTAATAAACCTTTAAAGATTAATATATAAAATGTAATAATATATATTAAGATATATCATATATTTCAAACATAAATAATATATTTAATGTATTACCGTCAACCCACATGTTTTATCAATTAGATCCATCACGAACGCAACTTAATCTTCCTATCAAACATTGATCCTGTTTTAAAATATCGATTTTTTATCATTAAATTGGATTTTTATCATTTTTTGAAATAAAGTCTATAAAAAAGATATCTAAATATTTATTGAAAAGCTCGAACTCTCGTTATTTTTTCAACCAACTAAAATATGGTCCATTGAGGATGAATGGGTGGTGCATGCAGAGAATTAGACATGAAACATCACATCACATCACATCATAATATCATATGCATGACTAATAATATTGCGGCGGAATGATTAAATAATAATAATAATAATAAAATCTAATCTGCCATGTGAAAAATGAGCTCATCAAAGAATCTAACTGAATATAAATAATGATTTGGGTCCATTCCCCTGCATGCCTCCCTTATCCATCTAACCTGTGGACTCTCTCTTACTCACTCACTGACACACTCTAGGGATCTTAAAATTCAGAGTTTTTCATTCATTCCAAATAAATAACTACAGTTTTAACTTAAAAAAATTTAAAATTATAGTTATTAATTAAGATTTTAATTTTAAAAATTTAAATTTATGTATTTGTTTGACATTTTTAAAATGTATTAGATTGGATATTTTTAAAATATATATATATATATATATATATATATATATATATATATATATATATATATTATTTTAGGACAAAACTTAAAAATTCAAATCATGTGGATTTTGTTAAAATTTACTTCAATATGACTCCTTTGATCCTTTCTAATTAAAGATTTTCAAATAGATAGACTAAACTTGACTTCATAAGATAAAAGAGTTTTTTCTTGGATTCGAACATAAGATTTCAATTTCATCCCTTTACTTTGTTCTTGGATTTGAACATGAGATCTCGTCACTTTACTAGGTTCTTGGATTCGAACTTGAGATTTCGACCATTTACTCTGTTCTTGAATTCAAAAACATGAGATCTCCTGTAAACCATTTCCATCCCTTTACTGTAGAGTCACCCCTCAACCACACAATGTACAACCTATTAAAACATTTTAGTAAATTAGTCTCTTATAAATCATAAAATTTTATTTTTATTAAAACTCTTTTAGATGTTTTTGATTGCTCGGAATTTTCAACTAATAATGGGTTAAATTACTTTTTTTTTTTTGCACCTTCTGTTTGTGTTGAACCTGTAGTGATTTTCTGGGATAAATCATAAAAACCCCATATCCAATTTGAGACACATTAGACAAATGATCAACTGACATCTTCCTACCTCATTCAAGACTTGGGAAAAACAATGTTGAATATCATATTTGCAAGAGAATCTTTTCTTGAAAACAATTATTATGCTCCATTATCTTCTCCTCATGAGTTGTTTATCGATTCCTCTCCTCTAGGTTCCAGGAGGGGTCTCCCAACGGCTGCACTGGTCAGCCCAAGCCATTGAAATCCACAAATTTCGGCTCAAGACTTCAAGCTTTATAAGCCCGTCGCGATCACTGAACTGGTCGACTGAGCGCTTCTGGGATTCTTACGCCCCAGAATCCAATATACCTTGTGTACTAGGCAAGCTTGACGGGTCCAAGACGGTGCGCCGACTAAATTCCAAGGCTTAACTGGTTTGGATGCTCAATTAAACAAATGTTTAATTTTTAACCTTCCTTCAACTTAAAAATTAATGCACCGATTAAATTATACCTACATTTGACTTATATACAACTCTTAACAAAAAATACATATTGTAAATAGAGAGTTACACAACATTTAAAAATAACATATGACAGGAATAAAGCCTGGGCCGCATTTCGATCTAGCGGACCTCGAGTGTCTCTACTATGCAGTTCCTTAAAGCCCCATGTGATACGCCAGTAAGAAAACCTATGGCTCGACCTGTTCTAAAATAGGGTCTTTGTGCTGTTAGATCTAGTGGCTCCCATTTGGTCTTCTGAAACCCCTATTCCAAAATATACATGGTCCCCAATCCCTGAAAATAACAGTACTTTTCTCTTTTCTTTTCTCCAACACCCTACCCTTATTCAAACACTGCAGCATGAATTACTTAACAGAGAAAACTACAAACCCCAACTCCCACCCTTGTTCAAAAACTCAGCATGAACTACTTAATGGAGAAAAATCCTCACAAAACAACCCTTAACTTCATTCTCTCAATGTGGTCCAAGTGACGACCCCATACCAAAGAACAAAAACGGATTTTTTGGACAAGATGAAACGATTCGATAAAAAAAATCTACAAAAATCGAAAAATCCGACATTTTCCTCGCTTTTTCCTAAATTCAAAAATACGAAAAATTGCTTGGCCATTCGAACCCACCCAAAATACCTGAAAGCAAAGACTTCTAACCACTAAACCATCATCGTACTTATTATATATAACGCAAACTTTTATATTCTCTTATTATTTATTTATTCATAATCCTTTATAATATTTTATTTTATTTTATTTTACATTATAACTTATAATATTTTAAATCAAATATTAATTAAAGTTTAAAAAAGAAATAAATAATATCATTTAAAAATTTAAATTATAATATATAATATTTTGAATTTCTCATTATCTACATATATTTATAATAATAACAAAACAAATAAATAATATCTCTTTAACATAATAATATTAAATATAACATATTTAATTTAATAATTACTAATCCATTTGATTTTAATTTACCTTAATTAAGATATGAATCATTTCTCATAATCTATATATCAAATACAAAATTTTAATAACCGATATTCTTTGAAAATAATCCACTGATATTTACCTCGATATTTCCCGAGAGTTTCCGTAAAATCCACCGATATATCCAAGAAGCACTCGATATTTCGATCCGTTTCACGGTGTGTGTGTAATCTATACACACATGTCTCTCCCACTTTAATAACATTAAACCTTGTCATTTTGAGTACCAAGAATGGCAAAGGATGATATTTAATAATGACACTTGATGATCTTCCTTCCACCTATTACAACATTCCACAAATAGTTGATCTTTCATTATTCACTTTTCCACATATGCTTCACAATCTCTTAATCTACTTCACTGAAAAACTAGTACTACAACACACCAGAGATTTCTTTTTCTGGAAAAAAAAAAAGATGGTGGAATATTACTTACCATTATTATTACCTGATTCAAATGGCATGAGATTCTGAGCCTCTTAGAAATGATCTGCGCCACCAGATTTGAAAGGCTTTGCTCAAATTAGGGCATTCAGTACCATGCTTGGAGAAACATCGAAACCATTCCATAAACAGAGTGTACTGATTCTTCAAGGTGCGGCAGTGCCTCTCGACCCATGGCTTCCCTCCAATGCCTCTATGTCAAGACCCTTTTTGCATCTCTGTAGCTAACCAAAGTCCATCAGCATCGGTCCGAATCCATGCCTGCATAAGACCACCTTGCTTCCGATCGACAATGCATTTTTCTGGTTCCCACTGGCGACACAGAATGGCTGAACCCGGCTCAGCTCATACCTGACCATTGAGATGTGTGTTTCATGCATCCTAAGTAATTCTTTGGCTCTGTACATCTGCACAAATCTACTGGGGCTATTTTGCCTATCAACCGGATATCTAGAAGCCAGCTGATGTTATCAACCTGCCTCGAAATGCGCTCATCAGTTGGGTTTATCCATTTCCTTTTGCCCATCTCTCACAACAATTGGTGGCCTCCTCAAACAGTGTCACTAGCGAATCCAAACAAGATTGGCAGGCAGTGTAGATATCCTCCTTGTTGAGGTCGGAGGAGTCGTCCTTCTCATAGACTGAACTTTTGCACAGCAGGCCCTTGACTAATGACTTCAGTTCATTCCTTGCATTCATATCAACACAACTGGTGATCGACCAAACAAGTTGTCTTGCTAGATTTCCTTGTGCGTCCCCTCCCGAGTCAAGAGGGTAAAGTCTGGCCAGGATGTCCTTAGTTGTTGCATCATCAAACTTAAACCTTGCAAATAGGCTTCTCAAAGCTCCTCTTCTTCCTCGCTCCAAGGAACAGCCTCGAGGTATTTTAAACAGGACAAAACACTCTTAGTGAACATGATGCCTGCTGATACCTAGTAAAGCAATAAGAGATGCCCATGTGAGCATGTTATTATTATTAAAAATAAAAACATGGGTGTATCGGTAATAACCATACAGAATTCATATACAGATGTTACTGACAAGATTTAAATAAACCCATATCAACAACATAAGGAAAGACCTATGTTATCCCACATTATCTGAAGATGCATAAATGATATAGGAGACACACACCCACATTATTTTTGCCAGCCCTTAATTCAGCAAAAAAGTCAATAGTTAAGACGACACTAGAAGCCATACCATGTGATGGTAAGGCGATGGATGATTTGACCCATCATCAATACACTGTCATGACAATCACATAAAGGCCGATGCAAGGTTTAGTGCCTTGTCTTGTCTAGGATTTTTCTGAATCAGATTCCTTCAAACCATCCACTTAACCAGGTATCCATCATCAGGATGGCTAATTCCGAGAAATGTTACACTTGGAGAGGGTTAGAAGTTGATGTTTGCCTGTCATTGAGGGAGCCAAAATTGTTGTTGAAAGAGCTCACATGACAGGTTGTTGATTACATTACATGGAAACAATACATTAGACCATTATTCTTAAGCATTTAATCTTGACATATTTAAGTTAATAAATGGATTCATATTTTTAGATATCATCAAATCAAAGAAGTCACTAAAAGAGAAATTTAGATGACCACAAAAGATTTTGAAGGATCCTATTGTCAATTGTGTTGGAAAAATCTCATGACAGGTTACTAAATTGCATGATGAAGCTGTTCAGGTATTTATATGAATATGTCAAGGGAAATTCAACACACGTGTCTTATCATGATATCAAACTAAATTCACAAAAGCTCAAAATAGATTTAACTAAGCAGTTAGCCATACGGCCAGCTCTCCCATTTGGGTTCAAATTATAGACTTGCCAAATACAATATTCTTGTGGAGTTATCTGAACTGGCCAGCACTCCCATTCAGGATTGGAAGATTTCAGGTTCAAGTCCTGTGTTAACCAAACACACTGTTCTTGGAGTAGGTGGTCTATCCTGGATTTTCCAGAAAAAGATGCAAAGTTCATATGAATATCAAAAACACAAAAAAATATATAAAAAATAGTCACAATGCTCCCCTTTTTATCAGGATTTGTTGGGGTCCATGCATCCAACAAGTACTTTCTAGTCACAGACTGCAAATCAAGTTCTTGATCTCCAGCACAATTTCACAGACAACAGATAATACCATGCCCATATCCCCAAAGAAACAAAAGAGAAGTGGGAAAAAGAGGGGGCAAAAACTAGTAAATACTAATATTGCCTCTGACTTGTAAAGTAGATTTCAATATTTCTCCTAAAAGAGCAAAAGATATACGGAAGAACCAATAGACCCTCAGCTAATCAAATGAATAGAACATGAAGCATGATTTAAAGTTGCAGCATTGATTACCTACAAGATAGGTCCTGAGGAACATTCATCTCAATACCTCATATCAAAATTGGGAGATACATACAAAACGCAAGTTAAAAAGTTCAAGAAACTCCAAAACCTAATGATAGTGTTATCTATAACGTTTAACATCATCTATATAGTTATAAAAGTATGGGTTCTAATGGGCTTACAATAGCGTTAAAGACTTGAAAGAAATTTAAAATATCACCATAATCAACATTTCAGAACCCTTCACTTTGTATTCTATCCATTCTCTTTAGGAGTCTTGCTTTGGATGTTCCACAAACACCTTCGAGGCGACTGGCAGAAACTTCCAAACCATGTCCCGTGTCGGAAATAAACAAAAAATAAAATAAAATAAAAATATATATCCCAACTATTCTTTTCTTATAAAGGACACCAAATTATGAAACATGACAAGCTTATGCCTCCCCAATGGTTGGAACATGAAGGCAGGAAAGTCTAATTGAGGAAACACTTCTGATGAACCAAAAAGATCTACAGGGTGAATCAACACATAATCCCAAATTGAATAGCACCTTCCTAGACTTCCAGTAGAATACATTACTCAAACACAATGAAAGAGGTTTGAGATTAAACAGATAGTGCTATGAGTTTGAAGCTGCCCATATCTATCAAAAAAAAAGTGTTGAGTTTGAAGCTGCCTGACAAGAAGAGACATGCTTCATCTGCAATACCATGACCCAAAATCAGTGGACAGGTCATATACCATCATCATTTTACTCCATCATGCAAATAGATTCAGACACATTAGAGGATAAACAAAACCTGTGGACTCGGATAACACTCACAAAAAAAAAAAAAAAAAGTAACTAATGGATCTGCTGAAGGGTGGGGACAATGCTTTCATCCATTTTACACCCTTTTATGATCTAAATATTCAAGAAGACCTAACGGGCTTGAAAGATAAACTAGGAGTTGAACCACAGTTTGGCCATTTCCTTATTAGCTTCTAACAAACCTAATATTTTTAGTGACTGCCTTGATTATTCACAAGCTGTGGCATCTTTGTTCTGGTGCAAGTAAGTCAACTAATTCGGATAAATGCATCAACTAAAAATTAAAATGAATAAGTAGGAGAAACATAGCAGAATGGCGGGAGCGTGCTCATGGTTCAGCCCACACCAGTACACCACCGTTATCGTAATATGGAAGATGACAACATATCATGCAAGTCATTCATTCAATTCCCTCTGTTTATATAGGGTATTCTTTACAACACAATGTAAGTCAAATTCCTGTGTTTTAGGAACCATTCCCAAGCTCATTCCAGCCACCTCACAGCATCTCAACTGTTCAACTTCCTCTTTTTTTTTATAGGTAAATCTTGTTTTTTCTTATCCACATTGGGACCCGAATCTGGAACCTCCCTTTACCACTTGAACCAGGCCTCAAGGGGAACTGTTCAACTTCCTTTGCACGTCCAGAACATTCAATCATATATGTGCAATGAAAGATAACTACAGCACACATATAAACAAATCTAGAAACCAAAGACTTCGAATACAGACCCATTTAACAAGTAAGGACAGAAAACCGAAATCAAAAGAAGAAAACCAGAATGGAAGCCAAATCATCACCTCAAGGATGTCAATGGACCGATATACTCCAGCCTTCAAGAGCCGCTTGGTGATATCTTCCTCAAACATGAGCTCAATTGTCTCACGAAATGGCACCAAATGCCCACCTCAGGGAACCCCAATCCTACAACTACAGAACCACCGCTGCCTCTGCGATAATCCGAAATCAAATCCGCAAATATGGAACTGTTCACCTCAAAACCTCTGAATTCAACTCCAAAACCAACGACCCACCATTTTTTCCCTTCAAATTCAACCTCACATCAAAGACCCCAGCTCCATTTTCACTCTCCTTCACAACATTGAGCGAACTCGACGACGCCGACCCCTCCGGCGGCGGCCGAAAGTTCTCCAGCGGAGCCCGAAAGCTCGCAGATCTCACACCCGTATCACGAGCCGGAGACGGGTCCGCCAAGATATCGTGAACTGAATCACCGGCTGGGTCGGAATCAATCGGCGATACTCGACCCGGCGACAATATTCGTCGCGGATCGATCCGACCCACCAGCCCTAACCCGGATCGGACACTTTGCGGCGAATTCGGAAAAGAGTTGGCCGATTTGGACACGGTTTCAAACTTCTGAACAGGCTTAGGTTGCGAAACCCGATGTATCTGGGCCGTCGGGGGCACCGAGAAAGAGCAAGCAACACCACACCGGCGGCGGAGGATGAGGTTCCTGGACGCACGGGTCTCCGACGAGCGATATCGTCCATGGAGGAAAAAGAAACGCAGGGTGAGTCAGATATAGGGTTTCGGAAGAACACATTTTTCAGGGTGCTGTTTGGCTCTCGGAAACGTGAGCTCTTGGCCGTTTGTTCATTTTGCTTAGTTCCTCCGTGAAGAAACTGAGGAATTTTTTAGACCAAGAAATACAAGATTGGGAAGAGAGAGAGATTCCCAGTGCTGCAGCTTTCACACTCGGGGGGAAAGCGCTAATCTGCGCCTCGGAAAATGCTAACGTGCGCTGGCGAAGTGAGCTGGAGCTCTCGTGGTCCTGCCGTAGTTGTAGGTACGTTTTAAAGAAGGCAAGATACGCTCACGTTCTTTGTCATTTTCCTTGGCGCCAAACAGGCCCACAAATAAACTTTTTTATTATTTTTAAAAAAATATAAATATATATAAAACTTTTCATCAGTATCATTAGCACAATCACAATTATATAATAATTATTTAATGAACAAATAGGAATCATCGAAGGAGAAAGATAACAGTGTGAGGTGACGACATCCAAAGAGTATGAACCATACTTCCCTTGTGCGAAATTGGAATCCAAGGTACATGTTTTCCATCATCCTCTTATTCCATATCATAATGCTATTAATTAGTTAATAATAATAATAATTCTGAAGGCACATTGTGAAGGATATCTCAAACTTATACCTTTTTCCGGTTGGAATCCGAAATAATTAGATAATCTGTTTCTCTCTATCTTTTTGGCTTAGTTTGAGAAGAGAGGTTTTTTGGTTGATTTGTGAATTAACTCATTAATCGATCCTGGGGCTGTATTTTTTTCAATAAACTATTTCTTTACACCGATTCATTATTCGCTTTTCATTCGTTTTCATCATCAACCTATCAGATATTTTACGACGACTTATCGGATGGGCATTTACAATACGACTGTTTAATCACGACTTTCAAATGCAAATTGTTAGTTAGGGAAAAAGTCAGGTAAGTTAACAGTTCCAAGACATTTGGAGCTGAAATGACACAAGAATAAGATGAAGAGAAGAAGAAATTCAGACAAGATTTAGAGCAAGCTCCTCCTAAAACGGGAAGACAATAAACCCGAGTACATGATCCCATAGTGCGTCAACTTCGCACTGTAAGAGCCAATGATTACTTATATAAGTTATCTCTTATCCACTAATTTGAAGGAACATATCATATTATTGTTATAGGAATTCAAAGATTGCTTTGCTTGAAATTATGATGAAATGCCAAAATTAGACAAAGGCCCTTGTGGAACATCGTCTTCCCATTAGGCCCGAATTCCATCATTTCCAACAACCACATAGAAGAATGTCCAAGGAAGTGCAGTTGAAGATAAATGAGGAAATTGAGAAACTCTTGAAGGCCAAATTCATTAGGCCTATAAGGTATGTTCAATTGTTAGCAAATATAGTTCATGTGATGAAGAAAAATGGAAAACTTGGGGTATGTGTAGATTTTAGAAATTTAAATGTTGTTATTGTAAAACCCAAGAAAAAAATTTAATTTTTTTGAAAAATGGCAAAGGTAATTGACTGACACAGGAAAATTTAAAATTCTTCAAGATCTCATTAGCTTAAATTACCCCATCATCAATCTGGCTCATAAATCTGAAGCACTCAACTGACTTCACACCCCGAGACTGGCTGTAATTTAATGCTGGTGACATTCTATTACGAATGACACATTGGTTGTCACATAGATGATAATGTAATACTACAATACACCTATAGATTACATAGATTAACATAGTTTACACAAGAATGACAATGAGTGCCCATACACACAATGTTACTCTATCATATTATTAAACACACGCTCACTCCAACCCATGCTGTCAATAAATGAGAGGAGAGAAATATCTTAAGGGAAGAGGAATACCAAATTAGAGAGAACCAATTCGGTGGAGGAGGAGGAGAAAAGAAAATGAGAAAGAAAAGAAGGATGAAAGAAAGAAGAAGAAAAGAGAAGGAAAAAAAAAAAAACAGTGCGTGGGAGAGAAATGAAGAGGGAGAGAGAGAAAGAAAAGATTTTCCAAAGCCAGTTCAACGTGTCTGAACATACTGGTAATCCAGTTTACCCACGAACGGTAAATTTACACGCATCGAACTGAATTTTTCGCCGGTTTCCAAGTAGGGGTTTTCTTCTATACCTGCCTTCTTTATTTAAGAAATAGAATGGGTCGAATGGTCAACCGGATCGACTTGGACATTGGGATCGCTTTTTCTGATACCCAAGACTGGCTTCAAGGTCGGTATCCGGTCGGTTTTGGTTCGGACGGTTAGAAATGCAGGATTTTTGCTGTGAATCGTTTTGAACAATTTTCGGCCGCATTTCAAGACTCATGACACCAATTTATACCAAGTAACGAATGAAAGTTGACAAAAATAAATAAATAAATAAAACAAAACAAAAGCTGAAATTTTTGGACTTAGTCCAAATAATTTTCAAGGTCAAGTATGGCCGGATTTATGGTCGAGAATTGCTAGTTTGTGTGGACTGTTTTTTTTTGGCAGGTAGGCATATGTTATTGTTGGAAATTAAATAACATGTTGAATGTGTTGTAAATATGTGGATATATGTGTGTTATATATATTAGCATGAATGGATGTAAATTATATGTTTTCGATATAATTATCCATGGTACTTGACATGAAGTATGGTTTATAAATTGTTCCATGTAGTGTTCATTGTACATGTAACATGAGATACATGCATTGGCATTTTGCACTGCATACGCACGGGGACATCGCATTGAGTCGGGTGTGTGTGCATGGTTATAGTCATTCATTATTCTTGGTGAGCTTGGTAATGGGACAACGTCCAAAATGAGTTTCATGATTGCATAGCATGAAAAATACGTGTGTAGGGTAATAGTAAATAGGGATAGGCACTCTCTTGGGTGAAAGACCTGGACTGGTTCAGACGCAACTGACGGTGAAAGTTCAAAAGCCGTTGAAAGACGCCAGAGTGTCTCGCGCTGAGAACTCCGAAAACTCGCGCCACAAACGATAAACACAATCTTACTCGATTAAATCAAATGGACGTTGGAGGCATGTCCAATGGGTTTTGTTTTATAAAACAAAAGATTTGCTTCGGGAAAGCACATTGGTGAAACACAAATGACGACTCACATTCAAGATACGCATGTGAAGTCAAGAGACTCGAGACATGCAAAGTACGATGAAATACATCTCATTCATAGCATGTGTAATTTCGTGGCGACTCGTATGTTTTACTTGGAATGTGTATTATTGTGTGAACACTCCGCATTACACGCGCACTCAGCGAAAGACCCCTTGCAGTGAGTTTACCTCTATCGGGCTTTGCTCACCCCATCGTGGGACCCCTTTCAAAGTTGTGCAGCGCCTAACCCTCATTCTAGACCGCAAGCATGAAGAAACCTGCTGTGGCTTTATTATATTATTTTATTTTGAGCACACTTATGACATATATATATTTTTGTATAAAAGAGTTGTAATCAAACCTTCGTATAGATCAGAGATAGTCTAGTGTATTTATATGGAAATGATTGCCTATGCCTCAAGTGGCGTGTGTTAATATATAAATGTGTTACAATCCCAAGAAATGGGATGCAATGATGTGACATCAGGTTACCCGGTGTTCACAATGTTGTTGGTATTGATGATAACAATGGCTTTAGGGGCTCTAGAGAGTTTGAGATTATGACTTGTTCGCTTTCTACAACCATGACTAGGCGCAGATATATGGAGATAAAGAAAAGAAAAACATGATTTGATTTTCGAACTTGCTCTTGATACCATGAAGACATAAAAGGACGAGAAGAATGACTTGTATTTCATTATGTTGTGAAGGGTAGCAGATGAGAGGCTAGCAAGCATCCTTGGATGCTATTGTAAAGAAAATACACTGCAAATATACAAACCATTCATATAAAATGAGAAAGAATCAAATAATATAAAAATAGATCAAATCAATTAAGGGAAAGTTCAGGGAGAGAAATTATTTTATGTCATTGACTTTCCTTTATCATGAGTAGGTATAGCAGGCGAGTACTGTGAGTGCTCGGTCGGGTTCGTTAAGGCTCATTTCGAACTCGTTTATTAAGTTAAATGGCGGCGAACATCGTTACAGGTACAAGTAGTTAAATGGCCCGGCCGATCTTATAGCTGATTTCGTCGGCTCATAAATAAGCTCGTGAGCAGTACCGTGAATAGGCTGTGGCAATGCGTTCTTGGCTCGTGAAACGAGCTGGGTTAGCAGGGCAGTGAGCAATTTCCGTTAACGGTGCCGTGAACAGGCTGGGTGAGGCACCGTGAACGAAGCTGTCAAACGAGGCTCGTAAAGATGGCAGTAGAGCGACACCCTCGAGCTTCGGCTCGTCGGCTCGTAAACGAGGCTCGTGAGCAGCCGGCTCTTTCTCGCTGCTGGCGGCCAGGCACGCTAATGCTCGGCTCGACTTCGGCTCGATCCTGACAATCGCGAGATAATGTCAGAGGAGATTGATGAAGAAGAAGTGTCTCCTGATATTGACTTTCTTTTATTAGGGTTATATTTGGGTTAATATATTTCATGTTTGGGTTTGGTTTGGTTTGGGTTGACTTTCAACGACTACAACCGCCGAGTTGTAGTCTATGGTTGTGATACTATATTGCTTATATGAGCTGGCTTGTGAGACCTCCCCTACATACACATTCCCCCTTTACCATTTGAGTTAGACATCAAAGACTCTTAAAATATACATTTATTTATCATGAAATATCTATTTACTTTTATCTATTTATTTCTTAAAATGCTTCCATACGTTTTACTTTTCTTCAAATTCTTTTGTAAAAATATTTTGAATATTTTATAATCATTAAAATAATTAGTTTAGATTTTATTAACATAAATTTTATCTATATTTATATATTTTTGTAATAAATTTTATTTATTATGATATCCTATTTTTGAAATTAAAATTTTAAAATGTAATTTTAATAATATAAAATCATTTTTATACATGTGTGATATGTTATAAAAAACACTAGTAGAATCATTTTTCTATTGCATTGCAAGAAAAAAACGTTTTGACTAAAAACACTTTTACAACAAACATTGCCAAACGGACCCTAAACTTGTTATTGATTTATTTGCATTATTACTCATCCATAAGATGGGTCAAAAGAACAAAATGATTAAATCAAATAAGTTGTTAATTTAAGAAAATCTACAGGGTGGCGTTGTTTTTCTTTTAATATTAAATATCTTTGAGTTTAATAAGATAGTATTTAAAAGCATTAAGTATTAAGTTGTTTTGTTTTTAACATTGGACGTGAAAAGGATAATGGCAGAGATGGATTATTTCGGGTTAACTACTTCGTTCTTAAGGAGATAAGTTTGGTTTAATTATAATCGGGTTTTTAGCATGTATTGTTACTCGATCCATACAGATTATATTTTAAAATATTTATTATTTTATTTATCTTTAATATAAATAATAATAATAATTAGAATGTTTTTAATAAATAATTTATAAAAAATTCATAATATTTTTTTATGAAATATATTAATTTTAATATAATAAAAATAAAAAAACAAATATAAAAATAAAAATAAAAATAAAAGCAATCGAATGTAAATGGGACGGGTTTGGGGTACTAATAAGCTGTGTTTAATTTTTTAAATAAAACCAGTTTGGAAATTGAAAAAAAAATAAATAATAGAATTCGGTATGGGCAAAATCTAAGTCTCAAAAGCACTCTCGATTATATCCCCTGTGAAATATGTATTATTATTGCCTCGCGGTAGGTAATGATAAAGTTTTCTTTGTTTTAGTAGAAAATAAACTACGAGATAGAAAAGCAGAATATTTACCCCGAACTTTTTTTATTGGCTTTTTTAAAAAAATTCGTGATAAATCGTAAAATTTTTAAAAAGCAACGAACAATCTTTAAAAGCGAATACTTTGATAACAAGTAAAAAAGCAACCAATATACGAGAAGTTTCGAGTTTAAGATTCATGCATGTATGAATTTATGAACTGCCTCCTTAGTAGATGTTGATCAGGGTTTAAGATTCATGCATGTATGAATTTATGAACTGCCTCCCTAGTAGATGTTGAGGAGGATAGATGTCACTAGTAGTGATAGAGATAGAGAGAGAGATAGGGATGAGAGATGAATGTTCAAGCCCCATCGTAGATAAAAATAAAAGAAAAGACTAGCTAGATGGAGAGAAGTAAAACATTCCTTTCAACAATTTTTCTAGTTAAAAAATGTATGTAAAGGAGCAGAAAAGATACACGTTACAAATTCAGATTCAATATGAAATAATTATGTTTGGACTAAAGACAACAATTTTAGTCTAAAAAACAAAACAAATAAAAAAAATTCATATATAGAAAACCCACCGACTTCTCATATGGCCTACCCCACTCCCTCTTTCCCTCCCTACCAAGGCCGAGTATGGTCAAGAATAACTAGTTTATATGGATTGTTTTTTTTTTTTTTTTTGTGATATTGCTAGAAATTAAATAACATGTTGAATGTGTTGTAAATATGTGGATATATGTGTGTTATATATATTAGCATGGATGGATGTAAATTATATATTTTCGATATAATTATCTATGGTACTTGGCATGAAGTACGATTTATAAAATTGTTGTATAGTATTAGGTATACGTAGCATGAGATAAATGCGTTAACGTTTTGCGTGCGTATGCGGCGGGCGTCGCGTTAGTCGGGTGTGTGTGCGTGGTTATGATAATTCATTCTCTTGGTGAATGAGTGATGAAGCCCGATAATGGAGACCGGCATCCGAAAATGAGTTTCGTAGTTCATGCGTAGAAAAATACGTATGTTGGAAGTGATATGTAGTAGGGATAAGAGCCCAGCGCCAGGTGAAATACAGACTGGTCGAACTCAGCGACGGTGAAAGTCAAAAAGCGTTGAAAAGGCGCCGCGGTGTCTATGGTGAGAACGAAAATCCGTGGCAGCAAATGCGTAAATGGCGGGATTTGATTAATCGAATGGACATTTGACGTATGTCGATGGTTTCTTTATACGCGATAATGAGTTTTGCGTTGGCGTATCGTGTGTGAGAGAGTCGTGAGGACTCGGGACATCAGGCGTGATGAGTTCTGTCTCGTGTAGCGTGTAGAATTTCGGGTGTTATGAAACGCGTGTTTTCTTGGGTGTGTGTATTATTGTGTGAGCGGCGTGCGTGTCTTGGGTGGGGTGTAGTGCTGAAAGAAAGTGTAGCGTAGAAGTTTATTCCTGCGGGGCTGCTCGCCGTCGTGGGACCCCCGTTCATGTTGTGCAGGCTGCTGACCCTCATCTGAGACCGCAAGCATGAAGGAAACTGGTTGTGGCTTCGGTTATATTTTATATTTTATTTTGAGCACACTTATGACATGTATATATTTTTGTATAAAAGAGTTGTAATCAAACTCGTATAGACTGTTTGTGAGATAGTCTAGTGTATTTTATATGAAAATGATTGCCTATGCCCTGATGGGTATGCAGGTTAATATATGTCTGCTTAGGTTACAATCCTAAGAAATTGGATGCAGTGATGTGACATCGGGTTACCCGGTGTTCACAATGTTGTTGGTATTGATGATAACAATGACTTTGTGGGCCCTAGAGAGTTTGAGATTATGACTTGTTCGCTTTCTACAACCATGACTAGGGTGAGATAGATATGGAGATAAAGAAAAGAAAAAGCGGTATTTGATTTTCAGAACTTGCTCTGATACCATGAAGACATAAAGGATGAAGAATGACTTGTATTTCATTATATTTGTGAAAATTACATATATACATGTATAAAGCATCCTTGGATGCTATTGTAAAAGAAAATATAATTCGTAAATATACAAACTATTCATATAAAATGAGAAAGAATCAAATAATATAAAAATAGATCAAATCAATTAAGGGAAGTTCAGGGAGAGAAATTATTTTATGTCATTAACTTTCCTTTATCATGAGAGAGAATCAATCAAGAGGAGATTGATGAAGAAGAAGTATATCACTTTCTTTTATTAGGGTTATATTTGGGTTAATGTATTTCATATTCGGGTTTAGGCACAGTTAAGCTTTCAGGCCCAACCTACAGTTGTAGTCTGTCGTTGTAATGCTGTTCTTATAGAGGCTCAAATATGGGACCTCCTCTCACTCATGTATCCTTTTTATTATTTGAGTTAGGCCTCGAAAGACACCTAAAATATACATTTATTTATCATAAAATATCTATTTACTTTTTATCCTATTTATTTTCTTAAAATACTTCCATACGTTTAACATTAATTCAAATTCTTGTAAATATTTTGAATTTTTTTATAATCATTAAAATAATTAGTTTAGATTTTATTAACATAAACTTTATCTATATTTATATATTTTTGTAATAAATTTATTTATTTATTATGATATCTTATTTTTGAAATTAAAATTTTATAATGTAATTTTAATAATATAAAATCATTTTTATACATGTGCGATATGTTATAAAAAACACTAATAGAATCATTTTTCTATTGCATTGCAAGAAAAAAACGTTTTGACTAGAAACACTTTTACAACAAACATTACCAAACGGACCCTTAGCTTGTTATTGATTTATTTGCATTATTACTCATCCATAAGATGGGTCAAAAGAACAAAATGATTAAACAAATTAGTTGTTAATTTGCAGAAAATCCCCAGAGATGGTGTTTGTTTTTTCTTAATATTAAATAGAACTTTTTTGAGCTTAATCTTTGAATGAGTAACTAAAGCGTTAAGTGGCCAAGTTGTTGTTTTTAACGTTGGGTGGCGATGGGATAATGACGAGAGCGAATTTCGGATTCTTTGTACGCGTCATTTTCTTAATGAGACGAGTTTAGTTTAATTATGTCGGGTTTTTTAGAAGATATTGTTACTCCTACCAGGCCTTGATTATATTTTAAAAATAAATTTTTATTATTTTATTTTATACTTTAATATAAATAATAATAATAATTAGAATGTTTTTAATAAATAATTTACTTAAAAAATTCATAATATTTTTTTGTAAAATATATTAATTTTAATATAATAAAAATAAAAAAGTAAACATAAAAAATTAAAAATAAAAATAATAACAAAAAATCGTATGTAAATGGGACGGGTTTGGGAATTTTAAATCTCGCATCTCTGTTTAATTTTTAAATGAGACCAAAGTTTGAAGAATTGAAAAAAATCATGTTGGGTAGGGATAGGCCATGCCTCGTCGGCAGCACTATTATCGTGTTCCACTGTAGTATGTATCGCTAGCCTTTCTTTTTATTGGACAACGATGGAGTTTTTCTTGTTTTAGTGAAAAATGATTTTTTCTAAATAGAAAAAGTTAAATATTTTCACTTTTTCTATTAAGAATTTTTTTAAATTATTTCATTAATAAATCGTAAAAATTTACTATAAAAACAAGCGAAACTTATGTCAAGGCGAATAGGCTTTGATGATAAGTCGAAAAGCAGGCACAGTTTAAGTTTCAGGGTTTAAGATTCATGCATGTATGAATTTATGAACTGCCTCCTTAGTAGATGTTGATCAGGGTTTAAGATTCATGCATGTATGAATTTATGAACTGCCTCCTTAGTAGATGTTGAGGGGGATAGATGTCACTGTAGTGATAGAGATAGAGAGAGAGAGAGAGATAGGGATGAGAGATGGATGTTCAAGCCCCATTACGTAAAGATAAAAATAAAGAAAATACTAGCTAGATGGAAGAGAGAAAGAGAAGTAAAACACATTCCCTTTCAACAATTTTCTAGTTAAAAAATATGTATTAAAAAAAGGAACGAAAAGATACACGTTACAAATTCAGATTCAATATGGAAATAATTATGTTTTGGAATAAAGACAACAATTTTAGTCAAAAAACAAAACAAATAAAAAAAAAAAATCATATATGGAAAACCCACCCGACTTCTCCTTGTGGCCTACCCACTCCCTCTTTCCCTCTCTACCAAAACAACAACAACAACAACTACTTCTAGGACGTGGCGATGGTTCATTTCAACTAGGCCACCTCCCTTTGGAAAAAGTGTATCACACAAACACGTAATTTCACTTCAAATAAATAACAATAACCATTGAAGGATCTCCACGCCACATACCTAAGACCCTACAGAATCCTCAGATGAGACACACTATAAGTGCACTTGTGCCATGTGGTTGCTTATGAACCACACTTGATGCAGCCACGTAAGGCCAGAACCTCAGGAGTTGGATTTTGACACGTAAGTAGACGTGGTGTAATCTGGAGAAGAAGACTGGCTTCTGGTTTTCCTTATATATTTATGGACTTCATATATAGATCCCCCCTTACCTAACTCCCATGCATGTATATGGTATCTCTCTCTCTCTCTCTCTCTCTCTTTCTATCTCTCTCTCAAATTGTTAGTGTGTGTTTGTGTCGGTCTCACGATCTGAGAGTGAAAATGGGGGAGTCGGAAATGGTGATTGGTATTCAGAGGCAAACGTCTATTGAGAACGAGCCCATGACTCTTACTATTAATCAGTTGCAGTTTGCAAGGGTACGTTATTATCATACATCTTTATATATTTATTATGTTAGTTTGTTTTTTTTTTTTTTTTTTTCTTTTTACTTGTGTGTTTGTGTTTAGGGAGGAATATGAAGTTTTGTTGTTGATCATGAGTTTTGGGTTGATGCAGGAGGCGGCTCTGTATGTGATGAACACAAAGAGCATCAGATCAAACTTTGAGTATTTTTACAGAGGGTGACTACCTCTCTTTCTCCTCTTCCTTTATTCTTTTCTTTAATTATATATATATAGGTTTTGTTTCAATGGGCTGTTTAACTAAGTGGGGCATTTTTTTGGTTTCAAGGGCTTTGTTTTGGATTCAATTCTTCTGTATCTCTAACTCATTCCTTTATTATTAGGGTCAGGCCTTGAGGCCTTTTAACGGCACATCTAATCTTTTATTATTTGAGTAAGGTCTTAAATGCTCTTTCAAAGTTGAAGAAGAGGCATGTTTTAATTTTGACATTAAATTTGACAAAAATTAATAAATAAGAATAGTAGTCCAATGATAAAGTTTTGTTGGATTTAAGTGGGATTTATAATCATTGCTTTCAAGTTCGAATATTTGTCTTTATTATTAGGGTTGAGCCTTGAAGGCCTTTAATGACATCCTGTCTTTTACTGTGAGTAAGGTCTTAAATGCACGCTAGCTGAAGAAAAGGCATGTTTTAATTTTCATCTTAAATTTGACAACAATTAATAAATAAGAATAGTAGTCAATGATAAGAGTTTTTTGTTGGATTTAAGTGGGACATAACCTTGCTTTTAAGTTAGAATATCTAATTTCACTTTATTATTATTAGGGTTAGGCCTTAAAGGCCTTTAATGACATCCTAATCTTTTACTATTGAGTAAGGTCTTAAATGCTCCTTCAAAGATGAAGAAGAGGTATGTTTTAATTTTGACATTAAATTTGACAAAAATTAATAAATAAGAATACTAGTCCAATGATAAAGTTTTGTTGGATTTAAGTGGGACATAACCTTGCTCAAAGGCACGAATATCCCACATTCCTTTATTATTTAGGTTAGGCCTTAAAAGGCCTTTAACGACATCTAATCTTTACTATTTGTGGGTCTTAATACTCCTTCAAGAGACGTTAAAGAAGGGGCATGTTTTAATTTTGACATTAAATTTGACAAAAATTAATGAATAAAATTACTGAATCCAATGATAAAGTTGGTATGTTTTAAATTTGACGCCAAAAATTAATAAATAAGAATAGTAGTCCAATGATAAAGTTTTGTTGGTTTAGGGTGGGACATAATCTTGCTTTCCAAGTTCAGAATATCACTTGGACATAGAGGAAACAATTTTTCTCATTGAGCGAATAATAGATCACCCTTATACTTATGTCTGTATATGTTTTTTATGCATAACGTTTTGAAATAATTTTTAATGATTTTGATTTTTTTTGTACGTTTTAAATTTTATTAAAAAAAAAAAAAACTCAAATTGGGATAGTTTTCAGGGTCATTGACATTTTTTTTTGTCTTTACAACTAGGGGTGTTAGAAGCAAATTGTCAAAATTTTTGACCATTGGTGGAATATAATCTTGATGTCAGTTTTGAGTTTCCCTTCATGATGTTTGAATCTTGAAATCGCTAAAAAATTATGCCATGTATGTTTTAAATTTTAATTAAAAATAATATATATATATATATATATATATATACTCTTTCTGCATATATATATATACTCTCTGCTTATATATATATATATATGCTATATACTATATTTAATGGGTTAATAAGCCCAAATTGGGATTGATTTGTCTCTTTTACACCTAGGGGGTGTTGGTGGGAGCAAATTGTCAAAAATTTGACCATTGTGGCATCTTGTCTATATCAAAGTTAGCTTTTTGAAAAATAAATTTATTTTAAATTATTTTATTATAATATTAAATAATTTTCTTTTCCAATTTCTTTAAATATATATATATATATATATATATATATATAATCATACCCTGTTAATTTAATTTTATTAGAATTAGAATTGCTAATGTGATGATATTGCAGGGTTTTAGAACCAGTGGAGAAGTGTATTTCAGCGGAATGGAGATTCGACGATGATGAATTTAGGCGAAGGATTTGATTTGGAGTGATAAATCTTACGCCAACATCTAACTGTAGAGACATCACCTTCACTCCCTTTAGATTTGAACACATTATATCGTTTGCATGTAATTTTTTTTTTTTTTAACAAATTTTCAAATACTAATCAATGCAACCACAGTTCTTTCCCCATCATGTTTATATTTCAAAATTTATTCTTTATTGTAAATAATAATGGGAAAAGTAGGTATTAATTTATTAATTTAAAATAATTGAATGATAATATTTAAATTAGTGATCGTAATTAATTTATTAACATAAAGAAAATAGTTAGGTTATCTTAATATCTGCCGGCTTGAATATATTATCGTAATAGTTATTATGTGATAAATATATTATTTAGTTATGTGCGTTCTTCGGATTATGATAGTGTATCTTTCAAAAATCGTAATTATTTTTATATTAATATCTTGTCGATGAATACTACTCTGTAATAGTCGATTTATGATGAGTACGTTTGATTAGTTATGAGTAATACCTTCTTTTAGTTATGATAGTATATTTTGAAAATAAAAATAATTGACGCATATGGTTGCACGAATTATGGATACTTAAACATTGGAGATAATATCTAATTATTTTGAAATTAGCAACTTGATACATACTTTTCACGATAATAATATTTGAAAAAAGATTTAAAATTACCTTCACAAATACTCAAAATCTCAATTTCATCATTTTGGGCCATTTTTTTCTCACGTCGTAAATAGAGCTACTTATGATTCAAGCACCAGCCAGAATTGTATAGCACAACTAACATTAATATTTATTTAACTCTCTGAAAATGGAACAAAATTGATAGGGACGGATTTGGGAGCGGTACGGTCCTCTCAATCTCAATCTTCTCTTGTTTTTTCTAAAAGAGTTTCGAATTTTAATAGGATACTTATTTTGAGATCAATCTTGTCGCATTTGTTATATAATTTTAATTTTAAAATCATTTTATTATTATTTATAAAATTAATAATTAAATTTAAATGAATATGAAAATTATTTTTGCATACAATGGTGGATGATTGGAGTGATGAATTAAGATAAGATTTAGGGAGAATTATGGAAATATGTGTTAGAGGAAAAAAAAAAAAGAATTAACCACTAGAAAAGGTGTATTATATAAGATAGAGTGTCTTTGAGAAAGTAACTCCTTTTAGAGGTTTTTAATACATTGGAATGGGAATAAAGATTTTTTTTTTTTAAATTTCTAATAGTTAAGGATTAATAATTTGACCT
The DNA here is from genome assembly GCA_016808115.1 of Tetrastigma voinierianum. Classification (NCBI taxonomy): domain Eukaryota; kingdom Viridiplantae; phylum Streptophyta; class Magnoliopsida; order Vitales; family Vitaceae; genus Tetrastigma; species Tetrastigma voinierianum. The sequence goes on from JAEQBH010003513.1 coordinate 362,343, forward strand.
CGGGAATAATTTAGTCTCATTCTTGGTGTTTTGGATTAGTATTTAGGGCATGGGTATGCCTATATACAGGCTAGACGAGATATGAAGGCTGAAATAATGATGATTTTATTATTATTAGTTATTTATTTAATTATATTTTTTGGATTTATCTGTTTATTGATTTAATTGTACTTTTTAGATTTATCAGTTAGGGTTTTTTTTGGGTGCCTATAAATAACACCTTATTGTTGATGAACACCCAGTTATGTTCTTATCAACTTTCTAACACGGCTACCAAATACTCTTTAGTCCTCGACAACGGCGCCAAAAACTTGTTATTTGAAAACCCATGATTTTGTCCAAGGTCTAAACTTATACCACTATTTATGAGGCAAATTAATATTAAGAGCAAGTGGTATTCGACCACAGGGGGGCATTCTGGTACTCTCAAATTATATTTTCTTTGTATGTAAAGCCCGAATTTAGGCCTCGAATGTACGCAAGTGCACGGTCGTCTTGTCGTGACTCGCGCCGTCGTGCAGGAACTGACCGGAAGGCCAAACTTAGACTCGGGGAGGCGATCCTCACTTTTTTTTTTTTTTTAATCATTTCGAATAATCCAAATACAATTACTTTTCCAAACACATTTCAAATACTCAATGAAAAAATATATATGTAAATACCACTTTAACATAAAGGGGGTCCATCATTTGATCACCAAACTCTTTTTTCATTCAATGTGCCCTTTCATGCCCATTTGATCAATTTCCCACCTTTATACAATGCGGCATTATTAGCTGTTTTCAATATCCAAATATTTACAAAACATAATTAGAGTTCAATTTTTATAATAGTGTTTGTACAAAATGAGTTGAATAATTTCATGTATGCATGTAATGGAGATTTACTTATCCTTCGTGCAAGGTTAAAAATATCGGTTTCGACGGGTATATCGGTACTTGGATTTTACGGATATATCGAAGATATATTGGTGGATATTTTTATATGAATATCAATATATCGGAAGTGCAAAATGCTTTTGAAATTCGTGGAAATACTTTGTAAAAAAGTGTAAAAATGGCGTTAATATTAGGAAATATACGCATTGATATATTACGGTAGTGCTTTTTAAAATCGAAAATGGTCGATGTGGCTAAAATTTACGACGTTGCGAAGGGAATAAAATCGGGTATCATCGCATTCGATGGCGGCTTCGTTCGCACACCTAACCAATAAATTTTCAGGGATCTGAAGACATTTGCCTTGTAATCAAAGACTTGAATAGAAAATCATCAAAGAAGTAGTAAATTAATAGAAGAGGGCTGTTCTCTGCAGGTTTGCGAGTGAATTCTCTCACATGTCTGCATTGGTGGGTGGGATAGATATATATTATTTATAACACAAGAAGGAATTAAGAAGGGAATTAGGAGAGAGCAAGAGACATGAAAGACACAAGGACGTGTCGGAAGAAAGTATAAATGGATGGCCATAAAAAAATAGTCAAGCATAGCATGCATGCACCGGAATTTCTCATCAGATACAGACGTGTTGTGGCTTGTGCAGGCCCCAACTTACTGATATATCGGTCGATATGGTCAATTTTGGTTTTTTTTTTTTGCATTTTTTCACAAGCTGCATTTTATAATCGTTTTTGTGTCGGATATATCGGTCATTTACCGATATATCGGCGATATCACCTATATTGGCGTTTTTCCGATTTTTCGATAAGCGGCTTTTCGTTTTAAAATCATGTCGGGAAAACTCGGCAACCGAAATATCGGCGATATATAAATCCGATATTTTTGCGGTGCACCGTCTGTGCCTCCGTGTGACTTTAACGATGATTCCCGATTCCATGCGATCGTCTTACGTACTTGTTCGCTCAATCTGCTGCTTGATGATAAAAATACTTGCTAAGCATTTCATGTTTAGTGGTTACATGCGTAATCTTACACTATTTTAGTTAAAAATCCATCATTACGAATTAAACCATGCTTTTGAATCTTTTGAATGATCGATAAATACAATACATATCTTCATTTTATATACATTCATTTCACAGTTTCATTGATCATTCCAAATATGCACTTTCATATGCAATAAATCATTCAAACACAATCATGTATTTCTAAATATTCTTATCATTTTGCTCTTAAGCAATTTAGCCAATGTTTTTCGATCACGTAGGATAGTAAATACATAGCAGTACATATTTAGATTCTTGTTTAGTATAAAAGGTTTTATAATGGAGTATGGCCGTTGGTGTTGGCAGGTTATTAAAATCATTTGTGAACACTTCACGAATCTTGACCTATTTGGAGTTGCAGATCAGTGACATTTACGATACGTTAAGTTCATGATCTTCTTCAGTTCCCCAACCATATTAGTATACCAATATATCCTTAACTCGAATATGACGGATAACATTCTATTAAGGGCATTAAAAATCAGTCATAGAATTTTACAATAGGGTATATAAATTTATACTCAAATAACACATTTTAATACTCATGCAATTTTTTTCATGGCAATCATTTCACAATCAATTTTCTCAAATCACTTAAAATAAATCAATATGCGGTTTTATTGAAAATCATTTCAATAATTGTGCAAACAATTTTGATACTTGAAATAAGAAGAGAAGAATAGAGAACGAACAAAAAAGGTCGTCACACTTTGATTCCTACTCTCGGAATCTAGACTTCAATTCGAATTTTCCTCGTCGCCAACCCTAATCCATCACAATTAGAGAACAATATTAATTGGCTTATTTAGGTTTCTAGTTAAAGGTTGTTTTCTGCCCCAACACACCTTCACTTGTAAAATTTTTCTGGGAACAAATGAGCCATATTTTACCTAACTTCCTTCAAGTCCATTGTTCCTCTATAATTCTATTTTATTTAGAAATTGTAATCATCCAATTCGAAGCACCGAAGCTCTAGATATTTCCTAAACATCCAGGACTATTCTATTTTCAACACAAAACTAGAATTTGCCCAAAAACATAGCTCCCTTTAGATGAATTTATGGGTCTAATGGGGTCCAAATTTGAATACACTTATTCAGGGGAATTTGTTCTCATAGAAGTCTAGTTTACCCAGAAATTTGAATAACTCAATTTGGATATAGTGAAACTCCAGCTTGTGGCCAAATACCAAAGCGTTCCTGCAAAACACCAAGCGTGCCCGGAGGCGGGCAAGGTGACCAGAAAACATATCCTCACTTTTGTGAATTCACAGATTAATGGGATTAAAAATTTGATCACACCTATCGGGGAGATTTGTTCTCCTAAAAGTTTAGTTACCTGAGGAAATTTTGAATCAACTCAATTTGGATAGTGAAACAACTTATGACTTTAAATACAGCTGTTCTAAAACACCAAAACTGTATCAAAACTAAACTAGAATTGACCCGAAAATAAAGTCTCATTTTGACGAATTTCTGGGTCTAATGGGGTCCAAATTTGGATACACTTATTTCAGGAATATTTGTTCTCCTAGAAGTCAAGTTTACCCAGAATTTTAAATCACTCAATTTAGATAAGTGATGACTAAGTTATGGCCAAAACAAAAACATGGGTTTTAGAAAATTTTGATAGCATCTCACTAAAAAACTGGCGATTTCCTTTATCATAGAGCATTACGTGGTGCAGAGACACAATAATCAAGGAAGCAACCAAAAACAAGCTTGGCGACTACAAAACTTATCTCTGACCAATAAAAACATTTTTTATTCCAATTTGGGGTTTTTCATTAAACCGAACCATGATAAGGAAAGGGGTTAGGGTTTGATTTCTTACCTTTAAATCTTTGATTCTTCAACACCAATCTTCTTTCTTCCTCTTGATCACCTTAATCCTTGATTTGATGGAGCAAAGACCACTAATCTTCCTTCCTCTCTCACAATTGAAAAAAAGCCCCAGCACTTTCTATCCCATTCTTTTGCCAAATGTGCAAAATGCCTCTCAAAGACAGTATTTACGTTGTTTTAATCAAATCCTTCACTAAGCCTTGTTTTGGCTAGCCCACAAATTCATATTTTCTCATTTTTGCGTTTTAAAAGGCTTCATTTCACTTTCATTTTACTTCATTTCATTTCGTTTATCTTTGGCGCTTAAAATTCATGCTCATTTATGACCCTTAGGTCATCATTTGACATTTTACCAAATTTATTTGGCTCTTGTAAATTTCGGGTTTTTATCATTTTTCGTTTTTATCCATTTAAACTCTAGAAAAAATATAATATAATTTATTTTACACCTTGAATATGTTATAAAACTGTTAGGGTATTTTCAGGGCGTTACACGTACAAGTAATAAAGTGGATTCTAGGAGTCCGGATATCGTTCCCACAAGGATCTACTTAATAGAATCTTGACTGAGTACCCTGATTACTCAAGTTAAATCCTATTTGTTTCCTGAATTTGAGTGTAAGATCTTGAAATTATGCGAAAATAAAAGTTTTTGGTTCTTTTGTTCTTATGCAATGTTTTTGGTCTTTCAAATAATGATAGAATTTGGAATGGGTTAATTGCATCAAAACATAGTAGGTTCCAAAAAAGTATAGTCAGATATGATTAATTGATCTTTGCTCAAGGGGTACGTTGATTAGATCCTGACTACCTTCCACAAATCTAACTTTTCACACCCTGAAACACAATCTCTCAACCAAGTTCAAGTGCTCGGGCCGTTCTTTATGTATTTCGAAATATCACTTAGTTGTTTAGCGTGTTTGAGGTATTTTGTAGTATAAATTGATTTTTTAAGTAAATTAAATGTGAAAAATGGAAATTTAGAAACCCGGAAATTGTACAAGACTTAAGGACAAAATTGTAATTTGTCCAAGGGGTATCAAAGACATGAATTATTGATAAAATTAGAGGTCAGTGGAAACCAGCATAACTTGTAATAGAAATTAGTAGAAGATGGAGGACTATAAGGCAAATAAGAGAAACTTTAACTATAAATAGAGGAGGGAGACAAAAAATAACTCATTTTTGGTCTCCAAACAAGAGAGAAAAACGGGAAGAAGAAAAAGAGGAAGAAGAAGAAGAGGAAGGAGGAGTAAACCAAAGGTATGGATTATTTTTGGAGTTTGGTATGGACTTTGAGTATGAAATAGTAAGATTTTGTCCAAAAATTACTTGGGTATGGATTGCTAGGGTTTTCTTTGGACATTAATTTTGTTCCCTTTTCTAGGGTTTTGACAGAATACCTCAACTCTAGATTTGAGTTGGGTTGAAAATCCTAGTTGATAATAATTAGATATGGAATCCTTGCTGATTCGAGGTTTTGTAGAGAGATTGGGTGAGCTTGAGTGGCGAATCCTTGGATTCTTTGGCTAATTAAAGTGTTTGTGGAGTTGTTTGGAGGATTCCATGTTAATTTTTGATGAAGGATGGAATATGAGAATTATGGAAGAAAGTGCATGAAAAATGGTGAATTCTATCATTTAAGGCAAAATTAGGCCGTTACTTGTACCCATGATGCGTGGCGTCGATAAGTACCACCAGCGATGCGGTACCGCCCTCAGGCGAGTTCGGTGCGGTGCCGAACCCAGTGGTGCCAGGTACCACTAGTTCCTTGCCAACCCTCTTTTGGTATTTTGCATAATTAAAGCTATAATTTGCATCGCAGGGGTATTGAACTCTAATAGAATTGTGCGAGGGGTTAAAGATAAGAAGAGTAAGTGAAAAATGTACCGTGCACCTGCCGCCTCGGTGAAGCTTGGCTTTCACCTGGCAGACTGATTGGGGGGGGTAAAGTTCGGCTACTGATGATGATAAGATAGGAAGTTTCTCGAATACATATAATCGTAGGAAATGCTCTAAGACTGTGCATTAAATGACACTCAAGATTTCTCTCTCATTATGACGCCGGCGTGCACGTTCGACGCGTTACGACACTGTCAAGACTCTAAGATTCTGATTAGTGCTACTGGACTCTTGTTCAAAGATTTCAGACTCGATTAGTGCTACACGACACTCACTGCTTCTTGCATCTCCTGCCATGAAAGCACGCGACCTTAAAATCGTGATAGTATCTTCTGATACTTATCAGGCCGCGGTCTTAATATTTATAGTAAGATCGGTCTGTATTCCCACAGTTATATGAGCAATAACTCGAATGATGAATAAGAGTAAAACGTGTAGACGTTTCCTCGACCGTAATACGCACGGTATTTTTTGAACAAGAATAAGCTCTATAACTCCTCACTGAGATCCGAATAAACATAAGCGTCCTGCGTTATAAGCATGCGCATCAGATAAGTCCATTATATGAATGCATGGAAATTGATATCCGCGTATCATTTATATGCTGGAATATTTATATGTCAATATAAATGTGTATATGCATACTACATATGTTTCCTACTTGCCGTAAAGCTAGCACCGGTTTTTAATCCGTAGTAGTACGCAAGAACAGACGCGATCTTCCGCATTGGCCAAGCAAGACACTAGGCAGGGGTTCACTACCGTAGGTTCCGCGCCTCCTCGACTCAGTAATGTATAGTTTTGTATATGTAAATGAGGGACTATGAATCAGGTATATGACACTGTGAAACTACTACGGCAGAAGTTTTCTTTATAATTTTGTATATGATATTTTAATTATGTCATAAGACTCAGTCCACCAATGTCCTAAAAGCAGGGCAAAGAGTCCCAAGATATGAGTCCGCACCCGAACTAGGTTCTGATCCGCCAATCTGCCCAAGGACCAGGAATCGAGGTGTGACAATTACTTTTATGAAATGAGTCCCTTAAGGAAGAAATGACCCTCGCACAGTTGTTTAACAATTCCATGAGCCGGATGAGACTTGATCCTCAAACCAAGTAAAATCCTGAACCAATACAAACATAAATCATCACCCTCCTCGATTGTAGTTCACATCTCAACTCCATGGACACGTAGGTTCAATGTTTTTCGTAACTAAAAAGAAGAACAACACTCCAATATTCAGCTCAAAAAATACAATATAGGATTCATATCTCTAAATCACACTTCAATCGTTTCTCGAGGATCGGCGAGAAGAGATCCGAAAAGAGTACCAATATCTACATGCACAATGAAGCTGAAAGAAAAACAAATTCGATTGAGTTATGAGGTAAAATTTCTAATAATAAACCAAAGAATTAATCCGCAGAATCGCAATTAATTCATCCAAATTAGTTACCTTTCAATTCCTGCAATCTCAAACATCAATCCTGAGCCTCTTGGTATCAAGCAAGTTCAAGGTTTGAATCAGAACAAAGTAAAATGAGAAAGAATTCTAATGCTTTACTTCACAAGCAAGAGCTTATTTAGCTAAGTTAGTTGAGTTTTGAAGCACCCTTCCGTAGTGTCTTCTTTTCAAGAAATTCTAAAGTTGGTCTCCCCAAAAACTGCGCACTCTACCCTAGGAGCTTCTATTTATAGGCTCCCAATGATCGGGGTCAAAATTACAGTGAGCACTGGACTTGCAAAGCTCAAGGATCTCACTTCTAGTTATGCGCTTGGATGTCACTACCGATGTCGTGACATTTTATTGATGTCGCAGACCATTTGGGTGCTGCGCACTCTGCATGTTTCTCATCTAAACAATGTCACAATTTCAAAGGTCGTGATGCCGCGCACTTTCTGCTATGTGATGGCAGACCAGATGATGTAACCAAATTTCTCGACACAACCACCACATGGAACCAGATTAGTCCTCAGCAAAAAGAATGCCAAAATTGTTAAGACCAAGATAATGCAAGAAAGTGATTATTTTCTTTCTTTGCTCTCAAAATATTGTTGCTAAAATCTCACTGTCTAAATCATTGCAAGTGTACAGGTCATACAAGTAATAAAATGAACTCTAGGAGTCCGGATATCATTCCCATAGAGATTGATGAGAAAATCTAAAGATCAACTACCCATACTACTCAAGAAAATCACTATTTGAACCTCTAATTTCAAGATTTGAACTATCTAAAATAATTTGAATGAAAGAATTTTCGTGATATTGTTTTTAATGAAATGAAATTCAATCTAGTAGAATCGTAAAGTTCATCGAGTAGAAAATAACACTGAAAGGAAAATGATTTCCGATTATCAATTTGTATAGTTCCCAATGTAAAATTGTTATGATACAAGAGTCTTGTAAGTTAACCAAATTAAAACACATATAGTGAACAGAAAGACATACACACAAAGGACTATTAATCAATCCTCAGAACGTACCACAAAACTTAAATTCAAACTTCAAACACATATACAAATTTATGACATAATAACACCATACCAAAGCGACTATTAACTAATCCATCAGCAACGCGCCACAAAACTCGTTAACCAAACCAAAACACATAATACAATTTTGATATTATTACCAAAGACTATTAACTAATCTCGCAACGTTAATTCATAAAACTTGTAACTAATCAAAACACACATATACAATCTTTATGACAATTATTACTAAAGGATTCATTAACTAACTAAAGAATCTTTACACTTTCTGTAAAAAATCGAGGATCTTATACCATATAAACCACCAATCTTCTTACAAATTATTTTCAAAGCTTCATTTCTGGTCGATATTCCGCAAGTGCACAGGTCGACAAGCAATAAAATGGATTTAAGTCCGTGATATCGATCCTATTGCAGAGATCCCAAGAATTTAAACTACCTCGACTACCCAATTTCCATACTATTCGACCACAAATGATACTAGATCCAGACATGTGTCGGAAAATTGCCTAACAAAGGAAAATAATCAACTATCCAATATACTCAGTGTTATTAGGAATGAAAGAACAGTCATCCCTAATAAAAAACCCACTATCTGGGGGCAAAGTTCACGTAGTCCCAGCATTATCAATAGAAACAGCTGGGATATGGGAACTTATCTATCATTCCTCGTAGGGTTACTCCCTGGAGCAAAATTTCTTGATTATCCCGCTTCAAAATCCGTCTTACAGCTAGGAAGGCAAGCTTGATCTTCCAGACCCACATCATTATTCATCTCACCCTGTATTCTTTCTAATACGTGGAATGAGATAACTACTTTTTACCTGTGTGACTCTACTCTGATATTTTTCTTTTGGTAAATACTTCATACCCATTTTATGGATCAGAAACCTTAGCTCCCAAGTTTACCTGGCCAAGCAAGGATATACAACTTCTGCATTTCTCCTCCTCAAATTAAGGGATCAATCTTTCCTGATTAGATCTCGCCTAACACGGGATTGGCCTCACTATCCGAATTAGAACTTCTTTGCTTGTTTAAATAGATAACTCTCAACTCGTTCTTGATTTCAAGGAGAAGAGTGATTTTATCTGGCCAACTTCTACAAAGCTAAAAGTCCTATAGCAAAAGTTAGCATACCTCTTCAAAGAAATGTACATTACTCTCAGAAATGTCTTCCCCGCGTGTCACTGAGGACCTCCTTCTTTTGAAATCAAAGAGTGAATGGACGCAAATCTTTAAATTCGCATAAGAAACCCATATTCATCCCAAGACAATAAAACCCAAAACCAGTACCCATTAATCGAAATTAATGCTCGTGAACAACTACGTGAGCATAAATTTAATTATCAGTTTTGCTCACTTAACGAAGCCGATTCCTCACCGGTTCACACGATAACATTCGATCATAAGAATAACTGGCACTGGGAAATCGAACAATTGAATTCCAGAATTTGTCCAACTTCAAACATTCCGTAGTAATTTGAAGAAATTGAAATCAAGATTCACTCGCCAAATGAGAAGATCCGCATTCGTGAAAATACAACTAAAATAAAAATACGAGAGCATAATCATTTTTAAAACCACTGGTAAAATAAAAAAATTAAGAAAATAAAAAGAAGAAGAAAATAAAGAAAATGAGCTACCATCTCGCATCTTCCTGTCTCAGGTCGCTGTCGCTTCACAGTTGGGATACCGCGCATTTGTTGGGGTTCCTAATTGGGCTTTAATCCCAATAGCTCACGGATTTTAGAGCATCTAGGCCCAAGTCATCGCCTGTCGCGACAGCTTTGTCGTGACATCATCGATGTCGCGACATCACCCCCACGCCGCGACAAATGCCTTACTTCCTATGGTAGCCTCGATTTCCAATATTCGGGAGGTCGATATCACCATCTTGTCGCGACATCTTCTCACGCCTTGCGTTTCGACAGCCTTTCTTCCCCGATGTCAAGCGATATCAAATCTCTGTCGCCACATCATTCTTAAAGAACCGTGAAGCTTCCAGTTCGGTTGTTCATAAGTTATTTTAATTTAACATCTTTGCCGTACATTCCTTGCATGGCCCTACATCGCTGATCCGCCGCTCGAACATGCCATCACGCATTTCGATCTCAGCGTCGCACATCACTAGTTCTTCCTGGCTTTCAATCAGTCGCTGGCGTCACCATCCACATCGCGACATCAACTTAAGCTCATTTTGCGCGCCAACTTGTTCGCATGTCGCGACTTCGGTCGCTGTCGACCACTACGAAGCCACCCTTCAACCGAGCGTGTCCGCGGTCGCACTGATCTCGCGTCGCAACACGCCCATGGTCAGCAGTCGATGGTTGATGTCGGACTTCACTTGCCGCGGACATCATCGATGTCGCGACATCAACTACCGCCGCGACATCAACTTAGTCTTCTAGGGCTTTCGATCGTCGTTTTGGATGTCACGATTTCACTTCACGTCGCACATTTCATTTCCTGCGCCTTCTAAGAGTAATTTGTGTCGTGACTCATTATTTTGTTATCCATGCTCGCTAATTAATCAGATTTCCTTCACTTCCGATGTCGCTGAATTTCAAGGATCCGATCAGGTAAACCCCAAAACCGTATCACGACAGTCGGCTTTTCATTTATGCTCGCCATTCGACCGCACCTTCCTCCACTTAATAGTCGATTTTTTCTACTTTTCTTCTTCTCTTCCCTACAATAAAAATTTGGTGAGTTTTTCATATTTCGTATAGTTAATTAATTCATTTCTAGATGAAAAATCTAATTAAAATGACTAAAAAATAGATGACTTTAAGCTCATCACCCGATTTGTCCAAGAGCAGAATACAGCCTTGAATACCTTCCCACACTACACATTTCAATTATTTAGGCTAATATATTCCTAACTATGTCACCAGCTCCAATAGTTACTTTAGGATTTTATCCTCTTAAGATTTATCCTGCTTTTCCTAAACCAAGATTAATTACTATTTCTAGACCTAAAAAACCGCTTGCTCCTACATGGACGGCAGTAACTAACACAAGCCTTTTCCAATTCAATTGGTACCTCAGCCATCAATTCAAATAAGATACTCTCTTTCCTTGATTAGAATCTTAGCTAACAGGATCGAGATTATTCTCAATAATTGAGACAGAATGGTTCTAAACATTAAATGAAACTAATCAACAAACGGTCCTTATTCCTCGAACAAACTTCTCGTCGTCTTAAAGGAACTTCTTGAAGTCAAAGATTAGAATATCATCAAAGGATTCACTAAAGTAGATATTTTAGAGTTCATAGTCTCTAAAAATATCACCTCAATATACCCCTAAGCCACGCTCCTTGCTCTCGTAGTCCATTTCATGTCACTTAGAGGATCCCTGGGAAATCGTGAGCACGTATAACTCTTTCTAGAGCAGAACACCGAGACAGTTCAAAACAACCCACACGCAGAGCAAAAACAATTAAATCAATCCGGCCAAAGGCCCAAACATCATTTAATACTACAAACAATCATCAAACACCAAATTCCTTCCCGTAGGAGCTCACGCCTTCCATAATCGATCACGAATGACAATGACTAGTTGATCAAATAAATTCACTGAAATTGTAATCAACCGAATAAATCGGGATTCTCTAGAAAATTCATTCCACTTGTCTTCGAGAGAAATGAAACTCGATATACAATGATCTCAGCTCCACGATTCAGCCTAGATTGACTACTCTAATCCTAGAAAGATAGAAAAATAAAAGAAAGTAAAAGAAAAATGTAACGCCCCAAAAATACTCTAGAATTTTTATAATAATTTTATTATATGTTTAGGGTATAAATCGAGCCAAATGGTGATTTTCAGAATTGAGATAAAACAGATAAATGAAAAAATGTTGAATTTATATGATCGAAATATATATAATCGAATGATATATGCTAAGTTATTAAATGATCGAACCCGAAATTAACCTAAGTGAAAAGGCAATTTCATACAGTCCTAGAAAAGAGATCTATAATATGGTTGTAAAGAATAAATGTCTAAGTGTGGATGCACGAGAGTCGTAGCAAAATAGAAAAAGTATATGTTGAATCCAATGATAAGAACACGAGGAAAATCCATCTTACCTCTGTAGACTCGAATCCTACAGACTAGTGCAGATTTTCTCTGATCACAATACATGCTGAAACACAAACAGTAACTCCTTCGAAACGATCATCCACCGGGCAACGAGCCAAGACGGATGGTAGTTAAAAATTTCTCAAGCAAAGGCATCCACACAAACGGCACGACATGGGAGATGTGCTAGCACCTTATGATAGGTTTTTGTCCTGATAAAACCAAAAAAGACACTTTGTGTCTTCCAAAACTCTAAAAGAATTCTCTCTCAAAACCGCCACTAAAAAAGAACCACATTCTTTTAGATGATAAACCCCATATTTGTATCAAGCTTCTCCCAAACCTTTATTAAACGACTTAAATCAAATCTACAACCATTAATGGCCGGCCATTTAATTCAAAGGGCTTAAAGAGTCTTTCTAACATCCTATTTATAGCCTATTTCATGTGTGACCCTACAGGTCTATCTGAATAGTTGCAAATGCCCAAATCATATTCTAAGCCCACGTGTTATAATCGGGTCTCAAGAAGTCATTATTGTTAAGCACAGTGTTCTGGTGCCTATCAGATGGATTACATGGTATTTTGACTATTTAGAGAATTTATTATTATAGATGATTTCAAGGTTTATTATATAGAATTATCCTTGAATAATATTATTAATTATTCTAATGTCCCTTAATCTAAGGTTGTTATGGGAATAATGAATTCAAGATTAGTATATAAGTTTGATTGATATTCATGGGATGAATATGTATAAAGATACAAATCAAATTCTATATCTATTTCCGTTGAGAACAAATATTGATTGCATCTGCCTTGGAGATTAATACATGATCAAAGTCAGCGTTAATCTCTAATAGTTGTGTCATTAAATCCTTTGACCGAGATCGCTGAAGTGGGCTCTCAACATAAGGAATATTGTGTTTGACATAAATCAAATCGCTGTCTTTAATCGGATGACTATAAAGGTTATACTTCTGGAAACATACAAGAATTATGTAGTGAGATATGAGCGATTAAGATGGAATTTGTTCCTCTCTTATTATAAGAGAGATATCTCTGTGTGGTCCCCGCCGACAACCGAGACTGAGAAATGCATGGATCGCAGCCAAAATGAATTGATGGAGACCAAATGTCATCGGTTTAGTCGCCAATTCAAGTTTCGAGCAATCAAAAGATAGAACAATATAAGGTTGACTTTGTCCATGTCATATATTCTATCAGATATCATGAGACAAAATGATTGCGTCATTAGCCATATTAAGGTTGTCTCGATCATGAGCTTTCATTTAACTTGGGTAGTCATAATGTCTTGCCAGAGGTTTACTTCATATTCTGTATGGGGATCAAATGTGACGTAGGCCTACCGCCAATGTGTTAATTGAACCTGTTAGGCCGCATACATTAAGAACAAATAATAACGGTTATGGTTTTTCACTCAGAGTAATTTAAAATGATGATTATATTAAATTACAATAATAATTATTGTTATTAAATTATCTAATTTGAGAAAGCTTAATGTGATTTAAATTATAACAAATAATATTTCATATATATTTTATTGGATATAGAAATGAATCTAGAAGGGTTTTATTAAAAGAGTTTTTAAATATATAATAATATAAATTGCTTTCCTTATCTGATAAGGATTTGAATTTAAATTTCGTTATTATTTAAAAGAGTTTAAATATATAATAATATACCCAAGCTTTCCTTATCTGATAAGGATTTGAATTTAAAATTAAGTTATTACTTAAAAGAGTTTTAAATATATACAATATAAATAGTCTGCTTTTATTCGATATGATTTGAATTTAAATTGCTATTATTTCAAAAGAGTTTTAAATATATACAATATAAATTTGTTTCTTATCTCGATATGATTTGAATTTCAAATTATTATTACTAAAAAGAGGCTTAAATGATAGCATAATTCGTTTTGACAAACCCTAGTGCACTCATATGTATATATATATTTGAGACATATATATATTTTTTTAGTGGTGGTCGTCTTTTACTCAAAGAACAACCAAAACAGAGATACCTTAATTTCGTTTTGAGAAGAGGAATTTGAACTAGCATTCAACAAGATCGTTCATTATTTGTTCGTGTGTGGATACTTGTAGAGGGTGATTGCTTCCTTAGAAAGGCAAAGACCTCTTTGAAGATCTGACAAATAAGACGCTGCACTAAGGCTTGATTTGAATGCATCTACAAGAGGTTCTCACATTCTTCCTTCTGCTTTTATGAAATGATGATCCTTGGTGGAGAAGGATATGTACTATAAATTCCACAGATGAGAAACCCTTAAATCCAGATGTAGATATTCCGCCTAACCCAACAGCTGGTATCAGCCACTCTGTGTTTTTTATAAAATTGCAATGCTGCCTGGATCGTACATGTATGATGTATATGATTCTCGCACAGATTTGCGTTTTGAATATATGACATGGTTTCAAAGTAACTACATAGATACAGGTTTTGTTGAAGGTATGAATTCGATCGAATCAAACCCAAAAAGATTCATAGCCATGATTAAGAATCCGATCGATATTGCTATTAAAGCAAGTTTAATAGTATTATATGATTCTCGCTTGTCTTAATCAGAAGCCAGATTAACATATGGATCAATTCCAGATATATCGCCCGATTTATCAATGATTGTTTATGGTGGTGCAAAATAAGCCCTCATGTAAATGAGATTACATAATATGCCGTTTAATGTGATTTTTATATTTGTTTATTCAAAATTTGTTGATGAGATCAATGAAAATTTACTTGAGACGAAACTTAACGTTTTTAAAAGGAAAAAAAAAAAAAAAGACAGGCGCATCGATCGCAATAAGGCTACCTCGACTTCATTCGTTAACTCGCTGGATGCGACCATTGCATTAGCTCGCTAGCACTCAAAGAATTTAATTTGTTTTAGCATACTACTCTTATTATAATTTATTTATTTTTAATGCAATTGTTTATGCTATATGATAACATGATATATTTTGCATGTTATGTTGTTTCACATGGTGCACGTATGGCCTTTTAGACCAATGTGTTTAGCAGTTATTATTATTATTGTTTTTATATGGTTAATTATTAAATACGGCTTGCATGCCTTTTAATTATTAGAATTTTATTTACTATTATAGGTATTTATTTAATTGCTGTAATAAACAAGAGACAATGCTTATTCATGGCTTCATGTAATTCAATCCAGTGGTGATGGAGGAGCTAGGTGCTCCATGCAGTTCGTGGGTCAAACGACATCATGAGCCGTTATTACTACCTAGAAATGATCAAGTGATCTTCATATTATTGCGAGATCAATTCCAGATTAAGGCCATATCGCGGACACGCTTATTATAGCGCATGTATGAGATGCTATATGATGTTCGTTAGCGAGTATGTGATACTAGATGTATGATGAGTCTTGCCACTGAAATTAAAATCAATCAAGATCCTCACATGAAATTTAAAGTTAATATTAGTCCATATTTAAACACTTGTCAAACCTTTATCACCTTAATGTGGGTTCACCAAAGTAGAAAATACATTGAAGTGTTAATAGCGAGACAAGATGAGTAGCAAAAATACCATATGTTTGGGGCAAGTGTAAACTAGTTTAACTTTATTAGTTATCAAACGGTTTTGGGCCTAATATATGATGGGATTTAAACATGCCGGGACAAATGATGTCAAATCCCACAAATATCTAAGAGTTGCATGAGATGCAATTGGCAAGAGTTACCTACCCAAATAATCTTAATTTTGCCGCCATGCCAAAGCTTCGACTTAAAGTCGAGTAAAATATGGATCTTAGTCACCAGATTAATATGATTATTCTGATAAGAAAGACTAGTGAGAATTTTTCAGTAATTGTAACATGACGAACTTAGTATCATTGTAGATGCACAATAATAATAATAATTCTAATATGTCATCACGCGACGCCCTTCTGAGAAGGATAAACCCATCGACCAACTTCCTTAGACTAGTTTCGAAATTGGAGAATTGTTCTCGTGGTACGAAAAAAGGAAGTTTTTATGTCTCGGATGAACTTTCTCCCCGGTTAAACTAATCGTAAAATGTTCTAGAGTCGAAAAAGAATGCTATGAAAGAAGCATCATAATGACTCTATTGATGTTGCAGGTTGATGCATACTATGAGTCTAACTTGTAAGGATTCGAAAATATGAAGGTAGAAGATATGATCTTCTGAATTCTAAGGAAATGTTCCAGCAACAAGCAACAAGAAAGGTATGAGACTACCAAGGCAATCAGATTCTTGAAGATGGTATCGAGGTGCCCATTAGTGCTCATGTTCTAAAAATGAAAGGCTATATCGAGCACCCGACAGTTTCGATTTCCATCGAGCCAAGAGTCGGGCAACCCATTTGATCTCACTCACCACTTCCTCGATAGTTTTGGCTCAATTTGTTTGAATTACAACATGAATGAATTGATAAATCTATCTCTCGAGCCAGCATACGATGTTAAAACCACGAGCGTAATATTAACCAAGCCCGGCCAAGTGTTCATGGTTCAAAAGAGAAAGGGCTTCAAGAACAAGGGCAAGGGTAAGGGTGGGTGCGCAAGGGCAGCAAGGAAAGTCCAATGCTCAACCCAACCCAAACCCGAACTTCCGCTAAAGCCCCAAGTGAGGGAATGTTTGTTGCAATGAACCCTGGCCGGTAAAAAGGAGAAACTAAGTCAGATTTAGAGGATCTAAAGAAGAAGAAGCAAGAGAGAAACTAGTTCTTCAGGTATTTATGTTATATTAAATTACTTTTCTCCTTCTAGTTCCTAGGTATTAGATAACGGATGTGATACTCACATTGTACAAAATGCATGTGGCTCAAAAGGACTAGACAACCTGCAATAAGGGCGAATTTGATCTACAGCAGGCAATTATGCAAATCACGCTTTTGAATGTAGAAGTTATGAACTTACTTTTCCCAAAGGCTTTTTGTTGTTTGGACAATTGTTATTATGTTCCTACACATGTAGGAATATTATTTAAGTTTTTGTTTGGATAATGATGGTTTTTCTTTTATTATTAAGAATAATAATTGCCCATTTTCATAAAGACATGTTCTATGCAAATGCCTATTTATTGGATGGTCTTTATGTTATGAACCTTAAAAATCCAACAATTCTCATGTCTATAACATAACTACTAAGAAATTTAAGTCCAATGATTTAAATTCAACCTATCTTTGGCATTGTCGCCTGGCCATATAAATGAGAAACGCATCTCAAAACTCATCAAGTTGACTTGAATTCATTTCAGATTCGAATTTAGTATGATATGAGGGAATCTTGTCTACTGCAAGATGATAGTGATCAACCTTTATCGACACAAGTGAAGGGCCAATGAATTATTGATCTCATACATACAAAGATGTGTATAAAATCTGATTAAGTTCGTATGTTAGAGTGTCATAAGTACTTATTACATTGCATCATCGACATGACTTCGCAGATATGGTTATGTCTACTTGATGAGACATAACCAATCATTTGAAATGTTCAAATCTTTTCAAAATGAAGCATTAAAAACCAACTTGCAAGATAATCAAGGCACTTGATCCGAATGAGGTGGCGCAATATTTGTTCAAGAATCTGATGACCATCTTAGAACTTGTGGAATCATTTCAATAATTAACTCCCCTGAACAACCACAATGGAATGGTGTGTCCGAGAGAGGAATCGAACTTTATTAGATATGGCCTGACGGATGATGAGTCCAATAGATCTTCCATTTACCTTTGGGGTTATGAATGAAATACCATGCTTCACACTAAATTGAGTTCCATCCAGCTACTGAAGACACTATAAGATGACCCGTGAAAGGCCCACTTGTCTTTTCTTAAGATTCGGGTTGCAGCTTATGTAAAACGTACAAGTTTCAAATGTCAATAGCTGAGCCCAAGTCCGATAAATGTCTTTCGTGGTAATCCCAAAAAGAGACTAAGGATACTACTTTTACAATCCCATAGAGAACAAAGTGTTGTTAAGTTCTAAATGGTGTCTTTCAAAAAGAAAAGAAAGGAATTTATTTATAAAGCGAACCAAGGAGTAAGGTGAGACTGAAGGTGAAGTTCGAGAACCACAAGATACATTGAACTCATCGTGGATAATTACAGTCAACAAAAACTATTGTCGACATACACCTCCTATAGCATAAAATTTATGTATCCGAGTAGGATACGCTATGAGCCCGAGAAATATGGATTTCTCAGGATCGAAAAGTAACTAGCGATGTATTGTTAGTGGATCAAAATGAACCCACTACCTATCAAGAGGCTATGTCGATGCATCGAGAAATGGCTAGAGGCCATGAAGTTCGAAATTCAATCCATGTATGATAATCGCATGGACCTTGATTGACCCATCGTATACAAGAAACCTATTGGTAAATGGGTTTTTAAAAGAAATCGACATCATGGCAAAGTGGGTATAGCTTATTAGTAGAAGGCTGAAGGCAAAAGGTTTCAACAAACTCATGGTATGCACTATGATGAAACCACCGAGCCATGCTTATTCATCGTATCTATTGCTATCACGCACATCATGATTATGATTTGCAGCAAATGGATGTTAAAATCTTCTTAACGGAAACTTACTTGAGGAAGTGCACATGACACAACCCGAGGGTTTGTACAACCCAAGAATTCTCGTAAAGTATGCAAGCTTCAAAGATCCATTTATTCGAAGCAAGCTCTCAAGAGTTGAATCTTCGCTGATGAATCACAAGCGATTTAGCAAATGTGAAGAGGCTTCCTTGTGTTTATAAGAAAATTAGTGAGCGTTAAATCGTATTTTTTGTCTTATATGTTGATGAGTATTTTACTCATTGGGAATGATATCCCTACTACAGTAATGTCGTAAGTCTTGCTTAGGAAGTGTTTTTCTGCTCCAGACTTAGGGCGAGCTTCAGCCGAGATCCTGTGATAAAGATCATAGAGATAAAGACTCCAAGAGGCCGATTGGTCTAAGTCAAAGTGCCATATAGACAAAGTACCGAAACTGCTTCAAAGATGCAAGATTCCAAGAGAGGATACTCGCCCATGTCCTTTATAGACATTCAGCAAATCTCAATGTCCTATAACACTAAAGATGAGCAGAGCAGATGAGAGTAAGATTCCCTTATGCCTCCAAGAATAGGATTCATCATGGGAAGGCGTTCGCACCAGACCAGATGTATCTTATGTTTAGTTATTAAACGAGTAGATACCTCAGCCGATCCCTACGAGAGTCATCGATTGATCATCGTTTAAGAAACATTCAAGCATCCTAGTCGTCTAAAGATGATGTTCTTGGTGGGATGGCGGATTGGAAGACGATCTGTTGCAATGGTTACATGCATGCAGCCCAACTGACAAAGATGATTTCCGATCGTATCAGATATGCGTTGTTTGGGTCGGTGGTGCGCATTTAGTTGGAAAAGTTCAAAGCAAAGCACTGTTGCTGATTCTACAACCTAAGTCTAATACATAGCAAGATCTAATGCAAAGAAAGGAAGCGTTTGACTAAGAAGTTCATTATTATCTTGAAGTGGTTCCTAGCATTACAAACTTATTGATGTTTATTGCAGAATAATGGTGTTATTGCACGCTAAAGGAACTCTAGATCAAGCACGCCACAATCCAAAACACATTCTTAGGCGCTATCATCCATTCGAGAAATTATTGAGAGAAGATGCTGAAGATATGTGCGAGTTCCATCAGATGATAATGTTGCTAGATCCATTGACCAAGCCTCTACTACAAGCAAAGCATGATCGCCATGCTAGGTTCAGGTATTAGATACATTGACATGAAACGGGCAATGCGAAGGGAGATTGTTAGTACAGTGTTTCAGGCCTATTGTGGTAATGATTACGGTATTTTGACCATTTATGAGAATTTAATATTATTATGGATGATCAGATGTTTATTATATATAATGTCCTTGAATATTGTTATTAATTATTCTAAATGTCCTTTAACTCTGTTATTGTTATGAATAATAATGAATTAAGATTAGATAAAGTTTGATTGATATTCATGGGATGAATATAGGTAATGATACAAATCAAATTTATATCTATTTGTTGAGAACAAATATTGGATGTGACTGCCTTGAGATTACAATACATGGGTCAAAGTCATATACC
The DNA here is from genome assembly GCA_016808115.1 of Tetrastigma voinierianum. NCBI lineage: Eukaryota > Viridiplantae > Streptophyta > Magnoliopsida > Vitales > Vitaceae > Tetrastigma > Tetrastigma voinierianum. The sequence continues at coordinate 382,775 of JAEQBH010003513.1, forward strand.
TTTGTTAGTTGTGGCTAAATCGACTACGAGATCGCTTATGTTCTCGAATATAAGGAATATTGCAGGTTTATATATATAATCAAACGCTTGCCTTGAACAATGATATATAGGTTAAGAGCTATAATACTGAACATAATAAGAACTATTATGTAGTGAGATATGAGCGATTAAGATGGAATTTGTTCTTCTTATTATAAGAGAGATATTCTAGGTCTCCTCTAGACAATTGGGAGACTCAGAGAAATGCATGGTCATGTCTAAATGAATTGATGGGAGATCAAATGTCATTTGTTTAGTCGGGGCCTAATTGAGCTGAAAAGTAATCAAAGATAGAACAATATAAGGTTGACTTTTGTCCATGCCTTATATTCATCAAGATATCAAGAGACAAATGACAGTGCTCAGCTAGCTAAGTACTACAAGGTCTCGATCATGAGCTTTCTATTTACACTCGTAATATAATGTCTGCTAGAGGTCATTTAATAGACTTCATAGACTGGTGGTCAGATTTTTGAAATATCACTAATAAGATCTTGAACCCAGGTCGCATATATTAATAAGAAACAAATAATAACGCAAGTTATGGTTTTTCACTGCAGAATTAAATGGCGAGACATTTTAAAATTACAAAAGAATAATTATGTTATTTAAATCTTCTGAATGGTAATTTTGAGAGTTTAAATTGATTTAAATTATAAATAAATAATTAATTTGTTATATTTTCTTAGTTGGATACAAAACAATAGTGTAAATAGGTTTTTTTAATAAAAGAGTTTCTTTGTAAACAAAGAATAATATTAATTCGCTTTTATCCGACAAGGATTTGAATTTAAAATTGTTATTATTTAAAAGAGTTTAAGAAGATATAATAATATAAATTGCTTCTTTATTCTAGATAAGGATTTGAATTTAAATTGTTAGTTATTTAAAAGAGTTTCTTAAAATATATAATAATATAAATAAATTCAAGTTTTTTTTATCTCGATAAGGATTTGAATTCTTAAATTGTTAGTTATTTAAAAGAGTTTAAAATATAATAATATAAATGCTTCCTTATCCGATAAGGATTTGAATTTGAAACAGAAATATTATTTAAAAAGAGTTTTAAATATATAATAACTGCTTTTGACAAAAAACCCTAGCAACACTATATATATATATATATATATTATATATATATATATATATGTCTCATATATATGAAGATATTTTATGGTATCGCTTTCTTTACTCAAGAACAATAAAATTAGAGACCTAATCGAGGAGGTTTCATTGAAGAAAAATGGTTAGAATATAAAATCGCTCTCAAGCGTAACTCATTTAAAGGGTACCTGGGCATCTGTGCCGGTACCTGCATCTACTGTGCGTAGGGGAATGGGATCGCACTTAACAAAGCTGAAATCGCATCTTCACTCAAGAAAGGATTGGCACCACACCCCTTCACCAAGAAGGACTAGTATCGGTTACCAATCAAAGTGATAATCGAAGACTGATGCTTCTAAAGAACCCATGCAGAAAATTTTAGAGAAGAGTTAAGGCCGCTTCCTCGTCCGACCGATCAAGCAGTCCAACCTGTCCCGGATGCTCGATACTAACTCTGTCACACCCTTCCCTTCCGCCCCACCTGGGGCTGGAGCCAGAGAGGGAGGCGCCGCAGACCCAGAATCGGACTCTTTACTTGCTTTCAAACGCAGCACAAAGTCTTAATCAATCAAAATATCATAAAAGGATAGCAAATAAAACTACCAACGTAGTGGTGTTTACATTATCAGCGTACATACAAATACCCCAGTCCCATTATATAAAACTGCATAATTACATTTACAAATTAGAGCACTAAACCCACAAAGATGAACTCCCGCGTTATGTGGTCGTGGCCTCACAAAGATGACGATCGCGATCGCTTCTATACCGCGACGGTATTAAAACCCATGTTTTTACGCCTAGTGGAAAACATATAGATTATATGTATATTACATGTATTGAGAATTACAATTATGAGTATAATAAGAATAGATATCGACTTTATTACATGAAATTCATACAACAAACTTTAGTACAATACATTTGTATTTATAGTAGAGACTTCCATATTTCTTGTCCCCATCTCCGTAGAGAGTTAGAAGCTTAGCACTGAGATGATACATCAATGAGAATACATACTGTACTTACCTCCCGTATAGGAGCACACACAGAGTTTATATAAGATAGAGGAATATACGAGGTATTTCATAGAACTTATAGCCATATAGAGGTATCCATAGGTACATTCAGAGCAGAAAGATGTATTTTACTTTACTCTTATTCAAGCTAAACCTTATCATATAACTGCTGGATTGCTTTAGACCAAAGAATAAGAATGAGCAGGACATAATACAATAAGTACCTGGCTGTTGGTACAGGTGTCGAAAGAGAGTTAGTGAGGCCAAGACTACAGAGAGTGCTTCTGAAGACTCACTCAGAGAGTACCAAAGGCAAACAGAGAATGCCATAATAAATGAGGTGACTGGGCATTAATATGTTTGGCATGGTTTCAAGAGTGTCACTGCAGACTAATCGAGAGTATCATACTATACGTGGCTCGCCATGTGAGAGGTGCCATGTCATTCAACATTCGTCTTAGGCATTCTACATTATATATGCGTGTTCAAGAATTCAATATCTTATAATAGGCATTACGCTTTCCACCAAGCTACTGGGTCTGTTAATTTTTCCTTTCCTTTAATTATATATGTATGGACCCTTTCATACACTTCTATAGGATCCTGTAGTCCAATAGATAAGTCTTCGTAAACTGTGTCTTTTCCCCTCCCCCTTCCTCTTTTCTTTTCCTTTTCCTTCTTCTCTCCTTCTCTCTCCCCCTCCTTCTCCCCCTTCTCAAACCAAGAAAAACACAGCTCAAGGCTGAAACAAGGGCTTTTCTCATGGCAAACCTATGGCTGAAGCACCCTCCTTCTGGCCTCATTGCTGCGTGGGGTTCACTGCTGCTGAGCCTTTTCAAGGACCCTCGACATTGCCTGCACTTAGTCAAGCTGGTCATTTTCTACAAATCCACCAAGACAACAATAAAAACACATAAGGCCTCTAGAAAACATCTCCTGCGACATTCTAACCCAACCAAACACAGCAAGGATTAATTAGGTTTTTTCCAAACTCCTAACTCAAATACTTGTACATGTTGTGGGGTTGTTCTTACCACTCCAAACATGCTCTGTAAACACCATAAACTAAGAATCCATAATCATCTTATACAAACTAGGTTTTACTTAACCCAAATTTCAAGAAATCTAGGTTAGGATGAATTCTAATTAAACCTTATAGAATTGAATCCACAATATGCATACAAAAAACTCAGCAGCAACTATACATCTCCAGGTAAATCTCCAGTTTCATGCTTTCCATACAAAATCATCATAGCTTCCATACAAACACCTCCATATAATCCATACAAGTCATACTTTTCTCATGAATGAAATGTCACGGGATTAGTGGAATCCCTAGATCGAAAGCCCTCACCAGAGAGCATAATAAGTCAAGTCAGACTTCGCTTAGCAAAAGTGATCGCTATGTTCTTACGTAGATGCTGTTCTATCATCACAGAGTGAGGGCATTTTATTATTAGAGTCACAGAGGTGGTTTTCCTAGCAACAGAATGCTGAAACCTCTAAAAAGATGACGAGATCTTTGAGAGAAAAGGAGTTCATGAGAAGTTAAAGTAGCTTCCTATCCTCCAGAAAGTGTTCTAGAGATTGAGAGAGACTAAAGTTTAGTCTTCCTTCGGATTAGGACTGATACAGCACTGGGACCCTTCCAGACCGCTGCTCCTGGAGGTTGTCAATGGGCCACCTGTGTGACACCGCTAGAGGCAAACCCAGACTTAGTTCAAGTTTTGCTTAAAAATCAGCTTCCGACCACTACAAATTTCTCGATTTTTGAACCTGACACAAGGTAATTCACACTTTTCATTGTTGTAGAACCGTTTTGATGCACTAGGGGGTCTTTGATGGGTTTGTTTGATTTTATTTCAAGTATCGGTAAAATAGTCCCACTGAATCTTTAAAGGTATTTCGAAAGCAACTAAAGGGTATCAAAATAGATTTAATGTCGAGAGTTTTTAGTTTTTGGTACCTATGTTTTCAAGTTTAAAAAATGAGATTGGTGGTATGAAAAGGTTTAGATCCTGTTGTTCTTGATGTGTGGTCATGAGATGATCAGATAGTTGGAATATGAAGAAAAGAACAAATTGGAAGTGTGTGAAAGTCCCAAAGATTGGATTTCGCAACTTTCGCCGAAAACCTAGAACGCCGCGATGTTTTTGCCAAACGCCACGACAGTCAGTACTTAGTAATGTCGCGGTTGGCACCAACACGCTGACGCTGTTCATCCGAACTCCAAAACGCCACGACGTTTCATGCCGCGCATACGACGGATGCGATGCAGCAGAGCATGATATGATGACGAAGCAGTGACTGCGGACATGACAGTTTGAGCTCGAATAATTTTAACGCCGCAATCGCGATGACGTTTCCACACGCAGGACGTGGTGATACAGATGTAAGGATGGTAGTAGACATCGCATCGCCCAACGTACATGGCTAATGCATAATTTGAAGGCAAAGGGGGCTTAGAACTTTCACATGTCGCAATGAAGCTGGTCACGCCGCGATGTTGGTCACGCCGACGCTAAGGACTAGTGCCTTGTTCATTATGTTTAGATGATGAGTCATGAATGTTTTGGAACACACTATTTATGCTTAAATAGAAATGTGAGAAAGTTAAAATTGATTAGTTCACCTTTTTTAAAATTTAGAATCCATAGATTTGAAACCGCTGAAATTACCTAAGAAAAAAAAATTATGAAAAACGTCATTTTGAAAATACGGTCAAAGGTTGAATCGAATAATGGCTAAAGTGTTGAATCAGTTGGGAAGAATACAGGGGAATATGATTCAAGAAGATGAATCGGCCTGCGATTCATGATAAGAACTGCATTTGTTCAATGCTGAATAAAGTTATTTGTCATGTTACGAATTAGATGCGTGACAAATTTAGAGAACAAGTGTTAATTGAAATATTGTTCAAAATAAGAATAAAATTTAAAATGGATCGAATGTATTTCGCGGTTGAAAAACCTTTAATGTGATTTTGAAATCATGGGGTACCATTACCTTCAACTTTCATGGATTGCAAGAGAATGCACAATATGTATATGTTAGAATATGGATGATTATAGATCAATAATGGTGATTGAGCACACATTGATTGTTATTGATAATAGACTGTGTCCTCAGCTTCTCTTCAATGTTATTACTTCTCTTCTCATCTAAATCCCTCAAATGTAAATTTGAGGTTATTTCTCATTAAATGTATGTAATTAGATTACACAGGATTAGAATAAGTTGTTGAAGATGCCAAGGGAGAAAGAAGTGTGGAGAAGGATCCAAGAAAGAAGACCTTGAAGATTGTAAATTATCTTTCTTGTTACCTCCTTTCTACCATTAAATATTCACAATTTATAACATTCTCTTCACAAGACCACAACTTGTTTCTCATTGACTTTTCAGCAAGGTTCAAGTGAGTAGTGCAATGTCCAACTCCATTGGGTTTTCTACCTATCCTTACAGCAAGCTTTGTGTTTAGCAACTCCCATGCGCTAAGACAGGATACTAGGTGTTGAAACACCCCAAGGACTTTAATAACTTAGGTGTGTAGGCAAGCCAAGTCCCACTTATCACTCCCGCTTTTCTCACATTTTTCTTTCTTTGTATTCTTCCATTATTGCATCAACAAATTTCAGACCATTTATTTCAGCTTTGCATTTGACATTCTGTGCATTTCAAACTTCTGTTTCTCATAATTTTCTCAAGTATTCTTATTTTTCCAACATATTTTGCAGTTGCCTCATCAAGGCATTGACGGAGAATGCTTAATGTGTGCATTTGGTTTCAAGAAAGAAAATAAGGCTTATTGGCTCAAAATGAGGTAATTATAGTTATAAATGCATATTAGCATTAGGTGGCCAGAATAGCTCAAACTTTCCGGCGATGGTTTAAAATCATTTCCTCGATGATTGTAAAATTTAGATTTATTCTTGACAATCTTCAACAAGTTCTAGGACATAGGAATGGAAGATGTTGTTGATCTCATAATGTTTCCCCAATTAGCATTTCAAATGAGGTAATAAATATGTATGATCCAAGATACTAAGAATTGAACTTGATGTTAGGTGAGATGGAACACCATTATGTCCAAGTTTTAAATGATCCATAATTGCAAGTTTGTTGAGGCTTCCTACGAACAAAAAAAGAATTTTCGCCTCTAAACTCAATTTGTCATTTTAGGTTCCTGCATTTTCCGCCTAACAGCTCACACACACAACATTATTTTTATCTTTTTCATTTTCAGCTTAGCAATTTCAGTACATTCAATACAATTGAATACCCAATCATTTATTACAACAATCAACACATTAGGAATTTAGTATGCCTTTCATATTACAGAATATTGAACAGGAAATAAGAAAGGAAGGAAATAGACTCAATTATGCATAGATTTCAGAAATTGACTTTTTATTTGTTAATTACTAAATAAAAATTTCCTATCATAAAATCAACAGACAGTGCGCGAAATCAATTTAAAAATGGAGTTTCAATGGTTCACTGCACAGCCAGGTATTTAGAGAACAAGGTCAAATGACTTGAGGGCACTGCGAGAGATTCGATGCACAAAGCAAAGCTGCTTCGTGATGCATTAAGTGTAGGTACTGTAGTCTTGAGTCAAGAAGGTCACCTCTATAGCTTTCTTTGTGAAAAACTGAATGTTGGTAAGTGATCTATATTCTCACATGTGATAAAGAGTTCAATACTATAAAAATCTTCGTTGGAGTGCTTCAGTTGCTGTCACTAATTTGTGTTGTTTTCAATACCCAAAAGAAGATATTAAACTCTGCCAAAAGAAATTAATGCTTGACATATGGCTGAATTTTTGAATGAATATTCTTGTGATTAATCATCGTATTATTGAAAACAAAGTCGCCATGCACTAGTCGATTAATCATGATTTTTCACAAAGGAGTGCTCATTTCATTAGGTTTGATAGATTGAAAGATGAGTATTTTGAAGGTTTTGATTTGGTATTATGCAGATGAGGTTACTGGCGCAAAGAACCTTCTTATGAGGCAATATTTTTTATTAGGCCGGTTATTTGTCAGCGACCAACGGTAGATATCTCGACATCCTTTGGGATTTACAATTTAGAGATGTATGTAGATGGTTTAGCTGGACATTTTAGAGGATAAAACTATTTTCATCTGAAGATAGATTTTATTAGCTCTTCTCGAAAAGGATGTTATATAGATAGGGTTGCAAAGAATGTAAACATATTTATTAGCTTATACTAAGAAACAAATAAACATTGGTTTATGTATATTTCTTTACCTATTCCTCATGAACTCCTTTTAAGGATGTAAGGGACTTTGTTCTGGATTACCTAGGATTGCTAGAGGACATGATTCTATTTTTGGTTGTTATAGATAGGTTTTCTAAGATAGACATTTTATTCCATGAACAAAACCAATGATGCTTCACATGTTGAAATCATTTCTTTATAGTTATTAAATTGCATGGTTGCCTTCCACCATTGTATCTTAGGATGTGAATTTGCTACTATTTCCTGGGAAAACCTGGAAAATAATATTATACTTACTTGGAATTTTATGCTTCCCAAACTTATGGTCAAACCGAGGTTGTTGAATCTAGTCGATATGTTTTAAGTGTTGTTAGTAAAACAAGGTGTTTGGGATTTAATTTCACAACAACTGAGTTTGCTTATAAGGCTATGGCATAACGCTCTAACTCGTAAAAGTCCTTCCAAATTGTTAATGGCCACTCACCCCACGTACTCCATTGATCTTGTTCCTTTACCACCTTACATCTGCAGTAAGAACCCGCGTAAACTCAGAAAACACATCAAGACTACATGCTGAGATTTTCAGCTTAAATATTTTCTGGCGCAATGAAGAGTATAAATCGGTTAGGTTGATGTATCAGATCTATGAATTTGACGCCAGAATATGCCATGGTTCGCATTCGCCCCAAAGACTCCAAAACGCTTTCCAAAATCTCATATGTAAGAGCCATGGGTTCTTATTTGTATCAGTCCAACCGATCTAATGCATATCTTCTTGATTTGTCAAACAATGATTATATAGTTCTTTTCCGGCGTTTAGAGGACTTTCTACTCCAATGAGGCACTTTGGAGTTTTTACTTTGACTTAGTAGTTCAAGTAGAAAGCTGAAGAAGGTGCACCCACTATGCCTTCAAGCATGATATAAGGAGAAGGTGGATATTATCCTTGATGATAAGGTTGTGTCTTCTAGAGATGGGGGTCTTTGTCGTTTCCTTGTCAAATGGCATGTTCATCTTGATTCTGATGCTACTTGGATATAGTTGGATGACCTTCGTCATTTGGATCATTCGTTGTTAGATTGCTACCTTTCCTTTCACTTTTCGGAGTCGAGTTCTTTTCAACCCAAAGGGAATGATGGGGCATGGAGTAGGTCTATATCTAAGCCTAGACGAGATAGGAAGCCCAAGTCCAATGATGATTTTCATTATTATTAGTTATTTATTTAATTTTACTTTTTGGATTTATATATTTATTTATTTATCTGTACTTTTTGGATTTATCTGTTAGGGTTTTCTGTTGGTGCGCCTATAAATAGCACTTATGTTACTATTTTGGGAGACTTGATATGATATTAAAACTTGAGAACTTCGTTCTATTTATTTTGTTCGCATTCGTTTTAATTTTATTATTCTTCGTAGCCGAGCTACATCCATTAGTTTAGGAATCTTAGATATAAATGATTGTTTATTTTTTTCCATTTAATTGTTTAAGGGTAATACAGAATTCTGAATAGAAATATAAAGTTAGAAATTGATAATAATACTTCATCACATGATTTTAAGTAATTTTTATTTCATTTAGAATGATTGAATCTTTATATTACTAAATAATAATAAAATTAAACAGTGAAACATAATTTTAAAATAACATAAAAAACAGTAATCCTTATGGAGTACAAATATTTAAATTATTTATTTCATATCTGAGAAAGAGGAGAAGAGTAGATATATATATATATATATATATATATATACAGAGAGTATAGAGGATATATTGCTATATATATATATATATATTGTCAGAAACATTATAAAAAGAAAACTTTAAAGTATGTTCTCCTCTTTGTTTGTATATCAAAAGAGATAAGTAATAAGAGGGAGAAAGAATTGAGAAAGAGAAAGGGTAAGAGAGATAGAGAAAGAGAGAAAGAAATGAGAGAACTTCTTTCTCTTTGGAATGCCACTATACAAAGGGTACGAAGCCTTTTATAAGCTTCCTAAATCAAGTGATACATGAACCTCATGAATGGAGTTCATAAAGGAGGTTTGTAATTGAAGTTCATAAAAGAACTTCATAATGGTCTCAATGAATCGAATAAGTCTACCATACAATGCATCGATTTGAGAGCACTCATTCTTATGACTCACATTTTCTAAAGAATATGTCTCACAAAACTTATTAATAATACCTCATGGGAAAGCCTAGCGAAGGAAAAATATTACAATATCCTTATAATTCTTCAAACTGCTCTTGGTTTGTTAGAACTCTCGTTAAAAACCTTATCAGTAAAACCTAGTGAGACAAAACCTGGACGAAGGAAAAAAGAATATAGTACATTAACATCATGTCATAAGTATACTCCCCCCTCATGTCAATGTTCTTCAATTGACATATTTCAATATTGTATATTAGCTTCTTGAATGTTGAAGTTGGCAATGACTTTGTGAGTAAATATGCTAGATTATCATTTGATCATATTTGTTGAACATTAATTTCACCACTTTTTTGGAGTTCATGCGTATAAAAGAACTTTGGAGAAATGTGTTTCGTTCTATCTCCTTTAATATAACCTCATTTGATTTATGCACATGAAAATCATCTTCAACATGTTAATGGGATCGTTTTTTGTAGAGGAGAGTCTCATGATTTCTGAATATGTTGAATCATCGATTCAGACATATGAATCACCTAATTTACTTTGTGAATTGTTATGTCTTCATGACGCCTAAATCCAATCTGACCACCGTCAACTCGTTAATACCTGCTGTGGTTCCCATATCATGAGACCCATACAGCTGAGTAAATACATACATTGGACTCACATCATACTCACCAAAAAATATATCCAACCAACTATATTACAATAGTTCAAGAGTTAATTCTTACTTACTACAAACATATATTAAAATTAAGAATTAGAATACATGTTATACAAAAAAATATCAAAGCCAATTCAGCTTTCTTTCTTAAAGCGTCTCGAATGAGGCCAGCTTTCTCGAGCATTCTCAGACTAAATAATTTTCCTGAGAGGAGTAATGCCTAGTAGTTAAATTATCCTACACGGGTTACTCCCCACCTAAGTGCACATGCAATGGTTCAACACAAACACATTCAAGCAAATACATGATCCTACTTGAATATCTACATGATATGGATGGGAATGCGACTCACCCTTTCCCACTTCTCGAGCCCACATTACCTCCCTCACACATGCCTAAGCCAAAGGTGAGAAAACATTGCTTTCTTAAACAAAAATAGTTTGCCCTCAAAACATACTATCGAGTTTCTAAGAAAATCTATCGAGGCACCCCGAGGTGAATTGTCGGGTAATCTCCTGAATAGTCATGGGTCCCGCCTCAGATGAATTGTTGGACAACTCTCCACACCGGAAAATCCTCCGAAATTCCTTTCACAAATCTCAGCCTCTTTCTTCATGTCATGCACTCACACCTATTTTTTCTAGGTTGCCCTGGTGCATATGAAATGCATTATGCCACTTATTCAACACATGCCAATATATATCAACTGGCATACATTGACAAAATTTACATACTAACCACATGTTATTTATTCATAGCAATAACATCAAAATTAGCTCACATGGGCTAATAAACACTTTAATTCCAATGGCTCACACACAATTATATAATTCAAACATAATGTTAACACATTAATTTACATGAATCAACATATCATTTTCCACATAATCCATGCCATCCAGCCAAGCCAATTCATGAAGATGCTGCATCCAACAAGCACATTGGGATTGTTTTTAATGGGTCCCACATCCGTCCATGGACAACCCTCCTAATAAAATGGACTTGGGCACCAACCACAACATGTTATTCTATCCAATAAGAAATAAATATCAGAAACCATTTCTCATGGATAATCTTGTCCAACAAACAGATCCAGACACATATAGTCCCTAACAGATACTGGTCGGTCCATATGCACCCTTCACTAAAGCATCTGTCTGTTCTTGTGAACTGAATCCATGTCCATTTCGCCGCACACAACAAAACCACTACAACAAGGCTCCTAAACAAGGATTAAATCAAGTAGGAGAAAACCCCTAACTTCCGGAGTTTGTTGAAACTCCCCTAAAACTGGTGCCCATGCGTAGCCCTTGTCGTGGGGAGCAACTTTGCTTCTTGCCTCACTCTGAAACCTGACATTCGATCGGGCCAGGAATTCCCAGAGATAAAGCTCAGGAGCCTCCTCTCCCAAAAATCCTTCCCTGGTTTCTTCTTTTTCTCTCTCTATAATTATCCCTCTCCCAACCTGCTTAGGAGAAGAGAGAGCCAAGCCTGGTCCTCACTTGCCACATGTCAATTTTCTATTGGCTTATGGGATTACACCTTATCCCTTATCCATCTACTTTGGATTTCCATCCACCGTGAACACATGTCCATGTGGGCCCCAAGCACTTAAGCCTATGTTGGGATTATTCTACATCGCACATTACGGCACATCAGAAGCCACTCAAAATGTAAGTAAGTAAGTCCCGCAGACTAAATTTCCGTTGTCTTGAAAACTGAAACGATCGCTCCTGAATTCAATAAACTAATTATGATAGTTAGATTTGAAGTGCAGACTATCTCCAAATCCGGTGTTGCTTTATCATCCAAGATCTAGAAAAATTCTGGATTTTGACCGAAATTACCATTTTACCATTTTTTAAAAAATTAGGATTTTCTTGGGGTTTCACAGTCTCTTAATTATTCAATGATGTGGCCATCATTGTCTAAAAGATCTTTATGAAATAGCATTTGTATTATAATCACGCACATACCTTGTTTAAGATTTGGTTTTTTGAGGATCTGAAAGGTATTCTACATCAGCATATCCAAGTAATTACTACTTCCTTTGAATAAAATAGGCCTATATCAATTGTTTCTTGAGGTAGCGTATTATATACTTGATACCATTCCAATGTCTTTGGGTTGGAGCGGAATTGCACCTAACTAATAAATTGACAAAAAAAGCAATATCTGGTCGAATATAGTTAGCAAGATACGTAAGTGCATCGATGACACTAAGATATGGTACTTCAAGTCTAAGTAATTTTTCACCATTTTCATAAGGAAGAAATGGATCCTTTTTCACATCAAGTGAACAGACAACATTGAAGAACTTAAATGGTGTGCTTTATCCATATAAAAGTGCTTTAATATTTTCTTAGTATATATAAGAGCGAGAAAGAAATCAAACTCCAAGAAGAAATGTTTCGATCTCGCAAATGAGACATAAAATTTTGTTTTTCTAAGATCTTTCATCTCAAATTTCTTTTTCAAATATTTTGTTGTTCTTGTGAGCTTTTTAGGAGTTCCAACAAGATTTAAATCATCAACATACAAATAACAATTGTATATATTATTTCTGATTTTCTTAATAAAATGCATGATATATAGGTTATTCAAGTATATCCTTCCTTTAGTAAATACTCGCTAAGGCAATTGTATCACAAGCGTCTAGATTACTTCAATCCATATAGAGATCGTTTTAATTTGATTGAACACATACCAATAGACTTTTAGATATTTGATTTGTGATACCTCTAAATCCTTCATTGATTTTCATAAGGTTATTATCTAGATCTATGAGTAGAGAGGGAGTCAGATGATGATTCATGAGATGTATATCTCACTTTTCGTAGACTCCAAACTTGGTTAAAAAGGGAAAAGTAATTTCATCTATGACAGAAGAATATGTTTTCTCATAGTCAATACCAAGTCTCTACGAGAAACCTTATGCTACTAATCGCGCTTTATATCTTATGATCTTGTTATTTTCATTGCGTTTCATACAAATACCCATTTGTACCCAACATGATTTACGCTTCTAGGTGTTTACACTATCGGTCCAAAAACTTCTTGTTTCATAATGAGTTTAATTTTGCCTGCATAGATTCTTTCTGTTTTGGCAATCATTTCTATTTCGACATTCTTCCACATTTTGTGGTTCAAGATCTTCATAATTTCTCATGATGTCTAAGGCCACTTGGAATGCAAAGATATTATTGTTAATACTATTATTTCAATCATATTTTCCTCCATTGTGCACATAATTTATGGAGATCTCATAATTTTCAGGTAATGCCTCTTCAAGGGCTATTTCTTTATCTTGAACCTCTTTAGGGATTTTTTTTTTCAATATATGCCTTTGCAAGGGCTTTTTGTTCACCATATATCTCTTCAAGGGCTTTTTGTTTATCATATGCCTATACAGGGCATTTTGTTTTATATTTTCCTCTTAAGAGGCAACAATTTGTCTTTGTGTTCTCCTGTTTCGAGAAATTATCTCTTTTGAGCCGGTATCTCTCCCATGCTTGTGAATTTTAGACTCATTTGCTAACTGTCCTACAGGGATATCAATCAATGGTGGAGCATTTGCAGTCGAGATATGTGACTTTGTCATTTCTGGTACTGGGTTTGAATGCATTTTGCAATTGGATCAGATTTTGCAATTGTAATGATTTTTGAACTTCTAGTTCATATTGATTTGTACGATGATCAAAATAAGACATTGTAGATGCATTCAAAGTAATTTCTCGTCGTTCTCCTGAAATCAACTTCTCTCCCCTTAATGGTGGGAATACACTCTCATTAAAATGAAAATCCATAAAGGGGGATTTAAAAACATCTCCTGTTAAGGGTTCAATATATCTTACGATCATTAGAACTCAAACCCATATAAATCCCAAGTCTTTTGCTGGAGACCCATTTTGGGTATGCTGTAGCGCTATTGCTGTTATTATTGCATAGCAGAACAAAACACTGTGACGTGAGAAATATTTAAGCTTGTTTGCTGCCAAAAGTTGGAAGGGAATATTAATGTTAAGTACTTGGTCGAATATGAACCAAGCTTGCAGCATGCATAACAACATGTCCCTAGGAAAAATTCGGTCGTTTTTTATATTTAATGGTTGAGTTATTCATTGAGGACGTTTGATTAGGGACTCTTCTAAACCATTTTGAGTGTGAGTATGAGCAACAATATGTTTGACATTTATTCCAATTGACATATAGTAGTAAGTAAAGGTTTGGGAGGTGAGTTCATCGGCATTATCCAGTCTTATTGTCTTGATTGTATAGTGATGAGTGTAAAACTCATATATATGTTTTGAGCTCATTTCACATGTTATTTTGAGCATTTTATATCCATATTTTTGTAAAACTCATAACATTTCCTCTAAACTTGGTTTTGTAGGATTCTTGATGAAAATCAAGTTGATTTGGCAAGAAATGAGCAATATATTTCTAAAAGAATAGTCAATTGGGTGTCTCACAAAGCGCCACTGGGAAGATGAATTTTTATGTACCATATGGAACATCAAATGGTTTAAATATCCCCATGGTTACATTCTACATTCAAAGATCTTTCCAACGATATGTCACACGCTCAAATCCGAGTTAAAATAAAGAAGTTATAGGCCTGACAAGTTGGAGAAGAAAAACTAGTTACTGAGCAGAAATAATGTTGCGACACAACAAAAAATGTCGCGACAAAGCCAAAATGTCATGTCACTCAAATACGATGTCGCGAATTAAATATCCTTAACATCGTGACAATAAAAATGTCGAACAGCCACGTCGATGTTGCGACTGTAAATGTCGATGTCACGACCAAAATGCTGATGTCCGACTCAAATGTCATGTCCGACCTAAAATGCCGATGAACACGACTAAGGTCGGAAAACTTAAAAGCCCAACATTGATATATTTGCCCGTTTTCAAGCCCATTTCCAATTCTAGACCATATATATACTAATTTTTTTGTGTGAAGCAGGAGTGCACAGAAAGTCCCCTTATTAGGGTTTCTCTCTCTAAAACCTTCTCCAACCCATTTTTTAGTTTGGCATAGGGTTTTGATTTTTAGTATATCTTAGACTAGTTTTAGAACAAATTTTTATTTGTATTGAAGAGATTTCGATGATGTACATCATAGATTTAGATTTCATTACTGTTGAGACAAAGTTTGAAGCTCAAGTCACAATTTGTTCTCTCACTCCCTATTTCTTGATTTCTTTCTTCATTTTTCTTACTTGTTGCTTGATTGGTGATGATTGAAATCCAGTAATGGAACATTAAACACCCTCTAGGGGTAGGGATTAATTGTTGAACATTTAGATTTTCAGATTTATAGTTTATTTTTATGGGCTTGAAAACTGAATTTATACAATCGGTGTTGTTAATGTAATGAATTGTTCTTGAATATCAGTATTTTATACCAAGAAAGAGCTGTATCTGTGCTCTGATTTTCAGGAGGCCCTCTGAGTGACAGAGATGGAGATTTCTAAGAGCAAAGAATAGTCACCTGGGGGTATTTTGCATTGATATTCATGAACTAATGTACTCTAAGCTTAATTATGTTACTTCACAAATTGTTTTCTTGGGGAATTAGAACTATTACTGAGACACATTTTTCACCCTTAGAGATTTCATCTCAATTTGACATAATGATCTTAATCCCGTGTTAGCTAGATTCTAATCAAGGAGAAAGAGCATTCTAATTAATTGTAGACTGAGGTATCGATTGCATTGAGAAAGGCTTGTGTTATTTTGTCTATGGGGATAAAAAGATCTCACTCCTAAGAAATATTTGTGAAGTATTGGAAAAGAAAAACAACCAGAT
The DNA here is from genome assembly GCA_016808115.1 of Tetrastigma voinierianum. Classification (NCBI taxonomy): domain Eukaryota; kingdom Viridiplantae; phylum Streptophyta; class Magnoliopsida; order Vitales; family Vitaceae; genus Tetrastigma; species Tetrastigma voinierianum. Next base: position 398,820 of record JAEQBH010003513.1, read on the forward strand.
CTTAAAGAGGATAAAATCCAAAAGTAGCTATTTAGACCCATTGACCTGGTTTAGGAATATGGTCATCTATTTAGTGAAATGTATAGTGTCAAGAGGAATCCAAGGCTATACTACTTTGCTCTTGGACAAATCCAGCATTCATCTCACAAAAAACTGCACTTTCAAGGAAATGCAAACGGATTGTTTAATGATTACCTCCATCCCTAGTGCTTATCTTCATACATTTTAGACGTTAGTAGTTGTTGTTTGGTAGATTTTAGGATTAGTTTTAAATAAGTTTTTATTTCAGTTAAATTGATTTTAACATGCATCCTATTTGGTCGCCTAAATAATGAAGAGCCCTTGTCAAGATTGCTTTCAGATTCAATAAGAAGAACCTCAATTCTTGTAGAATTACGATATCTGAACTTCTAGAGTCCACTTTATTACTTGTATGACTGTGCACTTGCGTTGAGAGGGGATGGCGTTGGTAATACTTTTCATTTCAGTTTATGAGTACACTTACTTTTGTTTCAAGTCAGTTTTTAAGTATTCACCACATTCATTTCCTTGGCCATATTTTCATATATACATCATTTGGTCATTACAAGTTTTTGGTGCCGCTTCCGAGGATTTTCTCTCATTGGAAGTTGACATTTTGAAGAATGGGTGATTTGCTAATTTAGGCAATTTTATTTTTATTTTTGGTTGTGATTTGTTTCTTAGCTAATTTTTTTTATTTTACTATTAGTATTTTGTACTTTGTTTTCTTCTGTTTTTCTTCTTATTTGTTAGTACTTATGGAGGAACATTCAATAGAAGATAGATTTGCCTCCATAGAAGCCAAGCTTGACTTACTTCTTCATCAATTGGACCAAAGAATTCACAATGACTCACTCATGGAGCAAGGAGTATTGCCTTATCAAGAGAGTTCAAACTCCACATTTCAGGAGAAAGAAAAGGTTTCTCCTGTTAAGGAGCAGCTTTTAACATACATGGATGAGAACAAGAAGATGATTAGTCTTCATGAACAGGAATTTCCAGATTTAGATACCTTTAAGGTCAACACTAATGATAGATTGAAAAAATGTAGAAGCTCAAATGGGACACTTAGTCTAAGCATTCAAGGAAAAATTCTCTAGGACCTCTCCTAGTAACACTTTAACAAATCCCAATGAATGGATGGATACTCCTTTGAGCAGTGTGTAGGAATTTCCTACCTTGAAACTTGTGGAAGAAGTGAAAATGAGCTGGAAATTGAGAAAAAGACACTCCTAACTGAAGAGTCATTAGTGGATAAACTGAAATTTGAAGATGAAAGTTAAATGATGGCTATTGAAAACATCTTGGTGAAGATTGACACATTTACCTTCCTCATGGATTGCGTGACTTGGGGCATTGAAGGGGATCTACAAAATTCTTAAATATTAAGAAGACCACTTCCTTCCTCAAGCCAAGCATGGATTAACGTCAACAAGGGGGAGCTCACCTTGCTTGTGGGTGAGGAGAAAGTTAAGTTCAATCTCAACCAACCATTACCTTTGACAGAGCAAGAAAGAACTATGTGCACGAAGATTTGTAGCTTGCTTCCATCAAGAGGGTATATTTTTGAAGAGTCCCCATTTCTCATAGATGTGCTTGCATCCTCTGACACATAAAGGGGGTATTTGAGCGAAATTGTGGCTGAACAAGTGCTTGTGATTAAAGAGAGGATATGAGTTTATTTCCCCTTTTCAAAATCTAGAAGAAATCATCCTTGAGTTGAATGGTTATAAAGAGGAAGTGTTGTCCAAGATGGATGATTGGCCAAATGGAAGCATTAGTACTTTTCCAATGAGTCTAGCTGGATTCTAAAAATGGAGCAGCTTCTTGGGAGGCAACCCAAGCTAAGTAATAAAGATTCTATCCACTATATTTTTCTTTTTATGTTTTTAGTTACTTTATTTGTTGCTATTTTTCATTTGGGATAGAAAATTGTGATGTTTTAACTTTTGTTGTTAGTGTTTTCAGAATAAAGTAGGTTTAAAGCTCGACATGTTGTCATGACTAGTTCTGAGGAGAAAAAGATTGCTTCAAGGGTAGCAATATAATGTCAAGAGTGCGAAAATCTTGAGGTTCTTATTAAGTGACTAGATGACTAGAAAGGGGAATTCAGTTTTCCCAACTCTCTTTATTACCCTTTTACTGAATTGCTTCATTATGCTCATTGCTAGACATTTAGGAAAATGTTCATCTCAAAGTTTGGGGGTGTTTATTTTTGGTTAATTTATCATGTCACCACATTGTTGCATGATAACTTTGAGAGGATGGGGGTACTGTTGTGCTATAGTTTGATGCTTTCCAACTTACATCTTAGTTTTTGGTTTATTGAGTTAATTGAGTTTTGCTTGGAGTAGTTGTGATGTCAATGAAGATCATAATTGAACCCTTGACATATGGACAGTATTCGAGATAATATGACTTAATGCTTAATGAGTTATCTCTCTAATAGGCTATTTAGTCATTGGTTTCTCAAAATCCATGCAATTGGTACTAAGTACCATGAAAACGATTTTGCTTAGGTTAGAGAAGGTTTTTGAGAATCCATGTATCTTTGATCTCCATAGGTTCTAGAACTTGTTCTATTATCGCTTGAGGCAAAATCCTAAGCAACACAACAATTGAGAAACGATATAGGCCATCCTTGGAAAGATTATGCCTTTCAAGCTAACCCTTTTAATATGCATATGCATATTTCTCTAGTACCAGAAAGTTGAGCCTTAAAGAACCAAAATTCAATATATAAGAACCAAGTTTGAAGCCAATAACCTTCCTATACATCATTATCCCTCAGTAAAGAATCAAACTCACTCATAACATGAGGATTTGAACATAATTGTGAAATATGGTGAGAAGCAAGTTTGAGGGAGTTATTTTTCTATTGAGTTGAGTTAAATTTAAGCTCAAAGGGATTTGAGTAAAAGAGGGAGGAAAAGAAAAGAACAATAAGAAATACTCAGGAATAAAAGAAACAAAAATAGGAATAAAAAGTCAAGGAGAATTGAGTCTAGCCTTGTAGCCTTCTTTCCTAGAGTAAGTAAATCTAAGAAGAGAAGGGGTGTCTCAACGCGAACCTAAGGCCGGGTCTGGGAGCTACTGATTAAAGCTCGCTAAGGGTGTAGAAAGCTTAAGGGGGTTTTGACATTGCACCACTCTTATAACCTTGTCTTATAATAAAGGCTTCTTGGTGTTTATTGAAGAATGTAGAATTTGTGCAAAAAAGAAAAAAAAAAAGAAAAAAAAAGGTGATATGAGTAGTATGGAATAAAATGCACCAAAACAATTTCTGGGGTGTTTGAGAGTGTCACTGTGCTAATGGTGAAAATCAGGATGGAGTAAGAGCTATCAATGTAGAAAAATGTGTATGTTTGGGTAAGTTTAGCCTAAAATGACTACTCAACTACCCCTTACCCAAGCCTTACATTACAAACCTATAAAGACCTACTTGATCTTGAGGTTATTATTATTGCCTACATTAGTGGAAATTGATAAGAACAACAATACCATGGAACCTAAATAAATTATCTTGGAGATCAGCATAATTCTCATAAGCTGATCCCCAGCTTGCAATTGTTTGGATAGGGGAAGACCACACACACACACTAGTGAGAACCATGATCTAAAATTTTCTATTATGAGATTAATTAATTATTAAAATAAATAAATTATCTTGATCATATTCTCTATATTCTTGGTAAGGGTAATTGTTAAAACCAAATGATATATACAAATTTATGACACTGGTACCAAAGGACTATTACCTAATCCCCGACAACGAAGCTAAAAACTTGTTAAGACCCAACTATATGATGTGATCAGTATATGCCAATCTTACGAATGCTGCCCGAGAGGATCAGGCCGGATTAACCTCATGAACAGGGGACCTCGGCACTCAATGGATATAAAAACTTTTCCTCAAAACAATCAAATAAAATCCATGGAGCGAACCCCTTTACAATCCTTTACATATCTTTTATAAAATAATGCGGAAGCGAAGTGGTAAATTTTTTTTTTTTTTTTTTTTCATGCCGTTACCAGAAAAAATCGACGGAGTTTCCACGTTTCGGACTTTCCAGTTACAAGTATTTGCATAAGCATTTAAAACACTTCTAATATTCAAATTTTCAACTTAGGTTGTAGGACTCCTCGTCCACAACTCAATCAACACAATAGATATACCATATACCTTTATTCATTTCAATCTATCAACATTTAAAACTTCTTCAATTCCATGCGTTTATCAAAAATTAGGCGAGCCGGACTTAAGCGCGCTAAGTAATTCATTTTCAAAAATATATCCATATATGCTATATACATGACAAATTATTCGGCATATAAAATGTGCAACTATTTATACAATGCGAGTTCACCTGCGTCGTCTCCTCGATGGCTAAACTCTTTGCACGAGGAATTTACTCTACCGGCCTTTTGTCTCGGGTCTGAAAATGTTTTGAAACATATGGAAAGAATGAGCTAAAGAACTAGTCACATTTTCATTAAAATAACATTTTCAGTATATATCAAAGTAATAAATACTTATACAATTAAAATCAGTTTATACCTTAAGCATTTATGCCTCAAACTTTCTTTCTTTCTTTATAATAAATACTTATACTATTAAAATCAATTTATGCCTTAAACATTTATGCCTTAAACATTTATGCCTCAAACTTTCTTTCTTTCTTTATAATAAATACTTATACATTTCAAATCAATTTATGCCTTAAACATTTATGCCTCAAACTTTCTTTTATTTCTTTCTTTACATTTGGAACCCGGGGGAATAAACACACCGAGCAGTTTCAGGGTGCGACGGTGAGGGGCAGTCATTCAGTCCTGGTTCCGGTCATAACACTTTATCACGTGTAAGGATATGACTCTGAGCACTATTTCCCTCCCTCGGTTAGTAACCCTATAACTTTACCTCTAAATCCTTGCGCAAAGTACCTCGGCGGAGTATCAGTCATAACGGTCATAGGGGATTTAGGGTAACCATCAGTAAAACATTTCTTCAGTCACATTTATAAAATCCATTTAAATCATTTACTTTATCATTAAAACACATATGCATTCTTTACATTTTAAACTTTCATAATACGCCTTTGTATGCATACATATTTCATATACATATAAAAATATATTGATGCAAGATAAAACATTTTCCATATGCCTTAGCATTTACATAAACATTTCCATTAAACTTTCAGTTTAACATTAAATCATTCACTTTTAAAAACTCAATTTTCAATACATTTCCTCCGGTTCACCGCTCAATCCGCTTGCTTCCGTCAATTCCGTTTCCGTCCGACAGTCCTTTTCACCTTTTTTCAAAGAAAACCACAACTACATTAATCATAACCATTTTAATCCACCATACACATTCATTTAAAGACAAATGAACAAATTACCCTTAAGCACTAAAAACCCATTCATTTTGGCCAACCTTTTCAACAATACTCTAGACTTTTTGACCCCGAAATTATTCAAAAGGTCTTCAAAAGTATGAAACTCTCAGATCAGTCCTTTATATATCCAATGACATCTCTTTAAATTTTCAATTTAAATTCCTTCTCAAGACCCTCAACCACATAACACAAGTTATTACATCTAAATGACTCAATTTGGCAGAAACGAGAATCTGCTATAAGCTCCATGACAAATTTTATGGGCACTTTAGGATTACAATTTACGTGAACTTCCTTCAGATAAAGTTTTCCCTAAGTCTATTTTAATCAGAAACTGAATCACTCAATCGGATCAGAAATGAGCAAGTTATGGTCAAAATACGACAAATGGTCGAAACAGGAAGCGAGCATTTACGAATAAGGATAACTAATACGGCGCCCGAATGTGTTTCTCTTACTTTTTTCCTCTAAACACTCCAATCTAATGCCTTATACCCATTTCAACATATCACACAAAATTCACTATCAAATCCTAAAATTCCCTCACTTTCTTTCAAAGCCTAACCTAATCCATTTCCTTCTCAATTGATATCAAAATCAGCATCATTGACCTTAAATACCACCAATTTAACATCCATACCAGAAAATTCAAGACATTAGACATGAAAAACATCAAACCCTAACTTTCCCTGCATTAAAACTTACTTTTCTTGGTTTCCTTTGGCTCCTCTCCCTTCTTTCCCTTGTAGAGAGCGCTTGGAAAAACTTGAAGGAAGAAAAAATCGCATCTGCCTTGCTCCATGAATTTCTTCCTTTCTCTCTTCTTTCCTTTCTTTCTCTCCTTTTCTCCCTTCTCCTTTCTCTCCTACGGGTTCCCTAACTTTTGAGAGACCAAAAATGGGACTTTGTATCTTCCCATTTAATATTTTAATCTTTCCTTTAATTACCATTTGGTCCCTTGAATTTAGCTATTTAACACACTTTGCCAAAATTGCATTTGAGCCCATGAATCTCATTGGTCCATTCTCGATATTTAAGTCAACCGCTTAGCCATTAAGAAAGATTTTGATTGGCTCTCATAATAAAATATCTCCATTATAGCAGATTTTATCTCAATTTTACCTTATACTGCTTTTATACCGATTAAATGTCAAAAATATTCTATGGTCGTTTAAACTTCAAATTGACCATGAAATATTCTAATTAAATCCTTCACATTAGATTCCAGACTCTGAAATCACCGAAATCGGATTTAAAATCATTAAAATCGGAAATCCGGACAATAGCGTATTATTATCAGAAATTCGTTGGATCGCACGGAAACTATTCACACGGTTTCCGTTTCAGCCGTTCGGTTTCGTTGGAGCTCTATGATATATTCAGGACATTTTTCGTATTTCGTGGTGAAAATTTCAGCCTTGAGCTCCGCATTTCTGTCAGGAAATCACTATTCACTTAAATCTCTAATCTCTTCTAAATATCGGTTCAAATTCATAGGGCTGAAATTTCTTAAAATTCTTTGCAAACCCCTCCCGTGGGATATAATAAGAAAAATCACTGTCCTTAGGGCATTGGTTACAATTTGAAAATTCCACTTCATGTCCAAATGAGGTCCAAAGCGTTCTAAATTCTAAGCTACCCCCTCGTTTCTATGGTGGACCTCTGTCAGTTCAAAAACTACTATTATAACATTCAATCGGGTTGGGGTTTCTGACCACACAGAAACTTTTTCAATCCACGATAACGATTGCGAAAACTTGCCAAGACTATTTCTCGGTGTGAAAAGATGGAATTGTTCTTTCTTTTGAGGTAAACTTATTTAAAATTTGTGTTTGTGGTCTAGATCATGTAGGGTGCACGAATCGATACAAGTAATAAAAGTGGATATTTAAAGTTCGAGATATCGTTCCACGAAGAAGGATGATAAATCAAAAGACTAACTACCTAATTACTCGAAGATCATTACTATTTGAACTCCCTTGTATGATGATAGAAGACTAAAATATAGTCTTAGACTGAAATCTTAAATGTACAAAAGTAAAGTTTAATAAAACTGGGGTTGAGGATTCATTGAGTGAGGCAAAACTGGACATGGATGAATTAATAATAATTAATTTCCGCATCATTTTGATTCATAGCTCAACCATCAATTGGAAAACTGAGTTTGTCAAAGATGCAAGGTAGCATAGTTTGGATTTCTCCCTTAACCATACTTTCACGATTAAGGTTCGTCGTTTCGAGACATGATTCCTGTCCAGGTTACTTGTAATATATAACCCTCTTTCTATAATTGCCTGGAAAACACAAAGTTGATGAATATTCCATATTTGGCAAAATAGATATTAATTATTAAAACATGCCAAAAATGGATTAAAAATAGATAAGTTTAGACTCATCACATTCCCAAACCAATTTATGTAATCCCAAGCAAGAAGAAAATTTTGTTTGTCCACAAACAATTTGCACTATTTTCAAGACATTTTCTATTCAAAGCTTAGAGAATGGGGTTTTGAGTAAGGTCAGGTCAGTTGTAAGTATTCTAAACATGTTTCCAATCTATAATCAGGAATATTTTCAAATTAAGTTCCTTTGAATAAACAAATAATTCAATGAAGTGTAAACAATTTAATTATTATCATGATTTAATAGGTGTGTGTTAGTCAGTACTCTGCTTCCTTGGCAGATCAGTTATAGCTTTTGGGATAATACTCAGTTGGCATTCTCTTTTTCATTCTTACAGACCCATATGCTTGTTTGTCATATTAATCTCCACTAATGTAATCATATTACCACCTTTTGGATCAAATAGGTCTTTCAAGCTTGTAAAGTCTAACTTGGGTAATTAGGTAGATAATGGGACAATTTTAGGCTCACTTTACCCATATTCTTGACAACTTACACTTTTTCCTTTTGATATATCCTTGATTTCTCTTGATTGTGATTTTCTAACCTTCCCCACAGGTTTAGTGCATATCTTTGCATATTCTTCAGTCTGGTATATTTTTCTCTTTCCATTGTTCATACCCACAAGATTACTTTTCCTCCTTATTTTAGAAGCTTTTTCACTTTTCATTTCTCATCAAGTTTCTTGGAATGGTGCAATGTTGGTCTTTTTAAGCTTTCTACCACCTGCTGAACTGGGTTAGTAACTCCCCCTTGGTTGGCATTGGGGTACTGGAGTGTTGTATCCCTAAAGAACTTAAATTGTTCGAGGAGGAAGGCCTGCAGACCAACTCCATTTCCTCTTTATGTTTTCATAGCTTCTTTCATCGCTCTTTTTATCTCTTATTATCTCTATGCACTTTTCTTTCTCAACCCACTTTCTCCTTTTCTACATCTCAAGATGATATTCCCCAAACTTATCCATTTATGTCATTGATGTCTTTTGTCTTGCAATCTGGGCAAATAAGGGTTCTTTACTATAGGATTAGATGTGAGGAAGGGATTAGGCTTCTCCATTGCTGGTTGATAATGATATTTGGCTTTAGGCTCAAATAAGGAACTAGTGTATATGCTTATGCATCATAGGAATTCGGCTGAAGGCTCAAACTTCCCTTGATAGCCTAAATCATTTCCACATTAGTGGTATTACACCTAAGGTTTTGTGACTAATAATCTAACAAGTTCTAGGACATTGGAGGAGTCTCATGATGAATCCCAGGAAGATGTTCTAATGCCAGCATAATTCTTTCGAGTTATTGTTGACCATGTGCAAGTTATCGAGTTTTATGATCAAACTATTTACATCAAACATAATTATAAGACATACGTTCAAAATTTAGTAAAACCTTCCTTATTCTTGAAGTTCAACACATTTATTTAAAATCTTACAACTATCCATTTCCATTCATTTCATCCTACCTTAATGCATCTATCAATGGTTTGTTTGGCTTTGAGATTGGTTGTTGTGTTGTTTTTAATCAAGTCAAGAAGTTCATTTTGATCATGCATTCAGCTCAAAATAATCCAACACAACCACAATTTCATAAATTCATTTCAACCAAACATTTGCAACAATTGAGCAATTTGATCGGTGTGATTTCTCAATTGTCAACTAAGTAATTATCAATCATGAAACAAAGAAAATTAAGTCAAACAACACCAAACAATCAAAAACACAAATGAACACATAATTTGGAAAGAATTATTTATTTTATTGATTATTTTGATGATTGGACATTGAGTACAAAGAGGATGAGGAGATGGAACAGTAGGGTGAGTTATTTTCTTTTTCTCTCATGCTTATGGGAAGGGGTAGGTTATTTGGGTCCTGGTTATATCACGGAGTTGTAGAAGAGTGAAAACTACAGGAGTGGACTTGTGGATGTCTTGATTCTGTGTTTCCACTTTTTTTAGTACCGAGATCCACTCCATTGTTGGGCCTAATTGTGATCCAGTTCATTTGTCTACTTGATAGAATTCAGGGTTCCCTTAAATTCACCTTGGGCAGAGTACATCTTGATCATTTTTTTATTGATCATATCTAGGCTTTCTATCTAGCACTTCCCCCTGTAGTTCAGGGTTCCCTCCAATTCCTTGTCCCTTTTTTCGATTAAAGCTCTAATTTCCTTCTAATGTTCCTTGTACAGATACTCAAAGGCATCTACCTTCTGCAGCATGTTCTTCTCCATAGCATCCTCCCTTTCCTTCATGATTTTGAATAGCTCACTTTCTCTTTTTAGTTGCTCAAAGATGAAGGCATCTTCTCTTGCATTAGTTCTAGATTGAGCTCTTGTTCCCTTTTTTCCCATCTACTTCTCCATTCTTCATCTCTTTGTTTTAGAGCCTCTTCTAAGTTCTGGTCCCTTTTTCTCAACTTAGCCTCTGTGTACTCATCTCTGAGTTGCAGTTGGAGTTTTAGTTGGTTGTCCCTCTCTTCCATTCCTTGCCTCATGGCATTAAGCATTTCAAGGACTACAGAGTTATTCCCTAGAGGATCAGAGCCTTCGGCATGCTCTTAATGAACTAGTCTCACCTCAAGGGAGAAGGGTGATCTTGGGCTTGCGCTACGCCTTTAACAGAACTTAGGAGTTTCACTTCGGTACATGGGCGATGTAATTCTCTTGGTTCTTCTTTCTCGACGGCTTCCACAGACTTCCTCTTGCCTGTTTTTTAGGCCCTTTTTTGATTCCAATGAGTGTCAGAGGAGATGTTTTAGGGAAGTTTTCTTCTTCTTCCCAGTCTCCTTGGACACCATCCAAAATACACAGCCTCGATATCAGCCCTGGGTGTGGGATTAATCCCTTGTATCATTCTCTGTAGTAGCTCAAGATTGAGTTTTCAATCAACTTGCCCATACTAAATTTGTATCCCTTGAGGATGGCATGAAACCGCGCTTCCTTCTCCTAAATGTGCATAAATGTTTGGAGGGTAGAATAAATCCGGAACTTAAAGTAAACCAAACTAGCACCCAAAATGCCCTTGGCGATGGATTCATGCGGGTTCTTAACATGGCATTCCAACTCCTTTGCCATGCGTCCAGCAGATCTAAAATCTTCTGGAAGTTAGGTGCTTCAACTAGTCTTTTGAATTTAGATCCATCCTTCCTCTCCTAAAGATTGAATGTTTGATTTATCTACTCTCTTTTGAAGGATACCCATCTCCCTTTGACATAAAGCACACATAGTCCTTAGGTTCCAACGCCATGTTAGCGTAGAACTCTTTAACCACATCTACGAACCCGGGAGCCTTGTGCTCACAGAAAAGATGCCATCCTTTGCTTTCTATTAGCTCTTGGAAGGGGGAAATCCATTTGTTGAAGCCTCTCTCCCCGATGAAGTCTCTATGTTGTAGTTTGTCTCTCCAAGCAATATACACCATGTCAGAGATCCAGCCGCTAGCCTTTTGTTCGCCAATCTCTGTTTCTTCATTTCCTTTTTTTCTCTTTCGAGATTTTTCCACTATCTGCTCAAGATCTTCGTTTTCATCATCCCTCTCCTTAGCTTGCTCAACCCTTTAGTCAGTGCTTGAATGTCACGGTCTTCAACTCGCATATTCCTCCGTGATTTCTTTGAGGTTTGAATCGGGGTTGTGAGATCCCGAACATGGTAGGGTCGAGGGGAACAGGGTTTAGAGGGGAGGCGCGCAGGTGTGAATTATAAATTTGAGTAAAGAAATTAGAAGGTTGAGATTTTTATGAGAAATGTGGCTTTTCAGTTTTTAAAAAATTTCAATTTATAAGCCAACGGTTTTATTGTGCCCTTCATTAAATGTCGCGACAACAACTTCCCTAGGATTTGTTCCTTCTTTAATGCTTTGTCGCGACATACAAAAATAATTATCGCGACGTAGTTTCATAATTATTCGAAGAGGGCCAGTCAAATGTTGCGACATAACAGAAAATGTTGCGACACAGAAAAAGTATGTTGCGACATTTTAACTAAAATTTTCTGAAATTGCATCTTTCTCTGTTTTCTCTCATGAGACATTTAAGGCAAAACTGAGTTGCCTCTAATATTGTGCCATTTTTCTTGCTTATCAGCACACCCATTCCACTTTCCATTACCAAATCGAATTTAGAACCCAAAATTTACCTCACCTACAAGAAAAGCACTACCCACCTTCCATAAATCTCATAGTAGCATACATAAATGGCTACATCACTTACACACTCTCACCCTAAACATCCACCTTAATTTTCTTTTTTGACACTTTTTTGTTAACCAATGCACTAGTTTGGTAGTTGATGGCTCTGTTTTTTTTAACTTAGCTTGAAAAATAGGTAGTTTTCTATTTAATTTTGGGAAGAGTGTATTTAATTTATTTTACTACTTCATTATTTTTAAGTTATATAATAATATTAAGTCCATAACTTATTCACTGTTTGAAATAATTAAATCATATTAATCATCTCATATTTATAATCTCTATTAGTTGTCACATTATTGCATCATACTATATTGTCAAAGCAGATTACATGGCTCCTGGGCGGTATCAATCTATCACCAACATTACTCCTCCATCATTCAACATGATTGCGGAAGGTATTATTATTAAAAAAAACTATAGATGGTAATTGTTATGATATGCTTGTTTCAATCAATGCAATCTGTTGTCATTGTGATGTAGGGGGTTCATCAACAACAAGAAAGAAGCTTGGCCCATCTTGAGGAAAAGGATTCAATATACTATTAGAGAATGGAAAGAAAAATTCTTATATCATTTACGGAAGAAGAAGGGAGAACGCTATGTGCTTATGCTTCCAAATTTGCTAGTGAGATTGGTGTTGATGTGAAATTGTTTGCTCCAATACAATTTGAAAGTTGACGTACGATTCTTGATGATAAAAAAGAACTTTTGTTTCAACGATTGCTAGTAAGTAAGTTGATATCTCATAAAGTGAAAGGTTAGAGAAAGGTTATTAAGGGCAAGATTAAGTTATGTAAGCTTTACAATATTTAACACTTGTAGGTCACATGCAATCGCCAAATCTTGATAAGTTTTAGTGGGGGCACTTATGTGCCCCTAGGTTAGAATTTTCATGAATGCAAAGGGGATTTTTTTAATTATGGGGTTTTACTCTTTTTTTTTTTTTAAATAATTCAATAAGAAATTGTTTATTTGATGTATTTAATCACATGATGTTACTAGTTGAATAATGCTAAAAAATATTTTATGTAATAATTATAGCGTTTGGGCTATATTTTAGTTTGATTGGATAAATTATGAAAGCTCGATGATATGTAAAGATATGATTCTTAGGGTTATGTATAATCAATGCTTTGTTACAAATAATATGGCATTATATGAATCATATGGATTGGCTTTATATGCTTTGAGTTCAAATTTTGGTGCCCTTGGTGTGGGTCCTATATTTTGTTTTGTTTTTTTTTTTTTTTTGAAGATATATTTTGTTTGTTTTGATTCACACATTTGCTTTAGATTTTGTTTGAATTTGACAAGACTAACTATCCAACAAAAAAAAATTGTCACTTAAAATCATTTTGCCATAGACTATTACATCCTTTTACAAACCATAGGATAAATTATAAAACTCACTCTTATGCTTTCATTAATGTCTCGATACTTTCATTTATTTTTTACTATTTTTTTATTTATTTTTAAGTGATATTATTGTTAAAACATTCTTAAATATCATAAAGACTTTTAGGTTATAAACTATATACGGAAAATACCAATAAAACAAACTTTTTAGCCTAATTTCAATCCAAGGACTTATTTAATATTTGAATATGACATAGAATTATAACTTTTTCTAAAGAATAGATGTTACATATTGTTCGAAATTCATTTAGTATATTTTTAAATTCTTTTCATTTCTTTTGCTATTTTTTAGGAAAAATTTGAATTTGACATTTTGGTTCCACACATATCCAAATATATCAATAAGTCAATGGTTGAAAGATATTCAAATAATAGATATTTTTGTCATCAACATTTCAAAAAGTTTGAAACAATAGTTGAAGCTCGTCTGCATCCATATAGAAAAATCTCTCAAGAAGATTGGCAATGGTTATGTGATCATTTTGAGAGTGAAACGTTCAAGGTCTTGTTTCTATATTAATTTTATTATTTTTGTAGTAATAGTTTATTATTTTATGATTTTTTAAAAAAAGAATTTTTCATGAAGGAAAAAGCAACTAAAAATTGTGCTAATCGAAAAAAAACTCAAATACAGTCATCGAGGAGTATCATTATCTTTTCTTGGTCATCGTGGAAAAAAAGTGTAACACCCCAAAAATCCTAGAATTTTTGTAATAATTTTATTATATATATTCCGGGTATGAATTGAGCTAAACTTGGGTTTTTCCGGGAAAACTGATAAATTGTGAAAAGTGAAATGAATATGTGAACATATGATTAAATATTATATGCTAAAATGAGAAATTGATTGAACCCGGAAATAAACCCAAGTGAAAAAGGGCAAATTTGTAAAATGAGGACCTAAGGGTCAAATGATAAGCTTAAATGCTAATATGAAATAAATGATAAGTGAATGTGCAAATAAAGAGACTAGTAAGCTTTAAGTGAGAAAAATGGAAAATGGGATTTAATGAGGAAGCCAAACATGACCTTATAATGGATAAGTGATATTAGACCACATTTGGTCTTCGAATGCTCATTTGAGCAAAAACGGTATTGAGAAGAGAGTGAGAGGAGAAAGCTAGGGTTTTGGAAAGAAGTGATTTTGGTGTGAGATCTTCCCATTTTTGGTGCATAAGTGATCAAGAAGAAGAAAAAGATAGAGCTGAAAGACGAGAGATTGAGTATGAACTGGGCCACAGAAAGTTGTATTTGATGTTTGGGTTAGAGAAACCCTAATCCATCCATGGGTTTTGCTCATGGTTGGTATATGATGATATTAGGATGTTATTGGGAGTGATCCCATGTTTTGTTTTGGGAATTTGGGGTGATTTTGGAGAAAAATCGAAGTGCAAAAACTGAAAAATCTGGGCATTATCGGGGCTCCTACGCCACAGCGTAGGGAACCCACGCCGCAGCGTAGACCTACGCTAAGGCGTGGGATACCTTCGCCGCAGTGAGGTTGAGGTGCAAAAATGGCACCCCTCAGGTACACCACGACGTAGCTACTGTTCACAGTGAGCAATTTTTTTGGATTTTTGTTTCCGAGCACCTCGTATTCGTACACTAATAGTTTAAGGACCCTAATAAATGATTAATGGGGGTTAAAATAAGGATAAAAATAAATGAAAAACGTACCGTACCTAGCCGCCTTGACGATATTCGTTAAGTGTGAGTAGTGCTAGTTTACTAAATGTGATGTGTGTGATTTGCTAGGTGCCAGTGAGGATCACCTAACTTAAGACCGAGATTGAAGGCAAGGCAAAAAGAAAGAGATAGATTGGTTTGTTCTATCTTCTCCTATTCTCGTTTCAAGATTTGAAATGTTTGCTCTCTATGTATAAGAAAAACATATTGATTTGTTTTAATTGTTTGAGGCAATTAATTGTGAAATGTTTGCATATGAAAATTTCATGAGTATTGAAAATGAACTGTTTATACAAATGTACATATTGTACTATAAAGGATTTGAACGCCCTTAATAGAATGTTAACCGTTTATTTCACATTAAGGATAGATTGATATACCAATAAGGGTCAAATTAGCAGTATTGCGAACAAACATATTGATGTGTCACTCCGACCAGCAGCCCATCGGGACATTGTCAATAGTGTTCACGAATTGATTTTTAATAACCGATCAACGGCCAGTAGGCGGGTGTGTTAGAAAACAAATGTTTTTATCTGGGCCTGCATTGACGGGGCCGTCTTAGGTGATTGATATCTGTATACTAAAAACATAGGTTAACTTCGTTAAGGGCAGAACTCAATTGATTTTGAGATTGTTGACATATTGGTATTGAAAAGCATGATTGCAAATTGAAATGAAAAGAGCATGGTGAAAATGCATGTTCCCCAGTTTTATAAATGATTTGTGCATATGAAAGTGTATTTGGAATGATCGATGAATATAAATGATTGTATATGAAATAAGTATATGTATTGTATTGACATTGATCATCTAAAAAGATTTGAAAGTTTTGTTTAGTAAAATTTCATGATTTGACTTAAACTGAAACAGAAGAATGGAATTGTATAGAATCATTAAGCATGAAAATGCTTAGCGTGTAGTGTTATCTATGCGTAGGTACCAATTGAACAGGAATGAAAGACAAGATCGAGGAGCGTCGAGTCATAGAGAAAGATTTGCGGAGTATGCTCCGACATATGCATTCACTCCATTTTTTTTAACATTGATATTTTGTAAAAACAATTTGAACTCTGAACATTTATTTTGTGAATCATTTTGAAAAGGCTTGATATGTCTTTATAGTAATTGTACTTTTGTATAAATGTAATGTTAATGGGCCTACCCCCTTTACAAACGCTTCCGCATATTTGAAAGGGCTTTTATGCTAACTGAAATGTAATGCTTCCGCGTGTTTTTGATAAATGATTTTGATAAAGTGATATAGTGGTATCAGGCGTCAGTTCGGTTCGGACACACTTGATCGAGGTCGGATCGAAAAGAGGGTGCTACAAAAGTAAGTTAAAATTGCATTTACCCTACGAGTTTGAATATTTTGTTATCTTTGACAATGACCTGGCGGGATCAGGTTACGGCAGCAAAATCAACATGGAATATTCAATGAAGTCAGGATGATCAGTGTCTATCGATGAATCCATTCAGGACTGTTTGCCTTTTTGTATTTCTTCTTTCAACGTACAACCTTATATATTATTAAGAGTTTGATATAAAACTCTTTTCCAAACTATAGTATATAAAAATGGATTGTCTTAATATATTTAACAAAAATAGTGTTCAAGGCTACAACCCGGCCCTTTTCATACTCACGGCCTCGAAGGAGCGTCGTCTCGTTTACTGAGATCCACGACGAGTGAATGACCAGTGAATATATCTCCTACAAGGGCTACTTCCCACCTAAGTGCACATGCAATGCCAGTTACACAATCACACACTTAAATGCCTACATGTCATGAATAAGATGAGACCAATCATGACATAATCCCGAGTCCTCACTGATTCCCTTACACATGCATATGCCAAGTGTGAAAAACCGTCATGGGCATCCATGACTTTTTTTCCAAAACAAAATCTTTTTGTTTTATTTTTTTTTTATTGGATTGTCTCCAAGATATAGTGTGGACAGTCTCCGATCAGTACTTTGGTCAGCCTCCGATAAGTACTATGGACAATCTCCGGTATGTACTTTGGTCAGTCTCTGAGAAGTATTGTGGACAATCTTTGATATGTACTTTGGTCAGTCTCCGAGAAGTACCGTGGACAATCTCCGAAAATCATTTTCATTCTTGACATACCATCGAACCCCAAACACAGGGTCGATAATTTCCATGCACTCACACCCATGTCATGCGATGCCCCGTGCATAAATGCAATGCAAGTGTCATTACTGTCATTTCATCTTCTGATGCGCTACGTGTCACATGCGACATATAAATCACATTACCGTCCAAGTGTCATGGATAAATTATGTTTAATGCATATAGTATTTTTCATTTTATCCCACATATATCACATAATTTGACACATTAACATATTATTCAATTCTGATAATAACACACATTAGCCATTCAGGCCATAAATTTGACCACCTACACTGTACCACTTGTGGCCTGGAAGAAAGAATCAGACTTGTGATCCTGCAAATTCGAATTTTTGTGAAAATGTCAAACAAGATTCTTTTGAGTGTTCTACCACTCAGCCATCGCGGCCAGAAACATTCGGATACAACCTGGTTGCAGCGAAGTTAAAACCATAAAAGAAGCGGATTCCTTGGCTGTCGTGACCCTGGCCCCTTTGGTCAGACCACGATTTGGCTGAGCACTTCATCCTATTAAATTCTAGACTCAATGAGCTTTTCGTAGAGTCTAAGAACGCACAAATCGGAGTTCAAACAGGAAAGTTATGGTTGTCCGAAGTTGGCGCTGCCGATTCGCAGGGCTGGTGCGGAAATTCGGGCATACCTTCGCTTTCCATTCTGCCCAGATTTGCTCAGTTCTGGGATGCCATGCTCAGCCTCGATGGTCCCGGGAACTCATATACTCGGTCCATGATCACCCAAAAACCAAAAACATACTACACAATGAAATAATTCGCCTCGAAGTGGGGCAAAATTATTAGGCCCCTAGACGTGAAATGAACCATAGTAGGAGGAAACCTAACTCTTGTAGCGCAGTTCCAGGTTCTTCTCCATTTGGGTCTGCTCACTGCGTGACGCTCCTTCATTTTCCTCTTTCCTTTCCCTCTCTTCTTTTCTTTCTTCCTTATTTTTCTTCTCTTTTTCTTCTTCCTTTTCGTTTTTCTTTTCTCCATGTTTTTGTTTTTGTTTTTGTTTTTTTTCTCTTATTCTAGTTTCCTCTCCTCTCTCCCCACTCACACCTTCCCTTCCACTTTGGCTTTTTTTTTTTTGGCCTTAACCTTCAATTTTTCATATTAGGTGGGGTGACTATCCCCCGCATGTCTCGTCTTAACACCCCACCCCACCCCCGCCCTGACACACCTAACTCCTCTCATGCTTCCACCTCACCCATGCATCATGCACCATGGCTGGGGTTGACACATGGCAAGGAATTTCCATGTGTCCTCTACTCTCTGACCTATTTGTCCCCAGGCATCGAATTTCTCAGCTTGAAATTCCACATCTGTCCGACGAAATTTGGGTAAGTAGATTTTAAGAGCGATTCCATGATTGAAGTCCATTTTGTCATCCGAGATCTAGAAAAATCCCAACTTTTCCTCCTAGACTATTGCTGAAAATTACCATTTTACCATTTTTCCCGAAAAATCTAAATTGAAAATTTTCACGGGTTTTACACTCCCCCAACCTCCCCCCCCCCCCCTAAAATAATTTTGTCCTGAAATTCCCAAGGAAAATCATACACAAGCACATGCATATTCAACAATCATTTAAAATCAAAATGACTAAAATGCACCTGCTTCCTCAAATAGAAACAGATAGGTAGCCAACATCGTGTCATCTCGTTCCCATGTTGCCTCCTCCACTCCTCGATTTCGCCACAACACTTTTACCAGCCTCATTATCTTGTGTCGCAAAACCCGCTCTCAACTGTCCATAATACGTACTGGTCCCTCCTTGAAGGTCCCATCTGTATCAACTGTCAGCTCGCCCCAATCCACCACATGAGTCGGATCTGGAGTGTACTTCCAGAGCATGGAGACATGGAACACCTCATGGGCACTTGAAAAACTAGGTGGTAACGCCTACCGATATGCAACTGTGCATACCCTCTCGAGTATCTCGATGGGTCCAATAAATCTTGACGACAACTTACCCCGCTTGCCAAATCTGACCACTTCTTGCATCACCTTCGTGGAAAGACACGTCACCGCCCAAACTCTGTGAGGTCATGTCACCTCGGTCCGCTGCAGAATCTTTTCCGCTTAGCTCGAGTCGTGAGAAGACATCTCCAGACAAGTCCACCTTTCGCGAGGTGTCTTTAATCAAATCCGACTCAGGCGAGCTCTCTCCCACCTCCGTCCAACAGACTGGATATCGACACGGTCTCCCATACAAAGGCCTCCTTGGCAAGGCGCCATCTCATACTTGTCTCGATAATTTTGCTGTAGCGAACTCTATTAAGGGCAATGCTCCCACTACTCCTTGAAGTTCTGTGACATGCCCACAAAGATGTCCTCTAACACTGTATGATCCTCTCTAATCGACCATCCGCTTCAGCGGATAAACACAAGATTCTCATCATCAACCACGCACTCCACACAAGCATTTCAAGTAGTGAGTCATTCCACTATCACCCATACCGCATCGCGTTTCCATGTCATTCCATGGCAAGTGAGTCACAAAGTCCATCGTGACTGCTCCCACCGACTTTCACCCTAACGGGTCAAGTAGCCCATTCTCGATGCTCAAATTTTTACCCGCCGCACGTGAGACACCGTTGAATGAAATCCCCAACACGTCTCTTCATCTCGCTCTAATAATACTAGTGATAAAGATCATGGTACATCTTCGTGCCACCTGGATGCACTGCAAACCGAGAGCAGTGGAACTCCCTAAATATCACCTCTCTGAAATCAGTCAACTGGGGAACTGCAACCCGTCCCCTATACTTAAGATTGCCCTCTATGTGAATGGCCTAGCCCTCATCATCTATACTTAATCGTATTCCCGTCCCCGATGGATACCCAACCCTCGCTGGCCTGCTTTCTAGACTCAATCACTCGCTTTCGCAGGAAGGCCGCGAGGCCACCAAACTCCCTAACGCCCCGAGACTGATTGTACTGCAAATTCAAACCGCTACATGGGGCCTCGAAAGCATTTGTTACCCCGAAGCTACACTAGCCAATACTCCCTGTGGCTTTCAACTAAGCGAATCAGCCACTACATTTGCCTTACCAGGATGGTAATGCAAAGTGAAGTCATAATCCTCCATATACTTCATCCATCTGCGTTGCCTCATGTTGAGGTCCCGTTGTGTAAAGATGTTCTTCATACTTTTGTGGTCTAAAAACACCTCAAATTGCTCACCGTGCAAATAGTGGCGCCAAATATTTAAGGTAAAGTATGGCTACCAACTCTATATCATGTGTGGGGTCGTTCTGCTCATGGCTTTTCAGTTTTCTAGAACCATAAGCCACAACCCTCCTGGATTGCATCAAAACACATAGCCGCCCTCTGGCCTTCGAAGCAGCATAAGGTGCATCGGCCTCCCTAGACGAACAAAAATAGAGCTAAAGTCAGCCTCATTTTCAATTCCTCGAATGCTCACTCACACAAGTCATCCCACTCAAACTTGACCCCCTTCCGGGTCAATCCTCACATAAAAGCAGTTACCTGAGAGTCTCAATAAACCTCTTATAATACCCCGCTAATCCCAAGAAATCACAGATCTCGAAGACTCCACTTCGATTCTAATCCATAAATGCCTCGATCTTTCTCCGGAAGTTCATATGACACCCGGCTGACACTACACGCCCTAAAAATCTCACCCTAGCCAAAACTCGTGACTCATCGAACTCGCATGGAGAACTGAGGCTCACCGAGGGCCTGAGAACAATCCTCAAATGATCCTCATAATTCCTCCTCCGACCGGGAGTGGCATCAAGATGTCGCCAACAAAGACCACCATTGCATCGACGAGATAGGCCGGGACCAATTCCTATGCATGAGGTCCATGAATGCCAATGGTGCATTTGTTAATCCGAAAGGCATCACTATGAACTTGAAATTCTTAATATCGCGGCCCCAACGCCGCCTTGTGATGCTTCATTTTCCCCAACTCTCAATCGATGATAATCAAGTATGGCTGGGTCTATCTCGGGAGTAGACCCGCGCCCATCT
Organism: Tetrastigma voinierianum; assembly: GCA_016808115.1. Taxonomy (NCBI): domain Eukaryota; kingdom Viridiplantae; phylum Streptophyta; class Magnoliopsida; order Vitales; family Vitaceae; genus Tetrastigma; species Tetrastigma voinierianum. The sequence continues at coordinate 420,087 of JAEQBH010003513.1, forward strand.
CAATTGATTAAATAGATAATCAATCCCTGCGAAGATGGCTCGATTCTCGATTGTAAACCTTGTTCAACCTGGGTTTAGTCAATATACGGGCCGGCTGGCTTTATCCTTCTTTCTTGCAAACAGAACCTAGCGCCCATGGTGAATCAAGTAGTCTAATGAACCCATGCGTCCAACAATTCCCGGCATTGGATTCGTGTTCCTACAACCTTCAATCCAAGGTCATCCAATGTTGAGTCATAGAAATAGGCGACGTGCCAGGATGTAACTCTGGCGTATATACATCCCCTCGAATAGGTAACCTTAAGAACTCATGAAAACATCCTAGTACTTGCAACCATCGAGGTGGTATCTACCGTCCCATCTCACCTCTTCTCTAGTAAGGCCATTAACCAACCCTCAACTCCGGTCTGTACATTTGCGTCATACACAATATGGGGTAAAGCATCGTGTTTATCCCCCTGAAACACAACACATACTCCATCTCGTGTGTAGACAGTAACTCTCCTACGATCACAATCGATGAGGACTTGGTGTGCCATCAACCAGTCCATTCCAAGGATGACATCAAACTTGGTCTGGTCTACACTTCAAATCATCAGGAGGAACCCAAGATCTTTAACTCACAATCAGAGATATCTAACACCACCCCAGTTCCGAGGGGAGAGTCACATACAACTACTTCCACAAGCTCACCCTGCCCATCCCTCCACATGACAACAATAAAATGAATGTGGATGCACTATAATCAAATAATATTTTTGTCCATAAAGTAGATAACAAAAACATACCATGCATGACCAATCGCTATGCAAGCCCGCCAGGTACCATGGCATAAACACTCCCTCCGGGTCCCCGGGCGCCTACCAAGGTCCCTAACCCTGCCCCAACCCATACTTTGGGCCTCTCGACCGTCTCCGTGACTGAGAAGGCACTTCACAAGAATACCCGCACCTAAACCGGTCCTCCGTCTATCACGGGTAAGAAGGTGTCTCAGAGACGCCTAATTGGTGCTTTGAACCGTGGTGTGTCCCATAACTCGATTCCGCCTGAGCAATTCATTTCACATCTCCGTGTCACCGACAATGGTAGCATATAACCTACTCTACCTAATCCAACACCTCTCTGCTTTCGCCTCTGCCTGGGCCCCGATAGCCGCGGCCTCAGATTGACGCCCGAGGAATGTAAGTCCCCATTTCTTCCTCGAGCTCGAAGAAGGCCGATCCGCTCCTCTTCTCACTAGCACCCGTGATTCTCGATGCTCCCGCCATCATCAATCTCTCTATACCTATAGCTGTACTCGACCATGTGAGTCCATATCCCGCAGAGAAGTCCCACCTCAATTTCTAGATCGACAACTGCACCATCCTCAAATTTCCTCACTTGAGTCATATTTGTGGCCACATAATCATTCCTGAAACATGCTAACTTTGTGAACTTAGCAATGATTTGAAAGCATCATTACGATCCTCGTCTCAACTCGAGAAATTTTCGAGCCTTGGCATACGAATGATGTCGGGAAAACTCGCTTATAAAGAGCCTTCAAAATCCGCCCATGTCATGGCCTCCCAACTCGAAGGTTTTCACCATCCCACCATACCCGGGATTCACCCTCTAGCCGGGAATGTCGCGACGACCCGTGTCACATCAGAGGTAATCTCCATAGCCTTCAAACTTTATCTACTTGCCAGAACCAATGGACAGCCACCACCGGCTCCCTTCCCTTTCTGAATGTAGGAGGATGATGAGCTCTAAACCTCTAGAGGTCACTGATCTCCCTCGACCGCCATACCGCACGAAGTCTGTAATGGGCGGTAAATGCAGCGCCCATCGCTCCACAAATGCCTCGCTGACAAAGCCAGCATGATCGCTACGCCCCATGGACAACCTCTATGTCCGTGCCTTCGACTTGCCATCTACACAAGTTAAGATAACAATTTGAGATTCTTTATTTTCATTTATCACATTAATGGTGCATAATGCCAAACACTAATAAATAACCATTCCTATATAATCATGATTATTTGTTTTCTGAACCCCTAAGGTTATGTTTGCTAACCCTAGTGTTCTTCAATTTCTATACACATTCTATCATGCATATATTCACACAGCCACAATACATCTCCTGTGGAAAATATTAGAACACTAAAGCAATCAATGCACACAATGCTACAGCCCTACACCCACGCCCACTTCAATCCTAGGTATTTGTATACCCACTCGATACTCCGGGCCATGACAAGCCAATATCCGAAAAACACCGGGTGGATACCACCACCCGAGCTCCTAGGGCACCGCGAACCTAAGCTCGATACTCAAGCCGTGGCGCCCCCAACTCAGGGTCTAGTCAACTCCTGGCCAACCCCCAAATATTCCGGTGGGCGCTCTGATGATCCGAAGGTCCACGCTGGTCAATCCCATTCACAGGGACTCATTTCTTTATATTTTTCTTGCAAACATACAACTTCCCATATTATTATACAAGAGTTTGATATATAACTCTTTTATAAAACAAAATATATCAAACGGATTGTCCCAATATATTTTACAAACATAGTGTTCAAGGCCACAACCCAACCCTCTTCATACTCACGGCCTCGAAGGAGCGCCGTCGTCTCGTGTACCTGAAAGGGTGATCCCACAATGGGGTGAGCAAAGTCTAGTAGATATATCTTTATAAGGGCTACTTCCCACCTAAGTGCACATGCAATTCCAATTACACAATCACACACCTGAATGCCTACATGTCATGAATAAGATGCAACCGATCATGACCCAATCCCGGTCCACCGATTCCTCACATAATCATATATGCCAAGGGTGAAAACCGTCACGGGTACCGACTTTTTCCAAACAAAATCTTTTGTTTTATTTTTTATTGGATTGTCTCCAGATATAAGTGTGATACCGGTTTAGTACTTTGGCCACCGATAAGTACCTGGTGGACAATTCAATATGTACTTCGTCACTGGAAGTATCGCGGACAATCTTCGATATGTACTGGGTCGTTTCGGAAGTATCAGGACAATCTCCGAAATCATTTGCATTCTTGACTTACTCATCGAACCTCAAACACAGGTCGATAATTTCCATGCACTCACACCCATGTCATGCGACATGCCCACGCATAAAATGCAATGCAAGTGTCATTGCCCTCATTTCCATGCTACATGTACGCTACGTGTCACATGCAAACATATAAATCACACATTACATCGTCATAGTCATGGATAAATTATGTTTAATGCATATAATTATTTTCATTTTTATCCTACATATATCACATAATTTGACACATTAACATATTATTCAATTTACGCATTAACACACATACCATTCCTATTATAAATCCTAGCCATACTTGGCCTCGAAAAAATCTAGACTTAGTCCAGAAATTCCAGATTTTGTAAATATCAAACAAAAATTCAACACACAATTTCTTGCTTAGGCCATACGCAGCCCCAAGCATTTCAGATACAACCTTGTTCTGAAAACCAAAGTTCTGGAAACCATAAAAGACCGTTCCTCAGCTGTCCGTGACCTAGCCCACTGATCATACCATTATTTGGCTGAGTAATTCATCTTATTAAATTCGCACTCCAATGAGCTCACAGAGTCCAAGAACACAACCGGAGTTCGACTCTGGAAAGTTATGGTCGCCCGCTACGCCGATTCGCTAGTTAGCGTGGGAAATCTGTTATTGCCCCGCTTCCATTCCTCATTTCCAGATTTGCTCGGGCTCGGGATGCCATGCTCGGCCTTGATGGTCCCAGGAACTCATATACTCGGTCCATGACCATCCCATAACAAAAAACAGACTACATAATCAAATAATTCACCCCGAAGTGGGGCGAAATCGTTAGGCCCCTACATGGCCCCTAGACGTGAAATGAACCAGAGTAGGAGGAAACCTACCTCAGAATACAGCTTATGTGTCTCTTCTCCGTTCGGCCCGTTTCACCGCGCGACACTCCTTCATTTTCCTATTTCCTTTCCTCTCTCTCTTCCTTTTCTTTCTTCCTCATTTTTCTTCTTTTCTTCTTCCTTTCCATTTTTTCTTCTTTCTCCCCTGCTTTCTCGTTTTTTTCCTCTCCTATTCTAGTTTTCTCTCCTCTCTCCCCATGCACACCTTCCCTTCCACTTTGGCTTATTTTTTTTGACCTTAACGTTCCATTTTTCATATTCAGTGGGGGTGACTCATCCCCCCACATGTCTCATTCTCACCCCTCCCTAAACTCCTTTCATGCTTCCACCTCACCCATGCTAAACTCCTTTCATGCTTCCACCTCACCCATGCATCATGCACCACGGCTAGGATTGACATATGGCAAGGACTTGCCATGTGTCCTCCTGCTACAACCCTAGTTATTCCTCGACACCGAAATTTCTCAAAAAACATGAAATTCCGCCTATCTCGGAATCCGACGAAATTTGACTGGGTAGCTAAATTTCACGAGACGATTCCAATGATGAAGTCCGTTTCATCATCCGATATCTAGAAAAATTCCAGCTTTTTCTCCTAGACTATTCCGACAAATTACCATTTTGCCATTTTTCCTGAAAAATCTAAATTTGTATTTTTCATGGGTTTTACGTTTTTCACATTTATAATTTAGATTACCATATTAAAGAATAAAGTATATCCTTATTTATTTTTATTTTATTGCATCATTAATCAGAGGAAAACCACTGGAGAGCAACCAAATGAGATTGAACTCTTTTATATTACACATTACAATGTCAAAGATGGTTGGAGTAGTGAAAAAGCTCAAGTTTTCTATGTAAGTAGTGTAGGCTACTTTCTTAAATTAATAAATATAATAGTTATGTGATATTTCCTTTTGATTTGTTTAATTTCATGTGTTCATAGTGCAAAAGTTTAAAAAGTTATACTACATATGTTTATTTTATTCACTAACACGATTTATTCTTAAATTTCTTATACATGAAAAGATGAAAGAAATGGAACAAGAACCTATACTTGAAGGAGGTGCACCCTTGTTAGCTAAAGAACTTGTTACACGTATTGTTGGCAATAACTTTAGAGGTTTTGAGTTTAGACCTACACAATGTTCTACTTCTGCGACATCTAGAGCAACACTTGTAAAAACTAAACTACGTGAGATAATCGACATCACAAAAGAGCTAGGAAGACAGAAAGAATTACACAATACTGTACGAAATGTAGCAACACATGCTGAATTGAATGATACATGTTCGAAACTTGAGAAGTGGTAAGAGCATATGAATCATGAGAAGAAGCAATTGGATCCTATTGAGAAATTTTTATTCCCAACTGATGTTAATTGTTGGGCTACTTAAATTATTTGTTATACTTTATTTTCTTCTATCAAATAACCTTCATTTTAGTAATTTTAAATTTCTTCTTATTGCTTCAATTATGTAATAATGACTTCCTTATTAGAATTACTTTATTAAACATATTTAATTTTATTAATTTTGTAAATTTTTATTCCATGAATATTAAATTGAAAAACATTTGACGAGCACTAGCTTCATCGTCTATACAATTAACTCCCGACTAGTTGCTTTTACTAGCAACATCGATATACTTGCGACTACTTATTCCTCATGAAAGAAAAATAAAACTTGTGATCGATAACTTTTCATTGTTGAAACTTGTAAATAACGATCACTTGATTTTCCTCGTGGAAACATTTAAACTTGTGACCATAACCTTTTTTTTGTTAAAACATTTAAAATGCTACTATTAAATTTTCATCATTGAAATAATTAACTTGTGACCTTTTATTTTTCATTACAGAAATGACAACTTGCGACCACTTAATTTCATCCTAAAAATATTTAAACTGTCTCCAAATTTTTTCATCATTAAAAGTTGTAATCCATGACTACTTGTTCTTTATTGTAGAAACATGAAATTGCGACCATGTAAAATCATCGTAGAAACATTTCAAATACGACAAAATATTTTCACTGCAAAGATTAAAATTGGCGACCAGTTAGTAGTGGTAGTATAAAATAAAATTAGTGACTAAGATGTTGGACAAAAGAAGTATACATTAACAACCAATATCATTCATCACGTAAAAAATTATCTGTGATAAAGTCAAAAAATAGTCATAAAAAACATTCCCTGACGACTATCTTACGATGACTTAGTGACCAACATTTTTTCATTGCAGATTATTATTTGCAACCAGAATTATCGTTTTTGGGACAAATAACGTAGTTGCAAAATAGTTAATTTCTAGTAGTGATGCCCATTTCAATGGTTTATAATTCTTCTCATCATTGAAGACCCAAGGTGACATAGCTTGTCATGCCAAAGAACAAAGATCTTTGGGTCATTGAACTTCTAGTTCATGACAACATATGACTTGATAGGCTTTATAATCATATGGTATAATCCATAGGAGAAGGCTAAGAGTTTTTCAACAATAAGTTTCTTGCCATAAACAATAGAGGTAATGTAATGACATTCTGTATTACCTTCAATCATGGTTTCAATGTGACATCCATTTGTGCTGATATCTTTAAAGCTAATCAAATTCCTTATGGATTTTCCTAAATATAATGTATCATTGACATGGAACTGAGTTTCATAAGGTAGCATTATGTTTGCTCTTCTAGAGCCTTCAATTAAGTTTGCAGTACCTGATATGGTATTTACATTGATATTTGTTAATATCAAATCTAGAAAGTATCTTTTATGTCAAAGAATCAGGTGCGTATTAAATTAAGACATACATCACCCTCATTTATCTTGAGATCAATAACACATGAATTTTAGATACAACTAATATAAAAACAATAAATAATATGAATAGAAATATATGTAAAATCAAAATGATGTTTTATTTAATTTTGATATAAGATGCATCATCCAGTAGCAATGTTTTCACCATTCATCACATAATTCGTTTTTTCACTAAGACCTCCAAAGAAATCAACATCATAGTAAGTTAAGTCTAGTCCATTTCCATCAGTAAAGTTCATTTCTATCTCTTTTCCTTTTTCTTTGATTAATGCTTGGTAGATGTCGGTCAAATGTTTGGGCGTACAACATGGACACAATAACCAATGCCCTTTCATACCACATCTGTAACAATTATTCTCATGACCCTTGGAAAGTGTATTTTGTCTATACTTTCCATTTTCTTATTTGACCTCGATATTATTCCACTTCTGGTGGTTCCATGAGGTTTTCCTTTTTTGGGAATTTGAAGGATTATTACCATGAGCACCATGGTATTAATGAGACAGCGCCCTCATCCACAGTCAGATCACATCAGAGATTCACTTCTGGAATGTTCAATCCACCTGGATGGAACTGGTGATTTCTCATTAAAAGTTTATTATTTGCCTCAACAACAAGAAGAAATGGAGACACCCGTATTTTGTAGCTATGCTCTCGATTCTAACAAGAAGAGGTGAGTAACATTCGGGAGGCATGAAATGTGGTGAACGTTTTTTTAACATGTCTTCTTCTATGACTTTCTCTTCGCATAGCTTTAATTGTGAGCTGTTTTTTAAATAATATGAAGCTGTATTCACTAACTATTTTGAAATCTTGCAACCTCATATGCATCTAGTCATATCGAGCTTTTAGTAGAATCACAGGCCTTCCCGATGGTCACATTCTTCCCTCACCCATTCCATGTGAGTGACAGGTCCTTTACCGTTATTCACTTTTTAAATTTCAAAGAGATGGTACTGAAGTAGTGGCTCAGGCTGCTCATCCTCGCAAGGATGCTTGATTTCATTCTTTAATGACAACTCCAAGATTCATTGCATCAAGATATATTTCAAGTAGTTCTTTCTAGTAATGTCATGTGCCACAAACTCGAATTTTGTAATATTTGACATTGTCAACAATCTTTGATATATGATAAAGTATTAGAATTGATTTCGACAAATAACAATATAGATTTTGTCTTATAAGCAAAACCAAATATAATTATAGATATGTGCAAATCAAAATAATTTGCTGACAAAACCAGAGTACCTAATACCTTGAAAAGGTAAATGGTAATTTCGGTCAAACCCTGTAAATTTTTCTAGATCTCTGATGACAAAACCATCATCAAGAATCTTCTCACAAATCTAGCTACCACGCCGAATTCCGAGATGTGTCCGACCACTGCCGAGGGTTAACTGGTGCCTGCAAAGTAGTAAAACAGCTTGTGAAAGACATGTGATGTGACAAAAGTCACCTACTACATATACCCATGTGACACATGTTGCATGATTAGTGAGATGATGGAGATGAATGACTTAGATTAAGCCAAGTGTCAAAAAGGCCCTTTAAGTCAAATATTAAACTAAGAGATGTGTGAGGGAATTGCTAAAAGTTTAAAGCAATACACAAAGGCACCTTTCCATCGAATAAAAAACCAGGGGTGTGGATTTGGTGTGATTTAGAGAGAGAAAAGAGCCACTGATTTCATTGCTCTGACACCTGCCTCTTCGCCAAGAAGAAAGCCGTTTCACGACAAGTGGCTACACGTGGCACTGGATTTCATGGAGTTCAGATAACTCCAAGAGGTGGTATCTTTTCCTACTTGCTTTATTCTTTTGGCTAAGACATTTTATGCACGGATTTGTCGAGGCCCTGATGGCTACAAGTTATATTCCATTCCCAAAATCTTGAACCGGATGTGAGAAAAATCCCTATTATAGGTCGTGAACAAAGGCTTTGACCCTAGGGCTCTACTGCTCATGGATTGTCAGGTGATTTTGTGTTGTCAGGGTGATTCAAAATGAATTGGTTGGATTGTTAGCCCATGTGAGCTAATTTTTGGTGTTATTGATCAGGACCGAATAACATGAATTATGTGAATTAATTTTTGTTAATATATACATGTAAAGTATATTATCATGAATTGCTCGAATTGGCATAATGCATTCCATATGCACCGGGCAATCTTTAGATGGTAAAGGTAGTGCATGACATGAAAGAATTGAAAGAAAATGAAAACTAAGCAGAAAGGAATTTCAAGGAAGATTTTTCAAGAATTGCTCTCGGGAGAGTGGTCCAATGCTTCATCTCTTAGGCACCCATGACTGCTCTCGGAAAAAATTATCCAAAGAATTCGCCTCGCCTCGGGCGGTAGTCCAACATATTTACCGAACTTATATGTGTTTTCAAGAACAAAATCTTTGTTTTGAAAACTGCATTTTGATCGCATTCGCTTATGCATGTGTGAGTGTATTCCGTGGAGACTCGAGACACGGGATCGCATGTAGACATTCAAGTGTGATAATTTATTCGCTGAGCGATTGTTCACATGACATAAAAAAATTGTTTTGAGTAATCCATGTAGAAATTATCACTACTCTGCATTGCTCACTCGTCGAGGGATTATTATTCGTGTAATGTGAGGCATTAGAGGACGACGTCACTGTGAGGTCATGTTGATATAGTTCGGGTTAAGAGTAATGTAATAACTCTGAACTATTGTTATATAGTTGATGTATTTTGATTTAGTATTGATGTACGACCCAAGCGGTCAAGCGACACGGTGATAGGTCCTGGTTAATGATGACACAGCATTCGGGCAGTTGATAGGTCACAACTAGACACCCCTGATTACTGCTGGTTACGCTCGTATCGTAGCCAAGGTAAATAATTATCTAGAGCTCAGCTCGGGTATCCATAGTTTGATCCCGATACCAACTTCCAATGCACTGCACAGCATGTATACGATCATCTAGTGGCTCGGTGGACTCAAAGCCAGGGGCCATATCATAAGGTGTACGAGCATCACAAATTGGTATAGCCCGATGTCGATACTGCAGCATGTTTTAGCATCACTGCTAGCATACGACACCAGGACTACGGGCACGAGTTAGATCATGCATCGTTCGTGCATTTTGATGAATGGTGTGTATAACATGAATTGTGTGAATTGGGTGCTTGGTGAATAGCACATAGGAAAAAAAAATGATGAGAAGAAATTTTTTCTGAGGTTTTATAGTGTGTAAAACTGGAAAAAAAAAATTAAATTTTAATGAATTTGTTTTGCTCTATCAAGAAGATGAATATATATATATATACATGAGAGAGAGATATATATTTTTTTTTTTTTTTTTTTTTTTTTATGGTCTTCGCAAAGAGTTTGAACAATGAAAAAATGAGTGAAAAAATAAATTGCGAAGAGGCAGAGGATCGGATGTGGCACGCCCATTTTCTAGTCTCGAGTCACGATATAATGGATCGCATCGCGACACAAAGGGCAGGGGGCCACGACACACAATAAACAGGATACGGCTTCACGACACGGCCAGCGCTAGTGGCTGATTAATAAGCCAAGAAGGTCGTGATTAATACCGACCAAGGTAAGGGCGTTTCGCAGCGCCACACAAGAACTGGCTTAACAAGGTGTGTAACACGATAAAACGATTATATCGTGATACGAGGAGCCCAGGCGGCCGACGCAGCGCGCCGGGGTCGCGACACACAACACGCGACACGGCGCCGCGACACACACACGCGGCGCTGCCATCACAAACGCGACCCGGCAGGGATCGAGTCGTGACACGACACTGCACGACCAGGGGGCGACATATCAAGGACATCTGCAGCGCACGCTACACACGCACCCACGACACGACGGCACCCGCCATATCACGCCCTAGTATGCCTCCACAAATCAGGCGCCCCTCGCCGGGCGCAGTCAGCACGCCTGTGGTCCTCGGGTGTGCACCCGGCACTCGACCTAGTTTTGACTCCGTGCATCGTTACGAGTCAACAAAGTAGGGATTAATTGCTCATGAACACTGCTCACACGAGGTTTTCAAAAATAAATGAAATAAAATAAAATAAAATTTTATTTGCCAGCATATGGATTAATAAATGGAATTATTGTTCTGCATTACCTAAGGAATGCATTGACATTGAGTATAGAAATTTTCTGTATATGACAAGGTTCAGTGGCCGTGTTTACACCCTTAGAGATACCTCATAAAAACTTAACTTGCAATTTGACATGTGTAGATGGCTAGTCGAGGGAGAAGACGTAGGGGTCGTCCATGAGGTGCTAGCCAAGCACCACCAATATTCACCGCAGCCTTGTCGAGGCCGTAGGATCATGCACGGCGCCATCAGACAAGCAGCGCAGCCGTAGCCAGGAGGCCCGAGGTCTCCAGAGGTTCAGTGGGTGCACATCATCCTCCGATATTCACAGAGAGATCCGCCGCCAGCACTACTGTCTGCTTAAGCCGAGAAGGTATTGCAGGCCATTGATGGGATCGGGCCTCCATACGACCAGGACGACTAGCCGCATTCCAATGCAGAGGGCGAGGCCCGGGCGTGCTGGGTGGAATCGGGCAAAGACCTCTAGAGATCTAGAGGCAATGGCTTGGGCAGAGTTCCATGATCTTTTCATGGGCAAGTATTTTCCGGACACTGCTCGTCACGCGAAGGCTCAAGAGTTCTTAGAGCTGAAGCAGGGGACTATGATTGTGATTGAGTACGTGGCTAGGTTCATGGAGCTAGCCCGTTTTATTGATGACTATGTGGCCATAGACATGGCCAAGGTCAGAAGATTCGAGAATGGGCTGAAGTTGTCCATTCAGGGCAAGATTGTAGGACTTCGCCTACAAGACATGGACTCTATAGTTGGGACTGCCATGACCATAGAGAGAGAGATCGAGGATGCTCGGAGCACTCCTGGGACATGTGGGTAAGGCAGCAAGAGGAAGGAGAGTCATTCTTCTTCCAAATGGAAAGGCGTAAGGCCTCTTTGCTCCACGTGGATTCAGTCACACCATCCAAGCCAGTGGACATATCAGGTCAAGCACAAAGCCATGACGATGTGGCTACCATCACAACACCGACATACGAGGAGGGGATCGCCTGCAGACAAATGGATCCTGTGGTTTCTTAGACGCAATCCCAAATAAATGACAGACAGAGAGGATACGGATATTTCACACCTTAGTATGTTTCAGAGGATCCGTGACGGGCCAGTGGAGCCGCACGGCACCTCTCAAGCACAGCGCACCTCGAGAGTGCTAGACTATGGGCCGAGGCAGAGGGATGAGGCCCATGTGTGTGACGTCAGGGGTTCAAGGGGCGTATCTACGCCATCACACCACCGACCGAAATGCGAGAATCATCTAGTTATACAGGTAATGCTATCTTCGCCTACGGGCAAGAGTGTTATTTGATTCGTGCTGCCGATTCATTCATCACGCATTAGTCATGGATAGAGTTGGGCTTAGAGGTTGAGGCCTCGAGGAGCCTTTTGTATTGTGAGTTCTTCCTAGGATTAGGCAAGGATAGTGATGAGATATGTCGTGGTTAAGTAGTTAGGAGATCTCCTGGATTCTACCTACGCTGATCCGAGGGTCGCGGACATGTCGAGTCTTTAACGTCATCCTAGTGGATGGATTGGCCGACAACTTACGTGGTTTATCGATTGTGAGCGTAGGTGGTTACCGCCTACACACAAGACGGCACTGTTGTGTTTTGTGGGGACAAGCATGATATTTTCCCCGCACGGTGTACGAGTCCACGTGTCACGGACAACATGGGTCAGTTAGCAATCCTTACCCTAGAAGACTCCAGGTGAGACCTAACTTAGATCTACCCCGAGTATTCTACGAGTATGAGGATGTTTTTCCATGAGCTACCTGATTGCCTCCGCAGAGGGTCGTGACTTCTATCGAGTTACACCCCCGGTACTTCGCCCATCTCTATGACTCCACATGTGACGGCACCAACCGGGTGCTGAAAGAACTCCGCAGTCCAGCCTATGTGGAGCCACTGGACAAGGGGTTCATTAGACCTCCAGCACTTCACCATGGGGCGCTTGGTTCTATTTCTATAAGAAAAGGACAAGACCCTTCTCGACCGCGGTATCGATTACAGTGCAATGAAGAGGGTACAACAAGAATCTAATCTACTCGCGAGGATTGACAATTTTTTTTATCAGTTGAGAGGAGCACGAGTCTACTCCAAGATAGACCTTCGCATTGGTACCATCAACTGAGGGTTAGGGAGACAAATATCCCTAAGACAATGTTCAGGACACGTTATGGGCACTTTGAGTTTATACGATGTTCTTTGATTTGACGACGCGCCGCCAAAGATTTACGATTCGATAAAATCGCAAACTCATTCGATCACTTTGTCGTGAAGTCTTCAGGATGACATTTTGATCTTACCCCACAGAGGGAGCATGTGAGGATCACTTGAGGATTGTTTTTACAAATTTGCCGGTGAGATCAACTATACGCCAAGTTCGCAGTCAAGTAAGCTTGCCATCGAGGTGAGATTTTCGGGGACACGGGTGTCAGACGCGCGGCCAAGAGTAATTCCCGAGAAGGTCGAGGCCGTGATGAGTCGAGGCTTGCGTCGCCTCGAGATACGAGTTTCGGGATTGGCCGGGTACCAGAGATTCATCGGTGATTTCTCGACAAGGGCACCTCGACAGATCGACTCGAAGAGGCCGGTTGATCGGGATGACCGATGCGAGGAGGCATTCCAGAGTTGAAGAGGAGGCTTAATACGCTCTTATCTTGATAGTCCCTGACAGGATGGGTACATAGTGGCTGTGATGCCCAGGGCAAAATCGGGATGTGTTTTGATGCAAATCGAGGGTAGTAGCCTATGGTTCCCTTAATAAGAATCACGAGCGAATTTCCATACACGACATGGAGTTGGCGGTCGAGTCTTCACTCTTGAAGATTTGGTCTCCACTATTTATATGGGGAACACCCGAGGTAGCACTCTGCACTACAAAGTCCCAAGTATATCTTCACACGGACTCCCAATACGAGGCAACATAGATGGACGGAGTTCCTAAAGGATTATAACTCACCAGACACTATCCCGGTAAGGTAAATGTGGTGGTTGATGTACTACCAAATCACTGTGGCACTATTAGTATAGCTTCCCGGAGTGGCTGATGCTCGAGACTACGGGACGGGCCATTACAAAGACAATGAGCAGCTTAGTGGCACGCTGGGGAGCTTAAAGAGGCTACACCGCCTTGCGGAGCGCTAAGAGTGATAGAGTCCCAGTGACAGGACGCGAGATAGTGTCCATCGTGGACCCGCATAGTCAAGTACGTGACGAGGGCCGGACTGCCCACGTGAGATGGTAGTCTTCTTGTGATAGTATGACTCGGGTAGTGGTTCCCCGCTTGACCGATTTCCTGAAAGGAGATTCTCAAGGAGTTTCATCGCTTCTCGATTGCTGCATTCGTGTGGCACAAAGATGTACCAGGATCTTTCATCGCCAAGATTATTTGGAGTGGGATGAAGTAGACATGTGGGACTTTGCTACAATGTTCCCACGCGGTTCTGTCATTTCTTTCTATATGTACTAAAAACCCCTCAAATTCACATAGTCAGCAAGAGCCTTACATTTCTCTCTTGCTCATGATTTAAAATAAGGGGTTTAGTCTATGACACTGCAAGTGCACATTGTCATACAAGTAGAGTAAAATCTGAATGTAAGTCTAGGTATCATTCCCACATTATCAGTACCAATTAAAGATCAACTTACCCCAACTACTAAAAATTCTATGCTATTTGGACTCAAACTCACAATGAAGGTTTTATCTAGAAAACAAAGATCCTGCACTACTGATCATCGTTGAACTAAAATAAAACCAAAGTAAATGAATAAAAATTAAATCGTAACTAAAATATCGATCAATCGGGCTTCCTCGTGAGAAACGAAAAACTATCGCGAAAATACAATGAAACAACTAATTCCAAAGACTAAAGTACATCGCTCGTTTCGTGTAATGTAGCGGATTTGCTTTTGTCTAAGATTTCCTAAATGTTGGAATTGATTTCATATTCAATATTGATAATTCTTGCTTTGAAGATGAAGATAAAAACCAGTTTACTTGTATTCCCAATCCTCTTGCAAGATTTAGTAATATTTTTTTTCTCAATACTTCACACTCATTTCAATGACAATGCACCTTTGCATTTCCTTCTAGGATTTTCGCAAAGTTTCTAAATACTTAACGATGGCTGCACCCAGATCTAAGTGGTTCGCCCTTTCTCGATTAGATCTCGCCTAACACTGGGGGTTAGGAACTTGCCTTTAAATTAAGGTAAACTCTCTGATTACTTATATTGTTAAATACTCCCCTCCGACTTTAATTATGAGCGAACGGATTTATCAAAATGAACCTCGTAGCTCAAATAGCTCATCAATGGTAATGAGGCATACCTAAAAGAATTTTTCTCACTCAGAATCTCCCGTCCCATTGTCACGCAGAGGGCAATCCTGAAATCGCAGCAAGATACATTCCCTCAACTCGGCATTCACTACTATCGGGAACTTATTAATTCAAAACGACACTAAATAAGTAAACCGAACCTAAATTAGTTCTCCATATTTGGCGCAGAAAGATCAGAATTCAAATGTAAATCAAATCCAAGAGAGTCATACCGATTACTCGCACGCGAATTAAGAAATGGAGCACCAATCACGTACAACCACCTGTAGAATTGCAATAAACCGAGAAGAAATGAGAATTCCGTAAATTCATAGATTTGGTAAATTTTCGTGCAAAGAATTTAAGAAAATAACAAAATAAAATTTCAGCTCCACTGCCCTCTACACGCCGCAGATTCAAACTGTAAAAGAAATAAACTAAAAATAAAGAAAGAAATAAAAATCTACCTAAACTATATAATCGAGTTCCTCCTTTCCCCCTTTTTCCGTAAGAAGACTAAGCTACTTTACTATTCTAACACTGTCTATTTATACTGTCAAAAGGAATTGTGTCGAATCCCCAAAAAGCTCCAGGTGGAATTCCCAAAAGAAAGTCTTATCTCACACCCTATGTCACTTACCTCAAGTCGATGTCATGACATGATTTCTCGACGCTTCTTGTTCAAATAAGGACCTCGTTTCCGCTGCAACCGCATTCCTCTCGTGATGGGATCAATGGTCGCAACATCGCTTGCGGGGGCCGACCTTGTTTGCTCGCGTTTTCAAGAGTTGATGTCGCGACCACTCGCTTCGCGTCGCCACATCGCCATTCTTTCTTATCCGGTTTCTAAGCTCACCTAGTTTTGTGTCATGACCACCCCATGGTAGTCGATTTCAAGTCGTGACTTTCTTTTTCGTCGACAGGTTGGTGGTCTTTCAGCCTTGACAGTTTCAATTTACGCTCGCGACCAAGGTGATGTCGCGACTTTGATGCGGTTCCGTTTCTTCTTCCTCGTCGCAACCTCAGCTTCTTCGTTGCAACCAATTTCCTTCTTTCAACCTTTCATTCCGTGTCGCGGACTCTGGCGTGATGTCGCTAATTTCATGTCGTTTTCTCCGTCGCTGCGGTAGTTCCAATCGCTTTCAAAAGTAGTTGCGACCTTGATTTTTTCTCGCCGCACCAAGTCGCGACCAATGCGGTCGCGATATCGCTTGTGGTCCTTTGACAATAAATGGTCGCAACTTCAGCTTTTCGCAAGGGCTTTGCCATTTCAAAGCTGCGAATTCTCCTTCTCGTTTCCTAACTCTTAATGTGGTTGCAACTTCAATTTTCCCCGTTGAGACTCCAGCCTTATGTCGCGACTTCAACAAAGATGCTGCCGACTCCCAAATGGAGCCTTCATTTAAAACTAGTTGCAACTTCGCTTTCTTTGCAGACTTCCCTTTACGGCTCTATCGCGATCCACGCCGCGACATTAGAGTGACGTCGACCTTAGTTATATTCCAATCAAGGCCGTGACATCGCGTGGTGTCACACCTCTTCATTTCGGTTGCCTTAGTCATTCTGGTCTCAAGCTTAATCTTCAAATCACAACTTCGCTTGCTGCAGTCTTCTATTTCTTCCCTAAAATTGATCTTGGTGATGTCATGACTTGGAAATTACTGACAATTAAGTTTCCTGTCGCGACTCCGACTTTCAGTTGCGATTTCATTTATGCTTGTAGGCTGGTCTCTTCTAGTTTTTGCGGAGATTTTAGCTTATGTCAGATTTTCCCGCAAAATTAAATTCAGTAAAATATCCACATTGCACAAATCAACATTTATCTTCAGAATATGCTCAAAATGGATTAAAATCTAATGAGTTGACTAATGCGTCAAGAGGTTAAGGTCGAGCACTGCTGCCAGAGCTAGCTTGCTTATTGAGGTGGTCGAGTGGAAGTGCGGGAGCACGTCACTATGGATTTCAGACCACTCGCACGACACCGGCAGTGGACATTGACGTGGTATGGGGGCGATAAAGGACTCGGCCACGGCCCAAGACATTTTCTAACCGTGCAGGATGACCTTCACATCGAGAGATTCTCGCTGGTTGTACATTTGAGAGATAGTTCTAGCCACATGGAGTACCAAAGATCCATAGTGCTCCGATAGTGGACCCGAGGTTTACTGGCGCACTTTCGGGAAGAGTTTCCAAAAGGGGCACAGCACACTACCGACCACGAGCAATACCTTCCACCGACGCATGCATGGTTACTTCTGAGAGGACTATACGTGTTAGAGGACATGTCATGAGCATGCGCCCGATCATAAGGGTAGCGGAAGCACTCCTTCCTCCTCCTTCCCTAGTGGAACTCGCCTACAACAGCTATTAGACGAGTATACAAACTGCGCCATACGAGGCATCATCAGACGAGGCCATGCAGATATCGATATGTCGACCGAGGTAGGAGAGTAGCTCCATCACTAGTCCCGATCTAATTAGGAGACACCTCCGAGAAGGTGAGCTGATATTTATAACGCCTTCCTACCGACTCAGAGCTTCAGAAGAGCTAAGTGCTGATGTACTATGTCGAATCTTAGAGTTCGAGGTCGAGATCACGCTTTTCAAGGTGATGCCTAAGAGAGGAGTGGTCAGGTTCTATAGTTACGGAAGCCATCGCCGAGAATTACTGGACCTTCGAGATACTGAGAGGGTGGGTATCAGAGCATACCGGCCTTAGCTTTACCGCCCAACACGTCAAATTCACGATAAGATTCCACGCCTACGTTCGAGGTACACTTCGCAGATCCACTACGTGAATGGACAGAGATTGGCGCTGACATGAATTCGCCTTCGGAGGAGGACCAATGTGCACATGGATACGGATCGTTTTGCGACGCCTAGACCGTGAGGCTAGTGAGGGTGCTATGGCGAAATCCGTGGAGTGGAGGAGTCAACGCGGAGCGACGACACAATGCGGGCCACATATCCCTTCATGATGCAATGCTTTTAATACTTAAATGACTAGTTTACATGCATGGCATAACGCACGATGAAGGTGCATGTGATTTGTCATGGATCAGATAGAATTTCGTGTCGAAATTCCTTTAAGCGAGGAGAATGTAAAACCCTGAAAATCTCGAATTTTCCGAAAAAGGTAAAATGAATTTCACAAAACCCAAAATTTTTCTAGATCCCCGACTTCAGTTGGAATCTTCTCGCGAGAGAATCCTAGCTACCGTCGGATTTCGAGATAGTCGAATTTCACGTTTTTAAGTATAGATTGTCGGTCTTGAGTAAAGCGACTTAATGAAAGACATGTATTCTTGACAAAAAAGAAAATTCGCTACTACATGTACCCATGTGACACATGTTGCATGATTAGTGAGATGATGGAGATGAATGGCTTAGATTAAGCCAAGTGTCAAAAAGGCCCTTTAAGTCAAATAGTTAAATGAAGGGACAAGGAGGGAATTAAGTTAAAAGTTTAAAGTAAATAAGACAAAAAGGCACCTTCTTCTCCATTGGAACAAAAGAAACCGTGCAATAGATGTGGATTTCAGATTTTAGAGAGAGAAAGAGTAACTTCTCTCTAGATTTCCCGGCGTTCGGACCGTCGGTTCTCTTCGGGCCAAGAAGCAAAGCTGTTCTACGTAGCAAGGGCTACGCATGGACATCGATTTTGTGGAGTTCAGACAACTCCAAGAGGTAGGGAGACTTGCTTTATTCTTTGGCTAAGAACCATTTTAATGGATGGGGATTTGTTGAGGCCTGGATGGCCGTGTTATCGATCTCAAAATCTTTACAGGCAAGGTGGAGAAATCACATTGTGCCATGAGCAGTGCCGACCTTAGAAGGTTCTCTTTGTTCCACGTGATTGGTTGTTGTGATTTTTGTGTTGTTGGGTGATTCAAAATGAATTGCTTGGATTATTATTAGCCCATGTGAGCTAATTTTGGTGTTATTGATTGTGAATTGAATAACATGAATTATGTGAATTAATTTTTGTTAATATATACATGTAAAGTATATTAGCATGAATTGTTTGGAATTGGCATAATGCATTCCATATGCACCGGGGCACCCTAGATGGTAGGTGTGAGTGCATGACATGAAAGAAATTGAAAGAAAAATGAAAATGGATTTGAAAGGAATTTCAAGGAGATTTCGAAGAATTGCCTTGGAGAGTGGTCAACGATTAATCTGGAGCGGACCCATGACTGTTCGGAAAAATTATCCAGCAATTCACCTCAGAGGGTAGTCCAATATATTTACCGAAACTCGGTAGTGTGTTTTCATGAAGAAATATTTTTTTTTTTTTTGAAAACTGTATTTTGCTTGCATTTGACTTATGCATGTGTTAGGGAGTCAGTGAGGACTTGAGACATGGAATTGGGCATGTAGACATTCAAGTAGGATCATGTATTTGCTTGAGTGTGATTGTCTGCCATGACATGTGCACTTAGGTGTGGAGTAACCCATGTAGGAAATTATCACTACTTGGCATTGCTCACTCTGTCGAGGGATCATTATTTCAGGTACAGGGAGTGTACAGGAGGACGACACTCACTAGAGGCCGCGTCTTAGAAGAAAGCCGGATTGTGGTTTTGGTATTCATTTTGTATATCATGTATTAAAACTCTAACTTTTGATATATGTTTGGTTAAGAGTAATGTAATAACTCTTGAACTATTGTTATATAGTTGATGTATTTTTATGAGTATTGATGTATGGGCCCAAGTGGCCATTTTTACTCATGTATAGGTCTCATAATATGAGACACAGGTATTCCGTAGGTTGATGGGTTGTCAACGAGACACTCCAGGATTGGGGCGTCACAATTAAGGTTAGGAAATCAACTTTAGAACAAACTCGTGTTAATAACATATTGTGAAATTATTATAAGAAAACAAACTTTAAAGAGAAGTATGTTCTCCTCTTTGTTTGTATATCAAAAGAGAGAAGTAATAAGAGAGAGATAATAAAGGAGGCTTGTAATTGAAATTCATAAAGAAACTTCATAATGGCCTAAATGAATTTGGTCATTCACCATACAATGCATCGATATATATATATATATATATATATATATTTAGTTTAATATAAATTAAAAAAATTAAATTTCATATATTATCTAATAATAAACATCAGATTCAATAAAATAAATATTCCTAAAATATATCTCTATTTGTAAAAGCATTTCTTTGAAGATAATTTTAGAGTTGTTTTAGAATGGGCAAGAAAATTCCAATTTTGAAAAATGGCAAAATGGTCATTCGGTAAAATGCATGGAGAATTTTTTTAGATCTAGGATAGTAAACAGGACTTCACTGTTGGAATCATCTCGCGAAATCTACCTACCACGTCGAATTTCGTAGAATTTCTAGACAGTCGGAATTTGCACGTTTTTCGAGGCACCGAGTATCGAGTGCCGTAAAACGACATGTGATGTGACAAAAGTCACCTATAACATGTACTCGTGTGACACATGTTACATGAGTAGAGAGATGATGGAAATGGACGGCCTAGATAGTGCCAAGTGTCAAATCGAGAAGAATGGACACATAGAGATTATAAAATTGTTAGAATTAGAAAAGACATAAAATGCAATAGTGTCATCACTCTTCCTTTTGATAAAGCCAAGCGTGCAAGAAGGGGATGTTGGCTGAGTTCTTGTTTTTTTTTTAGAGAGAGAGCACCTTCTCTCTAGGATTTGGGTCGAACGGATCGTTGGTTTTCGACGGAGCAAGAAGGAAAATTGCTCTACACGGCGAGGACTACGCGTGGGCACCAATTTGGTGGAGTTTCGACAACTCCAAAAGGTAGGGATCTTTTCCTACTTGTGTTAATCCTTGTTTAAGAACCATGAAAATGGATTTAGGAATGTTACGAGGCTTGTTTTAGTAGTAAATTGATCTAAAAGCTTTGGCAGGAGTGGAGAAAGGCCATGGTGAGTGATCATGAGCGGTAACGAGGTTTCATTTCGTGAATAGTGACACGAAATAATTTTGTGTGAAAATGTGTTTGATTGAGTGATTCAAAATGAATTGCTCGTGTTTGTTAATTAGTATGAGGCTAATTTTGGGTGTAATTGATGGTGAATTTATAACATGTTTTATGTGATTTAGTAATTATGTTAATATATATGCATGTGAATATTTCGGCATGAGCGTATTGGAATTGGAATCATGGATTTCCATATGCACTACGGGCACCCTAGAACAATGAGGAGTGAGTGCATGAGGTGGTTTTGAGAGAATTGTTTCGGAGGGTTGAACAATAATAATAATTATCGGAGTGTGTCCATTACAACATCGGAAGGTTGTCCATATAAAATATCAATCGTCGGAGTCGGCCCAATTGATATACATCGGAGGGTTGTCCATAAAATAAATTATCGGAGTCGGTCCACTATTTATATCGGAGGGTTGTCCACGGTTAAAAACAAATACCTTTGTTTGAAATTGTTTCTCATGCCAGCAGGCGAGTGTGAGGGAGTCGGTGAGGACTCGAGACATGGGTTTGGGCATGTAGACATTCGAGTGGGTTCATGAAATTGCTTGAATGTGATTGTTTGCCATGCATGTGCACTTAGGTGAGGAGTAACCTAGGTAGGAAATTATCTCTACTGGGCTTTGCTCATACATCGAGATCGCTATTTCGGTGCAGGGTGTGCACGGGACGGCTCGCTAGAGCGCATTTTAGAAGAAAGCGGATTGGCTTTGGGTATTCGATTTTAATATAACATGTATTAAAATTGTAAACTTTTGATATATGTTTGGTAAAGTAGTTATTAACTCTTGAAACTGTATATAGTTGGGATATATTTTGTGAGTGATGATCGGGGGGCTAGTGGCCGGTTAATTTAACTTCGCATATCGGCAGATGAGGTCATTGTGATTGTTGGGACAGGTTTGTACTTTGGGTAGAGCTCCCAGTACAAAGGAGACTCTGCCCGATTTTCGTGAAAGGTGTCGGGTTACCCGACATCCACGAGTATTCCGCGGGTTGACGGGTCGTCTCACGAAATCTACCTACCACATCAAATTTCGTCGAATTTCGAGACAGTCGAAATTTGCATGTTTTCGAGGCACCAAATATCGGGTTCCGTAAAACAACATGTGATGTGACACATGTTACATGAGTAGAGAGATGATGGAAATGGACGACCTAGATAGTGCCAAGTGTCAAAAATCCTAGAATAAGGGACATAATGGGTATTATGGGAAAGTTTAATGGAAAAAGACAAAATAGCTAAAGTTATCATCTCCTTCATTTGAGCACAAATCGTGTAGTAGCTGGATGGAAGGTGCAGTAGAAATTGGTTGGGCTACTACCTAACTGTGTCACGATACAATGGAAATTGTATCGTGACATGCCGGACTCTGGTGTGCCGTGGAATTTGGGGGCATGTCACGATACAATCGGATTATATCGTGACGGTGATCTTAAACTGGTAAATATTTGAAGAATTGTATCGCAACATTGGTTTGTTGGGTCCAAGTGTATCGCAATATAGGACAGTAGGCTGAGGATCGGTTGTATCGCGATACCTTCGGTTTTGTATCGCGACTACAGATTGGGATTTCTTGGTTGTGCACCGATTGACTCACGTCCTGAAATTTTGTATCCTGACCTAGGATAGTTGGTAAGGGCGGACTGGCAGGTCGCGATACGACATGCCCCTGGGGCTACAATATCTTGGCCACGTGCGGGTGCGACACACAAGGCCTGTCACACGACCACGGGCTGCGACACGGCCGGGCCAAGCTATGACCACGGCCAGGTCTTTGCGCCACCCAGACTCACGACTGAAACCTTCATGTGGCGCAACTTCAGGCGCGCCACATCTTGCTGTGACCGAGGTCAGTGTGTGCACACTGTGCACTTGACCTAGTTTTGGACTTAGTGCACTGTTTCTGAGTCACTGTTTGGGATATTGTTCATGAACATTGTTCACAAAAAAATAAAATAAAATAAAAAATCAAAAAAAATAAAAAATAAAATAAAATGAGATAAAAAATTTATTAAAAATGAAATTTTCTAAAATACAATTTTTGTTGTTGATTTTGATTTGATATATTGAATTATCGTCTTGCATTTCCTATGAATGCATGGACATTATGCATAAAATATTATTTATGTATGTGAATAGTGTCTCGGGGCTATGTTTTAGCCTTAGAGATACTGTATTGAATTTAACTTGCCATTTGAACTGTGTAGATGGCTAGTCAAGAGCGAGGGCGTGAAATTAGATCCCGCGGGTGTAGTCGGCACCACCCGATGTTGATCGGCCTTGATTTCTTCGAAATTTTGTAAGTGCGATTTCTTTGCTATTGCCGCAGGGCTAGTGTAGCAGTCGGGAAGTCAGGTAACCTTCAAGGTTCGGGCACATCATCCTCCGACATTGTTCCACGAGGAGGAGATGATGTGTGAGACCATTAGTTCATGCATATCGAGAAGGTGTTAGAGGCTATGGAGATTACCGACACGACAGCGGGGATAAGACTAGCTGCGTTCCGGCTAGAGGAATTTGAGGCCAGTATGGTGGAAATGGCGAGACCTCTGGGAGACCTAGAAGCCCCATGACGGGGGTGGAATTGGCTGATCTTTTCGCTGAGCAAGTATTTTTCAGAATCTTTGCGAGGCATCGCGAAGGCTCGGGAGTTCAGACGGGTTGTACTTTGGGTAGAGCTCCAGGTACAAAGGGAGACTCTGCTGATTTTAGAGTGAAAGGTAATGGGTTACGAGCATCCACAAGTATTCAGCGGGTTGAAAGGTTGTGCGGACACCCGGTTTGGGCGTCACGACTTAGTATCGAGCTTAGGTATATGAATACCTAGGGAGCTCGGGTTTGGGTATCCATAAGTTTAGTCCTGATACAAGCTTCACAGCTTGGTATTAGAGCTTAGGTATACGAATACCTAGGGCTTGAGGGACTTGGGCTTAGGCCATGGTCGTAAGGTATAAGAACATCACCACTAGGTGTGGCTCGATGTGGGGTTAGGTATGTGATTGCCTAGACAATCCGCGGAGACGAGGATTAAAACACTACATGCTGCTTTGTGTTTTTATGTGATTTTGTGATTATTGTGATTGATGTGTGAATGGTGTGCATAACATGAATTGTTATGTATTGATTGAATTGTGTGCTTAGGTAAATAGCACATAGGAAAAAAATAATAATAATAAAATGTTGAACACTAGGGTTAGTGTGAGAACAGGTGTTTGAGAAATTTTGGACAAAATGGTCCAGAATTTAATGAGAGAAAAAAAAATATGATGTGAATAAAATTTTCTAAGGTTTTACAGTGTGTAAAACTGAAGAAAAATAAATAAAATAAATTTTAAGAAATTTATTTGGGTGTCTTCAGAAAATGAGGAAATATATATATATATATATTTATTTATTTATTTATTTTTTGGGTAGTTTTTTTTTCAGTAGCAGGAGTGAGAAAAAAAAAAGGTGGGAGCATGAGTATCATTTGAGGATTGTTTTACAGTTGTTGAGACCAGCCATCAGTACATGCATGGGTTCGATGAGGTGTGAGTTTTTGGCTTAATGAGGTGAGATTTTTGGGACACATGGTGTCAGCATCAGGCTTGTCAGTGGACCCGGAAGGTCGAGCCATGATGAGTTAAGGAGAGGCCGAAGTCGATCTTGAGATACGCGCGGAGTTTCTTGGGATTGGCGTACTGGGAGATTCATTGATTTCTCGATTAAGCGACCTTATATGAGTTTGACCGGAAGGAGGTCGGAAGGTTTGATTAGGATGACCCGATGCGAGCATTCCGGAGGTTGAAGAGGCCCCTCTTTGCTCCTGTTTTGGATGATCCCGGACAGAGACCAGGGTACAGTGTGTTGATGCTATGAGGGAGCAGGCCAGGGATCATGTTTGTCTTGATGGGAGGGTAGTATCTTATGGTTCCTGTAGTTGAAGATCGTGGGTAAATTACCCCCTGCGACATGGAGTTGGCGGCCAGAAGTAGTCTTCGCCTTGAAGATTTAGGCGCCACTACTTATATGGCGAGGAGTTCGAGAGTGTCTTCGGTGTAAAGAAGTTTGAAGTATATTTTCACGCGACGGGACCTCAATATGAGGCAAACGCGAGGATGGATGGAGTTCACAGAGGATTATGACTTCACTTTGCATTGCCATCTTGGTAAGAGCAAAATGTGGTAAGGCGATACACTTAGTCGAGAGTCACGGGCGTTAGCTAATATAGCTTCTACGGGAGTGGCGGATGCAGGCGTAAGGACGGTTGAAAAAATTTCTGATACGTGGCAATTTCGGGAGGATCGTTGGGAGTTTAGTAGCTGCCTTGTCTACGGTGAGCAGTGAGTTGATCGGTGGCGGGACGTAGAGATGAGTGTCACTTCGGGGGCGGAATTGCAGTCAGGTATAGGTGATGAGAGTGGACCATTCAGATGGTAGTCTTAAATTTATAGGGCCCAGGGTAGTGGTTTTCCTGAGTTGGCCGATTTGAAGAGGAGTGGGAGGTTTTCACTGCTCTCGTTTTGCCGTGTATCAGTGGCGAAGATGTACCGGGATCTTGCGTCGTCGATGTGCTGGAGCGGAATGAAAAGACACGTAGGGGACTTTGTTTGACGATGTCTCACGTGTCGACGGGTAAAGGCGAGCACAGAAGCGTGTTTACTTCAGCCATTGGAGGTGGCTAAGTGGAAATGGGAGCATGTCACGATGGATTTTGTGACCCACTTGCCACGGACGCCATAGAGACATGATGCGGTATGGGTGATAGTGGATCGACTGACAAAGTCGGCACATTTTATAGCCGTGTGGAGGACCTTCATATTGGAGAGATTTTGCAGGTTGTACATTCGAGAGATAGTCATTCACGCGGGTACTAGTATCCATAGTGTCGGGATAGGGCAGGGGTTCCCGACGCACTTTTGGAAGAGTTTCAGTATGGGCCTGGTGACCGTAGTGCGACTTTCCACCCCGCGAGACAAATGGTCAGTTAGAGAAGACTATACAGGTGTTAGAGGACATGTTGCTAGCATGCGTCCTGGATTATAAGGGTAGCTAGGAATAGCACTTTCCCTTAGTGGAATTCGCCTGTGATAGTTGCAATTGAGTGTCACCGGATGGCACCATATGAGGGCATTGTGTGGGAGGCCATGCGAGATCAGATTATGTTGGACCGAGATGGGAGGAGAATCCATCTTGGTCTGATGCGATCAGAACACCTCAGAAGGTGAGCTTGATACGGCGGCGTCTTCTCACGGCTCGGCCCAGAAATGAAGAGCCTCGCGTGTCACGCGTCGACCTTAAAGTTCGAGGTTGGTGATCGCGTCTTCTTGAAGGTGATGCTAGAGAGGAGTGTAGGTTCGACAAGCGCGGGAAGCTATCGCGAGGTTTGTGGGCCGCCGAATCTTGGAGAGGGTAGGCCTTGTATCATACCCGGTTAGCTTTACCGCCCGACATGTAGTGTCCACGAGGTATTTCACGTCTCCATGCTCCGGAAGTATACTCCAGATCCATTTCATGTAGTGGATTGGGGAGAGATTAAGGTTGACCTGCTTGTTGGGACCTTCGGAGGGACCGGTATGCATTATGGATGTGGGCAATCGGGTTTGCGACCTTAAGACCGTGAGGCTGAATGAAAGTGTTATGGTAGCACTTAGGTGGTGGAGGAGTCAACGTGGGAACGCGATGACACGATGCGGGCCACCTATCCCTTCTTGTTTAGGGATGAAGGTACGTGGTTTAATCCTTCAATGATTAGTTTACATGCATAGTAGAGTGCACGTTGCATATGCATGTGAGTTGTTGAGATTGTCCAGAATTTCGGGACGAAATTCCTTTTAAGGAGGGGAGAATGTAAGACCCGAGAAAATTCTAATTTTCGGAAAAATGGCAAAACGGTCATTTCGGTAAAAATCCAAAATTTTTCTAGATCTCGGATGATGAAATGGACTTCACTTAGTTGGAATAGATCTCCTGAGAATCTAGCTACCACATCGAGATTTCGTAGGGTCAGAGATAGTCGAGATTTACACGTTTTCGAGGCACGCCAGAATGTCGGGTGTGGTAAAAGCGACATGTGATGTGAGCAAAGACACCTGGCATGTATGCTGGAAGTGGCCAGAGCATGTTACATGAGTAGAGAGATGATGGAAATTGAGCGGCTGAATGGTGCAGTGTCAAAATCGAGAGAATGGACACATAGAAATTCTAAGTGTTAAATTGAAAAAGGCAATGCAATAGTGTTATCCTCTTCCTTTTGAAATAAAGCCAAACGATGCGAGAGAAGGATGCGGTGGCACAGGGATTTTTGATTTTTAGAGGCTTTTCTCCTCTGGGGTTAGGGTCGAACGGAGCCGTCGGTTTCGACGAACAGAAGGAAAGTTGCTCTGCGCGGCGAGGACTACGGCGTGGGCACCAATTTTGGTGGAGTTAAGGCAACTCCAGTAGGGATCTTTTCTACTTGTGTTAATTCTTGTTTTAAGAACAATGAAAATGGTTAGGAATGTTAAAGGCTTGTTTTGTAGTAAATTCGTGTCAAAGACTTTGAGCAGAGTGGAGAAAATTCCTAATTGAGTGATAAATGACGATAACCCTAAGTGGTTTTTACTATTCACATGAATAGTGACACGAAAATAATTTTTGTGAAAATGTGTTTGGTCGAGTGATTGAAATGAATTGCTCGTGTTTGTTAATTAGCCCATGTAGGCGAATTTTGGTGTAGTGATGGTGAATTTGCATAACATATTTTATGTGATTTAATTATGTTAATATATATGCATGTGAATATATATTAGCATGAGCGTATTGGAATTGGCATCATGCATTCCGCCCATGCCTTTGGGGCACCTAGAACAATAGGAGTGAGTGCATGGGGTGGTTTCTTGAAGGTGTTTGGTTGACCCGATAATAATAATTATCGGAGTGTGTGCATTCTGAAACCATGGGGAGGGGTTGTCCCTATAAATATCAATCGAGTCGGAGTCAGGCCCAGTCAAATCATCATTATCGGAAGGTTGTCCACAAAATAAATTATCGGAGTCAGTCCACTATTTATATCGGAGGGTTTTCCACGGTTAAAAACAAATACCTTTGTTTAGAAATGGTTTTCTCATACATGGCTTAGGTAAGTGTGAAGTCGGTGAAGGGACTGAGACATGGATTGACATGTAGACATTCGAAATAGGTTCATGAAATTGCTTGAATGTGATTGTTGCCATCATGTGCACTTAGGTGGGAAGTAACCCGGTGAAGTATATCTTATTGGGCTTTACTTTCCTTTGTCGAGGATCACTATTTAGTCACAATGGAGTGTGCCGCGAGGGACGCCCCTTCGCTAGAGCCGCATTTAGAAGAAAGCGAGTTAAGCTTTTGGGTAATGCGTTTGTATACCATGTATTAAAATTGTAAACTTTTGATATATGTTTGGTAAGAGTGATTTATTAACTCTTGAAACTATTGTATATAGTTGGGATATATTTTAGGAGCGATGATGCAGGGGCCCAAGTGGCCATTTTTATTCATTTTAATTGTATATGAACCCGATGTCGTCACAAGTTAATTGTTGGGACAGGTTTGTACCTTAGGTGGAGCTCCCCGTACAAAGGAGACTCTTCCCGATTTTCGTGAGTAGTGTCGGGTTACCCGACATTCACGAGTATTCCGCGGGTTTACGGGTTGTCAACGGACCCCCCGGTTTTGGGGCGTCACAAGAATATTATAATTCTAATAAATTTGTGAAAATAATTTATCATACATGTAAGAATTTGGTTTCTTATAAAACTATGAGTCACGAAGTATAGTGATAGAAAATTCTTTTTCTACTAAAACCAGGAATCGTGAGATATAACATTTTGATTGGAATAATATAAATGGAAACATTGTAAGACCCGAGAAATTCCAATTTCTGGAAAAAATGGCAAAAATCGTAATTTCGATTACGACATTGTAATTTCGGTTAAAAATCCGTAATTTATTCTCTAGATCTTGGATGAAGAAACGGATTGCACCGTTGGAATTGTCTCGCGAAATCTAGCTCACACGTAAAATTTCATAAAATTCCGAGACAATCGGAGTTGGCACATTTTTCGAGGCATCGCATTTCGAGTGCCGTAAAATGGATTTCGATGCGACGAAAGTCACATATAACAAGTACTCATGTGCCATAAGTGGCATGAGTAGAGAAATGATGAAAATGGACGGCCGAGGTAGTGCCGAACTTCAAAACTAGGAAATGAAGGGACATAATAGGCATTTTGGGATTTGTTTAAGTCACTAGAAGACAAAATAGGAATAGTGACTTGTCTTCTCCAAAAGAAAAGAAGAGAAAAACGTGGGAAAGGGAGAAAAAGGAGATCCAGTGGCTGATTTTCTTAAGTTCTAGTGAGAGAGAGTCTTCCTTCTCTCTAGAAATACGGACGATCCGACCGTCGGCAGTCTTCGGGACAAGGCATACATGCAAGGGCTTAGCGTGGAGTCTGAGATTTAGGAGTTTTCTCAAACTCCGAGAGGGTAGGGGTTTCTCCTACTTGGGTTTCACCGCTTTATTTAAGTGTTTCTGATGCTTGGTTTGCTTGAGGCCTTTGAGCGTAGTTTTGATCGGTCCCAAAGCTTGGGACCGAGATTGATTGATTTAGTGAATGACGTGAAGCGACCCCGTAGCAGTGAGGACTGTTTGGGTCTTTAATAGCTTAAATTATGCTTTAAATCATGGATTGATTTGGATGAGTAGGAAATGGCCGTGAAATCTTGAGTTCACAAGTGAATCGACGAATGGATGTTTGTTGAACCGTAAAACCTAGGTTTTTACTGTTCCTAGGAATAGTGACACGAAAATCTATTTTTGTGTGAAAATGTGTGTGATCGAGTGATTCAAAGTGAATTGCTCGCGTTTGATCATTAGCGAGTAGGCTAATTTTGATGTGATGAAATGTATAATTACATAACATATTTGTGTGATTTGAATTATGCAGTATATTCATGTTTATATATTTGCATGTGATTAAATGTATTAAATTGGCATCATGCATTCCGTATACCTTTGGAACATCCTAGGACTATAGGGTGAGTGCATGAGGCAATCCCCAGAAAATGGTTCGGAGGAGTAGTCTAAAATATTAAATGAAAATATCAATCGTCTGAGCGCTCCAATCGATATTCATCTGAGGGTAGTCCATTAAACAAATAATATATCAATCAGTCTGAGCGCCCAATTGATATATATACATCTGAGGGTTGTCCACTAATAAAACAATAATTTCATACAATATTTAGGCGAAAAGGAGAGAGTCTATGGAGGACTCCTGGATCCGAGTCGACACAGATATCTCAAGTAGATCATGCATTTGCTTGAATGTATATGTTTATTTGATCATCGAGACCGCACTTAGGTGTGAGAGAGTAGCCCACTTGTACACGCATTCCACTCATCGAATGACAGTTCACCCCGTCAAATTCTGCTATTACAGTACAGGAGCGTGGCGAGGACGCTGCCCTAGAGATCGAGATTTAGAAGAAACTGAGTGTGGCTTTTCAGGGTTCTTTTCGATATTTACACAATAAAATTATTTTAATATATGTTGTATGAGAGTAAATATTAACTGTAATTACTATTATAGTGGATTCATAGTTTGTGATAATGCATGATATCAGAAGTATTTCACCCAAGAGGCCGTTTTATCCATATTTGCATCTTTGATTATATCGGACTCCAGCTTTTCGGGGACAGTTTCATGTGTGGTCGGTAACTGCAGAGCTCCCGCATGCTGAGATCGCCTGGCTAAGTGGCTACTGCAACCGTGACATCCACTCAGATTCCGCTGCCGACTGAAGTCAACCCGACCCCTGCTCAAGGCCACAGCCTGCATCGTGAGCCTAGGCATACGACGGCCCATGAGCTCGGTGTTTCAGTATCCATCACCACCTAGGTGTCTGATGTCAGCTTAGGTAACAGATTACCTAGGAAAATCACGATAAAACCAGACACCACATGCACGTGTTTTAAGGTGGTTTCAGGTGATTTCATGAATTATCAGGTGAATGGTATGCTTACCTATGTTGTGTGATGAAATTGTTTGTGTGCTTAGTGATTAGCACATGTGAAAAAAAGAGGTGTGTTGGAAAATTTTAGAGTTTACAAAGGTGTAAACTGGAACAAAGAAAGTAATAAATGAACAAATTTTAATCAATTTATTCGTTTATCAGGACAGTAAAATAATAAAATTTTAGGGTATGGATGCGTCATTCAAATTACCGCATGCGGTGAAGTGTAGCAGAAGGCTACCGATCAAATTAAAAAAAAATCTAAAAGTTTAACTCATAAATTTTGAGTGGGTAAATAAGAATAGCCAGCTATCGCATCCCAGTATTTTCTGCCAGGAAGCCAAACAGAGAATTTGAAAAAAAAAAAAGAGAAAGGAGGAAATAGTATATATATATATATATATATATATATATATATATATATACATTATATATATATATATATATATATATATATATACAAGGTTATTTGAATCGAGCACGTTGGGTTCCAATATGGTCACACCCGATTCTGGTCGTGACAAGGTGACACTAGGAAGCGCAGCTACAAGAAATAAGACGCAGTTAGCCGCTTCATCGACAAGCCAAGCGCCCACCTAATTCGGCAACCAGTTTTTGCCACGCCGACAGAGCAGGTCGCGACACCGCTTCGCGCCTTCGCGACGCAATGCAGACGGGCCGGAGTAGTCGATGTCGCGATATCATCTCGGAAGGCGGCTACGGGTGGCGCGCGGTTTAGTGAGTTTCATGTTCATACGCGGCAAGTAATGGTTAGTTTGATGTCGTATGGCTCATTGCGAGGTCACGCAATAGCACTGCAGAACGGTTAAAGAAGCCATGTCACGACATTCACCTCATGTCACGCATACTGGCAAAATGAGTGGGGCGAGAAGCGGTACGCGACTCACCGAGTCGTGACCGATCGCCGAGTGGTGTCGCGCGACACCAATTTGATGTCATGTATACGCTGGGCTTCCAGAGGTCACGACTCGGAAACGATGCTGCACCGCCCGGCTTCGGTAAGGAAGCGGAGAAGTCGCGATACGCGCCTAGTTGGATCTGGCACCAGCGCCACCGCGATGCCGAAAGTGCACGACCGCCGGCCGCAGTGGCGCGACACGCCGACCAGCTTACGCGCACGCCAGGCGCCTCCCACGACATTGGGCACTACGAAAGCCGCAGCAGGCGCGACTGGCTCGGTGTGTGCGACTGCGCACCTAACCCAGCTTTTGTGACAATGCACCGCTTAGGGTCAATGTCGGACACTGCTCATGGACACCGCTTCACGTGGTTAAAAAATGCATCGATCGTAGTGTGAAATTTTAAAATTTTAAAATTTTCGGGGTGATTTAATATATGAGGTATTCATATTGCAATTACTATAAATGTATCGACGTAGTGTGAAATTTTTTTTCTATGGTGTGAATAGTATCTCGAGGATGTGTTTGTGTCTCGGAGATACTTCATTGAATTTTAAACTCGCAATTAGATAAAATTTTAGAAAAAAAAATTAAAAAAAAATTTTCAAAAAATGAAATTTTCGCAAATAAATTTTTGTTGAAAACAATATTTTAAATGCAAAATTGATTGCCTTGCATTACCTGAAAATGCAAGGACAATGTGTATACATTGATTTACGTGTATGATTAGTGTTCCTGTGGTCGTGTTTATGCCTTAGAGATACCCGTATTGAGATTTAACCCGGCCATGTTAATTGCGGTATATGGCTGGGCGAGGACGAGGACGAGGACGTTCACTGGAGACCGGGTCGCACCACCGACATTCGACCACCGCCCGTGTTTTTGGATCAAAGATGCCCGCTAAGGTCGTAGGTGTCATACACGCTTATCGCATAAGCCAAATGGTAGCTGTAGTCGAAGGTCCCAAGAACTCCCGCAGGTTCAAGGCACATCATCATCCTACATTCATAGGGGGAGGGACATGGTGGCGACCATTGCCTATGCGCATCGAGAATGTACCGGAGGCTATGGAGATCACCTCCGATACGATCAGATCGTTAGCCGTATTCCAGCCTGGGTGGCGTATACCCTGCATGCGGAGACGGGTTAGACTCTGTGATCAGAGGTTATGACATGGGGCGAGTCAGAGCCTGCTCATGGCAAGTATTTTCTGCAGGTTCCATGCGGCATGCAAGGCTCAGGAGTTCCTGCAGAGCCGGCAGGGGGCGGATGGACTACGTGGGCGGGGACTACGTAGTTAGCCCAATTTGTCGACGATTATACGGCCACCGACCGCCAAGGTGAGATTCGAGAATGGACCTAAGTCGTTCATTCGCCAGGATTGCAGATCTCGCCTACGGATAGCTGGATTCCATGGTTCTGACAACCCCGACTACGAGTAGAGACAGAGGATGCCCGAGCACTCCTGGACGCGAAAGTGTTAAGTGGCAAGAGGACGGATGTCGCCTTCCTCCGCCCACAGGAAGAGGCGCAGGGCCTCTAGTTCGCGAGGATCTAGAGTCACCTACCATCCTGCCGTGACATGAGAGTCACTGGCCAGCAGACAGAGGAGAGTCGCACAAGTGATGACGTGGTGTGCTACCACTGCTGCCAGCCGGGACATACGAGATTTGATTTGCCTAGAGATGTGATCCTGGTTTTTAGGATAAAGATGCCCAAAGGCAGAAGCAGATGAGGATACAAGATGCCTTTCCACAAGACGCAGACAGCCGTAGGCTGGGCCTCGCTTGGGAGCTACACCGGCACCCCACATTTCACAGCAGTCTGAGAGGGCCGCAGTGGTACGGGTGCAGGCGCAGGACGAGGCCCACGCGTGACATCGGGTCCAGGCGTGTCTACGCCGCCACACCACCCGCAGCCGAGTCACAGATCAGCCGCTATACAAGGTACGTTGCTATCTCGCCTATGAGCCAAAGTGTTATTTGATTTCGTGCTTCGCATTCTTTCTGCCATCGATCGCCAGGATCGAAGTCAGTCAGAGGTCGAGACCTGAGGAGCTCGACGGAGTTCTCCCCTGTGATTGCATGAATGGGGATGATATGTCGTGGGTTGGGCGAAGTCGGAGATCCGTGACTCACCACGGGGACCCGAGAATCATGACACATGTCGTAGTTCGATGTCATCCCCAGCATGGATCGTCGACACCATGTGGTCGTGCATCGATCAGAGCGCAGAGGGTTACTCGCCTATACGCAGGACTCCGCATCGTGTGGCTCAGGGGACAAGCACGGTGATATTTCGCCTTACACAAGATACGAGTCCAGTGTCGTGACGTCGTGGGTCACAATGAGCCCGCCCCGATAAGAGCAGGCAGATTTCAGATCTACTCCCTGCAAAGGCGGTGCATGCTAAGTGCGAGTATGGTGTTTTTCCGATGAGCTACATGGACTACCCCACATTGTGTGGATGTAGACTCGCAGATTGGAAGCTACAAATCGGGTACTTCACCCATCTTTATGACTCCACATGATGGGCAATCACAATAGAGTCAGAACTATTCCGCCACAGAGCTACCGACAAGGGGGTTCTATTGTAATCAGCACCACCACGGGCACTCCTGGCTCGCTTGCAAAGAAGAAGGACAAGACCCTTCGACCGCGCATTGACTACGCATACCAACCTGTTACGGACGCGAACCCACTCCATTACCGAGGGATTGATCGATTGTTTGACAATATAAGAGCGCCGGTCTACTCCAAGATGTAATTCTTCAGACCGTTACTATCAATCGAGGGTTGGGTGGATACGCATATCCCAAGACGCCGCTTAGGACGCCAAGCATGGCACTACGCGATGCTCTTCTGACGACGGCACGCGCCGCCAAAGACCATGGATCTCTATGCATAGATATTCCAACCCGGCTTTGTGACTGGGCTTTGTCGTAGTCTTCGTAGATGACACTCGACCTACTCCTACCGGGAGCGGGAGATGAGTATCACTCAGGATCGCTTTATAGTTAAGAGAACATCACCGCACGCCAAGTTCGCAGTGCGAGTTCTCGCTTAATGAGGTGAGATTCGGGACACGCAGGTCAAGATCGTGATATCAATGTAATCTTAGAAGGTCGAGGCGTTGATGATTGGAGAGTCGTGGGGTCACTTTTCGAGATAATTTAGTTTTTTGGATTGGTCGGGTATTACAGAGATCTTATCGAGATTTCTCCGCATTAGCAAAGACTTATGACTAGTTGACCCTAAGAAGGTCAAGTTTGATCGGATGACCATGCGGAGACATT
This sequence comes from Tetrastigma voinierianum, assembly GCA_016808115.1. NCBI lineage: Eukaryota > Viridiplantae > Streptophyta > Magnoliopsida > Vitales > Vitaceae > Tetrastigma > Tetrastigma voinierianum. The sequence goes on from JAEQBH010003513.1 coordinate 455,478, forward strand.
CCGTAGAGTCAAGAGAGACTTACTTTAGTCCCATCTGATAGTTCCTGATCAGGACGTGGGTACACAATAGGTCAGGATGCTCGAGGGCCTGATTGGGATGCGTTTCATGCAAATCCGGGAGGGTAGTGTCTATGGTTCTCAGCGCTAAAGAATCACGAGCACTGCCACCCCACACACAGGTTTCAGTCACATCGTAGCCTCCGCCTCACATCGGCGCCTACTCACTTATACTACGAGGAGTTCGAGGTGCACTGTGCACCATAAAAAGTCCTAAGTATATTCACGCAGCCAGGACCCCGAACATGAGGCAACGCAGATGGACGGAGTTCCCGAGGATTATGACTTCACTCAGACACTATCCTCGTAAGTGTGGCGGGCCGATGCACTCGCCTGAAGTCACCAGGAGCGTTGGCTAGTATAGCTTCCTAGTGTTACGCCAGACTCGCTGGGACAAGCCAGCTACAAAGATAAACGGCAGAAAGCACTCAGGTACCTCGGGGGAGTTTAAAGGTTACACCGGCTTCGAGCGAGTGATCGAGTCCCGGCGACGCTGCAGATAAGGTCCATCGTGTGACGCAGCATAACGTACGGTGATCAGGCTTCACCATTCATGCAGATGGTAGTCTTCATATAGTGGGACGGTAGTGGTTTCCCGCTGACCTACTCGAGAGAGGAGATCTTCGTGTGGAGTTTGATCGCTTCTCGACATTTGTCGTGACCGTAGTGTGTGGCACGGCATGTATCAGATCTTCGGCCGCCGCGCACTATCGAGGATGAAGAGACACGCAGGGACTTTGTCGACCTTACGTCTCACGTAAGGTCGCCAGTTAAGGTCGAGCACCGTAGGTCGGCCAGGCTACTCACCATCGAGGGTGGCCGAGCGGGCTGAGCATGTCACGATGGACTTTGTGACCCACTTGCCACTAGACGCGCAGGAGCATGACGCGCAGATGGGTGATAGCTGACCCGCCTCACGGCTCAAGACATTTTATACCGTAGGATGACCTCGCCTCGAGAGATTTTGTCTATACATCTCGGGAGAGATAGTCCAACTACATGGAGTACCAAGATCCATATCTATAGGACCTGAGGTTTACTGGCGCACTGGAAGAGTTTCCAAAAGGCTACGGCACACTACCGACGATGAGTATTAATAACACCCTCGTACAAGATGGTCACCGAGAGATCATACAGACATACGAAAGCATTGTCCCTGATCACAAGGGGCGTACCGGGAGGAGCATTTGCCCTGGGTGGAATTCGCCATAACAACGCTACTGTGCGAGCATACAGATGGCAGGCACCGTATGTAGGCATCAGATGAGGCCATGTGGGTAGATCACCGTTATGTTGGACTGAGAAGGAGAGAGCTCCATCACCGGTCCCGATTTGATTAGAGACACTCCGAGAAGGTGAGCTTGATACAACATTTTCCTCACTGCATAGAGCTCAGAAGAGTTATGCTGATGCGACATCGACCCTTAGAGTTCGTGGGTCAGACTAGCCGCCTTCTCAAGGTGATGCCTAAGAGGAGCGTCAGGTTCTGAGCGCTGAAGCTATCGCCGAGGTTTATCGCACTTTCGAGATACTCGAGAGTGGTGAATCACAGACACCTAAGAAGGCACGCCCAAAGATGTCAAGTGTCCACGAGGTGTTTCACGCCTCCATGCTCCTAAATATACTCCGCATCCAAATTCATGTAGTGGATCGATGACCGAGGTTGACATGGACGGACCTTGGAGAAGGGTCTAGTGCGCATTGTTGATGTCAGATCGTGCTCTTATGACGCAAACCGTGAGGCCAGCGTTATACCATGGAGGCACTATGGGAGTGGAGGAGTCCACGCGGGAGCCGCCGAGGACACATGCGCCACCTACCTTCAGTGGATGAAGGCACGAGTTTAGTCGCTTAAAATTTAAAATGACTGCATATGCATGATTGAGTGCACGCGCATATGCATGTGTTTGATTATGATCGCTCTGAATTGGGGATCAAATTCCTTTAGGAGGGAGAATGTAAGACCTCGAGAAATTCCACTGAAAATGGCAAAACTGACTCGACACTTATTATTTACTGCTAACCGTAATTTATTCTCTAGATCTCTGATGACAAAACTAGATTGCACCGCTGGAATCGTCAAATCTACCACACGTAAAATTTCATAAAATTCCGAGACAATCGAAGTTGGCACGTTTTTCGAGGCATCGCATTTCGGGTGCCGTAAAACGGATTTCGATGCGACGAAAGTCACATATAACAAGTATTCATGTGCCATAAGTGGCATGAGTATAGAAATGATGAAAATGGACGGCCGAGGTAGTGCTGAACGTCAAAACTGGGAAATGAAGGACATAATATACTGGGATTCATTTAAGTCACTAAAGACAAAATAGAATAGCTGACTTGCCTTCCAAAAGAAAAGAAGAGGAAAACATGGGAAAGGAGAAAAGGAGATCTAGTGGATTTTCTTAAGTTCTAGTGAGAGAGAGTCTTCTCCTCTAAATACTGACGATCCACCGTCTAGCCTTCTTATTGTATGAGAACAAGCCACGCGAGAGGCCTCCGTGTGGATACCGCATTTAGGAGCCAACCCGAGGAGGTAGGGCTTCTCCTACTTGGGTTTTACGCGTATTAAGTGTTTTACAATGCTTGATTACATGAGGCCTCTGAACTGCTGACGCCCCAAAGCCGACCGAATTGATTTGGATTTATTGAACCTAACGTGAGCGTACCCCATAACCGTGAGGGACTGCTCGGGGTCTTTAATAGCTTAAATTATGCTTTAATCATGGATTGATTTTTAGATGAGGTCTGAAATGGTTTGAAATGCGTTCACAAAGTGAACCGACGAATGGATGTTTGTTGAACCGTAAAACCTAGGTTTTTACTATTCCTAGGAATAGTGACACGAAAATCTATTTTTGTGTGAAAATGTGTGTGATCGTGTGATTCAAAGTGAATTGCTCGCGTTTGATCATTAGCCCAAGTGAGCTAATTTTGATGTGATGAAATGTATAATTGCATAACATGTCGCGGTGATCTGACTATGCGAGTATATTCATGTTTATATATTTGCATGTGATTAGATCCAGACATGGAATTGCATACATAAGATTCCATATGCAATCGAACATCCCAGACTATAGAGTTAGTGCATGAGATGAGTCTAGAGAAAATGGTTCTGAGGGCAATTTAAAATATTAATTATTGTGAGGGTAGTCCAAATGAAAATATCAATCGCCGAGCTTTACCAATTGATATTCACATCTGAGGGTAACCACAACAAATAATATATCAATCGTCTGAGCGCCCAATTGATATATATATCTAGTCAGCCCACTAATAAAACAATAATTTCTCTATACAAGGCTTAGCGAGTGTGAGAGAGCTCAAGTGAGGACTCTGATCCGAGTCAGGACATGCAGACATTCAAGCAGATCATGCATTTGCCTTGAATGTATGTTTATTTCTGGGATCATCGCAGACCGCACTTAGGTGGAGAGTAGCCCACTAGGCGATTCCACTAATGAAACATAGCTCACCTGTCGTGGGAATTTATTATTACAGGCCAGGAGCGTGCGAGGGACTACGTCGCTCCTAGAGACCTAGATTCAAGAAAGTTTCAGAGTGTGGATTCGAGGGTTCTTCGATATTTACATGTATTAAAAATTCGTGCAGGTTTAATACATGTCAGGAGGAGAGTAAAACATTTGAACTCTTAGAACTATTGGATATAGTGTGGGATTCATAGTCTAAGATGTTTTGGCGGATATCAGAGTATGGGCCCAAGAGGCCGCTTTTTATCCATATTTGTATCTTTGTGATTATATTGATCGCTGATGTGCTCTTGTGCAGTACTATAATTGGGTAGAGTTTTTAAGCTTCTGCAACCCGACATCCACTTGCACCACGGCCGACGAAGTCAACCCGACCCCTGCCTGGGGGCGTCACAAACATTGACAAGAGAAGCGCATATTATAATAAAATACAATCTTAATACAACCAAGAAAAAGTAGAAGATCCAGAACTTGTAGTATGGAAACTTGTCCAGAATTTAAAAAAATTTATTTGACTTTTATCCATATTAAAAAGGTAAAAATAAATATACATAAAATTAGACACAAAATGGTGATTTTGAGTTTTTATATAGTGTCAAGTTTGTTATTATTTTTGAATTAATAGAAATATATATTTATTTTATTTTATTTAGAATTAATAAAAATATAACTAAACATTTTAGATTTTTTTAATGATTATCTATGTTTATGTTTCCTAATTTTTAGAATTTTGATAAAATAACATCTTTTCAAATATTTATACGTGAATTATTTAACAAGAATCTGTTAGAAATTTTAATTTCTAATTGGTTCATATAATTTCAGTATTGATAATTGTTATCTTCGTACACACGGTGATGATTAGTGTAGTATCTAAGAGACAATTATCTGGTGTAAATCCTCCGCGTCGATTCAAGTTAAAATTCTAAGTATTTTTAGTGTTTTGTTGTATGAGTAAATGTCTTAATAAAAGACATTTAATATTAGTAATCGTTATATGAGTAAATGTCTTAATAAAAACATACTTAATATTAGTAACTTCTTCCCTCTTCTTGCCTCATATATTTATATATGAAGGCATAGTAAAACACACAAGCCTAAGTATTGATTCAGAAATTAATCACTAAGTCCTTATATCATCAAAATATTTTATGTTACTTGACCGCATAGAAAACATATATATATTATTACTGGGGACATTCAATTATCGTGATGGACTTTTTCAAGTAAGTTTTTCTTTTTCTATTTTCTATAAATTATGCTGATTGTTAAATTGGTTGATTTATTTGCTCTATTAGGATCCAAATTGGGTTAAATCAAGCTTCAAAATTTTTTCACACTTGGTATCGTAGCTAAGTTTAATAGAAAATTTAATTACCAATTTAGGGTTTATGAGAATTTGGGTATTTTCAATTAAAGCATTGTAGTTAATCGATGTTTAAATTAATCGCTTACGGCATAATTAATCGGGTTTTTAATTTTGAATTAACATTTCTGGGTTGAATATTCTAATTGATAGTTCTAAGATTCATCAAAGGTGAATTCAATTGTTCTCGAATTGTGATTTTGAATAAAGGTTATATATAAATGTTGTCGCTTGGTTTTAATCGACCAATTGTCGATTCAAATTGTGATGAAATCTAATCTGCCGTCCATGCGTCATCAATATGAGTAACCTGTGAATACATGCTGTCCTCGTAGAAAAGAATTGATATGCATGTGCATATATGACTTATGCAAATTTCGTGAATTGTATATGCAACCTTTTCATAAAAACCAATTTTCACAATGTAGATGTTATATATTATTATTTGAGCTTTAAGAAAATAGGTTAATGAATTAAGAAATAAAAAGATATTAAAGAGTAGTCTTTATATTATTAAACTTACTAATTTTAGTTTACAGATTTAAATCTTAATATTTATGAGTGCTATGAGTCACCAAAGTGGCCCACCTTATTTCATTAAATGATTTAAATAATATTTATAAATGTTTATTTGATAGCATCATAAATGACATTTAAGAATAATAAATATTTATACATAATATGCGCTATTAATGATACCCAAAGGTAGATCTTACTCATGTTAATAACAATTGAAGTAGGTTATGAACTCGCTTAATTAATATATATCAGAAGCATCCAAAGATGACTTATATGTTAAATTAAATTCTGTGATCGACCTTATATATGCCATGAATGATGCATATTCGTGATTGTTGGTCGTGGTTTAGATTTAGCCCAAAGGTGAATTTAAATGCAATGTTTGGTATATATATTATACCAATCGTGGTTTAAATTCAAAGTAATTAATACGTGAGATGTAAATGTTCGCAAATGATCTCCAATGTGATCGCCAATGGTATCAAGTTTAATGGACGTAACTATGATGACCGGATCGAATATGTCAAGCCAATGCTGGCCTTTGGAACTCGATTCAACTCTAAGCATGGATGAACCCACTCAACCGACCGATACTAGCTCGAGGCGCATGAAAATGTGGAGAATTCGAGAGGTCATAAAGCAGGATGAGCTTTCTAAGCTTAGCATGTAGCCTAATGTTACCTTCCAAATTTCCAAGATCGAAATGTGAGGGAATTTCCGTGGCTGAAATTATGAAGTGTACTATGACGTATATTGTGGATAAGTCTATTGTTGCTGCTCTTATTAATGATTTATCTAATAGAGAGTACACCATACCGCCAATGAGGAACATATTACTCACATGGTGAATACCTACAACCTAGCTTAAGAGTTCGATATGGATCTGTGAGCGAGTGTTGGTTTGAGTTTCTCGTTGAAATCATGTAAGGGTGATGATTTCAAGAAATTTCCCGCAGAACTTACAACCAACTTTAAGGAAAAAATGGTCTCTCTGATACTAACGTCATTCACGCAAGAGGAGGCAAGGCAAAGGGAAGACCTTACACAACTTCCCCAAGCCAACTTTGCCTATTATGGTAAATCAAATGTTGGTTCTAAAGTGGGCGAGAAGCACCAAGTAAGAAAAATGGAAGAACAAGGAAAGCAAATGATTTAAGAAAGCAACCCGGTAAAGGGCAAGAGAGGGCTGAAAAGATTCTCGGAATAAGCTTCTTTTGCAACAAACCTCGGGCACAAGAAGGCCGATCACAAAAGAGGAAGGCAGGCATGGTTTGAAAAGAGAGGTATACATTTTGTTTCCGTATGCTTTGAATCAAATCTGATTAAGGTTTCTTCTAATACTTGGTGGCTTGACACTGGTGCAACCACTCATGTTTCTAATGTTATGCAGGGTTACCTAAACTTCCACCAAATGCCGGAAAGTGAAAGCTTTCTATTTATGGGAAACAGGATGAAAGCTAGAACTAAGGTGCAGTGGACATATAGAATTGTGTTGTGATAATGTGCCATTGCCTCGATCTGTGAGAAGTGTTTATATGTTCCCCGATTGCTCTAGAAATCTTGCTTCTCGCTTCTAGATCGGGATGTTTTAGGTTTTGATTTGTGGATTGACATGGTTGTTTTTCATCAGACATGGAACAAACCTTGTGGTAATCGGGGGTTCGTCAGAGGATACTTTATATCGCTTCAATCGAATTCTACTTTGTTAATTCCCTGTTTAATGTTGATGTTAAATATGATGTTGGTATGAAAAGGAGTGCACTTAATGAGTCTTCTGCTGACTTGTGGCATAAAAGGCTCGGTCATATATCCAAAGAAAGGATTTTGACTTATATATAACATTTTAAGTGAGCTCAAGTTATGTTAATATGTTGTATACTAGTCGTATATGAATCAAGTGGGAGAATGTTAGAAATTTTAATTTCTAATTGATTCATATAATTTCAATATTGATAATTGTTATCGCTGCATTACCTGATGATTAGTGTAGTATCTAAGAGACAATTATCGGGTGTAAATCCCTCCATGCCGATTCGTTAAAATTTAAGTATTTTTAGTGTGTTTTGTTGTATGAGTAAATGTCTTAATAAAAGACATTTAATATTAGTAACTGTTATATGAGTAAATGTCTTAATAAAAGACATTTAATATTAGTAACTCTTCCTCTTCCTGCCTCTATATATTTATATATGAAGGCATAGTAAAATACACAGCTTCCAAGGGGGTTTGATTCAGAAAGTCAAGAATCAATCAAGTCCTTATATCATCAAAGGGCGATTTTAAGTGTTACGGATCTGGCATAGGAAAAACATATATATATTATTACTTGGGACATTCAATTATCGTGATGGATTCTTCAAGTAAGTTTTTCTTTTCATTTTCTCAGAAATTATGTCATGATCAAGTAACTGGGTTGATTTAATTGTTCTATTAGGATCCAAATTGTTAAATCGTTTCCGAAAATTTTCAACAGAATCAAGGCATCAAACTCGAGAAAAGTTAGAAATGTGGAATATGAGAAGTAAAATAGCAAATTGAAGTTATTTTATAATACTTATTTAGAAAAGGGAATCAAAATACAACCTAGGTATGATGAATCAGTATCCTACTTAGAAGTAGGAGTTTGTTTTTATCGGAATTACTTTTGATTTCATCATATTCTTGCTAAACTTATCCAATAATAGGAATGAGAGAGCAATTGAATGAGATTCAATTTCCCACTCACTATTCCCTCGTACCAAATCCCCCCTTAATGTACTGTAATAGTGGTTTTGAGATGCTTATTACCCCCCATTTTTTTTACTTCTATTAACTTTTTCATATACGTTGTAGTTGTTGTTACCTTGATCGCCTAACCTCCGGGGCATCAACGGTGCAATGTAAACCTACAAAAAGGGCAATCCGACGACGGTGGGTCGGTCGTCTCTTCAACGATTAAGTCAGCAAAAATACGGAGATGAAGAAGAAGGAAGTTTGCATAGTTGGGATTGCATACCTTCTCATCGTAGGGGATCCTCCTAATTTATAGAGAGTGATTTACGAATCTCTCCCCTTTTTTCTCCGAAAAGAATTTCTTTTTCTTGGGAAAAAAATATCTCTTTCCTTATCAAAGACTAATTCTTCATTATCAAGGATTAACCTTCTGAGAAGTAAGGGATTTGGAAACTAGGAAATTCGTGGATAAATACATTTTGCGTATTTCCCGCCTTTATCCATTCGTTCATGGCAAACTTGCCATAAGTAGGAGGACAACCGGCTAGGGGACTTGGATCTCTATCCCGACTTTCATAAACGGGTCTCCGGATTTCCTGTCTAGGTAGTGCCTACCAATTTTAATATGGAAAGTAGGCTTGAGCAGCTTCATATTGCGGGCCAAGTGTACCTAGGCTCATCGATTAACGGGTCTGGCCCTAGGCCCATCGAGTAGCGGGTTCAAAAACCATGGTACTTACAATAATGTTCTATTCTTACAAGGGTTCTTAAAATGATTCGATTCTAGTTTTCCTAGATCAAGTCAGATTTCCATATTGCCCCTTATTTCATCATGCTAACACATTTTTCTTCAATCTCTCTTTCATTTACACTCGAAATAGATAACTTTTTTTCCCCTTTTTTTAAATAATTCTAAACATTTATTGACTTAAAGAAAATTAAAATTTATTATTTTAAAATAAAAAATAATTATTAATTATTTTTATTTTTTTAACTTTGATATTATATGTAACTAATGTATTAAGATGAATAAGTTTTAAATACAACAATATACTCACTTATAATCATTAATAATTTAATAAATAAATAATTTAAGTGTATATATAATATTAAAGATAGATAATAAGAAATAAAAACAAAAAAACTACCCACATGCATTAAAATTAAAATTTTTATTTACTTCAAAATAAAAAAAAATATTAATTCACCTTTAATTTTAACTACAAAATTATTAATTTTCATTTTTAAAATTATTTAATTATACAAGAATATTTAAAGGTTGATAAAAATATTTTATATTAAATTATTTTGATATGAATTTACACGTCTTATCCCACTACTTTGATATTAAAAAAGAAAAAGAAAAAACTAATGCTTATTAAATAAACTCTCATCCTAATATAATACCAGAAAAAAATTTTTTAATTGAATTACTTGTAATTAACTGTCATAACACTTATCATCATTCCAGCCTCCATATCATATATATTATATGAAATAATAATACTATTTTTTTTTACTGATAGTAACATTGTTTATTTATTAAAAAAAAATTATTACATATAATTTTAAATTATTTATTTACTTTTAACTATTATTTTTTTTATTAAATACTCTTAAAAAATTAGTATACCGCCTTTTATTGAAAAATAAATAAAGATAAGTTAATATTTTTTATATTATTTTTAGATTTTATTTTAAAGAACTTAAAGTATTTTTATCATGACTATGAGTCCAACCACTAAGGGTGACTAAGGTGAAGAAAAATTCAATAATGATTAGGGTCAAAATAATCTCAAAGGAAAAACAAATGCCTATGTTAACCTGAAAGAGAAACTAATATGAAATGATAACAAACTTATGGCATAGATAATGACAACTCGTGATTGTGCATGCAATGAACAAAAGAGATTATAATGAAAATGAGGAAATCAAACATAGGGGAATTCTATGTCTACAAAAGTTTGTAGATTGCAACTTTAAGTCAAACTACTAGTAGGAGGATACACTAAATAAAAACTCAACAAAAAGGGATGCCTTTGAAGGGACCAAACCCGGATTTTCTCTTTCTAACCCGAGGGACCCTCTCGACACTCCAACGGATTTGAGAAAACATTTCTTTTAAACTCTTTTTTAAAAATAAATTCATGGAGCGAACCCATTTATACAGTTATGCTTTCCATTAAAACTTTATTAAACATGGTGATGACTTTTTTTTTCTTTTCTTTTAAATATTAAACCCTTTTTATACGATTAAACATTTTGCAAAAAATCGAGAAGCGTTTCTCTCGCTTTTGACATTTCCTAATTTTATAACATTCGCAATAAAACATTTTACACTCCTAAAAATGTTTATTTACTCCACATCCAACTACCGGGACATCAAGTCCACCACAAGTAATTTCAAATCAAAATTTAAAATCATTTTCTAAACGCCATAGAAATATAAACAATATTTTTATAACCATTGCCTAGCCTAAGATTTAACCCAACCTACATACTTCTACCAATAATGCAAGACTCAGAGCTCTCATAGTTCATTTCTTTAAAACATATATACATTACAAAATAAATTTGCACAAGTAGTTATTTACAAAAAGGTCTATACATTTTCAAAAAGTGGTCGTCACAAGGAGGCGTATGTCAATGGGCCCGAGGACAAACTTAAATCAATAATCTTAATTCTAACAACATTTTATAAAACATTTGAAATGGGTGAGCTAAAGGAGCTCAAAGAGAGTGATAGCCGAAACGTGATGTATATATATGTACGCCTATGTGCGCAAGTGCATCGCGCGCCAAGTAATATAATGATAAGTGAGTATCGCTCACGGAGAATTGAGTTACTAAGTACCACCATCTAGCCTATGCTTTATTTGGATGTAGGAAAATCTATAGAAAAATTCAAAGACACTAATCTAGGCATGCAAGAATGACTATATAAAGACTAAAAAGCCTTAAGGTATAGATTTCACCTAAACAATGATGTATGAACCTCTAAATCAAATTAATCGATGGTCAATTTCATCATGAAGATGGCGGCTTAATCAACAGTTCCACTTCTCATTACTTACTTGTAAAAATGTTTGTGTCTATCCTCGTTTCAAACTATTTATGGTTCAAGATGACTGAACCTATAAACTAATACATCTGGTTCACTTATATTTTGTCCTTTATTAGATGATTGATAAAATCATTCATATCGGATCAATTTACTTCAGATTTTGAATCAAACTGCTGTCTGGCCATACACGGCCAAAGACCACATATTAAGATCAATGGAAATATACTGTAATATAAATAAGAAATAAACATCAATCATCATAAATTAGAGATTCATACAAATATGTCTTCGCTACATCTAAACCCTAAGAAAACTAATTAAAACATAAAGTGGAAAAGTAAATGCACAACCATCAAAAAGAAAGAAAAACGGAAAAGGAAAGAGAGAAACAAATTTGGCGTTGAAGCTCCTCTTCTCCTCCATTATCTTCTTCTTCCTCAAGTGTTCTTCCTCTTCCAAGTTGAACAAACCCTAGAAATCTCTCTCTCCAAGAACAAGCCCTAGGTGTTTCCACCCGTGATTGTTCCTCCTCAAAAACGTCCAAAAATCGTTCCAAATCCTCCCTTCTGGACCTCACGGTTTGAGCTTTAAAACCTCCATGGCCCAAAATGGCTAACAATCCACTCAAAACTGTCCCCAACGCTCGCGCGACGCCGTTTGGCAACGCCGACGCCGCTTGCAGTTTTCTGCTACGTCGCGACGTTATTCACGTCGCAACGTTGCTGCAGTCCCCTGTTTTTGCTCCAACTTTGTAAGGTCATGGACCTGTCATACTTTAACCCATTTAGGTGTTCTTGGTACCGCTGGTTTTGAAGTGTAGAATCTATCCATATATGACTTGATGCAATATGAGCTCATATGATTTCTGAAAACGTCAAAATACAGTAGCCTCTCCTGCTGAAGGTGCTATAATGTTTGCTGATTTTCTTCAAGTTTTGGAACTTGCATAACTTCTTTGTTCGAACTCCAATTTCGTGTTCTGGTATCCCTAGAAAGCTCTTTGAAGTGTAGAATCCATATACATGGCTTGATGCAATAGGAGCTCATATGATGTCTGAAAATGTCAAAAATTCAGTAGCCTCTCCTGTTGCCAGCAGTTTTTCCACCTGGTTTTTGCAATCTCCACCAAAATGGATGACCCGACCATAAGTGTGAGCGCTTAGAGCATTAGGAACTTATTTAACATAAAAACACTAGAAAAATAACAAAGACAGGATAAATGAGTATTTAAGATACCACCACACCCCAGTCTCAATCTGTTTGTCTCCCAAGCAAGAGACCAACTCAAAACGAAACAAAAATTGAAAATGACATGAACTAAAAATAATGAGATGAGTATGATAACATGATTCCAAATGGAAGAATCACTATGAACACAATTTAGCAATATTAGCCTTTTCAACCAAAATTTAGGATCCTTAAACTTTTAAACTTTCTAAGGAACATGGCAAAGCAAAGCACATGCAGGTAAGAAAAAGCAAATCAACCCCCAAGTCCGTTACAAAGGACCTTCCTAAGGAAACTAAGCGTAGGTGATAAAAGATGATCTTCAAAGGTATAGCAAGGTCCTAGCACCCCCCAAACTTAAGCTCAACTCACCCATTAAAGAAGTTACCTAAGAAAGGATAAGAACGACCCTTTATTCATATCAAAATACCTAAAAAATTTAAATACCCAAAAGTGAAGGAGAACTAGTGCCAAGAAGTTTTAGATGAGTGTTCCCAGGGATCCATGGGTGACTCCCCACCAGTTGGTTAAGGGCACCAGGCATTAAATTCCCTTCAAACTTCACCCCGAACACTCAACCAAACTCAAAGGCCCTAAGTTGTGGGAAGGATCCATCTTCTGTCCCATGTAGCGGGCAGTGAAGTCAATGACTCCCTACACTGCTTAGGTATTAGGCTTTGAAAGGCCCTCGAACCGTGCCCGGATTCCGATTGGATGATTCCACTTATTCTAATTCACAAGCCTATTTTTGACTTTTTCTTTTTTTTTCTTTTTTCACTTTTTCTATTGTTTTTCATTTTTCTTTAGTCAGCTCAATGGCAACTTTCATCGGGTGTCCCATCACTTAGATGGTTAGAATCCCCCAAGGTTAGTTGAATTCAAAGCAAAGAGTCCGGGACCAAGGTATACAAGGGAGACCAAAAGTGTGTGTGTGATAGATTCCTGAGAAATAGCTTGTAGCACAAATGAGGTGACTACTAAGTCACCCATACCAAGCAAGTACACAATTCCGCATCATTTAAAACCTAAGGGTCCTATCTCTCTTTACACTTGGCATTTTTTGAATAGTTGTGTCTAAAATGACCTTCTACTCAGCCAACAAGGCATCAAACCTACTCAAGGAGACACACAAAATAAATAAAATAAAGAATGAAAAGTACATGCAATCCAATAACCAAACAACTAACTAAAACAATGTGTAAGGAGATACAAAGGATTTTGGAAATTTTTTTTTTTCTTAATGATTTCTTTGAATTCACCCCCAAACTTGAAATGAACATTGTCCTCAATGTGAAACAAAAAGCAAGAATGGATAATGAGTAGCTCCTGAGGCTGACTCTCGTCTCCGGAAGTCAAGCTCCAATGAATATGGCTCAGCTTGACCTTAAGCGTGTTAAGAGGGAAGCCAGACCTTAAGTCCAAATGAGATGAGGCTTGAAACAGGGGAAGCATATATGGGAATGAAATGAGGGAGGATGTTGAACTACTTTGTGTTCAATTCTTTTGTTCTTGAACCTCCAAGATACCATAAAACTTCACTTTCAAGATTCCCGCTCCATAGCCAACTTCAAACTCCAAAACCCGAAAAACAACACTAAGAAACATAAGATCAAACAAGAAAATTTATTCAAACAAACTCAAAAGTAAGTAAAAGTAAAAGGAAAAGGAAACTTATTAAACTTGCCTCCCAAGAAGTCGCTCCGCTTTTCTAGGAGTCCAATAGACTCTACCAACTACCTGATGGGTTGGTGTTTTTACCCATCCTTTCTAAGAGACGATAATTATGCTCAATCAGCAATTGAGCAATACAATCTTCCGTTATTATTTTTTTATATTTTCATTTTTTCATTTTTTTCTTTACAATGATTCCTCTCAATTCGTTGTTCATGAATGATGTATTCATCCACCCCTAAGTTAGGTTTTATTTCATTTTTCACTTCCTCATGCATTGGAACCTGTATCATTTCTAATAGTCTTCACAACTTCAATTATTTTTTCATGTGATTCTGGAGAAGTTGGCTCATCTTCCTTCACAACTAAGGTTTCCAAAATTTGTGCATCATTCTCCACTGTTTGAAACTGCCAAGTTCTTCGTAATATCCGAGGTGATTTCTCTTTATTATATCTCAAGTTCTTCTATATTCACCCTAAGAGGTAGATAAACTCTCATGTTGTCCTTCAAAGGACATTGTAGCCATATTCTCTTGTTCTTTCATATATTTTGCCACTAGTTCTTCTATACTCATACTCTCCTCTTCTTTAGTTTGTTCTTTCTCGAATCCAAGTTGAGTATAAGAAGTGGCCTTGAGCCATCTTTTCACTGGGAATGGTGCAGGCTGAATTTGGAAATATTAGCCCTTGTCAATTCCATGAATTGAACTTGAGATGTCACATTCAGTATGAACTCTTTCATTTCAATTAATGTTGCCTCTAACTTTGTCATTCTCTCATGTGGAGGTTGACTTATCTCGTTTGGATTAAAAAAACTGAGGCAACCTAACTTGAGAGTAGTCCATTTCATCCATTGATCTTGAAAATTCAGGTTGTGCCATGGTAAATGCAGCTTGAGTTCTTCTTAATTCATCCATAGCTTCTTCTAGGCTTGATCTTTGGACTTGTGGAGATTGAAGAGTGTTATAGCTTGTATTCCATGAGGTGTTTGGGTGGTGGCTCCATCCAAAATTGTGATTGCTCAAGTATGGGGTACCTCCATATTGAGCATAATCCATTGATGCATATGGTTGCCACACTTGACTTCGCACTTGAGTTGTCACTCTACTTTGATGCTCATCAGCCAATTGTCGCATTCTTAGTTGCCGCTCAAGGTCAGCCAATGCATTTGTCAACTCGATGATAGGATCCATTGTGATTGAAATGCTATAAAACAAAAAATAAAATTCAAAAGTAAAGTGGACAAAAAGGAAAATAAAACAAGACTAACTATATCCAAAGTAGGTGCTTATTTCAAATCAATATTAATAAAGCACCACTCACAAGAACGGCGCCTGAAAACTTGATAGGCCGAAAACGTGATGCGATATACGTATCGCCTACAGGCGCAAGCACGTTGGGCGCCCTCAAGTAATATAATATAAGTGAGCATCGCTCTAACGGAGAATTGAGTTACTAAGTACCGAATTTCCAATCTAGCTCTATGTTTTACCTGATGTAGGAAAATCTATAGAAAATTCAAAGACACTAATCTAGGCATGCAAGAATGACTATATAAAGACTAAAAAGCCTTAATGGTATAGATTTCACCCAACAATGATGTATGAACCTCCTAACCCAATTAATCGATGGTCAATTTCATCAGCGAAGATGGCGTATTTAACTAATGTATATTCGAATCTCTCTCGAGCATTCGCACATCATCTTAGAAAAGGTTATACGCATCTCCGCTCAAAACCATCATAACTAAGGCATTGAACCCTATAAATCGCACCACACCTAATTCACTTATATCTCTATCTCATGATAATTAGATGGTAAATCATCCATGGTCTAATTTAACTCTCACTTCGCATTTTGAATCAAACCACAATTCATGCAAATAGTTGGCCAAATATCCATGTGCGCATTAAGATCTAAAATGAAATACTCAACATAAATATGAAATAAACATCAATCAATATAAATTAGAGAGATTCATACAAATATGTCTTTGGCTACATCTAAACCCTAAGAAAACTAATTAAACATAAGTGGAAAAGTAAAGACAACTATCAAAAAAGAAAGAAAAATCCAAAAGGAAAGAAAACAAATTCAAGGCCAAGCCTTTTCTCCTCCATTATCTCTTTCTTCCTCGCGTTCTTCCTTCCAAGAACAAACCCTAGAAATTTCCAAGAACAAGTCTGGTGTTTCTGAATTCCCAAAAGGAGCCTGTTTCTCCTCAAAAACGCTCCAAAAAATCGTTCCAAATCCTCCCCTTCGAATCCCATGGTTTGAGCTTTAAAACTCCTCCATTATGGGCTCAAATGGGCTAATAATCCACTCAAACCAACTCAACGTCGCGACGTCGTTTGGCAACGTCGCGACGCTGTTTCGCAGTTTCGCCACATCGCGACGTTGGTTCTCACGTCGCGACGTTGCTGCAGTCCCCTGTTTTTGCTCCAACTTTGTAAGGTCATAACTTTGTCATACGAACTCCGATTTAGGTGTTCTTGGTACCGTTGGAAAGCTCTTGAAGTGTAGAATCTATCCATATATGACTTGATGCAATATGAGCTCATATTATTTCTGAAAACGTCAAAATACAGTAGCCTCCTGCCGAAGGTGCTATAATGTTACTGATTTTCTTCAAGTTTTGGAACTTGCATAACTTCTTTGTTCGAACTCCAATTTTGGTGTTCTTGGTATCCCTAGAAAGCTCTTGAAGTGTAGAATCCATACATATATGGCTTGATGCAATAGAGCTCATATGATGTCTGAAAATGCCAAAATTCAGTAGCCTCCTGTTGCTTCTTTTGTAGCAGTTTTCACTAATTTTGCACAATAATTCCACCAAATGGATGACCTGATCATAAGTGTGAGCTTTTAGAGCATTAGGGAACTTATTTAACATAAAAACACTAGAAAAAATAACTAAAGCATAAGGATAAAATGAGTATTTAAGATACTCATCAGAGAGTACAGTTCATAGGAAAATAACGTTTTCAGATATAGTTCAAATGCAATGTGTAAAAAAATTGTATAAATATCTCATTTAAATAAATATTTACTTTACTTTCTTTTCCTTTATGAATCCATCATATCCAATGGAACCTGCCTAACGTTAACCACCATTGGCCCATGAAAGAACCTCCGATGAAACAGTTTTACGATCACCGATGACCCAAAAGGAACCTCCGATAAATCGTGCATTTATTTTTTATACCATTGCACTATGGAATAAATCACATCATGCATTGGTAACCTTTTTGTACTTTTCACATGCATGACAATATGCATCACTCTTCCCTTCCCTCTATGAAAAATCCTATCCTTTCCTCAGGCAAACATGCATGCTTAAATCACTCTTACCGACTTTCCTTAAACTTTATCTTGTAATATAGGGCAAACTAAGTGGATTCAACTCATAAACATTTTCATATAAACATATATATATATATTCATAAACATTGCTTAATATGGAGTTCATAGTCAAGAAACCACATTTCCTTTTTCATATCTATGTTATAAACGTTTAAATGAAAAAGGAAATGTGGTTTTCTTGATTTATGGTTTCCATATTAAATGAAATGTTTATGAATATATATATATATTTCCACAAACATTTATATTTTCCCTCACGTTAGTTATTTAAGCCATTTTTCCTCCTTTAAAAACTTTCCACCTCCACCTTTGTCCTTAATCACTTTCCTCCTACAAGTCACATTATCCATAAAATCCATTAACATTCATACCTTAATCATATTCAATTAAGTCATTAACTATAATATACTTTCTATTAAATTAGAAAGCAGCCCTTAAACATTTTCTTATTCAACTTAACCAATTCACTTCCAATTAAATCAAGGCTCATGACAACACCATTACAAACCTTAAATCAAGCCATTAGCATGCTTAGAGTGAAAAACACATAATGCCCTTCACCTTAGTAAAAATTTCATTTACACCTAAATCAATTCTTCTTCTTAAAACTTTAATTCTAATACATTCCATTAGGCATTTAATCACTTCCAATTGATTAAAATCAATTGAAACTCAACTTTTTCATACTTCTCCTAGGTTGGTCTAATCCTACATGTCACACATTCCTCATTATTTCTTCAATTGCTTCCATTTTCTTTCAACAATTACATTTAACAATTCTTCCAATGCCCTTGATTCAATTAAACTAAATCAACCAATGCATTTTCAATTAAACTGTGACGCCCCAAATCCCGAGGGTCCGTTGACAACCCGTCAACCCGCGGAAACCCGTGTGTCTCATATCATGAGACTCATACATGAGTAAAAATGGCTACTTGGGCCCATACATCAATACTCACCAAAAATCTAACCAACTATATTACAATAGTTTAAGAGTTAATTACATCACTCTTAATACAAACATATATTAAAATTTAGAATTTAATAATACATGTTTTACAAAATAATCAAAAGCCACATATCGGCTTTCTTCTCAAAAGCGCCAATGAGCCGCTTCGAACGCCCTATATTCGAAATAATGTTCCCTCGACAGGGTGAGCAATGCCCAGTAGTGGAATTATCCTACATGGGTTACTCCCCACCTAAGTGCACATGCAATGGTTCAACATAAACACATTCAAGCAAATACATGATCCTACTTGAATATCTATATGATATGGATGAGAATGTGACTCATCATTTCCCACTTCTCAAGCCCTCACTGACTCCCTCACCCATACCTAAGCCAAATGTGAGAAAATATCGTTTTCAAAACAAAAGGTTTTTGTTCTCGAAAACATACTACCGAGTTTCGGTAAAATTTATTGGACAACCCTCCGAGGCAAATTTGTTGGATAACTCTCCGAAATAATTCATGGGCTCCTCCACGTGAATTGTCGGACAATTTCAACCCAATTCCTCTGAAAATCTTCCATTGGAAATTCTTTCACAACCATTTTCCTTTTTCTTTCATGTCATACACTCACACCTACCATTCTAGTGGTGCCCCAGACATAAGTGGAATGCATTATGCTATTTCCAAACAATTCATGTTAATATATAAATCATGCATATACTAACCGAATTTATCTAATTCCAATGGCTCACACACAATTATATTTCATATAATTCAACATCATGTTAACATATTAAATTTCATGCATTAACATATTAATTTCCACACGATTCAAGCCATTCAATTCAAGCAAATTCATGCAAATAAAACATGGACATTTTCGGTCCAACAAGCAAACCGGGACTGTTTTTAACATCCTAACTGAAAGTAAAGGCTATCTGTGCAAATAAGCCCCACTTAGGGCATCTGCTTCCACTTTGTGGAACCGAAATCCATAGTCATTTCCTGCCTCATACACACCAATCAATTTTCATGTTATTTAACATTAAGAAAAACACACAAATATAACACAAGCCACCCAAATGCACTGCGGATCGGTCTAAAACGTGTCCCAAATTTCTATTTCGCCCCAAATTGGGACCGACCAAACTAGCCACCACGGCCTTATATCAACCAAACCATTTATGCTCTTAAACCGAAAAATAAAACCAAGTAGGAAAACCCCACCTCCTGAGTCACGAACCCACAAAATCTGCACTCCACCGTAGCCCTCGCCGTGGGGAGCAACTTTGTCTCTCGCTCACGGATCCCACCTGGCCCGATCGCCAAGAATTCTAGAGAGGCGTAGAGCTTTCAAAATCCCACTCTTTTCTCTCTCCACCGGTTTGCTCTTTTCCCCCTCTCTCTTCTCCTCTCCCAACCCATTTGGTCAAGATTGGGACAAGAGACTTGTCATCTCAATGCCACATGTCCAATTCTAAGTGGCTCATGAGATTACAACCTATCCTTTATCCATCTACTTTGAGATTTTCACTCAATGGCATCATGCCATGTGTCCACCCATGGCCCACACTTAAGCTCATGTTTGACTAATTCTGCACCTGACACGTGACACACTGTTAGTCACTCAAAATGTGCTAAGTGTCCTGTACTACCCCCATTGCCTTGAAAAACATGAAAATTCCTACTATCTCGGAATTCGACGAAATTTGACGTGGTAGCTAGATTTCACGAGAAGATTCCAACGGTGAAGTCCTTTTTTTCATCCGAGATCTAGAATAATTCCGGATTTTGACCAAAATTACCATTTTAACCTTTTTCATAAAATTAGGATTTTCTCAAGGTTTCACATAAACCCTCTCTTAGCCTAACCCTCTCCATGCTATATCTCATTTTATTTTCAACTTTTAAATCCATTAACTCCTTCAAGTATTCAAGTAATGTCATTAAATCTATTAAAACTAATCAAACAACTTCACTTCCATTAACATCCAAGGTTGACCTAAATTTACAATCCTTATAATCTCATTCTTTTTTTTCAATTTCTTAGCAAAATCACCCTAGAATCATGTCAATTTAATAGTTAAAGCCTTAATATAACTCAATTGAAGGTTTAGATAAATAATCCACAAAACCCTAATTGCTTACCTTAAGAGTTTTGGTGTCTTGATGGTAACTTGAATTCCAATGAAATCTCTTGTTCAAATCTACATAAAGACATGCCAAGAAACTCATTTACACCATCATATAACCATTTCCTCCATTAACCTTCAAATTTACATAGACTAGTAAGTGATCTCACCTTAAAAACTTGCTTTTCACTTAGGCTTTGATCTAGGGCACTTCATGGACATGATGAACACTTGAAATAGACTTGAAATGGCAAGAGAATTGCTTGAATTTCTTGGAAAGGGGCTGCAGAATTTTCTCCCTTGCTTTGCTTCCTTTTTTTCTCCTCTTTTGACTCTCAAATTGGTTTCACCCGTATGCACCCAAAAGACCAAGCCAATTTCTCTTTTATGATCCTTTTTCATGCCTAATTTGCCCTCCAATTGTCCTTAAATTAATCTCATGTCATTGGTTAGCATCCTTGCATTCTCATTGGTCCATATGTAACCATATAGTCTAAAAACAACTAATTCCACTTTATGCTTCATAAAATCTCACTAACTTGAACCATAGTTAGGCTTAACTAACTTTCATGGTTTGCTAACACAAAAATCCTTTTAACCTTAGTTAACTTTAACTAACCAAAGTTAAGTTTGACTTGCCAACTTTTAACTCATCCACTAACCATAGTTAAGTTAACTAATTTATGATAAATATCGTAAATTTATGGAAAGCTCTACAGGTCCATTTTAATCACATGGATCACCAAGCTTACATGGCACCATTCTATTGGTTCTTGTTTTGCTTACTTAGATTAGGGTTACTCATTAAATGACTTAAATGCCCTTTTTGAAAATAATACCCCTATACCGATAAAAACTCCGAAAATATTCCATGATCGTCCAATCATAAAATTGATCATCGAATACTCTAATTAAACTTATTTCCTATCATGAACATGCTTTAGAAGAAACATCTAGGGTTACAAGGAATATTTTTTTAAAACTATTTTGTAAAAAGGGCACTTTTGTCATAAATCATTGGACGCTGCAAAAACCCCTTAAACGAATTCCGTTTTAATTTGTTTCAGTTTCTTTAGACTCAATACATTATTCTGAACATTTTCGATTTTCAGGGTTCGTTTTTCGAAAATTACTATTTATTTGACCGTTTTAAGTCAAATACATAATTTATCAAAAACGAAATTTACTATTCATGGAAACAGTAAATTTAGGGTCTTACAGCCTTGAAGTATAAAATTATGCCTATAATGAAACCCAACTAAACTATGTCACCTCAAAGTAGGAAGAAATATACCCTATTACGTAGGGTCAACATATAGCCTTTGAATTGCCTCTAACTCAAAAACGAACTCCTAGAGGTTTAGAATAAGAGTCGAAATACACCCCATTATATAGGGTTAAATTGTAGCATTTGAATTACCTTCACTCAAAAACTAATTCCTAGAAGTCACTACAAAAAAAGTAAATATTTATTGACGAATATTTTGTCACGCCACTAAATATCATCACTAAATATAGCTTTTGGTCACTAGTCGTGGTTAAAGCATGATTATATATGTTTATACAAATAAGATATATTTTTTGTAATGGCGGTTTCGTCTACCGTCACCAAAGGTTTACCTTTAGTCACGATATTTTGTGGAAACCATGACTAAGTGTTAATATCTGAAAGATAAATTTTGGCGCCAATACAATTAGTCATGAACACTCTATCAACCATGAAGAAAAGAGTAATAGAATAATATTCAAGTCACGATTTTAAGTTCAAGTGTGACTATGTAGATATATATATATGTGTGTGTGTGTGTGTTTTTTTGTGTTTTAAGTGAATAAACAAATTTGTGCTTTACACATTTCTTTATTTAAAACCGTGACAAAAATTCTTTGCCACACTTGTTTTTTTTATCACTACAAGGAAAAAGTTAATCAATTACACGATATATGCGTCATGGAAGCGTTACAATGACGCTTTCCTAAAGCGTCATAGTATAGATTGTTATTGCATATGTTAAAACACAATGACGCTTATTACAAGCATCATCTCTTTGAATGAAAACATTGACATTTATTTGAAGGATTATTCTCTACTCATAATATTTCAACTTAATATCTTTACTATGACACTTTTATGAGCTTCGTTGATTTTTATATGTTCTTATGTTATAACCTTGACACTCTTTATAAGTATTATCATCTTTCTAACATTAAAAATTATATTTGCATTAATTTAATTTATTATGAAATCCTAATATAACATCTTATAGTTATTGAAAATCTACACATAATATAAAATTCATATAACAAAAAAAAATTATATTGAAGTCATATGGATAAGGAAAAAAAAGCTAGTATCTATATATCCATTAATCCTAAATTACATTTATATATATTTCTATCAAGTTTTCATACATTTTTTTAACTAGGAATACAAAATGTTCTTTAATTACTAGGTAGTGGAGCATCTTCATATGAGAGAGTGTGCTAAAGCCTATCAAAGCCACCGTATGAGGCCGTCTATTCCTGTTCAAATAGGGAAATAAAGTTAGTTCAAGAATAATTACATTTATTACTTAGATGAAATTTGATGTTTTCATGAATTATCATTCAATAGAAATAGACAATTAGATAGTGGGCATTTTAGATAGAAAGACAACTTTAATATTAATTAATTCTTTTTAAAAATAATATTTTTATTAAAAATATTTTGAGTACGATAGTATTCTATCAAAGATGTTTTTCATAAAATAGTTTATAAAATATTTATTTAAGAAACACTATAAATAAATTTCTATAACTTTTTTTAAAAGTATTTTTGAATTTTATCAAATTGTAAGTTAAAACATAAAAAAATAATAATAATTCAAATATTCCATGATTTGTTAAAGGAAAGTAACCGTAGTATAGTTAGTGAAAGTCACACAAAGAGCCATTTGAAAACCCAAATGAATAAATATAAATGATGATATTTTGTAGCATAGTTTCATAGTCAAAGCTATATAGATGGCCATATGAAAAACCAAATAAATAAATATAAATAAAGATTTTACCTACTTCGAATTTTCAGGATCACCGTGGACAATGCAGGCCTAAACATTATCTCTCGAAGTGTCTCAATGAATGTGCTTGGACCTGGGCAAAACCAACAATTCCAACGGGAAGTGAAACTCTAGTATGTCCAAAAAAAAGACCACCTGAATTTTTTAGTTTTGTGGTCAAGAGCCAATACTTAACTCTAGGATTTCAAAGGAAAGATCTTTCAATCTCCAATAAACAACATTATTTAACAATTTAAAATATGAATTCTTATAGAATGAAAAATGAAAAATAAGACAATGACAGATATCATTCTTCACTAAGGTTGAAAATATTGGTTTTACTGATATCGATACTGATTTACGATATATTAGTACTTGATTTGATATATTTGATATATTGAGATATATCGGTGGGATATCTTTACTTGAAAATCGATATATCGGAAATTAACAAAAATACTTTAAAATTCATAGAAATGCTTTCTAAAAGTGTAAAAATGACATTAATAATCATATATATACATTGAAATTACATTTCAATGAGCTTTTAAAATCAAAATGAAGATTGATGTGGCTCCATTGCAACATTTGATGGAGGGATCCCATCTTGGTAAAGACAATACTCATACCAACACCTGGTGTTATGATAATATTGATTATAGGATCGAACATGTCATGCATAAATGTCTTGACTTGTATCCACAACTTCTCCATGGATAAAAAAATTCGGGGTTCATCCACATGCTTGTTTCAAATATTAAATAACATGAAAAATTAATTTATTACTATATTATTACTAAATTAAACTAATTTAAAATATGAAAACTTCATATAATACTATAAATTTATAATGTGCATACACAATATTAACTAATATATAACTTGATTTCAAATATAAACTAACATAAAATGTTAATTTATTAATATATTATTACTAGATTAACTAATTTAAAATATGAAAGTCTCATATAAATTATCACAAAGGAAAAAAAAATGGAATGAAATGAAGATTGGATATGAGTAAAGAGAATTTGTAATCAAATTGAATGATTTTAGATATATTTATAGATTTATTTTTTTTGTCAAAATAGCCTTTGGATGGTCAAAAAATATTTGTAATTTAATTATAACCATTAGGTTTAATTTTGGTTCAAATCTGATCGTTAAATATTCTTTAAACCGTTGGGATCAATCCATAACCGTTGGGATCAATCCATAACCGTTGGATCAAGTCAGGATTTCAAATATAACAATTTTGATATATCTCTGATATATCGCAGATATATCCCAATATATCGTCGATATTTTACCAAAAATTTAACTAACACGCATCGCAAAGTTACAACCCAATATTTCCACAATATATCGGTTCGACATCGAGAGCACAAGCCGAGACAGGGAAACCTGCAAAATCGAATTTTTCAAAATGGTAGAACGGTAAAATTCAACAAACTGGATTTTTTTTTCTTTCTAGATCTCGATGACCTAAAACGCATCACCGTTGGAATCGTCTCGCGAAATATAGATACCGTGTTGAATTTCGTAGAATTCCGAGACAATCGAAATTTCACGTTCCTTAATGCACCGAGAGTGACTCGTGACACGCTAAGCAGTGTCGAATTCGTCACTGAGCAAGACAGTCAAGCCGTGAGCAAGTCAAAACAATGTCGGCGATGAGCTATAGATGACATGTGACATCATGTCATCGAGGGAAATCCATGGTAGATGGATAAGAGGATATGGAAACTTAAGAAAGCAATGAGAAATTGACACGTGGCAAGTGAGCAACAAGCTCTTAGCCCATCTCTCGACCAAGTGGGATGGGAGAAAAGAAAGAGCAAAAGAAAGAAGAAGAAAAATAGAGAGTTTCCAGTAGAGAGAGACTCCACCTCTCTCTAAAATTTCCCGACGACGGACCGACGGCTTTCGTGCGGAGCAAGAGGGAAAGAGTTCAACCTCACAAAGAAGGGCTTCGCATAGAGATTCGAGTCGGGAGTTTGGAAAAACTCCAAGAGGTAGGGTTTTCTCCTACTTGGTTTAATCCTGTCTAAGGGTCATTCAATGGCATGGGTCAGGCAAGGTCGTGAGTGGCCGCAGGAACCGTCCTAAGACTTCTTGTGGACAAGCAGGCCGAGATTTCGGATCAAGCTTTACGTCGGGACTGATTTTTGGGACTAAGTAATTGTCCTTGTTTGCCATTTTTATGTGTTAGAGTTAAAATGAATGAAGGTGTGGTTGTCTTGCCCTTAGGGGAATGTTTGGTTATGTTTTGAACCATGGGAAGCTGCCATATTGTGGTAGTACACATTAACCGGACTTTAGAACTGGTTTTTGGGTAGGAAATAAAGGGATTTTGGTAGTGAGTCCTTCAGATAAATTGTATCCACATCAGTGAACTTGATGTTAGGCTTTTGAATTTCTCAAATCGGACCTCTGTAGCCAAAGTTATGGTCCATTTACCAAAACAAATTTAGTCAAGGGTCGTTTCGGGCCGGGTTAGCTACCGATGGCTCACTCTGACAAGCTCACCTGATGGTTCAATTCCTGGATGGGTTCACCCCATATGGGTTCAGCCAGCCCCGGATGGGTTCACCTTGGATGGGTTCACCCCGGATGGGGTCACCCCGGATGGGTTCACCCCATATGGTTCAATGCACCGGGATGGGTTCACTTGGATGTGGGTTCACCTGATGGGTTCCATCCCATTAGATCATGTGATGACCTCTAACTTCGGAAGGTCATAACTTCCTCGTTCGAACTCCGATTTGGGTGTTCTTGGACTCTATGGAAATCCCATTGAGTCAATATTTCATCCATGTCCATTTGGAGGACATTGGGTAATCGGTTCAGTTAGTTCCAGCCGGTTAGTGCTGGTTGGGTAGGCTAGCCGGGTAGGGCTGCCTATTCGTGTGTGACCTCCAACTTCGAAAGGTCATAACTTCTTCGTCCGAATTCCGATTCTGGTATTCTTGGACTCTATGGAAATCCCATTGAGTCAATATTGAAGCCATGTTCCTTTGGGGGACATTGGGCAATCAGGCCGGTTAGTTCCAGCCGGTTAGTGCTGGTTGGGTAGGCTAGCTAGGTAGGGCTGCCTATTTAGGTGTGACCTCCAACTTCAGAAGGTCATAACTTCTTCGTCCAAATTCCGATTTAGGTGTTCTTGGACTCTATGGAAATCCCATTGAGTCAATATTTCAGCCATGTTTCTGTGGGGGACATTGAAATCGGGTCAGTTAGTGCCAGCCGGTTAGTGTCAAGGCAGGCTAGCCTTGCAGGGTCGCCATTTGGGGGTGTGACCTCCAACTTCTAAGGCCTGCAAACTTCTTCACCACCTGATTCGGTGTTCTGGATTCTATGGAAATCTCATTGAGTCAATATTGCATCCATATTCATGTGGAGGACATTGGGCAACCAGACCGGTTAGTTCTGGCCAGTTAGTGCTGGTTGGGTAGGCTAGCCAGAAGGCCGCTTATTCATGTATCGACTCCAACTTCGGGTGTCAACTTTTGTCCGACTCGATTGATGTTCTTAGACCCCTATGGAAATCCCATTGAGTCAAGATTTCATCCAGTGTCATGGAGGCATTGGGTACTGGAGCTGGCAAGAGAGGGCTCCTGCAAGTAAGGTAGGCTGTCCCGCAGGACCGCATAGTCATGTGACCTCCAACTTCGGAAGGTCACAACTTCTTCGTCCGAACCCGCCTCGGTGTTCTTAGACTCTATGGAAAGCCCATTAAGTCAAGATTCCAGCCATACTTTGAGGGCATTGGGCACTGAGATGGCCTGAAGGGGCAATCGGGTCGGGCCTTGAGTAGGCTAGCCGTAGGGCCGCTTATTCATGCACTTCCAACTTCTCGGTTATCATAACTTTCGTCCGTATTCCATTCTGGGGTGTTCTAGACTCTACTGAACCCATTGAGTCAAGATTCCAAATAGGTTCCTGTGGAGGGAATTGGGTGATCATAACCTGCTGTAACTGGATGTTTTTGCACCGAAAGCAGGTTGCTCGTCAAGGTCAAGGTGAATAAATTAAGTTTTAACAATGACTCATCAGATGGCATGTGGCAAATGTCAGAGGTCATTATATGGAGGGAAAATTTGAACTGAAACTGGGGAAGTTTCTGTAGTTTTATGGTTGTTTGATGTTGTATGGATGGATTAAACCAAACTGAGTTCATGATCGCGGAAAAGGGTCGTGGAGGTACCCCGTCGATGGGTCCAAGATCAGGACTGCTGCGGTGTTATCAAGTTGCATGAATAACACGTGAAGCAGGAGTATGACATGTTAATGGCTGTCGACATATTAATATGAATTGTTGGAATGGCATAATGCATTCCATATGCACTGGCACCTCAGAAAATTAGGTGAGTGCATGGCATGAAAGAAAAGAAAAATGGAAAATGGTTGTGAAAGGAATTTCAGCGAAGATTTTTCCGAGAATTGTCGTGGAAGCCCCAAATCCCGAGGGGTCCATGACAACTCGTCAACTCCGTGGAATACTCGTGGAATGCCGTAACCCGACACCACTCACAAAATTGGGCAGCCCCTTGCAAATGTGGGAGTTATACCAAGGTACAAACTGGTCTCTAACAAGTTTACAAATGACCACATAGGGTCCACATGTGAGTAAAATAATGGCCACTTGGGCCCCTGCATCAATACTCACAAAATATATATCCCAACCAAATATATTACATGGTTCAAGAGTTTTTACATTACTTTTAATTCAACATATATTAAAAATTTACAATTCTAATACATGCTGCTATACAAAATCAATACTAAAGCCAATAATCCGACTTTCTTCTTAAACGCAAATTCTGAGCTCGGTCCTCGCAAGACACCCTCGTACCGAAATAGTGATCCTCGATGCAGTGAGCAAAGCCCAAGAGTGATAATTTCCTACATGGGTTACTCCCACCTAAGTGCACATGCATGGCAAACAATCACATCTGCTACTTCATGAACCTACCTCGACGTCTATAATGACCAACCCATGTCCCGAGTCCTCACCGACTCTCACATGCCTAAGCCGAACTGAAAATATCCGGCCTTGCAAACAAAAGCTTTTTGTTCTCGAAAACTCACTACCAAATTTCAATAAATATATTGGACTACCCTCCGAGGCTAATTGTCGGATATTTCTCCCGAAACAAATTACGGGTCCGCCTCCGAGAAGAACTGTTGGACAACTCTCCAAGGCAATTCTTCGGAAAATCTTCCTTGAAATTCCTTTCACAAACATTTCCGTTTTTCTTTCAATTTCATGCCATGCACTCACTCATAATATTCTAGGGTGCCCCAGTGCATATGGAATGCATGATGCCAATTCCAACAAAATCATGCTAATATATTCACATGCATATATATTAACATAATTCACCAACATAACCGCGTTATGCAAATTCACAAACTAATAACACCAAAATTAGCTCACACGGGCTAATTGACAAACACAAGCACCATTTTGAATAACCCAATATCATAAAAACTCACCAAAATTCACATCACTATTCATGTGAACAAAGGAAACCCTGGATGGCAAATGTTCACTAGCCACACAAATAGGAATTTTCCATTCTGTCAAAGCTTTGAGACCGACCATCAGCTTAAAACAAGACTCGTATTCTAACCATTTACACGGCTCTTAGCCAAAGAATAACGCAAGTAGGAAAAGATCCCTACCTCTTAGAGTTGTCAGAACTCCACCAAATCGATGCCCACGCGTAGCCCTCGCCGCGTAGAATAGCTTTACTTCTTGCTCCATCGAGAACTGACGGTCCGAATGGCAGGAAATCTAGAGAAAAG
The DNA here is from genome assembly GCA_016808115.1 of Tetrastigma voinierianum. NCBI lineage: Eukaryota > Viridiplantae > Streptophyta > Magnoliopsida > Vitales > Vitaceae > Tetrastigma > Tetrastigma voinierianum. The sequence continues at coordinate 484,890 of JAEQBH010003513.1, forward strand.
GAGCGCACTCTCTCTCTAGAAAATGAAATCAAAGAACCACCACTTTTGCCTCCACGCTTGAAGCTTCCATTCGAGAAGACAACTATTCGTTGTTTCTTTCTCATTAACAATTCCATAATTCCTATCATGTCCCCTTTTGTCTTGATTTTGACATTTGGCACAATCTCGGTCATTCATTTCCATCATCTCTCTAATCTTGCAATATGTGTCACATGAGTACATGTAATAGGTGACTTTTGTCACATCACATGTCTCTCAAACCCGTTTTATGGCACCCTGTCACGACCCAACTCAGCCGTGACCTACATCAGGAATGGGGAAGCGCATAAAGCCACCCGAACCCGTAGTAAGCCTAATTGAAATACTCATACCACTTATCATCACACAATCAATTGAATATCACACGAACACATGATATATATAATCGATCAAATAATAAATGTTGATAGAGAGATAAATCTCGATCCCACATACTCCAACAATGCATGCACTTAATAGAATAATGAGCCGATTTCAATACATTTAATATCCAACATCGGCGTGACGCTTAGATGAAATAGACAAGGATTAATACACTAATAGTACATGTAACCGCCGTGAAGGAAAAGAATTCGCGCTATCATGATCCGAGAAGGAGACCTAACACAAAGACTAAAATAAATCAGATCAGCGCCTCGAGTGAGCACATCATAACGGCAATTTCAACATCTACAACCAACAGATATTAATATGCCAAATAGAATTACAAGATAACAATACACTCCCATAAGTATGCATGCACACACATTAAGTTTCATATCATCACATAATAATCATCATAAAATCGAGAACTCTAGCAGGACCTCTATACTCCAATACTACAGTTTCATACGCCTTCAATCTAATGGACTGCTTCCCGAGAGAAATGTAAGTTCGACCAGATCCTTAACTCCAAATACACTTAACTAATAACCTATAGCCGGCGCCCGAGAGAATGCTCAACCAGGTCCTTACCTCCAGCAACTAAACATATCATATCCATAGCCTACACCGAGAGTAACGCTCAACCAGTGGACCCACTCTCCAGATCCCCGAGAAACGCCAACCAGAACCTGGGTGTCCATAACCATAAACCTATAACATAATCCTGACAATACCGGCAGCTCACGCGGTCCCGATAAAAACTCCATCGTGTGGTATGTCCTACCAGAATTTCATAATCATTTCGTAAATGCAATACACACCACATCCATCATTATAACAATCTCTATGCAGTATATACTTCATAACAACTAAATAATTTAATTACCATATAAATAACATTTCAATAGTAATAATCATGTCGTGTGATGACTGAGGTAGCTTAATGCCGTTAAATGTTATGCATCATGATATGGTGTTATAAACTATATGATATCAACTCACCGAAGAATCGGTCTCAGCCGCTTCACGCCTTAGGGTCAGCCTCGGCAGTCGTCACACTCCAGAATAGTAAAGACATAATTAATATCAAGATTGAGGTTTGCTTAACTCTAGACTCGACTAGATAATTCACAGGCTAGACCGATATAAAGGCACATCTAAATTCTACCCCGAAAAATCTCGGCGTAACTCCCTAAAACCGACTTAACTCCTCGCAAAACAAGTCCGTAACCCGCTAAATAACATTTCCAATATACACAAGAATCAAACATCGAGCCGGGCCACACAACTACATAATTTTATCAGCTCGACTGTCCCAATCCATCAAATCAACAATTTGTATTCGCAATATACACAATCAATCTTATTAACTACTTCGGATCATACAATACAATTAACTGATTCAACGTAGTCCGAAATACAGTGGACATATCCAACATACATTATCGAACAATTAAAATCGATTATCGGACAAATACACGATTAGAGTTCACACACGTTTTAGGGTATAGATTCTTTACCGAAATTAATACAAAACCGATTTGGTGACCGCCTGAATCCACTGAACTGGGATTTTGACGTTTCGTCTCGCAGACGCTTCCTGAAGTCCGCTCGCCGACGGCGGGTCGAAAATCCCAAAGTCAGCTTGGAATTGTCTAAAGGCACACACACGAAGCTCTTTGTTCCGTGAGCCCAACCGCACACGTGGCACCACTCAGAGCTCACGAACACGGCGGATCGAAATTCGAAGTTCAACCCAAAGCTCGCTCACCGCACGGCTTACAGCCGGTCAATGCATGAGGTGGCTGTCTCGGGTTTTCGAGGTGGGGAGCCTGACCTAACTGGCCTATTCACGGGAGTGAGGCCTGAAACGTGAGAAATGGAGCTGCAAGTAGGAGAGAGAAAGGGGTTGACCGGTTCGGTTTTCCCACGAACGGGGCGCTTTCCGATGAACTAGGTGGTCGAAGGCTGCCGTAATGGGGACTATCTTCCTGTCTGACCCAAGATGATCTGCGGGTCGGACCGCAATGAATCCACACGGTAGGGTGGCGTTACCGTGAGGTCAGAGAGAGAGAGAAGGAGTCGAGATGGTAATTTGCAAAAGTTGCCAAATTTGCTTTAAATCCCTCCTTTAAGCTTAAACCATACAATTAAGTCCCTAATTACACTTAATTAGGGCTAATCCGTAATTAATACTTAATTAAGGCATTTTATCTAATTAACATCTCAACAATAATATAAAATGTATATATTAAAATTAATAATGCATAAAGACAATTATTTAGATAATTTGTAGGGTCAAACATAGTATGTCCTAAATAGTTTTAGATTAATAAAATATATACTCTAGGAAAATTAAATTTCTAATAATTCAATTTAAACATCAATTAAAATTACTGGTATTACACACTACAATTCGATGTTCGTGTAACGTGAGGCCGACGTTCTCGACCACGGTAGCTAGATTTCACAAGACGATCTAATGGTGAAGTCCATTTTAGCATCCGAGATTTAAAATTTCGATTTTACCGAATGACCATTTTACCCTTTTTCGTAGGGCCTGAAATTTTTTCGGGTCTTACATTCTCCCCTCCTTAAAAGGAATTTCGCCCCGAAATTTTAGACAATCACAACAACTCACATGCATATGCAACGTGCAGCATACCATGCATGTAAACTAGTCATTTAAGTATTAAACGACTAAACCACATACCTTCATCTCCAACTTTAGGGTGGCCCGCCGCATCGTGTCCTCGCTCCCACGTTGACTCCTCCACCCACCTGCCGCCATAACACCCTCACTAGCCTCACGGTCTTGTGTTGCAAACCTGATCACGACTATCCACAATGCACACTGGTCCCTCCTCGGGCTCCCATCCTATCTCTCCCCAATCCAATTACAGAGATTGATCGAGTACCTCCGAGCATGGAGACGTGAAATACCAGACACCTCGATATGCTAGGCTGGGTGAAAGCCAACCTAAGACGCTATCGTCTATCTCTCGGTATCTCGAAAGTCCCAATAAACCTCGACAATAACTTCCGCCGCTGTTTAACCCGACCACTCCTCTCTGTGCAACACCTGGGCAGACGGATTCTAACTCAAACTCTAAGGGTCGACACGCCAGACATCAGCATAGCTCTTCCGTCGGGCCTGGAGTCGGAGTAGCGACGCCGCCGTATCAAGCTCACCTTCTCTAAGTGTCTCTAATCATATCGTGACCAGTTGATGGAGCCTTCCCACCTCGTCCAACATAATCTGATCTCGCATGGCCTCCCATATATCGCCTCATATGGTGCCATCCGTATACCCGCCCGATAACTCGCTTGCTGTAGGCAAATTCCACTAAGGGCAAATACTTCCCAAATGCAATTTTATGATCCGTGATGCATGCTCGCAGCATGTCCTCTAACACTGTAGATAGTCCTCTCTCGACCGACCACATCCGTCTGCGGGTGGAAAGTTGCACCTACGGTCACCGCGCGGCCCATAAAATTGAAACCTTCTAAAAGCGCGTCAGAACCTCGCGTCTCTATCCGACACTAAGTGGATACCGGTACTCCATGTAGCCGACTATCTCTAACGTACAACCTGCACTTCCAATGTGAAGGTCATCCGCACAAGAAAATGTGCCTACTGCGGAGCTGCCCACTATCACCCATACCGCATCATGTCCCTGTAGTGTCCGTGGCATGCGGGTCACAAAATCCATCGTGAATTGCTCCCATCCCACTTCAAACATCAGCGGCCGGCGTAGCTCCTACTGCTTCGGTGCTCAGCCTTAACTTGCTGACACGTGAGACATCGTTGAACAAAGTTCCCTACGTGTCTCTTCATTCCGCCTCCGCAATACTAGCTGACAAGATCCTGCGCATATCTGCGCCACCCGACGCATCAAAAATCGAGAGCAGTGAAATTCCGTAAGAATCTCATCTCTCAAATCGGTCGACTGGGGAACCACTACCCGTTCTCTATATCGAAGACTACCATCCGCGTGGATGGTCCAAATTCCTCACTGCACTGACGTATCTGGGCCCGTCACTGGTGGTAATGCAAAGTGAAGTCATAATCTCTGGGGAACCCATCCATCCGTGTTGCCTCATGTTGAGGTCCTACCGCAGAAAATATAATGTGACTTTTGTGTCTAAGTACATCCCGAATCGCCGCCATATAAATAGTGGCGCCAAATCTTCAAGGCGACGACTACGGCCGCCAACTCCATGTCGTGCGCGGCGCTGCAATTCGCCTCATGATCTCTTCAACCGACAAGAACCATAAGCTACTACCTCCCTGACCGCATCAAACATCCTGGGCCCCGTACTCGAGGCATCACAATACATTGTGTACCCCCTTGCCTCTCTTGTCCTGGGACTATCAGATAGGAGCCGCGTTCTCCTTCAACTCTGAATGCCTCCTCACATCAATCCAATCAAACTTCGACTTTCCGGGTTAATCTCACATAAAGCGCTAACTGGGAGAAATCCCCCAATGAATCTCAGGCACTGCCTAATCCCCAAGACGAAACCACGATCTCAAGACTCCGACTTCGCCTCCCAACTCATCACGACCTTGACCTTCTCGGGGTCTACTGACACACCTAATGCTGACACCACGTGTCCTAAAAATCTCACCTCAGTAAGCCAAAACTCGCACTCATCGAACTGCGCACAACCGATGGTCTCTCGACAACCCAACACAATCCTCAAATTGATACCATGTCCCACTCTGATTGGGAGTAGATCAAAATGTCATCCACGAAGACTACGACAAACTGATCTAGATAGGGTTAGAATACCCTATGCATGAGGTCCATGAATGCTGCTGGCGCATTAGTCAGTCCAAAGGGCATCACTGTAAACTAAAAGTGCCCATAACGCGTCCTAAACGTTGTCTTAAGGATATTTGTCTCCCTAACCCTCACCGACATGGTAAATGGGGCGTTAAGGTCGATCTTGGAGACCACGCCTTCCTCTCAACGGACAAACAAATCGCCAATCCGGCAATGGGTACCGATTCTGACTCGTAACCCCTGCTCAATCGCCTATAATCAATGAACAGTCGAAGGGTCTTGTTCTTCTTCTTCGCAAATAGGACCGGAGCGCCCCATGGTAAAGTGCTCGATCTAATGAACCCCTTGTCCAGTAGCTCCTGTAGCTGGACTCTGAGTTCCTGCAACTCAACTAGTGCCATCCTATGCGGAGTCATAGAGATGGGTGAAGTACTGTGTAACCCCGACAATCAAGTCTACAACCCTACGAGGCAATCCCTGGTGAGCTTATCTCGAAGACTACACTCAAGAAACTACTTGAGGTAGATCTAAGTCCGGTTCACCTCGTCCTCTAAGGTAAGGCTTGCTAGCCAACCCGCGGGCTTAATCGCTCCTTCATATTCGAACTGCATATCAGTTCGGCAAAATATCATGTTTGTCCCCCGAAATACAACACGAGTACCGTCTTGCGTGTAAACACATACAAGGGCTCCTCCAAGGCCTCAACCTCTAAGCCCAACTTTATCACAACTGATGCAGCATCTCTAAGGTGTAAACACAGCCTCGAGACACTATTCACATACCGAAAAATTTTATACACTATGTCTATGCATTCATAGGTAATGCAAGACAATAATTTCATATTTTAAATCATATGCAACAAAAAATTTTATTTTATAAAATTTTACTTTATTTTATTTTATTTTTAAAAAAACATTTTTATATTTTTTTTTTTTCATTTTCCAGTAGAACCAAAAATATTTATTTTAAATATTTTTTTCCTGTTTTACACACTATAAAACCCAAAAAAAAATTTCTCCTCAACACACCATTTTTTTTTTCCAGTATCATCCATGCTACTCCTAAATGCAGTAGCTTGAACAATGCAATTCATACAAACTCAAAATTTTCAAAAGTTTTATTACAAACTCTTTTTCTTGTGCAAAAACTAGAATTTTTCTCAAAAATTTCACAAAACCGTTCTATTCTTGTCCAAAACTGGAGCTACTGTCCATAATTTTTTTTTTTTTCCATTTAATTCTGGACTATTTTGCCCAAAATTCTTGAACACCTAAAGTTACATTTTCTCGACCCTAGTGTTCAACATCTTTCCTATGCTATTCACTAAGCATACAATTTCAATCACACAATTAATAACACACAATCACACATCACACAACAATCATCATAGTGCACAAGGAATGCGTGATCTAACCCGTGCCCATCAAGTCCTAGGTAATCGCATACCTAACTTATTTACATTAAGTTCTAGGTATTTATAAACCCAAGCCTCGATATCTGCCGTGACGCCCAAACCCGGTCCGTTGACAACCTGTCAACTGCACACTGACGTCGTAACCCAACACCACCACGAAAATCGGCAGAGTCTCCTTTGTGGGGAAAGTTTCTACCCAAGGTACAAACCTGTCCCAACAAGTTTACAATGACCACACAGGGTCCACATGCGAGTAAAATAATGGCCACTTGGGCCCTTGCATCAATACTCACAAATATATATCCCAACCAAATATATTACATGGTTCAAGAGTTTCACATTACTTTAATTCAAATTATGTTAAAATCTACAATTCTAATACATGTTATACAAAAATCACTAATACCAAAGCCATTAACTGCTTTCTAAATGCACACAAATTTATGGATGCTGTCCGTGCACACCCCTCGCACTAAATGATCCCCATTGTAGTGAAAGCAAAGCCTAGTCTACATGGGTTACCCCCCCACCTAAGTTTACATTACGCATGGAAAACTATCACATTCAAGAAATTCTTCATGAACCATCAATGTTCATGACTAATCCCATGTCCCGAGTCCTCACTCGACTCCCTCACAGGCGCTCTGGGTTTAATGCGAGTAAAAATATCCGCTTGCAAAACAAAGCTTTGTTCTCAAAACTCACTACCGAATTTCTGCAGAATACATCGATTCGCCTCCGAGGCGAATTGTTTGGTCTAAAATGGGCCATGGGTCCGCCTCCGAGATGAACCGGTTGACAACTCTCCAAGGCAATTCCGGAAAATCTTCCTCAAATTCCTCACAAACATTTCCGCTTTTCTTTCAATTTCTGCTGTCATGCACCACTCCTAATATTTAGGGTGCCCCAAAGGCATATGGAATGCATGATGCCAATTCCAAGAAACATGCTAATATATTCACGCATATGTTATTAATATAATTAATTAACATAAATCATGCTATGCAAATTCACAACCAATACCACCAAAAATTAGCTCACTACACTGACAAACACAATTCATTTTGAATCACTCAACATCATAAAATCACACCAAAAGTCACTAGCCACTATTCATGTGAACAAGGAGAACCCTTGCACCGTCATGCACAAATGTGAATTTTCACTCCTGCTCAAAGCTGAGACCAAATTTACTACTAAAACAAAGCCTCAACATTCATAACCATTTACTACCTAATTTCTTAGCCAAAGAATAACGTTGCAGGAAAAGATCCCTACCTCGAGTTGTCGAACTCCACCAAATTCTGGGCGCTCCATCAAGATGCTCGTTAAAACAAATTTTACTTCTGTCTGGCCGAGAACCAACGGTCCGAATGGCTGGAAATCTAGAGAGAAGGAGTACACTCTCTCTCTAGAAATGAAATCCAGCAACCTACCACATCTTTTTTGCCCTTTGCACGTTTTTTGCTTTCCATTTGAGAAGACAACTATTTGGCTTTTTGTCTATTTCTCATTAACAATTCCATAATTCCCATCATGTCCCCTTTTGTCTTGATTTTGACACTTGGCACAATCTCGGTCATTCATTCCCATCATCTCTCTAATCTTGCAATATATGTCATATGAGTACATGTAGTAGGTGACTTTTGTCGCATCACATGTCTCTCAAACCCGTTTTACGACACCCGATACCCGATACCTCGAAAAACGTAAAATTTCGACTGTCTCGGAATTCGACGAAATTCGATGTGGTAGCTAGATTTTGCGAGACGATTCCAACGGTGAAGTCCGTTTTGTCATCCGAGATCTAGAAAAATTTTGGATTTTTACTGAAATGACCATTTTACCTTTTTTCAGAAAATTGGAATTTTCTCGGGTCTTACAATTGTGTTGGGAGATTGTCCAAAAATTCACGTCGAAGGGGCCCATGAATTTTTTCGGAAGGTTATCCAACAGATTCGCCTTGATGGGTTGTCCAATAAATTTTACCGAAACTCGGTAGTAAGTTTTCGAGAACAAAAAGCTTTTGTTTTGAAAAATCGAGATTTTGCCTCGCGCATTCGCTCGAGGCAATGCGAGAGGAGTCGAGGGCTCCGAGAGTGAGAAAGGATGAGTCGCATTCTCATCCATATCATGTAGACATTCAAGTAGGATCATGTATTTTCTTGAATGTGTTTATGTTGAATCATTGCATGTGCACTTAGGTGGAGATTAACCCATGTAGGATATTATCACTACTGGGCATTGCTCACCCTGTCGAGGGATCATTATTTCAAGTGCATTGTGAGTGTTCCTGGAGGGCGACGCCTCACAAAGGCCGCTGAAGAAAGCCTGCCAGGCTTTGATATGTAAATTGTAAAGCATGTATTAAAAATCCTAAATTTTAATATTTGCTGTATTAAGAGTGCGGTAATCAACTCTTGAACTATTGTAATATAGTTGGTTAGATTTTTGGTGAGTATTGATGTATGGGCCCAAGTGGCCATTTTTACTATCTACGGGTCCTTACAATATGAGACGTATAAGTTTTCCAGCAGGGCGAATGTTGTCAACGGACACCCCGATCAAAGGTCACAAATATTACAAATTTTTCGACTTTCACAAATCGATTATCAATGGTTTGAGGTTGTTGCGATATTGATTAATAGTCAAAGATTTATCAGACTTTTTCTATTACTATTCTTCTCTATTAGGCAAATAACAGAGAAGAATAGTAATAGGAAAGAATTACAATATAGAATCTTTGACTATTAATCCAATATCGCAACAGATATCGTTTCCACCCTTACCAATATCCGAAATATCGGATATTTTAAACCCTGTTCTTCACCAACCAAAATGAGACATCCCCCAATTTTTGTCAACTCCTCCAACAAGAACAGCAATGACTTTTCCCTTTTCAATTGTCTTTCCTTTTTAGCAATAGCATCATATAAACACTTTACTTTGTCTAATAGATAAATGACCTCCTTATTCTGTACAACAGGAAATGTCATGAACCTTCATGAAAAGGATCAGCACATAATTTAGTTGGCAAGTTGTAAAATAGCATGTTAGATGGAAAAATAAAACATCATTTTTAGATTATTAGCAACCTTGCACCAACTTTTGCAAGGCTCCCACAACAAGAGTATTCAAAGAACAAATTATTTTGTGCAATTTGTATGATTTTTATTAACATCACAACAAATTTAGCTTATATGTCCAACTTTCTCCTCTTTAACTTTCTTTTTTTTCCCCTTTCTCTTTCTTGATTTCTTTATATAAGCCCCAAAAGTTATCTCCTTTCTCTCTCTATCTCTGCAACCAAAAAGACTCTAGATCAACTTCTTCCTTCTCTCGGGCATTTGACTAAGCTTCTTTCTTTCTTAGCTTTCTTCATTTATATTTATTGGAATTCGTAATTCCATATCAACTTACCTCATAGCCACCACATGATCAACCCAAAAAATTGGTTAACACAATGGGTTCTCACTAATCACAACCATCCATCTCCACTAATCCTAATCTTAATGATGAGATTGGATGGTAGGGGCTTCTCTTACATCCTACTGGTATTTGTACATGTACCCCCATTATTCAAATACCAATTCCACTATCTATTCAAAGTAAAAATAGGCTACTCGGGAAGACATGCATTCAAATTTAGAACCTTAAATTTATACATGGAAAATCAGGATTGTAAAACTCGAGTAAATTTGAATTTTTTCTAGATCTATAAATTACCGCTATAGTACAGGCTACAGACCTAGAATTTTCTAGATCTCGGAGGACAAAATGGACCTCATCGTTGGATGCATCTCGCGAAATCTAATTAACCAGACGAATTTCGTCAAATTCCGAAATAGTTGGATTTTCACGAAATTCGTAATGACAAGGTAAACCCCATAAAGAAGATTTTTGAGAAAATTTGAAAACGGGGAAATAAGTTAAATAAAGTTCATATGAAATAATTTGAACTTAAACCTAGACAAAATAAAGTCATTTCAGAGGCAAAAATGAACCCAAAGGGAACTAAACAAGTGGGGGACACTTGGAGTGATGGGAGACAAGTCTCTAAGATTATAAATAGGACAAAAATATTAAAGAAGGAGGGAAATTATCTGTTTTCTCTTCCACAATAAAATTCATCGGACTATGGCAAGTTCATCTACTCATCAAGGGCTATATGACGACCCAACGGTGGATTTCAATCTTAATCGTGATTTCACCAAAAATCCAAAAGATGAGATTAGGGGGAAATCAAAGGCACGGGCTTGGGAAGTGTTCTTGAGACTTCCTACCCGTTCTTCTACTCTCCAAGAGGTAGGACTTTTCACTTGGTTTAATATTTCCACCCTAAGGGCTAATTTTAGGAGAATGTAGAGGTCCTAAGGGGCCTGTTTAGCTTAACTCAGAACCAAAGCCATTTTTGCAGTACTACGAGGCTGGATTTCTAGGACTGACTGAGTTGTCTATGGCCTATTTTGGGATTGATTTTTGGCCAGTTCTCTAGCATGGGCGTAACCAATCTTGTGGACTGTTTAGGGCCGAATTTAGGACTGGTTTAGGACTCATTTTAGGGCAGCTTTGATGGCCTGTTAGGGCTTGATTAGAGGGCATTTTGTGGACTATTTTGTGGGCATAGGTTAGGCCACATTAGGTCTTGAGTTTCTTGATTTTGAATGACATGCTTGGTGGTAGTTGTTTGATAAATGTTGATATAAGTGTGCTTATATATTGACATTGAACTAAATGTTTGCTTTGGAGATTATATCAATATAATAAAATTGTCCATGATACAAGATAAATTGTTCATATGGAATTCATCACATATGGGGCATGGTATTATCATGCAATGGTGCATCACATTGCATTATGCACATGAACATCGCATTTCATAGGTGTGGATGCATGGTTAAAATCAAACACCGCAATAAGTGATTTGATGGGTGAGCTCGATACCGTTGGATGAAGTCCAACAAAGTCACTTGGTTGCATTGAACAGAAAACTTGTGTCAGGTAATAGCAAGAAGGGCTAGACAAACCTTCTGGTGAAAGACCCGGACTGGTTTACTATACTCCAACAGTGATACTCCAAAATCCGCTGCCCACAAAAGACACAATGGTTTTGGATGTCATTCGAGGAATGAAATTCAAAAAATTTTGGTTTATAAAAACATTACTTTTGTTTTAAAAGTTAACGCTGACGAAATTTGGTCAATGATCGTTTTATCACATCGCATTGCATCAGGTGACGGGAGTCGGTAAGGACTCGGGATATGGTGCATGAGTGAGTCTCATCTCATTTCGTAGCATGACATATAAGATTCCAACCTAGAATTGCTTATTCTTTAGTGGAATTGTGATGTGAATGTGATTATTAAAGTGAGCATTGCATGTGCACTTAAAGGAGTAGCCTTCGTAGGAATTACTTACTAGAAGTGCTCAATTTATATGGGATACATTTCAGTGCCTAAATGCACTTGCAGGTTCTCATCCGGCCATGAAATGAAGAAAGCTCGACTTGTGGCTTTGCAATCATTTTTGTAAAACATTTAACAATTCATGGCATGTACCAAATGTATTAATGAGTTGGGGCTGAACTCATATGGGATTTTCTTTTCAATTTTTTGTCTTACATAAATTTTTTTTGTGAATATACATATGGACCCTGAGCGGGTCATTGTGTCATATCAAGGCCGGAGGGGGTGTTACAGACAGGCAAGCTTGGGTTTTAGGCAAAACCCTACACCAAGGCGAGTGACCTAGTCCGCCGAGGAGAACCCGGGAGGTCATCGGCTGTAGTTTCAGCTGATGTCGCGACATTAGACAATCGATGTCACGACATTAGCCTAATGTTGTGACATAGAGTTCGATGTCGCCACGCAGCTCCGAAGATTAGTGGCTCGGTCGCCAATGTCGCGATATTGGGTTCGATGTCGCTGACATCAAGTATAATGCGGGCGACATTGATTCAATGTCACGACATTAGGCAGTCAATGTCACGACATTACTTAGTCGATGTCGCGACATTGAGTTTCGATGTAGTGACACTGGCCCGATGTCGCAACATTGAGCAATCAATGTCGAGACATTAAACAGTCAATGTTGAGACACTAGCTCGATGTCGCGACATTGAGCAATCAATGTCGTGACATTGGGTTTCGATGTCACGAAACTGGCCCGATGTCGCAACATTTAGTAATCAATGTCAATATGATTAGCAACACGTCACAACATTGAGCAAATTACCTCGCTGACATTGGAATAATCACGTCACAACACCGCCCGATGTCATGGATATTAAGCAATCACGTCGTGACATTCCTCCTCGCGATGTCGCCGACATCGGCTCTCGATGTCGCGGACCGACTCGCATCAATCAATGCTCATATTACTAATCAATGTCACGACATTGAACAATCAATGTCACAACTTTGTTTAGCCAATGTCGCGACATTGCACTGTTGCTGCCTTTTGTTGGGTTGTTTACTTAGGAGAGCCCTTCTTCACCTAAACGAACCCGAAACTTAAAAGTAGGTGAGTTTTGACTCATCGAGCTCCAATACAAAGGAAGCTCTGTCAGTTTTTGTTAATTTATGGATCCTGGTAAACAATACACAATTGTGGGGTATTAGGTTATACGATATCCATAGGTTTCCGTGGGTTGATGGGTGATCAACGGACCCTCAGATTTTGAGGTGTCACATCTTGGTATCAGAGCATAGTTATGCGATTACCTAGGGCTTGATGGGCATGGGTCTAGACCATTGCATTTGTGCATTTCATGTTTTGTACTTTAATATGCTATATGATTGAAATGTAAATATATGAAGCAACAATGGTATGTTGAGGAACATCTAAGAAACATAACTCGAGGGGTTCAAAAAGAACCCAACGGGTAGTTTCAGATGTCGAGGTCTATTAGTGGTCGCATACACTAATTAGCTAGGACAAGGAGAGAAATCTCAAAGTTTAAACTTAATCCCCATTTTTTTGGACAATATGTAAGACTCTATTGGTATCTGACATATGTAGATGGCTAATCGAGGAAGAGGACGCTGAGGCGATGGGCGGAGCAATAACGCACTACCACTGGCCTTTGACCAACAAGCCTTCATAGAGGCGATTGGTGCTACAACTGCTACCATTGCATAGGCGAGTGCTGTTGCTGCTACTATTGCATAGACTAGTGCAACTGGGAGCCAAGGAGGGTCAAGTAACCTTCAAAGGTTCAAAGCACATCATCCTCTAACCTACAAAGGAGGAGGGGACTCGATGGTAGTTGATCATTAGTTCCAGCATGTCGACAAGATCTTGGAGGCTATGAAGATCACCTCTGATGCCACTAGGATAAGGCTAGCCATATTACAGGTAGAGGGTGAATCCCAGGTATGGTGGGATTGGGTCAAAGCCTCAAGGGACTTGGAGGCAATGACATAGGAAGATTTTTATGAGCTCTTCATGGACAAGTATTTCTCGGTGTCTACCCGACATGCAAAAGCTTGGGAGTTCCTAGAACTGAAACAAGGAATGATGACAGTGCTCGAATACGTGGCTAAGTTCACACTGAATTAGCCCGTTTCGTTGATGATTATGTGGCCACGGACATGGATAAAGTGAGAAAGTTTGAGAATGGTCTAAAATTGTCCATTCGGAGTAAAATTATTGGACTTGTCCTATAAGATATGGACTTGATGGTCAAGACAGCTATGGCCATTCAAAGGGAGGTGGACGACGCACGGAGCATCCGAGATACGGGTGTTAAATATAAGAGGAAGGAGAGTCAACCTTTTTCTTCTAGCTCAAGGAAGAAGCATAAGACTTATGCTCCGCAAGGGTTTCAAGGATAAGGTTGCGGCTATCAGGGCTAAGGCCAGGGTCAATCATCCCAAAATGGGAGGCACTTCAGGGCTCCTAGCCAGCCAGAACAGAGGGAATGTTACTATTATCACCAGCTTGGACACATGAAATGGGATTGCCCTTAGAGGCAGGGATCCTAGAGTTATGGGACACCTTAGTCCCAATCATCAATGGGACATTCACAGACTCAGCTTGTTCCTCCCTAACCCAACATGGGCTAGGGGAGCCAGTATCAATCTTAGGGCGCTACACAAGCCCCTACTACTTCACGATCAAGCCAGATGGGCTAGGGCATGGGTTGAGGTTGAGGCCAAGGCTCACAAGCCGAGACTTCAGGGACCTAAGGGTGTGTCTACGCCATCACACCTCAAATTGAGCTTGTAGATCAATCGGTTATTCAAGGTACATTTCTACTCTCTCACTTATGGGCAAGAGTGTTGTTTGATTCTGGTGCATCCCATTCATTCATTCATTGTTGCATCATGTTTGAAAGATTAAGGCTTAGAGGTGAAACCTTGAAAGAGTTGTTGCATGTGAGTTCTCTCCTAAGAACTAGGGTAAACGTTGATTAGATATGTCGGGATTGTGAGTTAGAGATCTCACAGTCGTTACATGTGTGAAAGATTTAGGCTTAAAGGTTGAAACCTTAGAAGAGTCGTTGCATGTGAGTTCTCTCCTAAGAACTAGGGTAAATGTTGAATAGATGTCGGGATTGTGAGTTAGAGATCTCAGGGATTCTACTCACTACGAACCTTAGGGGTTAGAGGCATGTCGGGTTTGGATGTCATCCGGGATGAACTGACTGGACTAAGCACACCGAGTCATCGATTATGATCGTAGAGGATTACCGCCACACCGTGATGTCGCTTGTGCTATGTCATGGGGATAGGCACGACGCCTTACCCTAAGCTATGTACGACTCTAGATGACACGGGCAGTTGATGGGTTGGCTGGCAAGCCTTACCCTAGAGGACGAGGCGAGACAGGAGTTGGGTCTACCTTAGGTGGCTTCTGAGTATAAGGATGTTTTTCTGATTTAACCACTGTGCCCACTCTGCAGGGATGTAGACTTCATTGCAGTAGTCAGCACCTCAGTACATCACCTATTTCTATTACTCCGCATAGAATGGAACCTTCTGAGTTACAAGAACTCAAAGTCCAATTACAGGAATTGTTGGACAAGGGTTCAAGCCAGACGAAGCACTTCACCTTGGGTGTCTTGTTGTTTTCAAGAAAGAAGGACAATACCCTTCGGCTATGCATAGACTATAGACAGTTGAATAGGGTTACTATCAAGAATAGGTACCCTTTTCCGAGGATTGATGACTTATTTGATCGGTTGAGAGGGGCGTAGGTTTATTCCAAGATAGACTTCCACACCATACTATTAGCTTAGAGGAAGGAGTCGATATTGTAACACCCCCAAATTATACCTCCTACGCTTTTATAACATGTTTGTATAATAAAAGTAAATGTATATTTTTCCCGCCGAATAAAATAATGCTAAAAAGAAAATTTTGAAACCCGTAATTTATAATGAAAGTACAAGGGTAAATTGGCTATTCACCAATTTAGGACCCAAGGTCATAATTTAAGAAGATTAGGAGGCCAAAGCCTTAATTAACATATATTGTAGTGCATATAATTGAGTGATGGAGGGCTAAAGTGCAAATAAAGGAGAAATTAACTATAAATAGGAGGTGAGAGAAAAAATATCTCATCTTTAGTCTCATTTTTGGAGAGCAAACGTGAAGAGGAAGAAGAAGAGGAAGAAGAGGAAGGAGCCAAGAAAGGTAAGGATTTCTATGATTTTGGCAGGAAGTCTGCTTCTTGTAAGGAATTGGGTGCGGTTTTGCGATGGAAACTAAGTATTTTGTATGGTTTGTATGGGATTGTTATGGGTTAGTGTGAATTTGTGGACTTTTATATGAAATCTCTCCTCGAAATAGGCTCAGGTGTTAAAGAGTGAGATTATTTGTTAGAGTATAATCTCTCCTTTGTATGGAAGTATGGGTTTTTATGGATTAGTGTGATTTTGTATGGACTTTGTTAGACTTTAGTATGGAAATTTTACTTAAGGTTTGTGTAGAACTTGTATGAGGCTATGCTTGTAGAATTTGTATGGATTTTGAACTTTAGTTTTATTCCTACTCGTGATTTTGGGATTGATTAGAGCATGGTTTTATGCCATAAGTTTGCATGTTTAAAAGCCATGTTTCAGGGTATGTTTTGTGGCCTCACCAGGATATTGTGTTTGACAAGGGTCAGTTCGGATGGTTTCAGTCAAAATTTGGTATGTACCTGAGTCGCAAGGAGCTCTCTCGCACGCCACCGAAGCCACTCTATCGCGTGGTCGCTCAAATTTCAGAACTCCTAATTGTAATTGCGTGGGTTTCCACGCAATTGCGTAGCCCCTACATCCTCGAGTACGCTATTGCGTGGAAACCCACGCAATTACGTAGCCCCTACATCCTCGGGTACACTTATTAAGTGTTTCAACACACCAGTGTAGCCCCTTATTAATTTCTCTTCAAACCTCCAACTTCGGATTCATTATAACTCTTTCGTCCGAACTCCGTTTTAGGTGTTCTTGGACTCTATGGAAAGCTCTTTGAGTCTAGAATCCATCCATATATAGCTTGATACAATATTGAGCTTATAATAAGTCTGAAATGACAAAAACCAGTGGCTACTGCTACTAATGCAAGTGCTGCAAGTTGTTGATTTCTTCATGGCTTGCAATTTGCATAACTCCTTCCTTAGGACTCCGTTTTGGGTGTTCTTGAACTCTATGGAAAGCTAATTGAGTCTAGAATATAAACTACAGCTCCTGGCTTAAGAACTGCATCCACATTCGAAAATTTTATTGTTGCATCAAGTGTACCAATCACTTGCCAAAGTCAATTAAACACATGATAAGAAAAGAGATGGCTATAAACAAGAAATAGCAATATAATGATTTGATATGAAGAGGAGTATAGAAGAAAATGATAAGCCTGAAGAACACGTATAATCAGACACGCCTGGCACCGGATATGGAATGACAAGAGGTCATATATGATCGCTGTTTCAGACTCGCGAAGTATTTCGACACGATTACGTAAGGGTGCACGTCGTTCGTACCACATCGATACGAACCCCGTAAACTTGTGAGGAGACCCATGATCGAATTAGCTTGGAAGAACCGCTCTAGTGTCGGCTTGGATGGATGACCTTGACCCGTTGCTTATAGGGAAGCAAGAACCTTGGTATATGTGAGGACGCCACAATCAGTGATGGAGATCCGATTGATAAGTCTTCGATGGAAAGTCAGCGGAATAACCGATATAAGTTCAAGGAGTTCTTTAAAGAACCAAAGAGAAATTGAAACTCTACCTATAAATGCTTAAAACTTATAGAATGTAGGGATAACAAGCCTTTAAATAGGCCCAAAATACTAAGAATAAACTAAATATTCCACACAAGGAAAGTAAATAATTGGCCAAAACAAGAAAGGAAACTAACATACTTTTTCCAACAACATTATCTAAAATGTCCATGAGGGGAAGAAAAAAGGAAACTAGATAATTCTAGGCTAAGGCTTGAGAATCAAATCAGCCGCAATCTAAAATAAATCCACAACAAATCAGCACCAAAATAACAGCAAATCAGGAACAAAATCAGCAGCAAATCAGGAACAAATCAGCACCAATATAAGCTCCAAAATAGTGGCAAATCAAGAACAAATCAGCACCAAATCAGCTCCAAAATAGCAGCAAATCAATACCAAATCTATAGCAAATCAGCTCCAAAATAACAGCAAATCAGCTCCAAAATAGAAGCAAATCAACAAGTCAAAAAACTCCTTGGCTTTTAGTCCAAGTCCGGATTTAATTTGATGATGTGGACCATCCGGTGGTTCCTTTGGGGGTCGAACACAATGTTATCTCCATCGTGGCATCCTTGACAAAACATGAAGGGCTTTTCAATCTCTAGTCCCGGCTCGTGTCAGGCCTAATACCTCAAGGTCCACACTACTGGAAAATCTAGATTGTATGCATTAATACGATGCGCCGAGACTTGAAAAGGACCATCGCCTTAGGGAGCACAGACGCTTGCGCTTTGATTCTCATCACGCATCGTACCTTCTGCATACATTGTACCGGTCTCATGCATTCTTTATTCCGGTCCAAGCATGCTAATGTTTATATGTGTAAATCGAAAAAGAAAAGATAAAAGGTAAATAGTTCGACATGAAGTAAAATTTCCAAGGGTATCAAAGCAAAGGTTCTATGTTCGCATCCACTGAGATGTGATACCGACAAAGTACAAGTAAACGTATTAAGTATAGAAATGTATAGGTATATAAATAAGTAAGATATGATAATCAGATAAAGTACATGAAGATATAAGCAACATGATATATATGTTATATAGATGACATGATATGAATATAAGATTATAAGGATATGAATATATGATAGATAAAGTATAAGGAAAAGGAAAGATCATATATGAAAGCACAAAGATATGAAAATCATAGAAAGTATAATACATTGACACTATAAGATGAAAATATAGGGAAGTACAAGAATCTAGATGACATATATGTTATATGATAAATATATATATGAAACCATTGTTGTCAGAATACAACAGAGCAGATCAGATCTCTCCCATCCGTCGGAACGTCAACTGTTAAAATGCTGAACTGTACCTACAGCAAAGCATTGCGACCAATGACAAACAGACTATATTCCTCTCTAACTGCCTTTGAATGTCAATTCATAGTCAAAGTGAATCATGCTTATTAAATGCGAATTATTGTTACCGAATGACAAAATTAACGAGATTCCTTTCCTCGACCGGGCCCGAATGTCAATTTTATAGTCAAAGTGAATCATACTATAGTTTAAATGATCATATTGAATGACAAACAGATTTAGATTCCTCTTCGAATCATTGGTCAGTGGAATGTCAATTCTATAGTCAAAGTGAATCATACTATTAAATGCGAAAGCACATTGCTAATGAATGACAAACATGACGAGATTCCTTCAACTGGCTCGTGAATGTCAATTTTATAGTCAAAGCGAATCATACTATTAAATGCCAAAATTACATTACTACCGAATGACAAACGGACGGAGATT
This sequence comes from Tetrastigma voinierianum, assembly GCA_016808115.1. Classification (NCBI taxonomy): domain Eukaryota; kingdom Viridiplantae; phylum Streptophyta; class Magnoliopsida; order Vitales; family Vitaceae; genus Tetrastigma; species Tetrastigma voinierianum. The sequence continues at coordinate 504,473 of JAEQBH010003513.1, forward strand.
CCCTCTCATTATCGGAATGTCAATTCAGTCAAAGTGAATCATACTATGAAACGCCGAAATTAAGACGCACGAATGACAAACAGGACGATTCCTCTCAAATCGCCGTGAATGTCAACTTCATACCAAAGTGAATCATACTAGTAAATGCGAAAGACATTGCTAATGAATGACAAACAGACGAGATTCCTCTTCGAATCGTCGTGGAATGTCAATTTATAGTCATGAATCATATCAAGAATGTGAAATCACATGGTCGAATAAAGCATGGTATAAACAGACGAGGTTCCTCTCAAATTGGCTGTGAATGCCACTTCTATAGTCGAGTGAAAATACAAATGCAGAAGTATATGACGATACAAGATCGATAAGAAAGTATATGACAAGACACCTAAAAGTATATGAACAAGTGCAAGACATAAAAGTGAGAAAGCATATGAAAAGTATAAATAAGAAACAAGATATGAACACAAAAGACATGAACAAGACATGATAATAAAGACATGAAAATAGAACATAACAAATGGTATAGTATATAACCATGAAAGTAATATATGTATACAACTATGACATGCACAAAATAGGATATGTAATACCAACCATTAGAAAGATAATAGATCAAATGATAAGTACTATAAGAAATAAATGATATGAAAGGTTATATGTCAAACGTCACATGATAGAAGTGTATGTTATATGAAAATGATAAGATAAGTATTGTTGAGACGAATATAGTTATTGGTCGCCCCTCGTATATAAGCCTCCCACTAAGCGCAAAGCTAGCACGTGGTTTTTAATCCGTGTAAACAGAAGTAGAAACAAGGATAGAGGATGTGACATCCCACATTAGTAGATATGTTACCGTAGATAAAAGCCACCGCATCGTCTACAATTCTTATTTTTGGAATAGGTATAAGCTGGTCTATTGAGAAGTAATAGACCGTGTATAGAACATGAATACCACTGGTGGTACTTATAATGTAAATGTAAATGTTTTTTTATTTGTGAAAAGGCAGGTACAGATTAAAGAGCCCCAACAACACAAAGGTCGCGCACCTATTAGTTTCGTGCGGTGGTGTGACAGCCAAATGTATCCTAAACGGCGCGACGTGGTATGGGCATTTCGAGTTCACGGTAATGCCTTTCGAATTGACGAATACTCCAACGGCATTCATGGATCTTATGCATAAGGTGTTCCAACCCTATCTAGATGAATTCGTCGTTGTCTTCGTTGATGACATCTTGATCTACTCCAAGTTTGTGGAAGAGCATGAGGATCATTTGAGGATTGTGCTCCAGGTTTTGAGAGACCATTAGTTGTATGCCAAATTCAGTAAGTGTGAATTTTGGCTTACTAAGGTGAAATTCTTGGGGCATGTGGTATCAACTTTGGGTGTATCCATGGACCTGGGAGAAGGCCGAGAAGGTGAGTCAGAGAGACCTGGTGCCTGGCCTTTCGAGATACGCAATTTCTTAGGATTGGAGGTTAATTGAGGACTTCTCCCGATTAGCTGCACCTATGACGAGATTAACCTGAAAGGAGGTCAAGTTTGAGTGGAATGACTTGTGTGAGAGGGCATTCCAGAAATTGAAGAGGGGGCTTACTTCAACTCCTATTCTGATAGTCTCTGCAGAGGGCCATGGGCACACACAGATGCCTCTAAGGACCCGACTTGGATGTGTTTATGATGCAACTGTAGAGGGTAGTGGATTATGGTTCTAGAAAATTAAAGAATCGTGAACAAAGTTACCCCACACACGACAAGGAGCTGGCCGCCATTGTCTTCACCTTAAAGGTTTGGCACCACTATCTATACGGTGAGCAGTTTGATGTGTTTTCAAACCACAAGAGTTTGAAGTACATTTTTACACAATGGGACCTCAACATGAGGCAACGTAGGTGGATGGAGTAACTAGATGACTATGACTTCACTTTGCATTACCATCCCTATAAGGAAAATGTGGTGGTTGACACCACTTGGCATGGAGGCATGTAGTGTGGCTTCCTGTATGGCAGATGCTCATGTCAGGGGACGCCAAAGCGCATCACAAGGACCTGGCTTAGGGTAATTTGGAGAGTTTAGTGGTTACGCCTTCCCTACTAATCAGAGTGATCAAGTCCTGTGTGGACAGACACCGAAGATATCGTCATCGTGGATCGTACCTGGGCCGGAGTAAGTGTGACGAAGGTCATTATTCACATAGATGGTAGTCTTCGCTATAGGGGACGGGTTATGGTCCCCCAGTCGGAAGATCTAAGAGAGGAGATCCTCAAGGAGTTCCATTGCTCTCATTTTTCTATGCATCCAGGTGGCACGAAAATGTTCCATGATCTTCAAGCTCAAAGACATTAAAGTGGGATGAAGAAACACATTTGGGATTTTATTCACGATGTCTCAATGTCATTGGTGCAAAGGTCGAACACTACAGCCAACAGGATTTCTCCAACCCTTGGAGGTAGCTGAGTGGCAATGGGAGCACATCACGATGGATTTTATCACCTACTCATATATGACACTTATATATTGACGGGTGTGGGTGATATAGCACTACTTACTAAGTCAACACACACTTTACCTGTAGGATGACCTTCTCTAAAGGAATTTCCAGTTGTAAATATTGTGATTGTCCGATTACATGGAGTACCAATATCTATAGTATCAGATTAGGATCCTAGGTTTACGACTCACTTTTGGTAGAGTTTCCAGTGAATCATGGGGACATAATTGATGATTAGCACTGCTTTTCATCCCTAGACGGACGGTCAGTCGGAGAGGACCATCCAAACTTTAGAAGACATGCTACTAGCATGCGTCCTCAATCTCAAGGGTAGTTGCGAAGAGCATTTACCCTTAATGGAATTCGCCACAACAATAGTTAATGTTTAGCACATATGGCATCCTATGAGTAATCGTGGACCCGAGGTGGGAGGGAGAACCTATACGATTTGGATTTGGTTAGGGACACATTAGAGAAGGTGGAACTGATACGAAAGCGTCTTCTCATGGCTCAGAGCTAGAAGAAGAGCTACATCGATAAACAGTAGCGACCTCTAGAGTTTAAGGTGAGTGATCATGTCTTCTTAAAGGTGATGCCTAAGAGATGAGTGGTCGTGTCTCGCAAGGTGAGTTTATCGCTGCTGTATATCAAGGGCCATTCGAGTACTGAGAGGGTAGGTACAAGAAAGCACGGGTCAAGGTTACCACCAACCTAGCGAGTGTTCATATGCTAGATTCCATGTCTCCATGTCTCAAAATAATAATTCGATCCCACCATGTAGTAGATTAGCTTATTTGTTGATATGGATGGACCCTTTGAGGAGGGACCGGTACATATCATGGACATTCGGGATCAGGTTTTTCGAGGCAAGACTATGAGGCTAGTAAAGGTGTTGTGGCAGCACTGAGGAGCGGAGGAGGCAACATGGGAACACAAAGACATTGTGCGTGCCAATTATCTTTTCCTATTTGAGGATGAAGATATGTTTTTAGTCATTAGGTATTCAATGATTGTTTCATATGTACAACATGGATGAGCATGTGTGTGAATTTTTGGCTAAAATTTTGTTGGGAGAATAAACCTGTAAATTTGAATTTTCGAAACGGGAAAATCAGAATTTTCTATAGTACATGCCGCCAACTCAAATTTTCTAGACTTTTGATGACAAAATGCACTTCACCGGATTCTTCTATGAAATCTAGACTAACTAAGCGAATTTTGTTGAATCTGAGATACCGGGATCAGAAATTCGTGGCAACAAGCTGCTTCTGGGTGAACCCCAAAAAGAAGATTTTTGAGAAAATTTGAAAGTGGGGAAATAATTTAAATAAAGTTCATTTGAAATATTTTGGACTTAAACAGGGACAAAATAAAGTCGTTTCAGGGGTAGAAACGGACCCAAAGGGAATTAAACAAGTGGGGGACACTTGGCGCGATAGGAAACAAGTCTCTAAGACTATAAATAAGACAAAAATATCATAAAGGGAGGGGAAAATATCTTGTTTTCCTGCTGGTGTGGTCGGTCAGAGAAATGAGGGGAGAAATAAAAGGATCCAAGGATTCCTTCTCAGATCCTCGGAGATCCGTTGGTCGAAATTCATCGGACCTTAAAGTTCATCTACTCATCAACGGCTACGTGTACGTACCAAAATACCGAAATCACGAGATTTCACCGAAAATCCAAAAGAGAAGATTTGGGGAAAAACAAAGGCGCAAGCTTGAGAAGTGTTCTTGAGACTTCCTACCCATTCTTCTACACTCCAAGAGGTAGGGATTCTTCCTACTCTAGTTTATTTCCACCTTAAGGGGCTGATTTTAGGGGAAATGTCGTGTAGAGGTCCTAAGGGTCTGTTTGGCTGAACTAGGAACTGGTTAAAGCCCTTTTTGTGGACTATTTAGGGCCAGATGTAAGACTTATTTAGGGTTGGCCATGGCCTATTTTGGGATTGATTTGTGGCCTGCCATTCAGCCTAGGTGTAACCAGCCTGCGGGAATGTTTTGTATCGGATTGGGACTCCATTTCAAGACTAATAGTGACTCATTTCAGTATACTGACTTGCCTTGGCTATGGCTTTGGATTAGAGGCTCAGTTGTGTGGAATGTTTTGTGGGCATAGGTTATGCGACGTTAGGTCTTGAGGATCAAGAGAGTCATTGCTTGATTTTGGATGACATGCTTGGTGGTAGTTGTGTGATAAATGTTGATAATGTGTGCTTATATATTGACATTTAACTTAATGTTTTCTTTGGAGATTATATCCATGTAATAAAATTGTCCATGATACAAGGTCAATTGTATGATTAAATTGTCCATATGACATTCATCACATATGGGGCATGGCATTAGCATGAAATGATGCATCACATTTATTATGTACGGAAACATCGTATTTCATGGGTGTGGGTGTATGGTTAAAATCAAACACCGCAATAGGTGATTTGATGGTGGGCTCGGTATCATTGAACAAAGTCCAATAAAGTCGCACGGTTGCATGGAACGGAAAACTTGTGTCAGGTAATAGTAAGAAGGGTTAGACACTTCGACAGCGCCTAAACACTCATGTCATACCCAGACTGCCTTATTGTCTTAGCTTTATTCATGCAGTTAATTAAGCATTTCTATAGCCCGACATCTGATTGTATCGTAGAACCGCAGTGTGGAACAGTGGGCTTTGGAAGTATTTTGAGCGAGAGTAGAAGCGCATAAAGCCGGGCCGAACGTCAGGACGTCCCAACGCCGCGACGCCCCACGTCGCGACGTCATCAACAAGCAAGAATAAAGTCAATACGCAACGTCAAGCGACGTCTCAACGCCACGACGCCTCAACGTCAGCGACGTTGCAATCGCCACGACGCCGCGCAGTTTTTGTCTCTCCATCATTAAAAGCAATGGGGAACCGTAATTTGAGACGCGGATCGCATTCCAACAAGGGCACTAAACGTAACGTGGCGGCCTAGATCTTGAAAAGAGACCGGTTTTTGTATTTTCTTCTTTCTCGGATAAAAAAGCACCGATACAGAGCAGGTTAAATATTTGTGTTCTCATATTCATTATGTTCTAGATTTATACCTAAGGTGTTGTTGAACCTTGTCACAACTGCATGGCTTAAAGATTCGCTTTTTATATTATTCAGTTGTTTATGGCTTGTTAGAGACTGCTCTATATCTATGATTCATTTACATGGTGTCTGGCCAACATTGGCATGATTGTACTAGATATCCGAGATTCGAGAGATGAGGATGTCCAGGATCCGACAGAGCGCCTCGCCACCCTAAATAACAGAGATATTCCAATTTCGAGGGTGGTGACTAAGGTTAGAACATTTAAGCATTTCCCTGAGTATCGAGTCAGATGTAGATACACCTGAACCCTACTAGCGTAGATAGGCTGATACACTCGAGAGAGGGTGGTCTCAGAAGCACGATCACCCCCGTCATCAACAAGCCAAGAACAAACTCGAATAGTAATTTCATAGGAAATAATCCATCAAAATTGGCAGGTAGACATAACCTCAGCTCCACAAATACGCAAGTCATTAAGAACTACTGGGTAGTTTAGTTTAAAATCTAAATATTAGTAAATCAATACCTAAAGCTTACATCCGTATAATATTCAAAAGGCCAATCTCTGGGGATTCAACACACTTGTCCCCGTGGATCGATATCCGCACTCTAGGTATTACTATTATATTACTTTAGGCGATCAGCGTGCACTTGCGCATTGGGGGCGCATATATATACACATCACGCTTTCTACTACTGCTTCGCGCCGTTGTCTGGGATAAGTTTTCAGGTGGACATGAGCACAGCCAAATTAGACATTACTCTGAATTTTGTTTTTATTTGTTTTCTACAAGGTCGTAATTTGGTCTTTGTTCTCGTGTGTGATCACAGCCATGTCACAAAGGAGGCATACCACTAGATCAGTCGACCTACATCCGTCGATCCCCGAGTTTAAAGAACTTTACACACCACGCCGGAGAACAAAGAACGCATACTAGAAATCTAGCAACCATGGAGAACAATGAAGAGCAGGATCTTAGCATTGAGCAAAACGAGCCACAGAGGGGCCGAAATGGGAATAACGGAAGGAATCAAGCACCCAGGCCGTTTATACAGCCAGATGATCCATTCATGTTGCTAGAGGAGTTTGCCCTACCGCCTACAGTTGTTCAGACAGCCATCCGAAGACCACCTATTCAGGCAAACAACTTCGAGCTGAAGTCAGTAACCTTACAGATGCTTCAGAACATCTTATTTCATGGATTACCCAATGAGAATCCAAATATGCATTTGACCAACTTCCTCGAAGTTTGCGACACGATTAAGTACAATGGGGTCACTGAAGAGGCACTCAGGTTGAGATTGTTCCCACTCTCATTAGGTGATAGAGCCAAGCATTGGTTAACAAGTCAACCACCCATTCCATTACCATGGAAACGACTTAGCGTAAGTTCCCACCGCTCTTCCCACTCGAAAAATTGCAATAACCGTGCAAGAGATCACTTTTCTCGACAAATCTTTCAGAGAGAACCCCGCGAGGCATGGGATAGATTTCACGAACTACTGAGGAAATGCCCACATCACAGACACGATGGATGCAGTCCAAACTTACAATGGTTTGAGGAATTCCAATCAGAATGCAGTTGATCGATGCCTCAACTAGATGGGCACCACGAAGTGTCCACTGACCAAGCATATGAAATCTTGTAAGATGCAACTACTAATACAAATCGCTGGCCTGAGATAAGATGACACCGCAAAGCCGAGTACGGGCACGATAATGAGGTTCTCAAATAACCGTTACTCATATTGCACACCGATCAAACAATGAACTAGACAAAGAAGGTACACCATTAACGCCATACGTACTCCAACCCCGCGGAGTCAGGTGAATTCCGTGAGGACAAAGATGTCAGCCGAATGCCGCCGTGAAACCAAACAAGTACAAAGAGTCTATGTGTCGAGGTTTAATCAGAGTCAGCCACACAACAAGGACAGTATGGGGAAACAACCATCGTAACTAAAAATCAAGGCCAAGGGGTGGCGAATAATCGAATCGAAATAATCGTAATCGGGCCAACCAGATGGATTTGAGAAACAATCGAACAACACATCACCCCGAGTGAGCGAATCCACCCCGAGAAGAAGGTAGACTTAGAAATGTGTTCTGCGCAGATGCTCACCTCACATACTGCCTTTATGAATGAGACAAAGGCAATATGCAACAACGTGCCACCCGACAACAATCACAAAAGACAATGAGAAATTTTGAGGTCGATGGTCAAATGGCCAATCTATCGACAGAAAGGCACCAGTTCCTCCACGGCTAAATCCCGTAAGTGAACCCGAGAAGAGAGGGAATGAACATGTTAGTTAGCCACGCCGAGAAGTGGTGAAGAATTGAGACGCAGGAGCAATCCTTGAGCGACAGAGGAGGTGAGACTGAGAAAGTCATCCAGCCCTGGCCAAATGATGATGGTGATAGGAATTACCCTCCCAAGAGAAACAATTCAGGGAAACACAATCGGCTAAAGGATAACCCACAACATACCACCAAGATCCATAACGCTTCCAAAGAAGCATAAGTTGGATAAGCAGTTCACCAAGTTCATGGAAGTATTCAAGAAACTGCACATCAATATTCCGTTTGCTGATGATCTGGAACATATGCCCAGTTATGTAAAATTTATGAAGGACATCTTGTCTTAGAAGAGAAGACTGGAAGATTTCGAAACAGTTAACCTAACTGAGGAGGTAAGGTCATACTTAGAGGAAGTCACAAGAAAAGCTAAAAGACCTAAGCAGTCACTATCCCATGCACCATTGGAAATGCTATTCGAGAGCATTGTGTGATTTGGTGCGATAATCTCATGCCCTTGTCCATTTTTAAACGTTTGGGGTTAGTAGCTCACCAACCACAGCCACACTTCACCAAGGCATGTGTCCTAAAGCTATCCGAGAGGGTGATAAAAAGATGTCTTAGTAAAGGACAAGTTTATCTTCCCAGCGCATTTCATCAGACAGATATGAAGAGGATAAAGAAGTACCCATAATCTTGGGTCGACCATTTCTTGCAACTGGCAGAGCAATGATTGATGTTCAGAGGGGAGAACTAAAATTGAGAGTGTAGGAGGATGAAGTCAAGTTCAACATGTTCGAAGCTGTGAGACATCCGGCAGAGAGTGATACATGTTTCATGGCAGAGATAGTAAAGGCTATAGTGTCTAGCCAAAGTGGTTTCACTGATCCTTTGGAGGCTAGCCTAGTACAGAGTGATTCCAAGAATATGAGCGAAGAAGTAGAGGAATATGTAAAATGGATGGATTCTTTTGAACCTAATAGAAGGAAATACTTCGAATCTCTAGGTGAAAATGCTAAAACACCAGTGCCATCGGTTGAACAACCACCCAAGATGGAACAAAAACCTTTACCTAGCCATTTGAAGTATGCGTATCTTGGGATAGCATCCACTTTACCAGTGATCATCTCAGCATCCTTGACCGAATGGGAGAAGAAAAGTTATTGAGGGTCCTTAGAGATCACAAAAATGCGCCGGATGGTCTCTAACTACTTAAAGTGATTTCGCTTCTTCCATGTGCATGCATCGTATTTTGTCGGGAAGATGGTCATAATCCCTATAGCTAATGTATAGAGGTTAGAATCCAACTATGAAAGAGGTAGTCCAAGGAGGTGTTAAAGTGGCTGGTACTGTGGCACTTATCCTATCTCGTGACAAAGGCATGGGTAAGTCCAAGCCTAAGTAGTACCTAAGAAGTGTGGGAACAACCGTCATAAGAACAAGAAAAATAACATATTACTTTCTAGAACAAGCATCGGTGATAATTTTTGAAGGATTATCTCAACCGAACAAGGCTACTTGAAAAAGATCATTTCCTATTGCCTTTCTAGATCGATGTTGGATCGATTAGCCTACTATGAATACTATTGCTTTTGATGGATATTTCTACCACAATCAAATTGCTATAGCCTCAAGATCGTGAAAGACGACATTCACATAACCCTATGGACACATTCGTATTCAGCGAATGCCCTTCGACCGCGTAGTCGCACGAGCACCTTCCAACGATGCATGATGGCCATATTCTCAGATATGGTTGAAAAGACAATCGAGGTCTTCATGGATGATTTTTCGATTTTGGTTAGTTCATTTGACAACTGTCTGGAGAATTTGAGATCAGTGTTGATAAGATGCGAAGAGACCAACCTTGTACTCAATTGGGAGAAATACCATTTTATGGTGCAAGAGGGCATTGTACTCGAACATCGGATTTCAGCAAGAGGAATAGAGGTAGACAGAGCAAAGATTGAAGTAATTGAAAAATTACTCCACCTCACTCCAGAAAAGGGATAAGAAGTTTTTTGTGTTAATGCTGGATTCTCTATAGACGCTCATCAAAGACTTTTTCTCGACAAAAAACCGTTGTTCAATTTCAACCAAGGGACCCCATTTGAATTTAATGAACAAAGGTATGCAATTTATTTTTCCATGTTGGCAGGGCCTGGTATCTGGCCCATTGGTCAGAGTCCCGATCGGGTCCTTTCCATTCGGGAGCTGACGCAGGATGCAAGTGATCACGCGATTGGAGCAAAGAAGAGGCAGAAACGAAAGCAATATTCCAGGTAATCTACTACGAGCGTGAACCTCGAACGATGCTCACGAACTACGCCACTACAAAGAACTATTGGCCATTGTCTTTGCTTGACAAATTCAGCCTTATTTGGATTGGCAACAAGGCCTGAGTCCACATCGATCATTATGCCATAAAATACTTGACTAAAAGGACGCCTAAACCCCGACTAATCCGGTGTCTTTTTTGCCGCAAGAATTAATGAGATTAAAGACAAGAAAGCGGATGTGAGAACCTACTGGGTGCATCATCTTCATGGTTAGAATGGCAAGCCATGAGGTTCATGAATGACACTTTCCCGACGTAGCAACTCTAGCTATTGAAGACAAAGGGCTGCCCCATGGTTTGGCATTACATGAATTATTTGGTAGCCAAGGTAATCCCTCCGAATTTAGCTATCAACAGAGAAAGAGGTTTTTCGCACACTTGAAACATTACTATTGGGAGGAGCCCATTCTATACGCATATTGCGTCAATTCATGATCCGTGAGATGTGTGCTCAAGATGAAATGAATGTGATTTTCAACCATCGCCACACTTTACCATGTGGGAGGACATTTTTTGCGGCCGTATAGCAGCCTAAGGTGCTTCAATCCCATTTTTTATCGCCTAGCTTGTTCAAAGATGCCGCTCATCGGGCCAGACCATACGATAAATGTCAACGAACTGGGCATTTTCGTAAAGGACGAACCACCCATGCATACAATTCTGGAAGTAGAACTGTTTGATTTATGGGGGATGGATTTCATGGGACCATTTCCCCCATCTTATAACAATATGTACATCTTCACTGGCAAGATTATGTCTCGGGCGGGGTTGAAGTAATCCACCCGCACTAACGATGCCAAGGTGGTAGAACGCTTCAGCCCATTATTCGCCACATTCGACACTGTTAATCGATCACGTGATAATCTTATCTTCATTTGTGACAAGATGATCGAATAAAGTCTTGCAAAAAGCATGGTGCACGATCGCATATCCTCGCTTATCACCCACAATCAAACGGACAAGGTGAGGTATCAAATCGAGAAATTAAGTCCATTCTCGAGAAAATGGGCATCAGTCTAAGAAGGACTGTCTAAAAGATTGGAAGATGGCACTCAGTATACCTCGAACAGCATTTAAAACACCCTTGGGTATGTCGCCTTAGAATCTTTACAGCATGCCACCCTGCTGGAATCGAGCACAAGCCTACCGGGCAACCTTAGCTTGAACATGGACAGCATTAATTGAAGCAGCGAGAAGCAACCGCTACACTTCGAACTAGACTAATTCAGAATGGCTTATGAAAATGCCCGCATTTACATGGAAAGGGACAAAAGCCCACGATAAACATATTACTGCCGTGAAGGAATTGAGATGCACAACAGTCCTCTTGCTTTTAATTCCCGTCTCAAACTCTTTTTCCTAGGAAATCAAGTCTGGGATGGCTCGACCTTTCACAAAGGACCAAAGTTTTCACATGGAGGGGCGTGAGGTTACGATCCGTGAGAAAGGAACGCTCAAAGTTAACACACAAACTGAAGCCGTGATTCGGGCGGTAGTTCCATGCTACAGCGTAATTCATTCCATTGCACACATCGGCGCTACGTTAGCGCCTTAGAGAAGGAGTTCGCCCTGTTACATTGAGATTCAGGTTGTTGAGCTAACGACATTAAACATAGCGCTCGGGAGGCAAACCTGCTTTTCTCAAATTCTTCTATTGTTTAGTTTTTCTTGTTTGTTTTAAGTTTGGTTTGCTTTTCGTTTCGCACTGGGAGTTCTTTTGGATGTCTGCTGTGACCTGAACGAAAGTAATGAGCCGGATCTGCTCAAAAAATTCACTTCACAAGTTAGAGGGAGCCACCAATTGCACTAGGGAAGTTTGCTCTTACTTTGGACTATTGTTGAATATTTTTCATTTTGGGCCTTCTCTAGAACGTCGCGACGTTGGTTCTCAACGTCACGACGTTGCAATGTCGCGACGTCAGCTTGACCGTGTTCTGGAACATCATGACGTTAGATCTCAACGTCGCGACGTTAGATCTCAACGTCGCGATGTTGGAAAACACCTTCTCTGGAACGTCACGACGTTGATCTCTACGTCGCGACGTTGGATTAGACCTTCTCTGGAACGTCACGACGTCGGATCCCAACGTCGCGACGTCGGATCCCAACGTCGCGACGTCATTTTTTGCTCTTCTCTGGAACGTTGCGATGTCGTAAGACCATTAGCGGTAATTAAGCGATGGCGGGCGCGGTTAACCACCCGCCCAGCCGCTGATGAGTGTGGCGGTAAGAATTTACGCAACCTCACCTCCCACGTCTTCAAGAAAGTCCGAGTGCGGGGTGTGTTGGTAGATTTCAGTGCGGAGTCTATCAACCAGCTTCTATACCCGATCTTGTCCCCAGCCTCGGGACAGTTTCTATGAGCGCCCATTGTCCCCGAGGCTGCCCGGTTCATAAATCCGCAGGGTGAGTGGAAGCTCAACAATGATGGGCACGTTGTCCACTTCAAGGCCAAGCATTTAGCCTATATCCCCAAAGTCTGGCATCACTTCATCACGTCGCGTCTCATTCCGACGACGAACATGTGTGAGGTGACCGCCAAGCGTGGCATCGATCGGTTTCAAGACTCCTTCTTGTGCTACGTAATCAGTTGCTGTATACACTTTCTGCAATTTATTGTGTTTGTCCGACTCATTTATTATTACTGGTCTGTATTCTACAAGATACGAGACTAGCCCGAATGATAAATAAGAGTAACAAATGAGTATCGTTTCCGATCTATAATACTCAATGTAATTAATAAGAATAAGCTCCCGAACTCCTGACACAGAGATCTGAACAAGCATGTTGCTATAAGTACAAGTATGAGTCCTGCAGAGGTCCAAATAAGCATAAGTCTGTTATAAGTATGTTAGTTTTACAAGTTCATTATATGAATGCATGAAAATCCTTATATATGTTGCGTACTATATGCTTACTATAATGTGTATATGCATGGTTTACCTATGTTTCCCACTAAGCGCAGTTTTTAGCATGGGTTTTCAATCCCGTGTAGGTACGTAAGAAGGGGACAAGTGATCTTCCGCATTCTCACGCCAACACCTAGTAGTTCATCATCAGAGGTTGCGCGCTCCATTCCAGAATGTACAGATAGTTTTATATACCGACTCGTGGACTATATGTATAGACACCATAAACACCACTACGGTGGTAGTTTTATTTGTATTTTTGTATACGTATATATTGATACAGCTTATAAGACTTGACACACCAATGTTTGATAACCAAAGAGTCTCACCAGCTGCGCTCCTGGCAAGGATGTTGGTATCGTAGCCTAGTTTAAGCGCTTTCTCGACGAAGTCTCGGACACATGTACCTATATAGGGTAATGTGTGTTGGCCTAATGCGGATATCTTTGTTTTGTGTATTGTCTAGAATGGATCCACCTCAGAAGTCAGACGAAACAACTAAAGCGCCAACTCGATCAATCTCGCTTCTTAGTCCGTCGTGAGTCAATGATAAATGAAAATGCTTCAACTGAAGCATTGATAAAAATCTCTCAGGATATGGCAAGGGTCTTATATCAACTCACGACCCCTCGAGCTCCGAGTGATTCAATACGAAAGCATGGAGTGGAAGAATTCCATAGTACAAGTATGGAAGAGTCCGATAAAGCCGAGTTTTGGCTTGAAAAACTTGAAAGGGCTCTAGATGAAGCGAGATGTCCTGTGGACCAAAAGGTCACATGTGCAGTTTCATTGCTGCAAGGTGCAACTTATGATTGGTGGAAGCTGGTTTTGAGAAATCCACTACTTCCAGATCCAGTTACATGGGACTACTTCGTCACAGAGTTTAATACGAAGTATGTCACTGATGATTACAAGGAGTCAAAATGGAAGAAATTCTTGACTCTAAGACAAGGGAAAATGACAGTGGCTGAGTATGAGAAAGAATTCAGCCGCCTTAGTAAATATGCACCGAACTGCTCTACAAAAAATCTCGTATGTGGATACTTGAGGAAGGCTTACGAGTCTATCAAAAGGTACCTCACTACTGCTACTACATAAGTCACACACTTTATCGCCTGGTACAAGCGCTATCAAAATTGAGAAGTCGAAATGAAGAGTCAAGAAAGAAAGAAAGAAAAAGTTCGCGAGGTTCCTCTGTGAAAAAGACCTAGAGAGTCACAAGTTGATTCAGCAAGATAGGGTTCATGTAACACCCCGAATGGTTCAGTCGCTTTCGGCTACGTTTAGGGTATTTTGTAAGCATAATTTTAATGTTTCTCAAGTTAAATGCGAAACATGGAAACGAGAATCCTAAATTTACAAGACTTATGACAAATTAAATTGTCCAAAAGGCTTAAAAGACATGGATTAAGAAGACTAGAGGCCAAAATACAATAAAAGGAAATTGAAATACAAATGTCCAAGAGTTGGAGGACTAAAAGCTAAATAACATAAAGTTCATTATAATAGATGTGGGAGACCAAAAATGCATTATTTTGGTCTCCAAACAAGAAGCCTACGTGAAGGAGAGGAAGAGGAAGGAGAAGAAGAGGAAGAAAGGGGAAATCAAGCCAAGGTATGGAAACTAAGAGTTTTTGTGGCGACTCTTTATACATGACTTTGGTATGATTAGACAAGAATTTCTGGTATGATTGTTGTGGCTCATTTTGAAGAGTAAATTGGTCTCTTTTCAGTATTTTGTTAGGAACCCATCCTAACTTCTAGAATTAAGGGAAGTTTGGCTGAAAACCCTAGTTGGTCATAATTAAATATGGAATCCTTCATCATTCCAAAGTTCAGAATCGTGAATCTTTGACTTTCATTTCACCAAGTATTAGGGGAGTTGTTTAGAGGGATTCCATGTTAGTTTTTGATGATGATGATGGATGTAATAGGAGTGATCTATGGAAGAAAGTGCATGAAAAATGGGAGAAAATACACATTCTGGGTAATTTTCGGTGACATGTACCGGTACACCCTAAACCCAGACCCGCACGCTGTCTCCGGTCATTGCTGACATAAAATCTCCCAGACAGCCGACCAGACCGGCACACCCCCGCCTATTTTGACCGTTGTTCGTGATTTTAGCCATAACTTTCATTTCTATCCGATTTAATGATTCATGGATAATTAAACTAGACTTCAAGGAAAACCAACATCCGTAAATAGACATCGTCATCCCGATTCTAAGTGACCCAAAAATTCACTCCAAGCTGGGCCATATTCTAGCCACTTCGCTTCGCTTTGATCATAGAGTAGTCCGGATTGCTCGACGTATCTTGAGTTTCAAAGTTCCATTTGGGTGGGATTCCAGTTGGAGGAGAACCCTAGAACCTTAGTTTAAAGGAGAAGGAAAGAACCAGTGCCAAATATGGAGTCAAGGCACTGGAATATGAGCATTTCAAACCGTCCCGGTAAAACCCAGAATTTACTAGTTTGGCATGAAAATGCCATAAATTAGTTTGATGATCCAATTGGAATGATTCCAATTTCTAAGTAAAATAGATTCATAGAGGGACAAGAATACTTTGAATGATGTGTGGATAGGCATAAGTATCTGAAATGCCATATGGAATAGGCATGAAACCCGAATATGATATGAAACTTGAAAACGAACCGAAATTCCACCATGAACGTGAAATACAATATGTCATGAACACATACGCTAGAATGCCTCATTATAAGATAAGAGAAGTTACCGAACTCATATAATTGTAAACCTAAGACCGCTTATTAAATGACACAAGACTCCCGCCCGACATTAGTGCTCCGCACTCCCGATTAGTACTTCTAAGACTCTTTGCTATGCCACGGCACCTTGTCCCGTTAAGTGCTACGGCACTCCCGGCCCTATTAAGTGCCAAGACTTTGTCCCTGCTATGCCACAAGACCCTATTCGCATCTGCAATCCTATTTGTATACAAGACCTCCGCACTTTATGTGACTTCTGGTACTTAACGTGTTGTGTCCTATTTACTCAGACACTGCTTAGGGCAATCAAACAAAGCTATATGATAAGACTCAATAAAGAATAAGAGTAATGATCCGAATGTACTCAGACTGCTCTATAGTACCTACTTACTCCCCAGATTCGACATCCTAGCATCTTACTGCACTCCAGATCCGTGAAACAAGCATAAGATATAAGTCCGTGAGGGTACCTACTTCTGCAATCCCGCATCGAAAACAACATAAGTCCAAGAAGACCTACCCGCACCCTGCGATCGGTAAAGTAAGCATAAGTCCAAAGAGTACCTACTGCAATTCCACATCTGGCAGTGCTAAGCATAAGTCCGCAGTACCACGGGTACCCCGCATCGACAAGCAAGTATAAGTCCAAGAGTACCTACTCGTACCTTGTATAATGAACTGCTCAGAAAATCTACCGGCAATTTCTAGCCGAAGAAAACGTTCGGTAGTACCCAGGTACTTCCGTATCCGAAATATGAGAATAAGCTCCAGATAAGATCCGGGCACAAGGATATGCTCAGAAAGGCCAAGTATAAGATCCCAAAGCCTAGAATAAGTTCCAGAACACAAGTATAAGATCCAGAAGACAAGTATATGTTCTCAGAATACACGTATAAGATCCAAATACTAGAACAAGTATAAGTTCTCAGAGTACCTACTTACCAGATCTCGATTAAGTTCCAGAGTACCTAATGAAAGTGCTTCAGATCCGATTAAGTTTTGTAGTGCCTACGGGTACTTCTGTATCTGATTAAGTTCTGTAGTACCTACGGGTACTTCTGTATCTGATTAAGTTCTGTAGTTCCTACGGGTACTTCCGTATAAGAATAAGTTCCGCAATACCAGTATACGTTCCGTAATCTCTCTGTGGTACCTATGGGTACCTCCGAACAAGTGTAAACTCCGTAGTATAAGTATAAGTTCTGTAAACTCCTACTGAGTCCCAATGAACATAAGTCTCGCAGGCATAAGTTCTGCATAAGAATAAGCTATGTATCTCCTATGGGAGTCCCGAATGAACATAAGTCTGTTATAAGTATAAGTTCTGGATAAGAAAAAGCTCTGTAACTCCTACGGGAGATCCGAATAAGCATAAGCCTGTTATAAGTATAAGTACTTATATAAGTCCATGATATGAATGCATGAAATTTCGATATCCAGTATCAAGTATACACTTATTATAATTGTGTATATGCATGTGTACGCATAAGTTATGATATAGCTCACTGCCGTAAAGCTTAAAGACGTTTTTAACTTTCAGAGGTACTGTGAGAAGACGCTCAAAATATCCGTGATACAAATGTAGCCAAAGACACTAGTAGGGGTTCATCATGCATGTTCCGTGCTCGATTTGTAAATGTAAAAATATAGTTTTATAAGTGAACGGGACTCCGACATGTATACGTATTTTGATGGACACCACTCCTGGTAGTTCTTCGATATGTATATGATGTTTGATTCTGTTATAAGATGTGGGCCATATCCACAGTGTACAAGTTCAAGGCTTTAAAAAAATCCCTGTGATATGGTCTCGCACTCGAACTCTGCTTCTGATCCGCCAACCCAAGCCTGACTGATCTGGTGTGATGTCAACATAAGGGTAGGAGACACACCCGCTCATGACACAAAATTCGATCGAGGCACCCCACCTGACAAGAGGAAACATATGCCCACATTGCCACAAATATCATAGTGGTATTTGCGCACGAGTAACCTGGGGTTATTTCGATGCGGAGCACGTGATCATGTGATAGCCAACCGTCCAAGGATCGGAAGTTCTAGAAATCAGGAAGTGGTAGGAGGGTCAAACGTGACTACGCACTCGAAAGTGTGGTTAGAGGATCATGGCTCACATGAAGAGGTATGCTTCAGATCTGGGTGAATCGTCCCGCCACATAAAGTTCTCGGAAGACGAGCTTATCTTCTATGAGAGCTCGTGAAGATCCTGACATACCTGGGTTATCATTCGTCGGTACTTTCACCCTGATATTGACATGTATGCACTAATTGATCCGGCTCACAAGATTCATATATGCATGGAACAAATGATAAATTACCCGCAGAGAGCTATTAGCTATGACCTCGCTTGTTACAAGTCCTCAAGATGGTTAGAGTCAACCATGTGTATAAGAATTGTCCCTTAATGGTCCATGATAGGAATTCTACGATCTAATTGCTTGCCTTTTCATGAGTTTGATTTGATCTTGGAATGGATTATCCAAACATCAAAGAAGGCTTGATCGTGATAAGAAAATAGTCCCGGCGAAATGTTCGACCTATCCAAAGTAAAGAATAATAGGTATCCGATCTCAATCAATACCGAAGTTATTTCAAATTATGAAAGCCCGACGCTTTTCTCGAGAAAAGGTAGTGAAGCCTTTTACTTTGATTCTGACTCCAAAAGAGAGCAAGTAAATTTAGAAATATCTTAAGGATTAGGGAGTTCCCCATGTGTTTCCGAAGAGTTACCGGGAGTACCAATTCTGAAAGAAGGATTCTATTGAAGTTGTACAGGAACAACCTCTATATCGAGGACACCAAATCGTATGGCTCCAACTGAACTGGGGTGAGCAAAAGACTCAACTACAGGAGCTGGATAAGGGTTTTATCTCGACCTAGGTCTCACCTCGGGGTGCGCCGCTTTTATTTGTTAAGAAGAAGATGGCACCTTTTCTGATGTGCATCACTCACCGGAAAATAAATAAAGTAACGCTTAAGAATAAGTACATGTTGCCAAGAATAGAAGATTTATTTGATCAATCGAGAGGGCAAGTGTCTTTTCGAAGATAGACTTGCGAACGTGATATCAACTCCTAAAAGAGGTCATGAACCTAAAAATAAAATTTTCGTAACCCGTTATGGCCACTATGAGCTTTTGGTAATGCCATTTGGGTTGACGAATGCTTCAGCTGCATTTATGGACTTGATGAATAGGGTTTCGCTATTTGGATCAATTTTGTGGTGGTATTTATTGATGACATCCTGGTGTGTTCCTAAGATGCACGGGAGCAGGAACACCATTTGAGGATGGTATTCTGAGCTTTGAGAGAGAATCAGTTGTTTGCAAAGTTAAGTAAATGGAATTTTGCTTAAGAAGTGTCATTCTTAGGCCATATTGTATCTACGAAGGTATTAGAGTGGACCCGGTGAAAATTGAAGCCCCGATTGTGAATTGGAAACCTCTCGAAATGCTTAGGGTGAGAAGTTTCTTGGGCTTAATAGGTTGTATCGAATTTGTACAAGGATTTTAGTTTATAGCATCTCACTTACAAGATTACTCGGAAGGAGTGAAGTTTGAGTGGGATGATAAGTGTAATCCGGCTTTAAAGATTAAAAAAAATCTTGGTAGAGCACGGTGTTGGTCCCGACCACTTTGGGTAGGGAATACACATTGTACAGTGATGCTTCGAGGATAGGTTTGGGATGTGTATTGATGCAGGATGGGAAAGTGGTGGCTTATGCTTCCAGACAATTGAAGTCGCATGAACAAAACTATCCCACACATGATTTGGAGTTCTTGATTGTAGTGTTTGCTTTGAAAATATGGCGACCGTATTTATATGGAGAAAAATGTAAATTTTCCTTGATCATAAGAGTCTTAAATATTGCTAACTCAAAAATATTTGAACTTGAGGCAACGTGGTGGTTAAATTGTTGAAGACATGATTGTATAATTGATTACCACCCAGGGAGAAAGCAAATGCTAATGGCGAGATGCCTTGGTAGAAATGATTACTGCTTTAGTTTGAAAGATTATGATTAGAGACTTGCTCGATGGAGCCTTGTTGGCTTCGATTGGAGTGTGATGTCAGTTGAAGAAAATGATAGTGGATGCTTTCGAAAAATGATGCGATTCTGAGATAGTTCGATTAGCGATGCGGAGACAAAGTGTTTACCATGGATGGAGGTGGAGGTTTGTTGTACGAAGCTGATTATGTTAATGCCGAATGATATGGATTTGAAAGAAGATATTATATAAATCACATCTTATTTTCACCATGCATCTTAGGTAATAAAATGTACCGGGATATGAAAACGGTACTCTTTGGGTGGCAAGGGATGAAAAAGGATATTTCTGAGTATGTGGCTAAGTGCGAGCGTGTCGGTAGTAAAGTGACACGAGTACCATCCGGTTATTGAATCCCCCTTCAATTCCCCCGATGGAAGTGGGATAACATTACTATGGATTCATATGCAGTTTTCCCCTCACCCAGGAAACATAGTCTACGGTTGGGTAATTTATTGAATGATTGACCAGAATACGCTCACTTCTACCGTCCAGGCTTGACTACTCCATGGATCGTTTAAGCGGACCTTTATGTGAATGAAATTATCGTAATACATGGCATTCCCAGTATCGATAGTGTCGGCCAAGCGATCCTCGGTTTACGTCGAGGTTACGGAAAAATTACGATCGGCTTTAGTGCGAGATTGAATTTTATGCTTGCTTTCCATCCTGAACAGATGGATAGTACGAAAAGTGATTAGAATTGGAAGATATCTTTGTGAGTACGTGTAATAGATTTTCTAGGAAGCTGGGATAGGTATATTCCACTCATAGATTTACTTTATAACAACGATTATCAATCCCGGTATTGGTATGGCCAGGTATGAAGCTTAGGTATGGAAGAAGATGTAGAACTCCTATGTGTTGGACGGAGATGAAATGACATAAGATTATTGGTCCCTGAATTAGTAAAGCCCGCGGAAGAAAAGTTCGATTATGCGCGAAGGTTAACGACTGCGGTGATAGATAAAGGTCTTACCTAATTTGAAGAGAAAGGATATAGAGTATGAAGTCGGAACGAAGTGTTGCAAAGTATCTCCATGGAAAGATGCTCAGCACTGGAAGGAAGCTGAGTCAGATTGACAGGCCCTTACGAAATTTTAGAAAGAGTTGGACCGAGTAGCTTATCAGTTTGGCACTTCTCACAAGGTTAGTCAAATTACATGATGTATTCCATGTCTATGCTTCGTAGATATCGTTACGATATAGCACATTTACGATTCAAGATATACAAGTCTGAGAAGATTCCTTTAGGCCCAGAAGCTATTGAATCGTGAAATAAAAACAATAGTCTGAGTAGCAAGTCCCTGCAGTAAAAGTGATGTGGCAACATCACGGTATGGAAAAAGCGACATAAGAACCAGGAATCGCTGATAAGAGTCACGGTACCCTC
Organism: Tetrastigma voinierianum; assembly: GCA_016808115.1. NCBI lineage: Eukaryota > Viridiplantae > Streptophyta > Magnoliopsida > Vitales > Vitaceae > Tetrastigma > Tetrastigma voinierianum. The sequence goes on from JAEQBH010003513.1 coordinate 525,766, forward strand.
GGCTCTTTAGTTCGGGTAATTTCGGGTAAATTTATTTTAAGGGGGAAGATTGTAACACCAGAAATATACCTAATCGCTTTCAAACGTGTTTAGAATTATTTTGTAGGCACATAAATTGAATTTTTAAGTAATTTAAATACGAAACATGGAAGTGAGAAACCAGAACTTGTACCAGACACTTAAGGACAAAATTGTAAATTTCAAAAGGGACTTAAAAGTCATAAGTTGATAAGATTAGGGCGAAAAATGGGAAATTGAAATGCAAAATGGTCAAAGTGGAGGACCTTATTGCAATAAAGGAAAATTTGAGTATAAAGAAGAAGAGACCAAAAATATCTCATTTTTGGTCTCACATTTGAGAGCTCCAAAGTGAAGGCCAAGAAGAGAGGAGAAGGAGAAGAAGAAGAAGAAGAGAAGAAGAAGAAGAAGAAGAGAAGCTTGCCAAAGGTATGGATCTTTGGAGTTTGGTATGGATTCTTGTATGGAATTTGTAAGGATCCTTGGTTTTATATAGAATATGCATGGAGTTATGGGTTTTGTAGTCGGGGTTCTTCCCTCTTTGATTGGTGGTTTTGGTTTTGTGTATGGAACTTTGTATAGCTTTGTATGGACTTTGTTAGATTTGTCACGGTTTTGAGTATGGAAACTAGAGTTTATCTGGTTGAGTATGGATCGTTATGGGTTGGGTGTGAATTTGTGGACTTATTATGAAATTCCTCCTTGGCCCAAGGAGTTTGAGGTGTTAGAGGGTGTGATTACTTGTTAGGGTATGGAATCTTGCTGAGGATGGATTATAGAGATTTGTATGGATATGGAAGTTTGGTTTATTCCCACTACTTTTGGGGTGATTTGGGATTGATTGTAGGAGGTTTGATGCTAGTGTTTGTGGCATATTATGTGGCTCGATTGGGAGGATATTGTCGGCCCGTTGGACAAAATTTGTTTTGGGATAGTTTCGGTCGGCGGCGTGTCTGAAGGCGCAAGGAGCTCTCGGCTGCCAAGGCGTGAAACACTTATTCAGTGTGGAGTGCATCCTCGAATGCGTATTGCGTGGGACTCCACGCTATAAGTAACACTAAATATCAGCCCTCCCGACTTAGGACTGACAGATAACTTCTTCGTCCAGAACTGTTCTGGATGTTCTTGGACTATAAATCATTTGGTGAAGATCCCGTCTATATATAGCTTGATGCAATCTTGAGCTTATAATAAGTCCAAAAATTACAAAGACCGTGGAACAACTGCTTTGGCTAACCACCTACCGATTGCTACAAGTTCTTTGATTTTCTTCATAACTTGCAATGTGCATAACTCCTTCGTTGGGACTCAGTTTTGGGTTTTAGACTCTATGGAGACTCATTGAGTCCTAGAATCTAACCATATTCTATTTAATGGTATTCGGTATCCACATCTGAAAATTTGATTGTTGTACCAAGTGTACTAATAGCTTGGTTAAAGTCAATTGGAATACATGATAAGAAAATAGATAGATATAACCAAGAAATAGCAATATACGTAGATTTGATATGTAGAGTATAGAAGAAAGAATAAAATGATAAGCTTCGAGAGAACACATATAATCGTAGGAATACTAAGACGTTATGAAATGACCTGACAGTTACGATCGATTGTAGCTCCTGGCAGTGCTACGGCATACATTGCGATGGGCATGTGGCCGCCCATGAAATGCGGGGTGTCAGTTGACTACCGTCGACTGCAAATCTACATATCTGTATCACGAGACCTTACTTGAGTAAAAATAGCCTCTTGGGCCCTGAGCCAATACTCAAAATAATTATCTCAACTATATTTTCACTTAGTTATCATGTTGTTCTACAAAAAGATTTATACATATTTACAAAATATTTACTCGAAGCCACATCTTGGCTTCTTCTCAGATACCTCTCTTTAACGTCTTGTCTCCCTGAGATAGTACTGTGCGAGAGGTCATGACAGAATGACAAGCCAGGTAGAAAATCTACCCTCTGAGGGTTACTCCATGCAAATGCGTATGCGATGGCATATATAAATGACGATCACATTCCATTCTGATTATTTTCTATGTAAAATGTCTATATCATGCATGAGATCACAGCCCCTCATACTCACCACACAGTCCCCAGCAAGCTCCCTCCTGGAATGCCAAATGTGAAATAAAACTAGTCACACACCACGACTAAACCATTGGAAAACCTTGATTTATTTATAAAAACTGATTTTGATTCTTTTCCTTTATTTGTAGATGGATTTAGGGTTTACAAATGGGACGCGCACGCCTTTTCCAACATTTCCACGAGAACTTATGTAGGGATTCATGTCTAGCAGTGAACCTTATGTGGGACTTTCACCACAGAGGATCTATGACACTGTAAACATGTAATTTATCATTTGATCATTTACACTCTCGTGAATCTCTACCTTGAACTTTGTCCCCTTTTCCGAGTTCGACCATTCATAACCTTGATGATAACCTTACACACTTACGGGCCTAAGCGTGTGTGGTGCATATGAAATGCATGATACTTGATACGTTTTTCCTCATGTTACATACATGAATGAGCCTTACATGACATTTACATACCATGGATAATTATAATTGATACATATAATTCTGCCCATTGGCAATATCTGTCTTGTCATCAATATCGTTCAGCATAACGCCATTATTCAAACAAGCCGTAACACACAACAGGTCTCAAAATTAGGACCGTTCGACGAGTCGCTCGGCCCCTTTTGCAAGCATAGACAATCCGGTTCGAAGCATCATTTCACATGACAGAAACCCTGACACTGAAACTTTGGTTTAGTCGAACCCTAACTCCATCAGTGAAGCCGGTCATGAAATCCATACCCCTTTAATTCCCAGCTTGGGCCCAATTTACATGGCCTCTCATGGCCTCCCACAAGCAACCCCTACCATTATAAAGCCTTTAGGCTAAAATTAAACCAAGTAGGAAAATATCCTACCTCTTGGAGTTGAAGAAACTCCCAAAAATCGGAGTCCACACATTGTCCTCTCCGTGTAGAACAACTTCCCTTCTTGTCTCGAAGGAATCCAACGGTCGGATCGCTCTGAATCTAGAGAGAAGAAGGCGTTCTCTCTCACAAAATCTCTCTCCATGTTTGTACTTTGCATCTTCCTCTCCCGGTGCCATGCTGTTTCTTCCTTACTTTTGCTTTCTTTTCTTTTCTCTTCTCTCCTCTCATCTTCTTCCATTTCTCCTCATTTTCTCCTTTCTTTTCTCCTTTGGTCCTTTTATATTGGAGAAATCTTCATCAGATCAAGGAAGTATACCTCGCCCATCGAGCAGGTGTGGCTCTCCCTTTTTCATGCATTTTCTTTATTTCTTAAATCATTTGTAAACTCATCACCACATGGCTTCCTTGTGAGCCATGGGATTGATTCCAGCACATGGCTTAATTGTGAGCCACTCCTTTTTTATGCCCGAGTGTCATACATGGTGTAAGTGGCGTAAAGCCCCTGAGTGTGTCGTCAGGCACCAGCGCCTCAACGTGAAATCCAGACCACCTCGAGTCGGCAATCACGACATGGTAGCTAAATTCGTGAGGCAATTTCACGGAAAAGTCCATTTAGTCATCGAGATCTAGAAAATTTACGGTTCCAATAGAAATTTCTATTTTCTTTATCCAAAATGCCGGATTTTGAGGTCTCCACAGGCGAGCCAGTTGATGGTGCCCAGCCTCTATTGATCTCTGTGCTCTGTTATGGCGAGGCACGTTCTAGTGGTGCTTCAACCTCACTGCTTTTTGTGCTCGCGCCCGATCTTGTATGGTACCTTCGAGATTTATTGTGTTGTGTCGGCTCGTTTATTATTACTGGTCTAGGTATTCCCATAGTGATATGAGACTAACTTGAATGATGAGTAAGAGTAAACAAATGAGTATCGTTTTGATCTGTAATACCTATGGGTAATTCTGAATAAGAATAAGCTCTGTAACTCCTACGGGAGATCTGAAGAACAAGCATAAAGTTGCTATAAGGTAAGTATGGAGTCCACAGGGAGGTCAGAATAAGCATAAATTACGGTATAAGTATAAGTAATTGTATAAGTTCATTATATGGATGCATGAAATCCTGATATCACAGTATATTTATATACTTATAATGTGTATATCATATGTATTTCCGCTCAAAGCGCAAAGCTTATACGGGTTTTCAATCCGTGTAGAGTCTGAAGAAAGGAGAATTGTCACACCAGATTCGGTCCAACCCGATTGGCGGATCCGAACCGAGTTTGGGGTGCGAGACCATATACTGGGACTTTTTACCTGATTTTTTTTTTTTAAAACCAAACTTGTACACCATGACATCTTATAACATAATCGGAAATATCGTATAATGTCAAACTACCTTTGGAGTGGTGTCCGTAAAATCTATGTGTATATTGAGTCCATTCACTTATACAAAAACTACACTTTTACAATTACAAATCAGAGCGCGGAACCTACATGTAGTGAACCCCTACTAGTGTGCTGGCCCAGCAGTATGAGGAAGTCTTCAGATGTCTTCTCCTGTACCTACACGGATTAAAACCCGTGCTAAACTCCTGCGCTTAGTGGGAAAACATATGTCTTAATGCATATACACATTTACTTGTAAACAAATAACGAGATAATATAAATTTCATGCATTTATTTTATAGAACTTATCTGATGCTAACTGCTTATAACAGGCTTAAGCATTCGGATCTCCCCGCCGAGGTTCTGGATCTTATTCTTATCACGAACTTATGCTTATAACAAACTTATGTTTATTCGAGAGACTCAGTGGGGATTCTGAGCTTATACTTGTGGAACTTGTAGCAACCAGGACATGTTTATTTAGACTCAGGTAGGAGTGCAGAGAACTTATCTGTGACATCTTACGAGACTTATGTTTATTGAGACTCACAGTGGAGTTACAGGCTATCTTTATTCGGAACTTATACTTAACATACTTATGTTTATTCAAGACTCAGAGTAGAGATTCTGAGAACATCATATACTACGGAGTTTACCCTTGTTCGAAGATGCAGTAGGTATGTCATGCAGTCACCGGAGCATTATCTTGATGTTGCGAACTTGTTCTTATGCGGGAGTACTTGTAAATTACTACAGAAACTTATCTTGGTCTTCGGAACTTATATACTAGTATTTGAGACACATGCGAGTATTTCGGATCTTATACGTGTATTCTGGGAACTTATACATGTATTTCAGATCTTATATATGTATATTCTGGAACTTATACATGTCTTCTGAACTTATCTTGGTCTTATGGAACTTATCTTGGTATTTGGTGCAATACTTGTATTTCGGATCGATCACGTGTATTCTGGAGACTTATACTTGTCTTACAAAAACTTATGCGGTCTTACAGGAGACTTGGACATGTATTGGATCTTATACATGTCTTCTGAGCATATACTTATCTTACGGATCTTATCTTTGGTATTCTGAAACTTAGACATGTATTTTAGATCTTATACATGTCTTACAGAGTGTATACTTATCTTACGGATCTTATACTGGTGTTACAGAACTTAGACATGTATTTTAGATCTTTTACATGTCTTACAAAGCGTATACTTATCTTACGGATCTTATACTGGTGTTACAGAACTTGGACATGTATTTCATATCTTATACATGTCCTGCAGAGCGTATACTTATCTTACAGATCTTATACTGGTGTTACAGAACTTGGACATGTATTTCAGATCTTATACATGTCCTACAGAGCGTATACTTATCTTACGGATCTTATACTTGTGTTACAGAATTTATTCTTATCTTACAGATCTTATTATTGTGCGAAGGTACCCGTAGGTACGATAAGTCGGAACATATCAGAATCATATCACATGCAAGGTCATATCAGACTTATGCAGATACATTTCAAATATGGACATTAGTCCATGTGGTCTGGATCTAGCAGAGGGTCATATCTCTGGGATTCATACAGTTGAACATATCCAATAACGAGAGATTATTGGTTTAAATCATAACCATATTGAGTTACACTTGCTCGGAGTACCGTAGGTACTATTGGACTTATACTTATATTACGGGGCACCTTCCTTCTGCGTCTGAGAGTACGTGGGTACTCTGAGGAACTTATACTTATGTGCGATACAAGAGTACGTGGGTCACTCTGAACTTATCGGTCTGAGGGTACGTGAGTACCACGAACTTAATCGAATGCGAAGTGCAGTAGGTACCCGCGAACTGTCGGATCTGAGAGGGAGTACTGTGGGTACCACAAAACTTAATTAAATAGAGAGATACATTCAGATCTTTACTCTTATTCATTATTCAGTGTTTTATCATATGTATGCAATCGACTACCTAGACCCGATTATAAATGGTAGGGCCTTGATGCTGTAAGTACCGAAGGTGTCCTGACATGATCAAGCCTTGCAGTGAAGTCTGAAGCTGCAGATTGGGGCGTGCATATATACCTTGACCAGTGTCGTATCCTGTGAAGTCTTAGGAACCTGCGTCGAGGACATGCACACGCTCTGCTTGAAGTCTTGCGGCTGGCGAGTGTAGAACCGATCGGGCGATGCTGCTCATGCAGCGAGTCTCAGTAGCAAGCGGTGTGAACGCAATCAAAGCGTGGTAGCTCCCACCTTGGCCGAGTGTCGTAGCCTAAACGAGGAGTGCGAGCACCAGCGAGTCCACTCATTCTAGCGGTCCTAGGTAGTCATATTGTCATGTCTTTCAGACCTTATAACCTTTCTTAATCACATTCTGTGATCATGACATTTTATCTCTCATATTCATGTTCATGTTTCATATCAAATTCATGTTTCATGAACACCGCTATACATTTTGCATTTCTCTAAAGCTAAGGTGCTAAGGGTTCTCCTCCAACTGGAATCACCTAATCGAACAGAAGCTCAGAGATACGTCACAAGAAAGCGGCACGGATTTACTCTATGATCAAGCTGATCTGGGGAATTGGCTTGCATCAGCCCCACTTTGAGTGAATTTTTGGGCCACTTAGAGTCAGAATTAGAAGGTATCTATTTCTATATGTTTGTTTTTCCTTGAAGTCTATTTTAATTAGCCACTTGAATCACTCAAATCGGATAAGAAATGAGTAAGTGATGGCTAAAATACAAAAACTGGTCGAAGCTTGAGGAAAGCAGGCAGTTGTAGGTGCGGTGTGTGTCTCAGGTACACGTTAACGAATAATCGGGAGCAAAGTGTATGGGGTACAAAGCTCAGGTGTCTGGGGTGCACTTCACAGAAAATGCCAGTGTATTTTCTCCCCTTTTCATACACTTTCATCCATAGATCCTCTAATGCATCCTTAGTAGCTTAACCTTGGAATCCTCAATGACTCCATGAGCTTGCTTTTAATTTGCAAAAGAATCCTAGGATTCATACCAAATTCACCTAATTCTACAAATCCTTGGAATTGTGAAGGATTCCATATCCACTCATTATCAACTAGGGCTTTTCAACCAAACTTCCCTTAAATCTAAGGTATAATATGTGTTTGCTAGCAAAACCAGAGATGGGAATCAAATTAATGTTAAATGAAACCACAGCAATCCATACTCAGTAATTCTTATTACCCAATCATCTTCAAAATCCATAATTTCCATACCTTGTGGGCCTTGCTTGAACTTCTCTTCTTCCACTTCCTCTTCCTCTTCTTCTCTCCTTTTTGCTCTTCTCTCCCGTTTTTCTCTCTTTTGGAGACCAAAATATAAGATATTTTGATCCCCACCTTAAGGCCATGTTTGGCGAGAGACAAAACCATTTTGGTTTTTAAGTTTTCTTTAATTGCCTTTAAGTCCTTAGACTTCTTCCTTTTTGCAAAGTAACTTATGCCATATTCTAATTTAACCCCTAATCTTTCCTCTTTTATGACTTTCATATCCTTTTTAACAAATTACAAGATTGTCCTTGTGTCTTGTAAACTTTCCTGGTCTCTCGTTTTATTTTCCGAAAATTCCTATTTAACTTATAATATACCCTAAACAAGTCCGCAAACTACTAGGGTATATTTCGAGGATTCTGAGAGCGGTGATCTTGACATTCTGGCGGGCGACACCACAGTAGGTGTTCATCCTTGTAGGTTAAACTCTGCGATCGGTAAATGTAATGTATAGTTTTTGTATATGTAGCGGGACTCGGGGACTATATGTATGTGACATCGCACCTACGGTGGGTAACATTTGTATTTTTGTATACGATATATTGATACAGTTATAAGACTTGGACACACCAATGTCTGATAAATCAGGTAAAGAGTCCCAGTCTAGTCTCTCGCGCCTCCGGGCTTGACAGTATGTGTTATAGAAGTTTATGGATAAATCGGACTCAAAATTCAATTATATCAGAATAAATTAGTGAGGATTCATGGTACCAACCCAAAATCATCCCTAACCCTCCCCAAATCATAGAATCCATCTAACTATGTTTAACAAATGCGTAGATCAATGGCTTCATTTCATCCCAATCTTCCTTAACGTGACTCACATAGTTAACGAAGATTGCTTTGAATGAGTTTAAGAGAAATGATGCGACAAAGAATATGAGCAGAGGACAACACCACTAGTACAAAATTCATTGATGACACCGTAAAAGAGGAGGTTCTATTCACGTTGAGTTTAATGGTGAAACGAGGAGAGGATAGCGAATAGGGGTTTTGGTGCATGGTCGAAGTGGTTCTAGGGCTACGAGGGTTCTGATATTTTAAATACTTAAAACAAATGTCAACATTTTTAAATTTTTGCAGTTCAATGACCCTTATAGAGGTGTCATAGTAAACAAGCGTCAATGTTATAGTACATCTCACTAAATAATGACATTTTTTTAGAAGTGTCATAGTACAATCATCATTGTTTTAGTTTTTTGTAGTAGTGGATGCCCAATCACGATTTCATGTAACAGTGACTGTTATTTTTTGTCACGATAAGACAAGTTGTGGTAATGGTTTGTTACCATGATAAAAATTCATATTTCTTATAATGAGTTTAGATTAAGAGCTTGTTGATGTCTCGAGGAGAATACTTAAAATCAAATCTCAAAATGGAAATCAAACTAATGATAGATTAGATAGTCTCGAGAGTATAAATGTGTCATTGAAAAAACATAACCAAATATGTTACAAGTCTAATAATCTCAAGATGGGGAAATATACCTCAATGTAATAGGATTTATGCATTGTACTAAACTCTATCTCAAACTTGACATCAATCTACTAGGCTATGAAACTAAAGACCGTCCATATCCCATAATATACTCCCCTTAGAAGCTTGAATGCACAATAACCAAACTCCTAAATGCAGCATATGTTTGCTCACATGAGGATTAAAGGGCTAAAAATGGTCTAGATGTCCATAAAAGGGTGATAAAGTGTTAGGCTAATTAAAAATAAGGCTAGCGATCTTGTGACCATGATCTTAAGTGACATACTTCTTCATAAAATCCACATGGGGCTACTCTAAAGAACTAGCTTCTATCTAGACACATTAATTGTGTTGCATCCCTCTACACGAGATGAGTGGTAAATCAGTTGCATAATGGAGAAATATCATTTCATGAGTATTCAAACAAATACTCAAAAAGCTCAAACCCATATGCGAAAAATGAGTACATCATCTGTGTAAAGGATAAATCCCATTAATATATATCTCATAAGATGATGGTGGATTCATAAGCTAAGACTCTACCATAGTCGATCTAATAGTACTCGCAAGTACATCACTAACAAAAACAAAACATCCTAACAAAAATAAAGCTCCTTTAAACTCTTGATGAAGAAGACCCAAAAATGCAATTGAGTAAATCTTTGGCTAATTTGTGCTGATTAACTTATCAAAATCCACTATGCTTAATATGAAAATAACTGTAATATATTATATTTCTAACCTTGAAGACAACACTAACATGCTTAAGAAGATCCCCCATCTTGTATAATAGGCTCTAACTTTGCAATTTTGAAACTTACAATTTGTATACCATCATCCAAAGGATGGCTAGTGGAATGAAATTCAGGTACTCAAAGAGGGACTATATGATCTAAATAAGTTTTCAAAGAGGTTGTGGTTATGAATGATTGATCCACACTATTCAATCCTCAATCAATGACATCCTAAATGTCATGTCTTCAGCTCTGGTGGTAAAAGCAACACAAATCCATCTTAAATTGTGATGGAATTGGCTAAAGGGAGTGGTTTAGGCTCCAAGGGAGTCAACAATTTGACATCCACAAGGTTATGAAGTGCCTAGCTCAATGGTACCCCTAATTGAGAAAAATATTGCGGTTTCAATGTTAACTTTATTGGTATTTCATTTCATTTAATAAAGATAATATCATTATTGGTGATGGTATTTTGGGTAATGGTTTATTCAAACTTCATTTAAATTCTTGTATTAATCATAATCTTACTAGAATGAAAATGTTTACATTAAAGTATGGTACTATCAAATGTGTAGGCTTTAAGTCAATTCATCATGCTATTAACCTAGATGCTATGTCATCGATCCTTTAGAGCTTTTAAAGAAATTAATTATGTGTTTCTATCGAATGTATTGCAAGTTTAAATCAATAAAATTATTCTTCTTTCAAAATAAAGTATGGTACTATGAAAGAAAATTCCTCCATATTATAACATAAGAGATTAGGTCATATCTTATTAAGGAGGATTAAAAGATTGGGGAATGATAGAGTCCTTAAGGCTCTAGATTTTACTAAATTTGATATTTGTGTGGACTTCATTAAAAAAAAAAAAAAAAAGTAGATTAACAACATTAAAAACTAAAATGCTACATGAATTATGGTGTTTTAGATGTTATAAACACTGACATAAGTGGTTCCTATGATATATTCTTAAATATTAAAATATTTTATCACACTTTTATTGATGACTCACAATATATGATTTTTTTTTTTTCTTTATTTATGGTAAATGTGAAGCACTAGATGCCTTTAAAATAAATTAAGCAAAGAAATAGAAACAATTGGGTAAAAAAATTAAGACCATGAGGTTAGATAGAGATGGTGAGCACTATGGTAAACACTTAAAAATGGCAATTACATGGTCCATTTGCAATGTTTTTATAAGAGCAAGGCCTTGTTGACTAATATATAATGTTTGGTTCACCATCCTAAAATGACATGGCTAAAAGACGAAATTGAATTCTAAAAGACATGATTAGGAGTATGGTTAATAACTTCAACCTTCCGCTATCCTTGTGGAGTGAAGTCATAAAGACAACAATAAGGATACTAAACCTGATTCCAACTAAGATAGTTCCGAAAACACCTTTTTTTTAGTTATGGTAAAGTTGGAAACCTAGCCTAAGACAAGTACATGTCAGGTTTTCAAATTTAATAATCCACGAGAGAAGAAATTAAACTAAAAAACATTTAGTGGATATTTGATTGGACATGCAAAAAAAGCCTAAGAGATACAAAGTTTATTGTCCTTCTCATGTTAGGAAAATTATTTTGATACTCATAATAAAAGTTTCTGGAGAATGATGTGACTAGTGGAAGTATTGAACCTCAACATTAAGTGTTTGAGGAATGTCACAATATTGAATCCACTCTTGAGCCTTCATGTAAACTAATTTTTTTTCGTAGATGGTCATTAAGATTTAATAATCCAAAAGGCACCAGTTGTTGATGAACCATGTCATGAGGATATTTTGATCGTTCCAATTATACAATAACTTCAACGAGAGAATATTGATATAAAATTAAGAAGATCTACTAGAGAAAGAAGACTTGTAATTTCTTCTAATTATATTTTGTATCTATAAGAATATGACATTAATATTGGTACTAGGGATGACCTAGTTACATTTTCACAAGCCATGTATGGAAGTGAATCCACATTAAGGTATAATGTCATGAAGGAGGAGATGAATCCAATGCTAACAATCAAGTCTAGGTCTTGTTAAAAAAGTGAAAAGGTCATTGGTAGTAAGTAGGTTTTTAAAGCTAAAACAGAGTCCTTAAACGATATTGAAATATATAAGGGAAGATTTGTAGCTAAAGGATTTACTCAACCAAGAAGAATTGATTATCATGCTACCTTTTTCCCACTTTAAAGAAAGATTCATTTTGGATAATTATGACATTAGTGGCTCATTATGATATGGAGTTACATCTAATAAAAATAACCTTCCTCAATGGAGATCTAAAGGAAGAGGTTTACATGAAACAACTAGAAGGGTTCATCCCAAATGAGAATGATCACATAGTTTGCAAACTTAAGAAATCTATATGTGGGCTAAAGATGGCACCCCATCATGGTTTTTAAAGTTTCATGGCATTATTCAGTTTTAAAAAGAATGATATGGATTAATGTATAAACCATTAGGTTAGTGGGGCTAAATAATTTTCTTAGTCCTACATGTAGATGATATTTTGTTTGCTTCAAATAATTTGAGCTTGCTTCATGAGATGAAATGATTTCTCTCATGATGGTTTGACAAGAAAGATATGGGTGAAGCTTCTTATGTTATTGTTGTAAAACCTGAAAAAAAAATTTTGAATTTTTTCTGAAAAATGACAAAACAGTAAATTGTCGGAATAGTACAAGTTGAAAACCTATAAATTTTCTAGATCTCGAATGAAAAAATGGATCTCACCGTTGGATTCATCTCACGAAATCTAGTTACCCATACGAATTTCATCGAATTCTGAGACAGTCGGATTTTCACGTTTTTAAGGGCGATGGGTGTCCAGTGACTGACTCCCAGGGACTAGATCGTTACAAAAATCTCAAAAGTTGGAAAATGACTTGAGTTAAGTTCATGGAACTTGATTTGAACTTGAACTAAGACAAAACATATCACTTCGGACGAAAATCGGACCCAAGCAAGGGTGGACACGGCACAACGAACTTAAACTTAAGTTAGAACAAAAAGGGAATAGGACAAGAAAAGGCCCATTTTCCTGGTTTGACCGAGAGAGTGAGAGAAGAGAGGAAGATGAGAACCAAGAGCTTCTTTTCAAGATCTACGAAGTTCCGTTGGTCGATTTTCATCGGGCCAAGAACAAAAGTTCATCTCATCGATGAGGGGTACGCGTGGTTACCAAAAACATGAGATTTTGATGAGGATCCTAGCAAGGAGTACGGGAAATCAAAGGTTTCGAGTTTAGGAAACTTCCTACCCGTGTTTCTACGCTCCAAGAGGAAGGGATTCTTCCTACCTTAACTTACTTTCCATTTTTGGGTCGAGAAAAGAGGGTTTTTCAATTAAGGGCATGTTTGGCGAAGAAAAAACTAGATTTCCAAGTTCTACTCGATGTTTCTTCGCCTAGGCGAAGGTGTAAATCTTCTCGGGGAAGATTGGTTCCTCGCCTAAGCAAAGGGGTCCGCCTAGGCATGGGCATGTATGCCTAGGCGAGCCCGAGGACAAAAGAATGGGACATTCAGGCCCGCCTAGGCGAGGCTGTTGTTCGCCTAGGCAAACCATTTTGCCTAGGCGAGCTTATGACTGTTTGAGGCCTATGTTTATGGCCTGTTTAGGGTGGGTCTCATGGCCCGGTTTGTGATTGTTTATGGCTTGCTTCGGGGGCCATTATATGACTTGTTTGAGAGTGTCATTGCTTGATTAAGAGTGACATGTTTGGATGTCAATATGTGTGTTCTAATATATTGACATGTGATGAGTTTATATGTGCAAATGGTCATTACATGGCTTGATAGTGGGTGTGTCATTGCCTGAACATAGAATGACATGTTACATGTGAATGTTGATATATGCTTGTATGATATATTGACATGAATGAAATGATGTATGGAATTCATATGCAGATGATGTGAATGTCTATGGCACCCAGTATGACACACCCCCCACCCCTACCAAATGGGCGAGCGTAAGCCAGCCCACCTATCGTAAATCCCCACCAAGTAATTCTAACGACTAGAAATCTCTGTGAAGCGAAGCCATGTTGCTTGCTGAAACCTTGTATAAAAATTTTTCTTTTATTTATCTAACTTAGGATTTGGTAAAATCTTAGCAGCGGAAAACTTCGGCAGCATGACGGCTGCATATACTAAAATTCCAAATCCTGTATACATCCAATTTATACTACATATTCAAAGTGTTTTCCTTACATAATATTCTTAATTATAGCACTTGTACAACGTCAGGACAAATCCTATTGTGCTCCAGCGTCTTGCGTACCTATACATGGAAAATAGTTTTTAAAATACAAAATAATGAGCTAAATGCTCTAGTGGAGTGTATGCTTTATAAAGGTTTTGTTTTCTTTTCCGAAAACATCTCAAAAATGTAAAACTCTCTTTTACAAATATTTTCCATAAGCTTTACTTGCTTTGCTTGCTTTTAAAAGTTTCTAAAACTTTTCTTTGCTTGCTTGTTTTTGTACTTGCTTGCTTTTAAAAGTTTATAAAACTTTTACTACTTGCTTGTGCTTTGTTTTGCTTCTTTTTCTTAAAAGCTTATAAAACTCTTATTGCTTGCTTGCTTAGAAGTTTATAAAACTTCAAACTTCTCATAATTTCTCTTGCTTGAAAAGTTTCTTAAAACCTTTCACAAACCTTTTGCTTTAAAAGTTTCTCAAAACTTTTTCATAAAAATGGGAGCCTGGGCTCAACCGCGTGCTTGAAAAATAAAACGGGAGTCTGGGCTCAACCGTTTGTTTTAAAATCCCACGGGAGCATGGCTCAACCGACGCTTTAGGGCCTAAAACGAGAGCCTAGGCTCAACCGTTTGCTTTAAAACTCTACTAGTTCGCTTTAATCGAACCAATGGTTGATTTTTCAAAACTGTATATCATGCTTATAAAACATCAACCACTGGAGGCCTATTTTTGCTTGCTATACCCTAGTGAACACGAGAGCCTAGGCATCGACCGTGCGGTGGAAGGACCTTTGTCCGCATCACCTTTTTCCGGTGAATATGGTGGAATTGACCTGGGTCACCATCACCATAATTGCGTTGAGGTCAGTAACCTATATACTCCCGCACGCAAGCCACGGTCTCCTTTAAATGCATGATGGGCGACCTAAGTTTGCCGAATTGCGCAAAACTACAATGCATGTATGAGATCCTAACACCACCATGCACGTACGGAATACCTCTGACCGGTTTGCTTGCTTAGACTAGGGAAGGCCTGTTTTCGCAAATTTTCTTTGCTTGCTTGCTTGCTTGCTTGCTTGCTTGCTTTTTGAAAAATGGTTTTACAATCTTAAAACCATTTGCTTGCTTGCTTGCTTGCTTGAAAAATGGTTTAATTATATAAAACCATTTGCTTACTTGCTTGCTTGCTTGAAAAATGGTTTAATTATATAAAACCATTTGCTTACTTGCTTTCTAATTCATTGCTTGTTTCTTGAAAATGGTTTGAAATCGAAACCATGAAATACCAGTGTAAAACGGTTTATAATAATAATATTAATACACTAGTATTTGGAAAATGAGTTTAGAACACTCACATCTTTGCTTGCTAAACTTGAGCACAGTTCCACACTTTTCCCGTCTTTGCTTTTTAACCTACACACTCAACCGAATACGGCAATTATTAATTGCCTACGTAATCGCATAACTTAACATACTTCCTAGACTTAATCACGCTCAACGATTCGCTTCACCGAGGCGGCAAGGTACTCTACGTTTTCGTCTAGTCCCAATCTTATTCGAACCTATCTTAATCATTTAATAAGGTTCCTAAACTATCGGTGTACGAATTCGGGCTTAATTATACAAAAACATAGCATTCTCGTACTTAGGGCACACATGTACCGGTATTACCCCGACATGTACTGGTACATGTTGCATTCGCTGGAGCACCGTACATGTTGGTTTTTCAGCGTGCACCGCACACTTCGATATGTACCGGCATACCTTCCGAAATTCTGCCCGCATTTTGCTATTTTTGCCACTTTTGGCTACTCACTAATCTCATACAACTTCTATAATTCATAGCACCTCAAGAATTTACATGGAATTCATCTCAAAACAACTCCAAAATACTTGAATTGGTGCTTTGGAACCTCAAACCACAAAACCATAGGTGAAAATCCAAGAACTCAACCTAGGTCCACCAATTCTTTTTAAAACCACATAATTTTGATGATTCCCTGTTTGTTTTCCACCAATTGGGGTTTTCCTCTCATAACCCCAACTAAAGGTTTATGTGATCTTCCACAAAACCTAGGACCAAAGGAGCATCTAATCTCCATACCAAAAAGCCCTAGGAATCCAAAATACACTCGATCCTAAGACAAACATGGCCTTGATCTTTCTTCTCCTCCTCCTTCTTCTTCCTTCTCTTCCTCTTCCTTGCTCTTTCTTCTTCTTAGAACCGGAAGCCCTAGTTCAAAATATGAGACAAAATGAGTTTGGCTTTTGTCTCCTCTATTTATATGCTAAACTTGGCCTTTAATTGTAAATTTAGTCTTCATATCTTTTAATATTGCAATTGTAACTTTATGTTATTTCTATCGAGGCCCATCTCTCTAATTTGATTTTTGCTTTTCATATCCTTTTTTGCTCAATGACAATTGCAAATTCTTATTCTCATAC
Source organism: Tetrastigma voinierianum (assembly GCA_016808115.1). Lineage (NCBI taxonomy): Eukaryota > Viridiplantae > Streptophyta > Magnoliopsida > Vitales > Vitaceae > Tetrastigma > Tetrastigma voinierianum. The sequence goes on from JAEQBH010003513.1 coordinate 542,296, forward strand.
AAATCCCTGGGTTCCATAAACTTTCATTTCCTACTTTAGTTCCAAAATATTACAATGCACACTTGCATCCTTATACTCCCACAAGATATCATGTAATGTACACTCTTCCTGTGATCAGGTGTTACACGTTAGTGGTGTGATTGTGTTTGTTAGCCCAAGGATACCTCTCAAGAGATTTTGATGATAACAAAACCAAGGTTATTCGTTACTAATGGTTAAATTGAGTCGGGAGGATGTGCTGAAATTGATCAAGCATCAAATGAAGATAATACAAGCTAAAGATGACAATGATGAAGTTGATCAAGCACTTGGAAATGAAGTTCACTCAAATCAAAGAACCAAGATGACAAGTAATCAAGATTTCAAGCTCAAGTATGAAGTGAAGATTTTGATAGCTTAGGAATCTATGTAAGGTGAATGCATTGGTGCACTTTAGGATATCATCATTAATCATGCATTACTTACAAACTCGGTTTTCAAATCCAAAATTACATATCTTTTGAAAAACATTGCTTGTGCATAAAACTTTAAATTAAATAAATCTAAAAATGAACATTTAAAGAAAAAAACTGGTCGTATGAATAGTACCGTATATGTGAACAGTACCGTATATGTGAATAGTAACTTCACAACTGCTAGTGAATAGTGTCATGAACAATACCAACGGCTAGTGAACATTGTCAGGAATGCGAAACGGTTATGAACGGTCAGTGAACAAGAAAACTAAGAATGTGCATCCAAAATCCCACTTATAAATCAGAGTGTGGGGATCATTTGTAAAAACAACGCACTTGCTCAACCATCTTTCTCTTATGTATTAGTTCTCAAACTAAGCTCAGGAGTGCATTCATTGGCAGGATTTGCATATTTTAGAGTGCACCTTTATGTTCATCAAAACTTGAGTTGTATTTGAAAGATCTTGAAAGCTTGAGAGTATCTCGTTGTGCCTATGAGAAAGCTCGCGTGTATAGTTTCAAGAAATTGCCAGAGCCCATCGGAGCCAAAATCCAAGTGTAATCAAGCCTGGAGCTTGGAACTTCAAGTGTGCATAGTCAAGAGGTGCCCATCGAGCCATAATCCAAGTGTAAAGAAAGAAGCTCGGGTTGGAGCTTGACACTAGTGGAACCCTCACCGGTTGAAGGTTGAGGAGAAGTGGACGTAGGCAAGGTTATGCCGAACCACTATAAATTCGGGTTTTGCTTTCTCTATCCCTATCTCTTTAATTTATTGTTATTGCATTTAAATTAAAGATTTATTGTTATTGTGCGAAAAAGTTTTTGAGAAAACCAATTCACCCCCCTCTTGGTTAGGTTGCTTAGTCATATTGAATCTTCAGTGTTGTCCATGTAACATTCATCATACATGTGGCATGATATAACATGCAATTGCATATTGCATTAGATTTGCACGGGACATCGCATTAAATGGGTGTGAGTGCATGGTTGATGAATTGACACTGCGTTTGGTGTTTGTTTGGGTGGGCTCGGTTAAATGGGACAACGTCCAACAAAGTCGCATGGTTGAATAAAGTGATAAAGAAAATATGTGTCGGGTATTAGCAAGCAGGGATAGAAACCCCCTCAGGTGAAACCTGCCAATTATGGTTAGACATAGTCCCTAGCGGTGAAATGTAGTAAAAGTGTCTAGGTTTGTGAAGCCTGTGGTGTGACGATAAAAATTCGCTACCCATAAAAAGGCACATGGTTTTGAATATAAAATGGTCATTGAGGTGTATCATCCAAAAAACTTTTGCTTTATAAAAAAATGAAATTTATTTTGAAAATGATCATTGGATGTCATCCAAAATGATGATTTATCACGCATGGGCTTAGGCATTGTGTGATGGAGTCGGTAAAGACTCGAATGTGATGGGAGTCGGTAAGGACTCGAGGCATGGTACATGATTGAGTCTCATCTCATTTCATGTCATGACATGTAGGATTCCATTTAGAATTGGCATGTTCTTTATCGGAATGTTGATGTGAAATGTTGTGTGAACATTGCATGTGCACTTAGGTAGGGAATAGCCCTTATAGGAGGTATTCTCTACTGGGCATGGCTCACCCTTTATGGGACAACATTTTAGGTGTAGGGTGTACACCGATGAACGGCACTCAATTGAGGCCTTGATTGTGAAGAAGGCCGGCATGTGGGCTTGATAAATCCTTTTGTAAAAAGTGCTTGGAACAAACTAGTTCTAGTATGTATTTTTGTATAAAAGAATTGTAATTAAATTCTTTTTGGACTATTGCCAAGATAACCGGGTTTGTAATAATGGTAAGAGGGTGTGATCGAACTCTTACGGACTGATTTAAATGTAATATTCGCATATTTTCAACTTAAATATGGATGAATGGGTCCCAGTAAAAGGGACATGTTGAGGTGGTACTGAGTAACTCGGTATCCACAAGTAATCGGTACCCGTTTGGTATCAAGGCTTAGGTGCGTAATGACATAAGATAGTATTTATGCAGGTTGACAGTTAGTCAATGGGATTCCTGGGTTTTGGGGCGTCACATCTTAGTATCAGAGCATAGGTATACGAATACTAAGGCTTGGTGAATATGGGTCTAGGTCATTAGATTCATTGAGTTCTAATGTCGCAGTTTGGACATCAAAACGTAGGTATGTGATTACCTAGGGTTGATGGGCATGGGTTTAGACCATTGCACACCTTGTGTGTTCATGTTCGTGTTACATGATTGATTGCTTTATGTGGTGTGAATTATATACATGGTAAATTGTATATAGGAAAAGAGGAACACTAGGGTTAGAGAACTTAACCTTAGGGGTTAGGAATGTCCCAATATTGAATCCACTCTTGAGCCTTCATGTAAACTAATTATTTTCCTATATGTTCATTAGATTTAATAATCCAAAAGGCATTAGTTGTTGATGAACCATGTCATAAGGATATTTTGATGGATCCAATTATACAATAACTTCAACGAGAGAATATTGATATAACATTAAGAAGATCTACCAAAGAAAAAAGACTTGTAATTTCTTCTAATTATATTTTGTATCCACAAGAATATGACATTAATATTGGTACTAGGGATGACCTAGTTACGTTTTCACAAGCCATGTATGGAGGTGAAACCACATTAAGGTATAATGTCATGAAGGAGGAGATGAGTTCAATGCTAATAATCAAGTCTAGGTCTTGTTAAAAAGGTGAAAAGGTCATTGGTAGTAAGTAGGTTTTTAAAGCTAAAACTGAGTCCTTCAACAATATTGAAATATATAAGGGAAGATTTGTAGCTAAAGAATTTACTCAACTAAGAAGAATTGATTAACATGTTACTTTTTTCCTACTTTAAAGAAAGATTCATTTTGGATAATTATGACATTAGTGGCTCGTTATGATATGGAATTACATCTAATAAAAATAACCTTCCTCAATGGAGATCTAAATGAAGAGGTTTACATGAAATAACTACAAGGATTCATCCCAAATGAGAATGATCACATGGTTTGCAAACTTAAGAAATCTATATATGGGCTAAAGAAGGCACCCCATCATGGTTTTTAAAGTTCCATGGCATTATTTGGTTTTAAAGAGATTGTTACGGATTAATGCATAAACCATTAGGTTAGTGGGGCAAAATAATTTTCTTAGTCCTATATGTAAATGATATTCTGTTTGCTTCAAATAATTTGGGCTTACTTCATGAGATGAAGTGGTTTCTCTCATGATGGTTTGACAAAAAAGATATAGGTGAAGCTTCTTATGTCGTTGCGATAAAGATTGAGAGATAGATCTCAAAGGATATTAGATCGTCTCAAGAAATCTATATCAATAAATTAAGAGGTTTTGTATATAGGGTAATTCACTTGGCATTGCACCAATTATCAAAGGTGAAAAGTTTAGTTTGAACCAATGCCAAAGTAATGATCTAGAGAAGAAACATAGTCCTTATGCTTATACTATTAATTGTTTAATGTTTGCTTAACTTTGTACAATACTTGACATTTCTTATGCAGTATGAATGTTGGGTAGATAAAAGAAAAGTTATTAGGCTTGGAATACTAGAGCTAGAGTTGCAAAGAAAGTCATGCAATACCTTCAAAGGACTAAGGACTACAAACTTATATACAAGTAAAAAAGGTGGAAGTCATAATAAACACATCGATATAAAGTACTTAACTATTAGAGAACATGTCAATTTAAACAAGGTGGCTATTGAGCATATGGTAAATTGATGATCAAATCCTTGACAAAAGGATTGCCACCTAAGGCTTATAAAAGATCATGTTGAGCACATAAGACTCTTAACTTTGTTTTGTAGATTTCATGTAATCGATATACCTTTTGTCTTTTATCGCATTTCGGTTGATATGAAAATTTAAATTTTTTATTTTTTTTATTTTGTCTATTCATTTGATTATATATATAAAGTTTAGAGCATAATAATAATAATTAGACACTGAATAAGAATTTGGAAGTTCATTCATAAAGAAAAGATCCAATATTGTTCTTATTCAAAGCTGAAAGTCACTTTGTAATACATGGAAGGTAATACTTGTTCTTGTAAGACGTACTATCACGACTCTTGTGATTTAAACTATATTGAGTAAGTGTAATGATTTAGGGAAAATTTTGTGTATTAATTTGACTAATATCTACTAACTACTAAGTGATTTATGGACCAATTAAGTGAACTGTTGAAAACTATTTTAAAATAAGGTAATAAATTAAGTGTAAGTGAACTGTTGAAAACTATTTTAAAATGAGGTAATAAAATATTTTAAGTGTGCCCATTTATTAGGGAGTATTTGGTACATTGAAATGAGGAATGAAAATAAAGAATCTATTTCGATTCGTATTTCTTATGGAATATACTCAATATATAATATTGGTTTCATTCCTATTGGTTGGATTAGTTTAGGAATCTTACATATGAATTATTGTTTACTTTCATTCAATTGTTTGGTAATATTAGGAATTTGAAGGAAAAATAAATAAATTGACAATAATACACTATCATATGATTTTAAGTAATTTTTATTTCATTTTAAATAACAAAATTCTATAGCTTTTTACTAAATCATAAGATTAAACAAACAATATATATTTAAAAATAACCATAAAAAATCATATAACCCTATATACAAATATTTAATCATTCATTTGAAAAAAAAATAGAAAGTACAAATTAAGAAATGTTTAAGTTCATCTATTATTTAATAAACATCATATTCAATAAAATTCATATCCCTAATTTGTGTCAAAACTATTTGTAAAAATGTTTCTTTAAAGATAATTTTAGAGTTGTTTGGAATATTATAAGTCTAATAAATTTGTGAAAATAATTTATTATACATGTAAGAATTTGATTTCTTATAAAACTATGAGTCACCGAGTATAGTGATAGAAAAAAATTTCTATTAAAACCAAGAATAGTGAGATATAAAATTTTGATTGGAATAATATATATATATATATATAATTATGAAGAGAAGCATATTATAATAAAATACAATCTTAATGCAATCAAGAAAAAGTGCACTTTGAGAACTTGTCCAGAACTTATAAAATTTTATTTGACTTTTATCCATATTAAAAAAAAGTAAAAATAAATATACATACAATAGACATAAATGGTAATATGAGTTTTACAAAGTGTCAAGTTTTTTATTATTTTGAATTATTAGAAATATAATTAATTATTTTATTTTATTTAGAATTAATAAAAATATAATTAATCATTTTAGATTTTTTGATGATGATATGTGTTTATGTTCCATAATTTTTCAATTTTGATGAAATTACCTCTTTTTAAATATTTATTCATGAATTATTTTGCAAAACATCTTCACTTTAAAAAATAGAATCAAAATATCATCGGTAAATCAAAATCCTACTTAAAAGTAGGAGTTTGTTTCCATCCGAATTATTTTTATTTTTGTTCCTATTCTTATAAAACTTATCCAAACATAAGAATAAGATAAAATCATAAAGAGATTTCATTTCCCACTCTCTACTCCCTTCTTTTAAGGTTTTTAAAAATTCCATGTAGTTTTAGTTTTACGAGTTTTAGATCGAAATAATTTATTTGAAAAAAAAATTACAAAATTAGTTTCTCAAATCAAACACACGCCCAGTGAATGGCAGACATAAATTGCTGCTGACAATGGCATCAAATTATTAAATCGTTAAATGCCACTACTGACAAATGGTAATCAAATTAAATCAGCCAAATATCGTCATTCATAACAACAAAGAATCGAATTCAGAATAATTTAATAATAAAATAGGGAGGTAGAAGACGGCGTTAAAATAAATGATTAAAATAAAATGGGCATTCAAGACAATGACAATTAAAGAAATTTAAAAATCCAATACCATTGCTCAATCAACGAAAAACGTCACAAGCACAACCCGGTGATTCGGCCAAACACACTAATTTGGATATTAATTTGACTGAAAAACTAAATTCGTTATTTTTTCCCCCTAAACATTATTTCGGTCTAAAACTCTAGTCTTACACTAAAAGGACATGGGACACATCTTGGATTGGGTAACCATCACCCATATATGATCATAGTCGTGGGAGTGACATATCTCATCATGAAATAACTGCCTTCTATCTTCTTTAATAGAAGGAAGAAAAAGGACACAAAAATAGTGTACGAGAGATGGAAATCTCTACAGGGGATAGGGTCTCTAATCCACAAGAGAGGTCAATGAGAGTTCTATAGATGCATTGGTATGAGATCTTGAGACTAAATAATAAAATCTTTACTAATATAAATTTACAATTAATTGCTTATATGAATATGATAGTCATGGTCGGAGGTATGATTTTGAACGTTTAGTGATATTTGCAACTTTAACTTTATCTAACAGAATCTTCAACAAGATTCTAGAGGAGGAATTTGTTTTCATTACCTTCACACTGCAACTGATTGTGTGGCTGGATTCACAACTTGAATCAATAATTGACACAGCGTGTAGCACTATTGATCAACACACGATTGATCGATAGGAATAACACATCTCAATCCAAGGACCAATTCTTAATGCTAAGAACAAAAGTAAAGCAAAAGCTTTTAATTTTTTTGATAAAAATGATAAAAGTCTCTAAAACAAACCCTAAAGCCTAAAGCATGTATCATGGTAGTGGAGTTCGTGGGAGTCAGTGCTCACGTCTTGACCAAGTTTGTCCATTCGTTGAAGATCGAGTATTTGTAACTCCGCCTGCTTCGATTCTCAAGCCCAAGTAGTGATATATCCGAGGACTTATCTTCATGCAACATTTATGGAATTAGGCTTATCTCATTCTAAAGACATGACTTTAAGTGGTAAAAGGGTGAAACAGGTTTATGAAAGATCCAAGTTTGAATCCAAGAACAAAGCACTATAACTATGTGATGCAAAGGAATAGTAGTAAAAAATAAAATAAAATAATAATAAGACCATCAATTTTTATTTGGAAACAATTCAACCGGTAACATTCAATTGAAAAAAAGAGGAATTATGTTAAAATGCATTGTATCCTGCACTTGTACACTGACGAATAAAGATAGCCAAATGCTTAAAGATGGCATAAGCCTAATGTGTATAGATAGCCTAATGCATTAAAAAGAGGTACATATCCTAATGCATTTAAAAGAGTTTGTGCTCAAAATGGCCTTTTTATTCACTGAAATATTGATTTTTTGCGAATTACAAAACATAGTTCAATGTAACCCTTTTCAATTTTTTTTTTTTTTTAATAAAACAAGTTAAAAACCAAAATAAGCTTCGTTTTTTAACTAAAGTCATAATTAGAACCTGCAATTTCATTTTTAAAAACTACAACTATAGTTCAAAAATAAAGCCAATTTCAAACCACTTCTTAATAAATAAAAAATCTAACCATCTACATCACATAAGAGGGCATTTTGAATAAAAGTTTCAAAAGTGATCTAGAATGATTCATTTTTGTTTTATAAAAGGGTTATTTTGAACCCAAACTCCATAAAAAAAAAAAAGTATCCTACACTTACACACTAATGTAACACCTTTTTGCTTGCCATGCAAAGAAGATGTTACATTATTGTATTTTTATGCATATCGAAAGAAAATTTCTAATTGAGGATACATTTCTCTTATGCATTTGGGTGTCTTGGGTTCCTTTTTTTACCTTAACTCCACTGCAGTGCACGACAAAAAACCTGCTTTTTTTTTAAATTATAGAAAACCACTATTTTTCGATGCGACCTCTGGGAAATTTATATAAACTTTATAAATAAAACATGTAGATGGATGTATAGAGTAGAGGAGAGGAGAGGCAGGCACATAAATAAAGCAACATCACAGCCTGCTTTAATAGAAAGCAGATCAAATGCACAAAATAAGACATAACTATCATCCTCACCAAAATAACATTATGGAATCCGTCCGTCCGTCCGTTCCCCAACTTATTTACACAAACCCTCCCTCCGACCACCACCTCGACGACCATGGGCACTGACCCTGGCCGGACGTGGGAAGTGGGACATGGGACGTGGGGCATGGGACATGGGACAAGAAGCGAAAAATAAAAAGAAGAAAATAAAGGGGGCTAAGTGAGGAGGAGGTCCCATACACACCTGCCAAGTTTCACGATGATCGCAGCTATAAATAACCACATTAAAGCTGAGAGCAATCCTAAGAACAGGACAAACATGAAATTCCCGTCCCAGCAAGCTAGAGGAGGAGCTGCTTCCTTCCTAGGACACATGATAGTTATTATCATATCCTTTCTCAACCCGTTGCTAGAACCAGGACGCTCTGCTGCTGAAGCAGGTCGATTGGGGATAGACTCTATCAATTGTTGCAACCTTGAATAAGATTTTGTTTGTTGTTGTTTTCCTGGACAAATATAACAAACAAACAAACAAACGAGGAAAATGGAGATGAGGATTCTATCGTTTTTTTAGGGACAACATATATATACATATAACAATCAAAACTGCAGCAAGAGTTCTAAGCACCTTATGCTGACATCCTCTTAAATCAACATCATGTCAATAGGGACCTGTAGCAGAAACTCTACTACATCCAAGCATACTTGCAGAACCAATGAAAACATAACTGAAGGGTTTGCTTACATGACTCACTCTAGTCAACGGGACTCAACTACTACAAACATCCAAAAACCTATAACGTTCAGAAGATACAAGATAAAACTAAACGATCAGCTGTTCCAATACTTTTGCTTAAGATTCCCACTTCCTCATGTGTTCTGCTACATACACTGGAAAGTAGAATGAGCATTGGAACAAGAATGCAGGTGTTCCAACCATCAGAATGTCACTGAGGATAACGAAATCTACCTCTTTTTTGGCCTTGAGATCCATGTCCACCGTCTGGTTCCGGTCGTTTTTTGTTATGTGATGCAGATCCATATCCCAAGTATCCCTGCTCCACAACATTTGCTCCAACACACTTCTGAAATAGTAGCAAATTCAAGTATCTCAGGATAACTTGGGAAAAGAAAAAGGAATGCTATTTTCAGATATGAAGGGAAAACAAATGATATCAGAAGTTAAGGTATTGCAATAGTTCACCTCTGGAAACGCATCCTTTTGATTCTCAAAACCATAAGACCTATCTGCCAGCACAGGAGTAGAAGGGATTGATGCAGAAGCATGATAAGTCACACCAAAGTCATTACGTTGGTGATCAAAGTGTTCAGAGTTATTGCAAGAGTCATAACCCATGGAAACATCACCAGGGAGGACAAAACCAGATCCACTACCTTCAGCAGGGCTGTTCAATGGACGATCAAGATCGCGTAACTCCAGAAAGGAGTCATGAAAGGACCACTGATTCGGAGAAATTTTGGTTTTATTCATCTCTGCCAGGTTGTGCAGGTCCCCTAAGTCCTCAAAAATATCATTTCCTTCCACATGTAATGCATCGTCCACATTTTGAGCATGGCTGGGTTTACAAACCTGTAAGAGAAGACCAAATAAAAATAAATAAATACAACCATAAAATGACTATCCTAGTTAGATTGGCTTAGGGCCTAATTAATGGAGGAAAAGAAATGAGTGATAACTTTTCTAATATAAAACAAAATCTCCAATGTGAGTAGCACATTCAAGTACATAAAGACATAAATCACCAGCAATAGTGTGGTCTCCACAGGACCTGTCAGATCAAAAAGGGGGGAAAACAAATATAAAATGAAAATTTTACGTGATTTAGTTGATTAACACCAGGGACATCATCTGAAAAACAAAAAATAATTCATGGCACAAGGCAGCAGTTTAAACTAGTCTAATGGAAAATCATAAAGCTACCTTTATCAAAGGTTTATGATAGTAAAAGGGCAGAAATCCCAACATCACCTAATGCATCCAGACAAAATAGATAGGTAGATAAAGTAAGCAGCCAAGAGAAAAGCATAATGAATAAGACTCACTGACAAACATCCAAAGAAGACAAAATGAGGAGACAATCTTAGTTTAATTTGTTGAATAAAACAGGGGCTGCATTGAAGCAACTGTTTCATGGCATTCCATTCGACCAACATAAGAGCAGCTTACCTCATTTTCGTCATTCTCATTGAAAGCACAGATGTCAAGGATGTCATCATCTTGAAATGCATCAAACATTGCCAGAAACTCATCTTCAGTTTGAAGCTCAGGAACATCATCATCTGGAACTGATGGAAGCACCTGGTCCGCAGATGGAAGAGTTTGAGATGGACCTGAGCAAGATGGAAATCCACTAAGCGTATCCCCATGGCCAACTACACCTCTTGAAATGGAACTGCTCTGGTTGTCATTAAGCACTATTGCAGGTGCGAAAGAGCAAGTACAAGGTAAAGATTCTATCTGATCATCAGCTTCATCCTCACTTTCCCATTCTTCTTCATTAAATGGTGCACCATACTGAGCACCGTTTTTTGGTCCTCGACCACTCTTCTGGAAAATCTTACAAAGAACAAAGGCATCCTATACACAAAAGAATGAAGAGAATCAGCCAACATCATATCCACCAGAATTTCTCGCCATTTATTTGAATTTAAAAGCATGAACTGGACAAAGCAACATGGAAAGAAGGCCTGATGCATTATATGATGACTGAGTCTCAAAAGAGCAGCTTTTCCTAAAAGCAATTTCATCAGAATGATTCACAGTATGTTTAGTTATCCAGTTAAGCACTTTTAAGAAAAACAATATTTTGGGTTTGGAAAATTGTAAACCTTTCATCAACTAAAAATCAATTTTCTTTAAACATATGCTAGTACTGATCAACAAATAATTGACTCCAAATGCTTTATTTTGTAGACATAAATATCAAACAACTTTAGAATAAAATATTGGCAACACAAACAAAGGCCTACCTTTCCTATGCAGAAGATGAGCAAATTAGACAATCAGTTAAGCCCAAAAGTAAAAGTTACTTGACAAGAACACGAACTTAAATGAAAATCATTCAACGTCTAAGAAACTACAAGAACAGGCAAACTCAAGCAATGAAAGAACATGGTACACAAATGAATTCCTTGGGTATGGAGAATTAAGGATACACTCTTTTGTGTGATGCTAAATCCGCATGTATTAATACCTCAGAAATTAGAGTCACAGCCATTAAAAGAATAAGTTAAGAAGAAAAGAACACCAAAAGTTTCCATGTGTAGCAATGGTACCATTTTTTTTTATAGGATGTCTAGCAATGGTACCATTTTCAAAAGGGTTGTTTTATTTTATCAGATAAGAAAGTACATTAAAATTAAACTAAACGATGCATCATGAGAAAAAAATTTATACTTGTGAATACTTGCCAAACCCTCTCAAGTATGTAGATTGAAGATGAACATGCTAACATATAAGTGACATGTTTCTTTCATTAACCATAAATTCAAAACTTCCACATGCACTACACGAAGACAATAAGAAAAACAAGAAACAAAAATAAATAAATAATAATAAATAACAAATTAAACACACAAAAATACATGAATATATAACCTTAACGTAGATTTCACACCACCAACAAGCAATAATAGAAGCTCAATTATTACCTGAGCAATTCCTTTGCCAGCAAGATCCTCATCTTCAAGTCTGTACTCATGCATCACCCAATCGGTTCTGTCCCCTCCCCTTTGTGATGCCCGACCATAGTGAAAAATCAAAGTTCTTATCTGTCCCACAGTTCGATTGTTAGACTCCACTTTTCTATCCTTTCCAGTGGTTTTCCAAAATCCAGATTCTGTAGTACGTTTCCATCTATCTCCAACACCATATTTCCTCTCTATGGGGCAAAAGAAGTACCATTCTAGATCCCTGCTTTTCAAGCAAGATTTATCTAATGGAACCAAAAAAAAAAAAAAAAATACATAAGAAAGTGGCATGAAAGAAGTAAAGATTTTAGTAAGAAGATTGAGAATGAATCGTAGTAAAAAATAACAATTAAAGCAAGTATTTATTTTATAAAAATACCTGGAAGATCCTGTGGAACAAACTTGTATACGTCCAGCTCCGTAATGACATCAGGAGGAATCTTCTTCCCCATTACCTTCCTCTTGAGATAAAACATAAACAATTCCTCATCCGTTGGATGAAACCGGAACCCGGGAGGGTGCGATGTTTTCCCCATTAGATAAAATGTCCAACTACCAAGTTATAAACAAAACTGAATACACCCCAGCTCCAGAAGGGCAAATCTCTTAAAAATTAGCCACCAAATAACCAAATCCTTCAGAGAAAAATATTGCTTTTCCTTTTATCGAATAAAAATTTTTTTAGAGCGATTAATGAGTCTCTATTATGCTAAAAACGGGCAGAAAGAAGAATAAACGAAGAGCTTAAGAATTGCTGTCAGGTCCAGTGCCGAAACAAGAAACTACGCCAACAACACAGCCTACCTCGGCTCGTGAAACCAAAATCGCGCAGAAGAAACCGCGGGTGTTTCTTGATGATCAGATCAAAAGACATTGGTCGCACAATAGAAACCCTGTTCCCAACATTATTGAATAGCGTTACAACAACCACAAAACCCTAAACAACCACTTCAAACTCAAGCATACAACAAAAGCCAGCAGACCCATCATCTACACGCCCAACAACATACATACAGACACCCATATAAACCCTTTCCCCCAACTAGACACAGAGAAACTGCAAGAAAAATCAATCAAATCAAGCCCAAATCTAGCATTTCTAACTGACTTGCCGCCCAAGAAACCCAAATAGAGACCAATCAACTGAACCCAACACCAATAAACCAGACACAAACGTGACGATCGGATTCAAAGACAAACAAAAATCACAAAAACCAGCTTCGAACCCTTGATCGACGAGAACAACAGTAAAGACTGACAAACAAAGAGCTCAAAGAAAAACCCTAGAAACAAAGATCAACAACAGATATAGCAAAAAAGAAAATTACAGCGGAGAAGAAAGCCTGGAGAGACCAAAATACAAAACCCTAGAAATCTTACCCGGGAAATGAACGAACCGAGGAGGGCGGAGGAGTGAGAGAGAGAAAGAGAAGCGAATAGAAGAGAGAAGCCGAAGCTAGTGCAACGAGGGGTTTATATATTACAGGGGTGGTGAGAGGTGAGAGAGAGAGAGAGAGAGAGAGAGAGATAGACAGAAATGTCTTTCAGCTAATTGGAGGGAAGCTTCTCCTGTAATCCAAGGCTTCTCATTGGTTGGCCCTCCTCATAAATCAAAATTTATAATTTTTTTTTTTATTTTTTTTATTTTTTCTTCAAGTATCAAGATTCCTTTTGACAAATGTTTCCACGGAAAGCCTATTCACACTTGTTCACTCCCTTACACCTATTCCTAAGAAGAATCTCCAACTGAGCTCCAGATCCCGCGCCATATCCAGAATCGCCAAACGACACCTTAAATCACCAAAAACCACGCTTCCAATCCGAGACGAGACCTGGGAGGTTTCAAAATGTCATCTGATTTCGGCGCCGCCATATTCAGACCTTCGAGAGACGGTTATGACGCAAAATACCACACGCCCTCGCAGATCTCAACTACTATTTCAATCCACATATCAGATTTCAAAATCTATAAAAATCCGTAGATTCCAAGCAAAAAACATACCTCAATCCTTCAACTGAACCCTAAATTCTTCCTTTCGTCCGAACCCCGCCTCCCAAGGCAGCTTTATAAGAGGAAAGAAAAGAAGGAGGAGGAAGAGGAAGAAAAAGGCTTAAGAAAAGAAAGCACAAGACGGCAGAGCTATAGCTACAGAGCTGCTATGATGAGCGAAGACACGTGAACTAAGGAAGATATGTGATAAGAGGCAAAGGCAAACTCGTTTTTTAGAGTGAGGAAGAGTGTAATCCTTTAGGTCGAGGTGTTGCCTTCTTTTATTAAATTCACTAGCTATACTTTTTAAATTAAGAAATCTCATTCTTATAAATCAAGAATTTAAATGTTTGATTCAAAACTGATATATTGTTAATTTGTAATTTATTATAAATTTTATTTTTGATATATTCATTTATATACTTCATAAATTACTTATTTTTAAATTGATTATAATTTTTAATTAATAAATCGCTTCATTCTTTAAATCGATAAATTGATTTTTTTAAATTTAAATTGATAAATTTATAATTTTTTAATTGATAAATTGCTTATTCTTTAAATTAATTAGAAATTTTATACTGATATTTATTTGTATATTTTATAAATTGCCTATTATTTAAATTGACAAATTGATTTTACTTAAATTGATAAATTTATAATTTTTAATTGATAAATTGCTCATTCAATAAATTAATTAGAAATTTTATAATTGATAGATTTATTTGTATACTTTATAAATCAGCTATTTTTAAATTGATTAGATTTTTTATTTTTTTTTTAAAAACATTTAATTATTAAATTAAGACTTACTTGGCACCTACCATCGGAGCAAAAATACTGCTCGTGGCGCTAAACACTGCTCAAGGTTGCAAAATGGTATTTGGCACTCCCATTTAGTACCCTCCCTTGAGTTGTTTCAAGAGCAACCTTAACTGAGTCGGGTATCCCGGGCGCCATATCCGTAATCGCCAAAATGACACCTGGGGCTCACTAAAAACCACGCTCCAACTGAGATGGTATCGGAGGTGGCAAAATGCCATCTTTGATTTTGAGGTGCCATATTTGGCACCTTTCTTTGAGCAGAGATGAAGAGTGATGCAAAATACCGCTGATACCTCAGGCATCTCAACCCGCTATTTCAACCCGCTTATAATGTATTTCAAAATCTATAAAACCGTGTAGATTCTCCGAAGAAAAACATACCTCGAATCCTTCAACTAAACCCTACTTCCTTTGTCCGAACCTTGCCCTAAGTGCGCAGCTGTGATACATGAAGAAAAAGGCAAGAAAGAAAGGGGGCTTAAGAAGACGGCAGAGCGCAGCAAGCAGAGCCGTTAAGTGAGAGGTACTACGTAAACGTAATAAGAGGAGTGATGAAGAGGCAAAGGCAAACTCGCTTTTTAGTGATGAGAAGAGTGCGTAATCCTTTTAGGTCGAGGTGTTGCCTTCTTTATTAAATTCACTGCCATACTTTTTTAAATTAAGAAATCTCATTCTTTATAAATTGCAATTTAAATGCTTGATTCAAAACGGATATATTGCTAATTTTGTAATTTATTATAAATTTTATTTTTGATATATTCATTTATATACTTCATAAATTACTTATTTTTTAAATTGATTATAATTTTTTAATTAATAAATTGCTCATTCTTTAAATTGACAAATTGATTTTTTAAATTTAAATTGATAAATTTATAATTTTTTAATTGATAAATTGCTTATTCTTTAAATTAATTAGAAATTTTATAATTGATATATTTATTTGTATACTTTATAAATTGCTCATTATTTAAATTGACAATTGATTTTTTTAAATTTAAATTGATAAATTTATAATTTTAATTGATAAATTGCTCATTCAATAAATTAATTAAAATTTTATACTGATGCATTTATTTGTGATACTTTATAAATTGCCTATTTTAAATCGATTAGATTTTTTTATTTTTTTTAAAAACATTTAATTATTAAAACTAAGACTCCCATTTGGCACCTACCATTGGAGCAAAAATACTGCTCGGTGGGTGCCAAAACATCTCAAGGTTGCAAACGGTATTTCAAGACTTACTTTTAGCAATCTCCTCGAGTTGCTCTAAGTCCTAACTTAGTACAAACCGAACTTTTAAATTTGGGATAAGATCGGTCCATGGATGACATTTTAGGTGTCGATTTGATCTAATTCCATCCTGGGTTTAGTCCAAGAAAAAAAAAATTGAAAATATCGATCGAAAATCGATATTTCGGTTATCGATAAAAGTCGATAGGATATCCTCCATCGATAATCAGTTGAAAAAAATATCGACCATTTTTCGATAATTTTTGCTGATATTTTATTCACTTGTTTGAAGTCTACAGATCCTCCATTAATAATCAGTTGGAAGAAATATCGACCATTTTTCGATGATTTTTACTAATATTTCATTCACTTGTTTGAAGTCTACAACGTTTTAATTCAAATTTGTAAAATTTGAAAATAATGTGTTTTGGGGTTTCTCATTGCACTTATTATAGATAGTGCAAATTCCTTTTATATTATCTTATTATTTGACCATTTTTATTATTTTATATTATTTTTACATTTTTGTTTTAACAATATCATTTAATTTTATTTTGTTATAAAATCCTTTCACCTTTTTAAAAAATTTAAATTTTAAAATCAATAAATTTACAATATTTTTAAATCAAAAATTAATTTAATAAGGAAAATAAATAAAATAATATCTCATTTAAAAATTTAATATTATAATATACAATATTTTGAATCTTCTTATTATTTACTTAATATTTATAATAATATCGAAAACAAATAAATAATGTCTTTTTATTTTGTCTTATAGACACTTCTACTCTTTCTACTCCTAAGATCTCTCTTTACTCTCAACCCTCTCATTTTCTTTTGTGATATATTTTCAGCAGAAGCTTTCAGCCAAAGCTTTCAGCCTAAGCTTTTTTCCTCCTATTTTATAAAGATGTGTTTTATCAATGAAACTTGTTTAATATTTTATTCATAATTCTTTATTTATATGCTTAAATTTTGGTAGTCTTAAAACTTTAAGGAACATCCTGAAAGTGGTTTCTCCTTAAATCTTATGGCCCAAAAAATATTCTAAATTTTGATTATGGTATATAGGTTGGAAAATCTAGATGCATCCCTTTGGGAGAAGCTGAAATTATGAATATTTCACCCAGATTCCAGACACTACAATGTCACGTACCATTGGTTTCAGAAATTTCAGAATTTTCGAGTCATCGGATCGCCTGAACATACACTGCCTACAATAATCCAAACAAACAAGAAAACGGCTTGTGAGAAGCCCGCCACTTCCTCCGATGCTTAAAGAGTGAAGGGGATTCGCTGCCGTGAAGTTCTACGATTTTCTCCCAAATCGGAAGGAGAATGTGGCGCATATCTCGCACGTGGAGACTAGTTCTTCCTTTTAAATAGTTGTGTTTCCCGAATGGAGGATCCCGAGAGCGCTTGTTCACCCCGAGTGATATTGTTAGCATGATTCATGGAATGGTGCATATTCTCTTCGGGGGAATTCACCCGACAACATTTGCTAAATAAAGTCTCCAATCAGGAGAGATAACGTGCGGAGTATGTTGACTCTCTACCCGGCTAGGAGGATATCTAGGTCTCATTTTAAATTAGCTCGCAGCCGCACTAGCCGGGCCACCCCAATTATAGCCTCATTTCCGCGGGCCTGTCAAGCAGAGAAATTGCGCCAAAAGCCCATGGCACCCACAATGCCCCCCTTTTTCCTACTGGGGAGGGCAATCGTCCCCAATTGGAAAAAAAAAACGTGTTTGACCGAAGATAGTACGTGGGAAATGAGGGCAATCAACACAAAGGGTATGTTCAACGCGGAATTTTCTAACTTTTTCGGGGTGTGCATTAGGATGTGGTCGCTTGAGATAACCTTAGGACTGGAGGTTGCTATAAAAGGTCGGCGTGACGGTCCGCTGCGGCCATTGGTTATCCAATGCTTTCAACAGAGAAGGATGGTTAGATGTTGTTAAGGATCAGACTTGGTGGATTGCTGACTGAAGGATGATTGTGATAGGTCGTTTGAGCGCGCTTTCTAAGCACGAAGAAGATCAAAGATTGCATGGTCTGAGTGGAGCCTAACAGATTCTCCGTGCTCGCCGGCTCAGGAGCGAACTCGACGAATCTTCCACATCCAAGTACACCTCGCCAAATCGGGCTTGGATGTCATCTTCCCTTCGGAGCCCCTTTCCATCTTTTCTTTTTCCTTAGTTTTTTTTTTTTTCTAAGTGATTTTGGTATTGCTTCTTCTTCCTCTTCGGCCTTTGCTACTGCTTCTTCTTTGGCCTCTGCTCAGTATTTGATTCGGACGAACTATGTAGCCATTTTAATACGACCACTTGGGTGTAACTTGTAAGGGCATCAATGTAATGATGGATTCCGTTTGGTACAATTAATAAAATCTTACTTCTTTAACATTTATGTACTTTGTTTTATCTCAATGTTCCTGTGCTTTATTTTCTTTCTCAAGGCAGGGGCCAATCCGTTGGCCATTGGCTGGGGTATTCGTTGATCCCGGAGAGTGGAACGGCTTTGGGTGGGGGCCCAACGAGTTAGAATAACAGGATGGCCCACCAATCGAGCCCATGTTAACCTATCGTGCCCTAGGAGATGGAGCGTCGCCAAGAAGCGAAACAACTAAGGGAGTGAGGGGTCAAGTCACATTTAATGCACCCGTAGGTCCTAGGCGGTTGGTATGTAGGGAGCCATCATTGGGTTTTTGCGTCTCTTATTATTATCATTCTCGGGTTTACACTCCCTTCACCAGTTCGAAATCCTTTGCAGATATACTGTAGTGATTTTGCGTTCTTTTGCTAATCGTTCTTCCATACGCTTACTCAATTCTAAGCTTTCAAGTAATTACTATCTCCCTTGAGAGGTGTATCAATCTTTGCTAATGTCTCTTTCCTCTACTGTGGAAGGTTTCTTAGTGGTGAGGGTAGGTCTAGAACCTATTAAACCCGGGTGGTTCTCGCCCAGGTTTGTTGGTTTTGTGTTTTTAACCCGTTTGATATGTGGCCTGGGGCTAATACTAGTTCTCTCCCCTCCATCTGATCTACTTGTAGAATGATGAGAGGTGAGAAAGAAACTTCCACTAGTCGCGTCGCAAACGGGGCACGCCTCGGGACGCCGTTTCGCAGCGTGATCGCCTCATCCTTGACAATGGAGGAGTTGAGAACCTACTGCGAGATCCTCAATAACATAGAATTGAAGTTGATGGAAAAGCAGAACGAGTCCACTCTGGGTGAAGGACACAATGCTATGTTTTTTACCCGAGAGCAACTCGCGGCTCCGCTTCGCCTCTGCCTACCCTCGCAAGGGGCTCCAGATTTTACCCAAACTACTCTTATCCATCCCAATACTATCTGAATATTATCCGGTTGTAGCGTGCTAAATTTCTTATACCAACTTGACCCTTCGCTGGTCGAGATATGTTTTATCTATGCCTTAAAGGTGGGTCAAGGTGGCCGGTTGTCTATGTCGATCCAGAATGCGCGGTTGCAAATTGTCAACAGACTCCTTGATTCGCTTAACGTAGATGAGACCCCGGTCTCAGCTTCCTTTTGCTACACCGGTCACAATCTTTCTGTGCATCGTTATGTTTAGCTTTGTCGACGTATGTGTGTAAGTTTTTATATGTAACTAATTGTAGATTATGGGTGCAGAGAAAGGCTGGAAGGGTAGGCTGGTGGAGTGGGTGGAGAAAGCAAGCTTTGAAAGGATTCGTCGGCTGTTGGAGGTTTCCGAGCGGGAACGCCATTATAAGGTTCTCCTTACTTTAAAAAACTTAGTTGATGTGAGGCACAACCCATCTTGCTATAACCTCCCTGTGATCCCGCGCCCACTGCCTTCAGAAGTCGTTGACGAAGAACATTTTGTTAGCACCGATCTGCTGCGCTTAATATCAGGCGGTGCATCAACATCCAGGGGTGTGGAGGTCGAAATAGCGGATCAGAGATCAGTGGCTTGGTCCCCGTCGGGGCCGTTTGCCTTTAATAATGGGGGTTCTAGGTCAGCTCAACCCGTGCCCAGACGGGGTAAAGGGGGTAATCCACCCGAACGTCTGCCTTTACCTAGTAGGGGAGGAAAATCTGCCCCCGAGTACTAAAGGTTAAAAAAAAAGGCAGCCGGGTGGGTTAACACACCTAATACCCAAGTGAGAGACTTTATCCCTTGGGTCCGTCTCAGTCCAAACCCAACCCCTGATGCAAGTTAAGAAGAGAGGAAGAGGAGATGATCAGGTTGGCTTCGACCAAGACCGCCATGAAGCAGGCGGCAGAAGATGCCGCCTCCGATCAAGCCGCGGCCGGCCGGGCTCTGTAGCCTGGTGGTAGTTCAAAAGAGCAGGCAATTATTATTTCGGGTTTGCCCGAGAAGGGATCCAACGATTGCCTGGACATAGGGGACGATGTCTTGGGGGAGGCTGCTCCGACACCGCACGCGCTTTAAACAATCCTTCCTCTTGCTTGAGTTGGGAGCCACCGCAGTCCGAAGCCATCTGCATCGGGTCAAGATATCGGCTTCCGCGTAATCGACAATAACGACCATATCTGCTCGCCATGGGTCTCATTCCCTAACGGAGGAGGTATCGGCACCCGGGCTGGAAGACGTTAAACACATTGTTCGTCGTTGGATACCTTTTAACCAGGGCGAATCCGCGGCTAACCGTCTAAACAGTTTGTATCCAGTGATGCTCCGGATGCCGATGGTCGCCCGGGCTAATGGTGTGGGCGAAGATTGCTCTGTGACTAACAAAGAAGACCTCCAGCAGATAATTGAGGATGAGATACAGATCCGCAACCACAACTACATCCAATCATCTGAACTGGTAAGATAGTGAGCCCTTATTTATAACACTAGCATCGAGACACGAGTACTGACGCTTTCTTAATATATTTCCTTGCAAGCGGTCGCTGCCATCCGAAACATGGCCCTTCAACATCATGACTTTGAACTCTGGCTGAGAGACGCGGAGAGGCTTCGGCTTTTTGTCCAGTCAAGGCTTTCTGATCAAGAGGCGTTGGATGCCTCTTTGAAGGAGGCTTAGCTTTCTTCCCGACGTTGGGAGTTGGAAACCAAAGAGGGCAGGTGGAAAGGGCGACCGGGCTGAAACAAAAAGGACGCCAGTTCAGCGAAGCGCGCGGTCTTGCTAGAGATTGACACCATGAGTGGTGCCTGGGCATAGGTAGAAGCCGAACTGGCCCGTGTCCGGCATATCTTGGTAGCCGCCGAGGATGCTCGTTTGAAGGCGAACTCTGAGCGTGACGCCGGCTAACAAGCCCTAGTCGCTACAGAGGAGGCCCGTCGAAAGGCGGATGAAGAGAATGGTCGTTTGATGGATGAAATCCACTCGTCTTCACGATGGAGTTAGAGGCTATCGAGACGATTTTGCGTTTTCCTATAAGACTTTCGTGAGAGAAGACTCAAGAATGGAGGCTAAATTCAAGCTTAGCAATGATATGATCTTCAACTACTACTTACCGGGCCAGGCATTTGCACACAACATCTGTGGGAGTGAGCCTCTGATCCCCGTCGGGATGCCAGATACGTCGACTCCTTTGACTCTTGAATTTTTTGTAAACCCTCGATGCCCCCCAAGTTCTTCATCTGTCTTCCCACAACTAAGCCTGTCGAGACTATTGAGGAAGATTTGTCACCAGGATCTCCAATACGAGGGTGGAGTAGATATTCCACTCCAGGCCCCTGGGCCAGACTTATAAGGAACCCAATGTTGTAGCCGAGGGTTAGGGATCGAAATATTCACTTACTCGTCGAGCGTGCTTTCTTTGCAAGACATTTTATTTTCTGTTTTTGTATCTTGACATTCTGAAAGGCATTTTATTTTATGCTTTTTGGGTAAAATACTTCCTCCCAGCTTAGCCGAGTGGCGTAGAGTTATAATACCCCGATCGGACGGGATATCTTATTCTGCAATACCAGCCCGGGATTTTATGCTGAGAGTTGAGTGATATTATCCGGGGGCGCAGCTTGTGAATTGATAACGCCGATATGTCTCACTCAGATCGCGACCATCCCGGATTTCTCAAGTGTACTAACAAGATATTAACTATGGGCCACGGATAGGTCATTTTCTCACACATCCGCTTTAGGTTGACCAGTTAGATGTTATCTAAACTGGACCGGACAGGTCATTTCCTACGCCATCCGGACGTTAGGTTAACCAGTTAAATGTTATCCAAATTGGGCCGGACAGGTCATTTCCTACGCCATTCGGGCTTTAGGTTGACTAGTTAGATGTTATCTAAACTGGGCCGGACAGGTCATTTCTTGTGCCATTCAGACTTTAGGTTGACCAGTTAGATGTTATCTAAATTGAGATAGACAGTCACTCGCGCCATCCGGTTTTTAGGTCGACTGTACCTAGATGTTATCTAAACTGGGTCGGACAAGTAATTTCCTACGCCATCTGGGCTTTAGGTTGACCCTACAAGAGGAGAAAAATGGACGACATAGCGTTTGATATTGAATCATTCTTTATTGATAATACCTCTTAAGATGTGTAGCTTTCCACATTCTAGGTATATGGGTTCCATCAAGTTTGTCTAAGGCGTGAAGCCCCTTGATTCAACGTCGTGTTACAAGATAATGGTCCTTCCTAGTCAAGGTTGGAACTTTCGTAGCTCCGTCGTACCGTATTTTAGAATACTTTTCTTAGAACCAGGTCCCCTGGTTGGAACGTTCGAGGCTTGACCCGTTTATTGTAAGAATTCACCAATCGACGCTGGTAGGACGCTATGCGGATTGCTGCTGATTCTCACAATTTATCGACCGTGTCAAGATCCTTGATCATTAAATCTGCATTCCCCTATTCAAGGATGTTTTGTCCGATCAGAGCATACCCAATTCATGCAAAGGATACTATAGCCGATCCCAAGTGATTGCAAATGGGGATATACCGTCAGTTTGCGTGCGTAGTCCCAGAAGCCTGCAGTACTCCCAAAGGGAGTTCATCCACTCATTCGCTCTACCGATCCAACCGCTTTCTTCGGGGTCGTAGCTGTGGTTTTGTTTGAGGCCTATGCTAAACCATCGCTTATGGGATACCGCGGTGGAGTATATAGATTTTTATCTTCAATTCCTGACATAAGTTTCGAGAGACCCGGCTGTCGAATTGGGGCTTATTGTCGGATACAATTGATCTAGGGATGCCGAACCGACATACAATATTTTTCCAGATAAACTGAGTGACATCTCTATCTTTGATCGAGGAGAATGCTTCAACCCCAATCCATTTACTGAAATAATCAGTGGCCACCAATAATAGTTTTTTTTTGGGTTGGGGCAGTAGGCTATGGTCCGACTATATCGATCCCCTATTAGGCAAAGGGTCAGGGCCTCGAGATAGAGATCAGATCTTGCATCGGTGATTTTAGGAAGGGTGCAAGTCGTTGGCAGTGATAGCATTTTCTAGTATAAGTGGCGACATCAGCCCTCATGGTTGGCCAATAGTACCCTTGGGTGTGGGCCTGGTGGGCTAAAGTCCTGCCGCCATGATTATTTCCGCATATTCCTTCATGTAGTTCTACTAACACATAATGACCCTGCTCGGGCGTTAGACATTTCAGGTAAGGGCCGCCCAAGGATCGTTTGAACAGTTGCCCATCAATTAAGGAAAATCTAGTTGATTGGACCTGAAGTTTGTGGGCCTTATCTCTCTTACCAAGGAGTTGTCCTGTGCTTAGATATAGCGAGATGGGGTCCATCCATTTAAGTAGGGTTCTATCCACCCGATTTACTTCGCTGTGGATGCAATTAAAGAACCGGTTGATAGTGTATAGGCAAAATATAGTTTCAAGATCGGGTAGGAAGCGCTCACAAAAGCTAAGGGGCCTTTTCTAATAGGAGTCCCTAGGGAATATGCTCCAACTTCCATATCGTAAAAGCCGCCAGTTTGTTTCACCTGGGATACATATTTCAATTATCTGGGTCCTTGATTCAATTCTTCTGCTAGCATGCCTCGACCACCAATTGGGAATCACTTGATCGTGGAGCTCACGGCCAGATTGCTGTGGTCAAGTAGTCTGAGCCCCATTAGATTGCCTCAGACTGATTCAATCTTGGGAGGCATTAAATCGGTTTCGCATTGCTTGTTCAATCTTATCCCCGGATGGGGATTTTAACTGTAAATCGATACCCGCCCCGGTTTGTCTGGACGCCCCGTCAATGTTAAATGTCCACTAATTCGAGCTGTCAGGGTGTGTTTCTGATTGGGGGAGTTCTGCTATGAAGTCTACCAGCACCTGTCCTTTTTTTGAAAGCCTTGGCTTGTATTGGATGTCGTACTCACTTAGTTCGACGCTTCACCGAGCTTCATTCTTCCCGATAAGCCTGGCCAGGTATATACGGAGAGGGAGGTCGGTTAGTACAATAATGGGATGTGCTTGGAAATAGGGGCGAAGCTTCTTGGCTACTATCTAGAGGGCTATATGTCTGGCTTCAAGATGATTATACCCGGGTCTCTCGTGATCGGGCTAAAGATTTGTCGACGAAGAACATAGGCCTCTGCTTTCCGTCGCTTTGAACAACGAGCACTTTACTATTGTTTCGAGACCGCTAAATAGACGAAGAGAGTTTCACATGTTCCGGACTTGCGAATCGGTTCACACACGCTTGATCTCGATAAAGGCTCGATCACAGCCTCAAAGCCACCGCCCGATTAGCTCCCTTAAGGGCGGCGAAAAATGGCTTTAAGCAACTGTAAAACCAGAAATAAATCAGCCTCTGCACGGACCTACTGGCCGCCGCTTGTTGCACCTCTTCTAGAGCTTAGGGTTAGAGACTCTAGGAATGGCTTTGGGTCAGGAGGGGTCGTCTCTAATCCCCTCTGAGTCATCATGAATCCTAGGAACGAACCTGCACTGACCTCGAATGCACATTTTGCATGGTTGAGTTTCATACCACAGTCTCGAGGAGGTCAAATACCGCCGCAATGAGTAGTGTGATTCTGGCCACTCTTGACTTTTATCAACATATCATCTATATATACTTCCATAGTTTTTCCGAGCAATGGCCGAAACATCTTGGTTACCAGTCTCTGGTAGGTGGCCCCGACATTCTTTAACCCGAATGGCATCACGCAGGAAGAAGACTCTCCGTGGGGGCGGATAAAAGACAAAGCCCGCATCGGGCGGTACATGGGGATCTGATGGTAACCGGAGAATGCATCTAGAAATGATAACATGCCATGCCTGGCTGATGCTTTAACATTCTGATCTACCCGAGGTAGTGGGAAGCTATCCTTGGGACACGTGTCGTTAAGATTCGTATAGTCTACGCATACTCTCCACTTACCCTCTTTCTTCGGAACTACCACTACGTTAGCAAGCCACTCGGGGTATTTGACTTCTTTGATAAACTCGGCCTTCAATAGGTTATCTACTTCGGCCTGGATTATCTGATGGCGGTCCGGGTGGAAGCGTCGTACTCTCTGCCAAACGGGTCTGGCGGATGGGAGAACATTCAACTTGTGGGAAGCATTCAAGGGGCTTATCCCTGTCATGTCCGAATGGGTCCAGGCTAACACGTCGGCATTAGCCTTTAATACTTCTTGCAATCGGGCCCTTTCTTCTTCTACGAGGGACTAGTGTAAAAAGCTCTATCCTGAGCTTACTCCATGAAAGCATGGATTCCAGGGGATCTACTGTCAATTGTTCCCTGTCTTCTAAAGTGGCCCGGACAGTAAGCCTTAATTATTATAATGAGGGTTGAGTTTCGGAAGGCGAGCTATCGGGGCCTTTATCTTTTTCACGCTCGTGAACTAACAACTGATAGCATTAACGAGCAGCTAATTGGCTAACCTGGAGGTCAACCTGCCCAGATGTGGTGAGATAACTGATAGATTGGTACTAAGTTGAGGGGACTGCTTTCGTGGTATGTAGCCAGGTTTGGCCTACGATAGCATTGTATGGACCCAAATCTTCAACCATCGAAAACAACACTTGCTGAGTGATGAGTCTAAAAACTCATTTGATTTTTAATCCATTTTTCTGAGCATATTACAAGATAAATGTTGATTCGTATGCAGAAATGTGGATATTTTACTCAAATTTAATTTGCGTAAAAAATACAAAGATAAGCAAAACCCAAGAAAAACCAAGAGATTATTTATAAGGTAAATGAAGTCGCGAATCGAGCCTGAGTCACACAAGAAGTTGTTTCAAGCACCTAAATACGACACGGAAGTAGATCACTTTCGAGGAAGAAATAAAAGGCTTATTCAAACGGTCAGACTGGGTTAAGCTTCACAATTTAATTACCAAAGCAATGCGAAAGAGGTTACGACAAAGGAAGTGTGTGGCTGAGACTAAAGAAATATTCAAGTAGAATCTCGGGTCACTTACGACCACCATGTCGTGACGCCCAATTGAACATAGTAACCAAGGTCGACGTCAATCTGAGGTCGCGACGTGGATCTGTCAATAAAGCCACAAGGGAGGTCTATGCCAGAAAATGAAGTTGCAACTAGTTTTTATGTAAGACCCGAGAAATTCCAATTTCTAGAAAAAGGGTAAAATCGTAATTTCGGTAAAAATTCAGAAATTTATTCTCTAGATCTCGGATGGCGAAACAGATTTAACCATTGGAATCATCTTGCAAAATCTAGCTACCACGAGACCCTCATTAATCTCAGACAAATGACTTACACATTTTTCGATAAGATTGAATAAACAAAAATCCATACGAGATGTGACAAAAAGTCACATATAACATGTACACATGTTATACATGCTGCTGCATGAGTAGAGAGAGAGATACGATGAAATGACTAACGAGATAGTGCCAAATGTCGAAAATCCAAGCTAAGGGATAAAATGGTCATTATTTAAATTTTAAATGACACAAAAGACGAAAGAGCGTATAGTGATTCATCTTCTCCATTAATTGGAGACAAAAAGGGAAAAAACGGGGAGGACTTCCAGTGAGCTTCAGATTTGTTTTTTTAGAGTGAGAGAGAGAGACTTCTCTCTAAATTTCCGGCAAATCCGACCGTCAGAATTCTTCGGGACAAGAAGGAAAGTTGCTCTACGCGGCGAGGACTATGCGTGAGCACCAGTTTGGGGGAGTTTCGACAAATTCCATGAGGTAGGGGTTTTATCCTACTTGTTTTAACCCTTGTTTAAGTGTTTTGTTGATGGTTGAGTTGATTTGAGGTAATGAGTGGTCGTTTGATCGGTCCCAAATCTCGAACCAAAATGTGGAAAATTTTTTAAAGTACATTTATCACCAGGGTACAGGTAGACACCTGCTTGGTGTTTGTGTTGTAATTTGTGAAATAAATAGTGTTTTGGTGAGTAGGAGGCTGGAAATGGCCATGGAAATCGGTTTCAAAAAGTGGAACAAATGTTTAATGAGTGGGCTACCCACGGACAGCCCACTTGCTCTATTTGGGACTGTTAAAAATAGTCCCGGGTTTGTGTGAATTAGACCAAAAACGTCCATGTGTGGTGTGGATGAGATTGGTTGAAATGAATGGCTTGAGTTGAGTGGAAATAGATAGGTTAATGCATAAGCTTGAGGTGTGAACATGATGTCACAATTATATTTGGTTGAAATGAATGGCTTGAGTTGAGTGGAAATAGATAGGTTAATGCATAAGCTTGAGGTGTGAACATGATGTCACAATTATATGGAATATAATTGCATGTAGCTATCGAGATGAAATTGTGATTTGCTCAAGTGAGCTAAATTGGGTGATGGTTGATTTTGTTGAATTACATGTGGTGTGATTGAAAATTTGATAATATAATTTATTATTTGATATATTATGTATAAATTGTGTTGAATGGCATAATGCATTTACATGCACCGGTAAATCCTAGAAATTAGGTGTGTGCATGACATGAACAATTGAAAGAAAAAGAATATGGTCAGTGGAAAGGAATTTCATCGGATGATTTTCCTGAGAACGGTGTTTGGAGATGGTCTTACACCACACGTCGGAGGAGCCCATGTATTGTTTTGGAAGGTTCTCCAACACATTCGCCTCGGAGGGTAGTCCCATATTTTTATTGAAATTCGGTAGTGTATTTTCAAGAACAACAAGTTTTGTTTTGAAAATGATATTTTTCTCATACATGGCTTAGGTAAGTGTGAGAGAGTCGGTGAGGACTCGAGACATGGGAACGGGTATTTAGACATTCAAGTAGGATCACGAATTTACTTGAGTGTGTGCTTACATTGGAGCATTGCATATGCACTTAGGTGGGGAGTAACCCATTTAGGGTGATTCCACTATCGGGCGATAGCTCACCCCTGTCGAGGAATATTATTTCAGTACAGTGAGCGCTCGAGAAGACTAGCCATCATAGAGGCCGATTTAGGAAGAAAGCCAAGCCAGGGGGCTTGGTAGTTATTATGTATGACATGTATTAGAATTTAATATATGTTTGTATTGAGAGTAGTGTGTTAACTCTTGAACCATGTGAGATTTACATTTGGTTGGAATATTTATTTTGTGAGTATTGATGCAGGGGCCCAAGTGGCCGTTATTTTACTCAAGGCTTCGACTCCTCGTGGTTATTGTGTATGGTTGGGGATATGTTATGTACTTCTGCAAAGCCTCCCCATACAAAGCAGACCCGCCCGATTTTCTTGAATAGTGCCTGACACCGACATTCACGTAGTATTCCGTGGGTTGATCTGTTGTCAACTGGACCCCGAAGCTAGCGTCACATTTTAAAATGAAGGGCTCCATTCGAGGTCGCGACGCGGCCGCCGAGGTTTGCGGACATGAAAACGAGAACTCGAGTCTCAAATGCAAAATATTGAAGCTGCAACCAACAGAGTCAAGAACAAAAAGGAGGTCGCAGAACCTAAGCGGCTTCAAACGGGTCCTTGCCAAGAAATCGGTTGGGCGACCGCTTATTAATCAAAGACCACAAACGATGTCACGAGCCACTCATCTGTGTCACGACCAAGAAGAACCTGAGAAGAAACTAAAATGCAACTACTTTTGAGCAATCGGGTCTAGATGCAACCGTAAAAGAGCTGGCCGAGGTCGCGATATCACTCGAGGTCTAACCCGCATAGAGGTTGAAAGAAGAACCGCTGCACAAAGAATTGAGGTTGGCGACTGTATAGCGGAACAACATCAAAAAGATGGTGGCGACATCAACTTAAGGTCGACTTAAATTTGAAACCTGTGAAGGCAGAAGACCACAAACAAGGTCGCGACCAGAAAAAGGAAGTCGCAACCTAGAACGTAGGTAGTAGAAACAGAAATGTGGTCGCAACCTAAAACTGAAGTCGCGACGTGCACGCAACAAAGTAGAGGAGTCTTGATAAAGAACTGAGGTCGTGACTCAGAATGCAGTAGAAAGGAATGACGACGAGGTCGCGACGTGAAACCATGGTCGCGACATCAACTCTGAGAAGCTAATCGGCCAACGATGTCACAACCATCAATCAAAATAGTTGCAAAGAACCGTTGCAAATGTACAACAAGGTCGCGGATCGAACAAGAGCAAACAAAGGGAAATCCGCATGTCATGACATCAACCCGAGGTCGCTAATTTTAGCAAGAACTCGGGCTTTTCTTCGGGGAATTCCACTCGAGGCTTTGGCATTTAGCCCAATTCTTTTGACAGTTATAAATAGAAAGTGTTAGAATAGTAAAGTAGCTTCCTTCTTCACTACCCAGAAAAAGGGGAACGAAGAGGAACTCAATGTATAACTTAGAGTAGAGTTTTTTTTGTTTTTTTTATTTTTTTAATTCGTTTCTAGATCTGAATCTGCGAACTGCCCAAAAACGAGTGAGCTGGATTTCTATTTCTGTTATATTTCTTCTTAAAATTACTGCCTTAAAATTTATGAAATCTAGACAAATTTCTGGAATTCATTTCTTCTTAGTTTACTATGATTATAGTGATGTATAGGATCTAGACTCCATTTCTTTAATCGTACGCAAGAATGGAACGCAGCCTCGCCGGATTTGAATTAGAGTTAGTTACAGCTCTTTTCTCGCAGTAACTGGAGAAAATTATTTGGGTTGGGATTTACTTACTTAGTGTCGTTTTTGAATCGATAAGTTCCCAATAGTAGTACCGTATACCAGTTTAAGGAGTGTATCTTGCTTTGATTTCTAGGATGCCCTATGCGTGACACAGAGATGAAGATTCCTGAGAGCTGAGAGCACTCTCTTATGGGTATGTTAGACTACCATTGATGAAGTGCTGAGCTCTGAAAGTTCATTTTGATAAATACCCCATTCGCTCATAATTGAAGTCGGAGGGGAACATTTAACAATATAAACAATCAGAGAGTTCACCTCAATCTAAAGAGAAGTTCCCGACCCTGTGTTAGCTGAGATCTAATCAAGGGAAAGGATGAATCAATAGATCTGGAGGATGAGCCACCAATTAAGTTGTAGAACTTTTGCAAAAATCCTGAGAAGGAAAGTAAAAGATCTGCAGTCATCAAGAGATGGGTATGAAGTATTGAGAAAGAAAATACCCGTGATCTTGTGCGTGAGCAGACATACAAGTAACTCGGTTCGACTTTCGATTTTCAGAGAAAGTCAAGAACTTAACTAGTGAATGTGGAGAAATCCAACCGGCAACATTTAGGCAATCTCTGACAAATCTAGATCCATCAATACAATAGAGCAATGTAATTTCGCGCGTGAATCACTCGTTTTCATTGTAATTCATTGATAGTTTTCTGCCTCTCACAGGAAATGTATTAGATCCAAAAGATTTTGTTCTTTATATTTTTCGCTGATTTCATGTTATTCTAATTTCTATTATTACTAATAGTCTAGGATCTATCATTTGTATAAAATTTTCAATATCAAATTCTTTTAGTTCAAATAGCATGTAACTTCGTGAGTTGGGGTAATTGACTCCTAATTCTGTCAATCGTAAGAATGATACCCGGACTTGCATCTCGCATTTTACTACTTGTATAACCCTGCACTTGCGTTGTCATAGACTAAACCCAATTTTTAAAGTCCTAAACATCAAGACAGATCTATTTAATGAAGCAAATTTATCCAAAGTGACATAGGTGCAAGAGAAGTGTAAGGCTCTTGTAACTATGTACAGTTGAGGGGTTTTCAATCTATATAGAAAAAGGCAAACACTAAGTTACTGGTCCTGCCTTTACAGAGAGATCAATATCACCCACTGTCAACGTGGTGGCCCCGTTGAATCCAGATAAAACTCTGTCGGCCGAACTGAGATGACTAAGTGTGACTCTCATCCCCAAAGGCCTGAGATGCAACACCCTAACAAGGCTTACCCGATCAACAAGGAATCAGGCATCAAAATTGTTAATACACAAGGTAAGTATAAGTGCATCATAATGGGGAGTGATGACCCGAGCTGGGTTTATAGAGGAAAGGATATGGGGCCATCGACGCCTGAACTCGTACAGCTTCTCAGTGGTACTGGACAGTGTTCACTCGCTCGACCGAGGTCAAGCCGTAGCATTTTTCTGCCTTTTGCCTCTGGGGACGGTGAGATTGATCATCAATCGGCCTCCCAAAGACAAAGTCATGGTGGGCTCGATTCCGATGGATGCTCAGAAGCAAAGAATGACTTATCGGGTCGTGAGGCAAAGCCTTCGCTCGCTGGTCGGCTCCCGAATGAACCTTCTGAGATGCCCGATCCGAATTAATCTTTCTACCAAGAACTTCAGGCCTTGACAATGATTTGTTTCATGGCCTTGGT
Source organism: Tetrastigma voinierianum (assembly GCA_016808115.1). Taxonomy (NCBI): domain Eukaryota; kingdom Viridiplantae; phylum Streptophyta; class Magnoliopsida; order Vitales; family Vitaceae; genus Tetrastigma; species Tetrastigma voinierianum. The sequence goes on from JAEQBH010003513.1 coordinate 574,075, forward strand.
CTCTGTGGTAGTCACCCCTCAAAGACCGATTGCGTTGGTCTGAATTTGCCCGCATGGGCAGGGGCCATTTAAAATCGGGGTGGTCTTTGATGAGGGGGAGCAACCAATCATAGAAGATGTTGAGGTGGAACTGGGAGGTTCCCTTTTCTTTCTCCTCGGGGCCGTCTGGGGGGGCACCGACCCTCGCTCCGACTTCCTTCGTCTCTGGTGGCTCTTTGTAAGGTGCCTGTCGCCTGGGCATTTATCATCATCGCTTTTGTGAGGCGTCTGATATTCTCCTCCAGAGTGGAGTATTGTCTGCCCACCGATATAGTTCTTCCATAGTTGCTAATGGATTAAGGGAAAGGGACTGGAAAAAAGTGGTAGTCAACCCAAAGCTTCTTCGGAAGTTCTGTAAGACCGCATCCATACAATAAACATCAATTTGTTGAACATCTTGTCCAAATCTCCGGGTGAAATCTCGAATGGATTCGTCATCCGGCTTGAAGATGGATTGGAGCGAAGCATCGTTTCCTTTCGCCAACGTGCAGCACGTATACCGAGACAACGAGCCTATAATTCACCGAATGAGTTCAGAGACCCTCTTGGAAGCTTGTGGAACCAAGCCAGAGCGGAACCTTTCAGGCTAGCCTGGATTACCTTACATAGAAGTCAATCGTTCCCGGCGTCAAGGATCATGGCCTGGTTAAAGTGCAACATATGATCATACGGATCAGAGGAGCCGTTGTACATGGAAAACGACAATATGACGAATCCGCGAGGAGGCTTATAATCCAAAATAGCGCCGGGCCTAAGGTAGATATACGTCATGCGGTCCCCGACCATGGGATAAGATGTCGTGGTGCGTATGGGGTCACCGAATCTGCATCACAGATAGAAACTAGGGGGTCATACTCCCTCGAACCCGCAGTACATATGCTTAGGGGCCAACTTCAAATGGAGTCTGTCCCTGTTGGCCTCTCTTCACATTCGGCGACACGTGCCACTGATAGCCCGACTAGAATGGCGAGGTGGTCTCTTTCTGGACTCAACTTCCGCATTGTTCTTGGGGTGGTGAGTGATAGGGGAGTGGAGAGTTATTTGAAGATAACTCGTCATCCGCGCGGATCACTTCGTCGTGCAGGCGGTTCTTTGCCCTTATTTGTCCAAAGTTCGGGGTACATGTCAGGGAGCCAGTTTCTGGGAAGATCTGAGAAAAATTTCAATTTTCTCGTAAAATGACAAAATGGTCATTTCAAAAATCGAAATTTTTCTGTGAGCTCCTGACGACGAATGGATTTCAATCATTGAATCGTCTCATAGTAACTTAGCTACCATGTCGACCTCGCCACCCCGAGATGTCGAAATTTCACATTTTTCTAGGCACCGGGTGTTGGTTGCCGTAAAACGGGTTTGAGAGACATGTGATGTGACAAAAGTCACCTACTACATGTACCCATGTAACACATGTTGCATGAGTAGAGAGATGGTGGAAATTGACGAATTAGATTGTGCCAAGTATCAAAAATCTAGAAGAAGGGACACATTGGGAATTAAATGAAAGTTTAATGATAATAAAACGAAAGATGAACAGTGTTCATCTTCCCCATTTGAGAGCCAAAACGTGAAGGATGATGCAGTAGCTGCTGGTTTTGTGTTTTAGAGAGAGAAGGTGTGCCTTCTCTAGATTTTCGGCCATTCGAACCGTCGGTTCTCGACGGAGTAAGAAGTAAAGTTGCTTTATGCGGCGAGGGCTACGCGTGGGCACCGATTTGTTGGAGTTCCGACAACTCCAAGAGGTAGGGATCTTTTCCTACTATAATCTTGGCTAAGAGCCACAAATGGTTAGGAATGTTCGAGGCTTGTTTTTATCAGAACTCCTGGCCTCAAAACTTTGAACCGAGTGGAGAAAATTCCTATTTGTGTGGCCGTGAACAGTAACCTGAGGGTTTCATTGTTCACATGAATAGTGACACGAAATTTTTGGTGTGAAAATGTGTTGGGTTGAGTGATTCAAAATGAATTGCTCGTGTTTGTTGATTAGCCCATGTGAGCTAATTTTGGTGTAATTGATTGTGAATTTTCATAACATGTTTTATGTGATTTAATTATGTTAATATATATGCATGTGAATATATTAGCATGAATGTGTTGGAATTGGCATCATGCACTCCATATGCACTAGGGCACCCTAGAATATTAGGAGTGAGTGCATGACATGAAATGAAACAAAAACGATAATGTTTGTGAAAGGAATCTCGACGGAAGATTTTATGAAGAATTGCCTGAGGACGTCCAACGCATCACTGATGAGGACCATGATCAAGCTTCCTGAGAGTTATCCAGCAATTTGCCTCGGAGGGTAGTCCAACATTTTTACCGAAATTCGGTAGTGAGTTTTCGAGAACAAAAAGCTTTTGTTTTGAAAATTGTGATTTTACTCGCATTCGGCTTAGGCATGTGTGAGGGAGTCGGTGAGGACTCGGGACATGAGATTGGTCATGTAGACATTCGAGTAGGTTCATGAAATTGCTTGAATGGGATTGTTTGCCATGCATGTGCACTTAGGTGGGGAGTAACCCATGTAGGAAATTATCTCTACTGGGCTTTGCTCACCCTGTCGAGGGATCACCATTTCCTGTGCATGTGGAGTGATCGGGAAGGGAAGCGACACTCATTAAGTAGTTTGAAGAAAAGCCGACTTGTGGCTTTGATGTTGTTGTATAACATGTATTATAATTGTAAATTTTGATATATGTTTGGTAAAGAGTAATTTATTAACTCTTGAACTATTGTATATAGTTGATGTATTTTGTAGTGCGATGCGAGGGCCAGTAGCCCATTATTTTACTAGCATATGGACCTGTGTGTGTTTGTTGGGCGAGTTGTACCTTGGGTAGAGCTCACATCTGAGGGAGACTCTACCGATTTTTCATGAAGTGGTGTCGGGTTGCAGGCATCCCACGATATTCGAGGGTTGTGGATTTGTCGATGAGACACCCCGGTTTTGGGGCGTCACATTCGGCCCGGTTGGTCTCTAAATGGGTTCGTAAGTGTTTGTTCTCTTGCTATAAGCGGTTCGCATGCTCACGTAATTCGACCATAAATACGCTTTGCTCCTCTTGCTTCCACTCCATCTCTTTGGCCTTATTGGCGATCTTCAATGAGTTGGTTGTTGGGTTGTAATCCACGGAGATACACTCTAAAATGATCGGTGGGATGAGCGGGAACTTCTGGAATTTCGGGTAAGGGAGATCTTGGGAGTGGATGAACCCCGGCTCTCGCGTGTCGCCTGCACGAGTTTCTCCTTTGGCATGTCCACGAGACGGCTCCAATTGTAGTCTCCAGATCTTAAAGTCCTTTGGATCGTCGGAACATACACCTGTCTGCAACAATCTGCAAAACAAACAAGAAAACGGGGGTGGAGGCTCCGCCGCCTCTCGGATGCTTAAGTTAGGCTCTCACTTTTATGAAAAATTCGAATCCTTCAGTCTTGATTCTCTTACCTTATTTTATGTGACGACCCTCATTTATTAGAGAGGAAGGGGATCCGCTTTTCGTGGAAAGTGGGTGATTTCATGTCGAAGGAGAAGGTAGCGCATATCTCGCACGTGGAGACTAGTTCTTCCTTTTAAATAGTTGTGTTTCTCGAATGGAGGATCCCGAGAGCGCTTGTTCACCCTGAGTGCTATTGTTAGCATGATTCATGGAAGGGTGCATATTCTCTTCGGGGGAATTCATCCGATAACATTTGCTAAATAAAGTCTCAAATTAGGAGAGATGACATGCGGAGTATGTCGACTCTCCCGGCTAGGGAAGGATATCTGGGTCTCGGCTCTTAAATTGGGCTCACAGGCCAGACCGGCTGGGCCAGCCCAATTATAGCCTTTTGTCGAGTGGGCTTGTTGGCTAGAAGGCCTGGGCCAAAGCCCATGGCACCCACAGTTTCTTCTTCTGACTAATAAACTTTCCTTACATGTATGATCATGGTCGCCCGTATCTCTGATATTTTACTATCTTGTCCATTTGTCTAAATTGACTGTTTAGGACTTCTTTCTACCATTAAGGGAATGCATGATTATACTCATAGGATATTTAATTAGTAAAAAAAAATGTCATAGGAGAGTAAGGAAAACCCTGAGTAGGACTTATTCCACTTTTTATACCTCACTTTCTCACCCACTAAAACTAAATTATAAACTGAAAATCTTAGCCCTCTTATTATTAGTATCAGAGCCTTATATCTAGTTAAACACAGATAAAGTGTAATCCAAATAATAGTAAGAGAATTATAAAGTGTTTAGATCCTTTAACTCTGCTCCCAGGAATACATAAAATCATTAGGAACTTAATTAAAAAATAATATTTGTGAGGTTTTAGAGAAGCAGATCTTTTAATGTACAATAAATTATATTAGAAAGAATTTAGTTGTTCTTGAGATAATAACTACTGTTAAAAAATTAGATAAAGAAAGATTAGTGTTTAATATACTCAGAAACAACCTAGAAAGAAAACATTTAAGATTAACTCACTCAGATATAAACTAGATTTATTTATCTTATTTATTTAAAAAATTAGTTTATGTCAAGTTATCTTCACGAAAGGAATTTGAAGGGATTGACCGGGTTTCCTCTTTCTAACTCGAGAACCCTCCGGCACTCCTCTGGTTGAGAAAACATTTCTTTAAACCCTTTTAAAAGTGAATCCGATGAAGCGAACCCATTTATCACAATTATGTAACACCATTCGACCTTATTAAACATGGTGGGATTTTCTTTTTCTTTTAAACATTAAACCCTTTTATATGATTAAAAATTTGTGAAGAAAATCGAGTGAGTTTCCTGCATTTTTAGACATTTCTAATTTATAACACTTGCGGCCAAACATTTTACTACCCAAAAATATTCATTTACTCCACATCCAACTCTGGGACATCAAGTCCACACAAACAATTTCAAATCAAGAATTTGAAAATCATTTTCTAGAAACACCATACAAATATAAACAATATTTTATATTGTTTGAACTAAATTAGGATTACACCCAACCGCCTCGTACCCTTTACCACCCAGAGGATCGAGGCTGCGTAGTTCATTTCTTTAAAAAGATATATACATTTACAAATAATAAGGACGCACAAGTAGTTGTTACCAAAGAAGATTATATATTTTAAAAATGGTGCGTCATGAGGGTGAGTATATACTTCTTGGGATGCTTTCGAACTTCTTGTCGATCTACTTTAAAAACTGTTTTTAAACATTTGAAAGGGTGGAGGAGCTCTCCTGCATTATCAGAGGCTTCTCATTGGTTGAAACATATCACTTAAAGTCAGAATTTATATATATATATATATATATATATATATATATATATATATATATATATATATATATATATATATATATATATATATATTTTCTTCAAGAATCAAGATTCCTTTTGACAAATGTTTCCGTAGAAAGCCTGTTCACACTTGTTCACTCCCTTACTCCTAACTTTGTAAAAACCGATCCTTTAAATATCGGATAAGATCGGTCCATGGATGACATTTTAGGTGTCGATTTGATCTAATTCCATCGTGGGTTTAGTCCAAGAAACAAAATATTGAAATTATCAGTCAAAAGCTGATATTTCGGTTATTGATGAAGGTTGATAGGATATCCTCCATCGATAATCAAGTTGAAAGAAATATCGATCACTTTTCGATAATTTTTGCTGTTGTTTCATTCACTTGTTTGAAGTCTACAGATCCTCCATCGATAAGCAGTTGGAAGAAATATCGATCATTTTTCGATCATTTTTGCTGATATTTCATTCACTTGTTTGAAGTCTACAACGTTTTAATTCAAATCTGCAAAATTTGAAAATGTGTAATGCAGGGTTTTAAATTGCACTTATTATATATATCTAAATTCATACATATTATCTTATTTGACAATTTTGCTATTTTATATTTTTTGTTTAACAATATCATTTAATTTATTTTGCAAAATACTTTCACTTTTTAAAAATTTAAATTTTAAAATCAATAAATTTTTAATATTTTTAAATCAAAAATTAATTTAATAAGGAATAAATAAAATAATATCTCATTTAAAAATTTAATGTTATAATATACAATATTTTGAATCTTCTTATTATTTACTTAATATTTGAAATAATATCGAAAACACACAAATAATATCCCTTTATTCTATCATATAGACACTTCTACTCTCTCTACTCCTTAGATCTCTCTCTACTCTCAATCCTCTTTTTTTCTCTTATGATATATTTTAGAAGCTTTCAGCCAAAGCTTTCTAGAAGCTTTCAGCCAAAGTTTTCTTCCTCCCATTCTATAAAGGTGTCTTTATCAATGAAACTTGTTTAATATTTTATTCATAATTCTTTATTTATATGCTTAACTTTTGGTAGTACTTTAGGGAACCCCGATCTTATGGCCTAAAAAATATTCTAAATTTTGATTATGGTATATAGGCTGGAAAATCTAGATGCATCCCTTTGGAAGATGATGGGATTATGAATATTTACAGATTCAGACAACTCTGATATTAAGCGTCACAATTATTTTCTTCTTACATTTAATAAACTTTCCTTACATGTATGATCGCAATTAGTAGTATTTATGATATTGTTTTCATCTTGTGCAAAGTTTGTCTAAATTGACTGTTTAAGACTTATTTCTAGCATTAAGAGAATGCATAATTATACTCACATAATGTTTAATTAGTCAAAGATTTAACAAATAGTTAAAAAAAAAAAAGTCATAAAGTAAGAAAACCCCCAGAAGTAAGGGTAAGAGAAACGACTCCGTGCAAGTTGCTAAAAATGGGGAATCTTAGAAATACCCAATTCTATTGCAGATAGTGTTTTTTGGCACCCCTAAACATTTTTTGCTCAATGGTAGGTCTTAAAATGAAATCTTCAAATCAAGTAAAATGTTTTATTAAAAATATAAATTGAAATACAAATAAATCTATCAATTATAAATATATAATTAATTTGACTAATGAGCAATTTATCTAATTAAAAAATTATCAATTCATCAATTTAAATTTTAAAAAATCAATTTGTTAATTTAAAGAATGAGCAATTTTAATTAAAATTATAATCAATTTAAAATGAGCAATTTATAAGTATACAAATCAATCTACCAATTATAAAATTTAAAATCAATTTAAAGAATGAGTAATTTATTAATTAAAAAATTATCAATTTATCAATTTAAATTTAAAAAATCAATTTGTTAATTTAAAGAATGAGCAATTTTTTAATTAAAAAATTATAATCAATTTAAAAACGAACTAGAATTTATAAAATATACAAATCGATCTACTACCAATTATAAAATTTTAAAATCAATTTAAAGAATGAGAATTTATTAATTAAAAATTATCCATTTATCAATTTAAATTTTAAAAAATAATTTGTCAATTTAATAATGAGTGGTTATCAATTAAAAAAATTATAATCAATTTTAAAAATTAACAATTTATAAATTATATAAATGAATCTATCAAAAATAAAATTATAATAAATTAAAAAAAATTAGCAATTGCTATATTTTAATTTAAAATCAAAAATTGAATTTAAAGAGAACACCTTTCTTAAGTGTACCTTCCTTCCTCGGCCTTCCTCCTCCTTTTACGTCTCCTCTCCTTTAAACGGTTTGCTCGATTTTCCTTCTTTCTTTCTTCCTCTTCCTCTTCCTTCTTTCTTTCTTCCTCTTCCTCCCTTTACTTTGCGACAACGAGGCTAGGCTTTCGGACAATATTTGAAGCCCCAGGGTTTGTGATGACTCGTTCTAGTTTTGAAAACAGGATTCCCAGGTAAGCTTATTCCCTTTGAATCTACTGTGTTTATAGAGAGTGAAATCGAATGGCAGTTGAGCCGGGTAGAGATGCCACGGGAGCCGTAATTTATTTGCCATCTCAGCTCTACCACCGAGATTCGCGACATCTGTGGCGTGCATGGATGGCATTTTACCCATGATACCGTCTGGTTAGACATGGTTTTAATTGTTTTAGGTGCCATTTGACAGTTCTGGAGGAGGAGCTGCGGCTGCTTACCTTTCTGACCACTTTCTAATGTCACCTGTAACTTACATTAGCAACTCGGATTGGAGTTACTCTAGTCACACATACCTCGCTCTCACCCACAAAACTAAATGATAGCGAAAATCTCGACCTCTTATTATTGGTATCAGAGCCTTAGATATAGTTAAACATAGATACATTAATAATCAAAGAGTATATAAGAGAATTAGAAGAGTGTTTAGATCCTTTAATTCTATCAGAATACATAAATCCAGTAGGAACAATTAAAAAAGAAATAATATTTGACGGAGGTTTTAGAAACGAGATCTTTAATATTACAACAAATTATATTAGAAAATTTAAACATTTCTTGAGATAATAACTACTATTAAAGTAGATAAAGAAATATTGAGTGTTTAATATACCGAGAAACAACCTAGAAGAAAACATTTAAGATTAATTCACTCTGAGATATAAGCAGTTTTATTTATCTTGTTATTAAAGTAGTTTATGTCAAGATTTGATAACTTCACAAAAATAATTAGTCATATAGATTTTCACGAAAATAGTGATAAAATAGGAACTATAAAAAGCCTTAGACATTTATTAACAGCTGAATATAATAATTACATAGAAACATTAGATATAGTCCATCTCCCTATAAGAAGACAAATCAACACATAATATTATACCAGAAAACATTTTATAGAAAAATTAATTAACTTAATAGAAACTCTACCTATTATAGATTACCTAGAAGAACACATTGAAGATATAACGATCACTAAATATTAGTCATTCAATTAGAAATTTAGATTACTTAGATCTCAGAATAGAAAATTTAGAAAAACAAATCAATACCTTAGACACATTTAAACTCAAGTGCAACTATAAAAAGGAGCTTTATACACATAACATACTTTGAAAGGAAATTTAAGCTGTTTACAAACTATTAACACATTAGTAGATCTAATAATCAATTTATCAAAGAAAATTTTAAAAGACTTTCAATCCAGGTAGTAAGATAGTTGAAAAAAAGAACAAATAGGAAAAAAACCTTGATTATATCAATTCACTAGACTTGGTAAAATAAAATAGAATATTAGTACATAATATTAAACACTTAGAAAAATCTAATAATAAGATCATTAACCAATTAGAAAAACTTACAGAAATAAACAAAGAACACACATATATATTGAAAGAATTAAATAGACTAGCATATGAATTACTTATCAAAAGATCAAACATATCTCCAAATACTAGAAGAAACTAAAAATTTCCATGATATACCCAAAGATCTAAGTTCAAAAATGTGAAACAAGGAGAATTTCATTTTTAGGATAAGGGTAAGCAGTAATTTGGTCAATCAGGAATTTTCTAGGTCTCGGATGGCGAACGAGACTTCTGTTGGAATCGTCTCATGAAATCTAGCTATCCCGTGAATTCTTGGTGGGCATGTTCAATTTCCGTTTTTAGAGACACGTAAGTGAGAATGTGGTTGGCGTTGCGATGGTGATTGAATGAGACACGTGTCAAGTAGAGCTAGTCCAGGAAACAAATGACCTAAGCTCGAAGTGGGGCCAGAAAGACATGTGACAACACATGATTGGAAGAAATAAAGGTAGATGGATAAGGTGATAAAAGGGTAATCGAGGAGCCACCAGGAATGTGACATGTGGCAAGTGAGAGGACATCTCACTTGACTTCTATCTTCTCCCAGCTGGGTTGGGAGAGAAAGAAGGAGAGAAAGGCGAGCCAGTTTGAAAGAGTTTTAAGCGAGAGACTCACCTTCTCTCTAAATTTCCCGGCGATCGGACCGACGGTTTCAAGCGGAGCAAGAGGAAGAGTTCATCCTCATGGCAAGGGCTTTGCATAGAGATCGGAATCGGCGAGTTTCGACAAACTCCAAGAGGTAGGTCTTCTCCTACTTTGGTTATTTTCTATCCTAATGGTTGTGTGGTGGTTATCTTGCCCTAAGAGGAATGTTTGGTTGTATTTTGAACCATGGGAAGCTGCCACATTGTGGTAGTACACATTAACCGAACTTTAGAACTAGTTTTTGGGTGGGAAATAAGGGAAATTTGGCAGTTCATCCTTCTGGTAAATGGTAGCCACATCAGTGAACTTGATGTTAGGCTTTTGAATTTCTCAATTTGGACCTTTGTGGACCAAGATATGGTCTTTTTACCTTGAATAGTCTAATCGGCGAGAGGTTAGCGTGAGGAGTCAACTTTGTAAGAGTCAGGCTTTGTAGAGAGTCGGTACGTAGAGGTTAACTTTGACAGGGTCATTGCTGGCGAGGTCGTACGCGGAGTCAGCTTCGACCAGGGTCAGCTCTCGATGCAAGAGGTCAGCTTCGACGAGAATTCATTTCGGCCCGGTCAGTCATTCAGGCGAGTCGGGTAAGCTCGGCTGGGTTTGACTACGTGTGACCTCCAACTTGGGAAGGTCATAACTTTTTCGTCCGAACTCTGTTTCGGGTGTTCTTGGACTCTATGGAAAGCCCATTGAGTCAAGAAGACATTCATGTGCCTGTGGAGGGCAGTAGATGAGCTCAACCAGGTCATCTTAGCTCGTCCAGTTGGGTCGGCTCGACCAGTCGGTTCGGCTCAGTACGAGTTTGTGACTACATGTACCTCGACTGGAAGGTCATAACTACTTCGTCCGAACTCCGTTTTGGGTGTTCTTGGACTCTATGGAAAGCCCATTGAGTCAAGATTCCAGATATGTGTCTGTGGATGGCAGTAGGTGAGCTCATCTAGGTCAGCTCAGCTCGACCAGTTCAGGTCATCTCGGCCAAGTCAGGTCAGCTTGGCTGAGTTTGACTACATGTGACCTCCAACTTCGGAAGGTCATAACTTCCTCGTCCGAACTTCGTTTCAGGTGTTCTAGGACTCTATGAAAAGCCCATTGAGTCAAGATTTCAGCTATATGCCTGTGGAGGGCAGTAGGAAATCTCATCCAGGTCAGCTCAGCTCGGCCAATTCAGGTCATCTCGGCCAAGTCAGGTCAGCTCGGCTGAGTTTGACTACATATGTTCGGAAGGTCATAACTTCTTCGTCCGAACTCCATTTCGAGTGTTCTTGGATTCTATGGAAAGCCCATTGAGTCAAGCTTTCAGCTATGTGTCTGTAGATGATATTAGGTGAGCTCAGATAGGTCAAGTCAGCTCGGCAAGGTCAGGACAACTCGGCCAAGTCAGGTCAGCTCGGTTGGGTTTGATTACGTGTGACCTCCAACTTCGAAAGGCCATAACTTCTTCGTCCGAACTCCGTTTCAGGTGTTCTTGGACTCTATGGAAAGCCCATTTAGTGATACCAGCCATGTACCTATGGAGGACAGTGGGTGATCATAACCTTATTGAAAACCTGTGTTTTGCACCAAGTGTGCAGGTTGTTTGGTTGTGTCGATGTAAATAGCCAGGTTTTGACATGACATGTTGTAGGCTATTGTATTGAGTATGGTATGGCTGTCTATGAGAGGCCATATGGTTTAGTTCAAAAAAAAAACCTTGGTATTGAAGGATAGAAGATTTCTATGACCGGTTTCACATAGTCGAGAGCGCGGTGGGTTGGGAGTTTAATTGGAAGCTAAAAGTTTCTGGGTTTTACAGTTGTTTGATGTTGTATGGATGATTGGAACCCAGGTTCATGTTTGTGAGTGTCAGTGCAGGTTGGATGGAGTCCAAGATTGTGATGCGGTTGTGTGTTATTACTTGTATGAGATAACATGCGATTGTGAATGACATGTTGTGTATGTTGTACGATGTATTAACATGGGTTATATATGGATATTAATTATGTACCCGATTATAATTATCCATGGTAGCATGTGAATGGTTCATTTAGTATTAAATACATACATGTAACATGAGAAGCTGCGTGCTTGTGAATTGCATGCATATGCACTAGAACATCACATGACATGGGTGTGAGTGCATGGTTAGGATCATTTTCTTGTGTTAGGTGTTTGATGGGTGTCATGGAGTCTGCGGTTGTGGGATTAAACATACTTGCTTATGGTGTTTACTAGTGGGCTCTGTTGGTCGGATGAGAGTCCAAATGAGTCATGCTTAGTTGGAAATGGTAAAGGATAATTATGTGTCGAGTATTATTAGTAAGTTGGGACGTTTGTTACAGCAGTCTGCTTGTGAGGAGGCAGTGGAGTCAGTGGCTTCGGGAAGGGACACTCTAGTGTCGGCTTGGATGGATGACCTTGACCAGTTAGCCTTGTGGAATGAGACCTTGGTATATGTGAGGACGCCACAATCGGTGATGGGGATCCAATTGATAAGTCTTGATGAGCATACGGAATGCAGATAAGTTCAAGGTTCTTTAAAGAACTAAAGAGAGAAATTAAACTCTCCAATTTTATTAATGCTTAAAACTTGAGAATATAGGGATAGGCTTTAAATAGACGAAAAAAAATGAAGAATAGAAACTAAATATTCGGCCACAAGGAAATTAAATATTTGGCCAAAAACAAGAAAGGAAACTAACATACTTTTTCTTAAAGTAGCACACTAAAAAAAAGGAAACTAGATAATTATAGGATAAGGCTTTGGAATCAAATCAGCTGCAATCTAGAATAAATCAATAGCAAATCAGCACCCAGATCGACGAAATGTCCGAGGAACAAATCAACACCAAATAGCTCGAAAATAGCGGCAAATCGAGGTAAATCGAAACCAAATCCATCGAAAATAAAGCGGCAAATCGTAATGAATCAACACCAATCTGCGATAAATCGACTCGAAATTATAGCAAATCAACAAGTCAAAAACTCCTTAGCTCTTGGTCCAGTCAAAATTTAATTTGATGAGCGTGGACATCTTCCTTTTTGGAGTTGAACACCTGACTTCTTCCACGTGGGCATCTCCGGATTAAAACATGAAGGGCTTCTTTGAATCTTAGCCACGGCATTAATCATAGGACCCATCGATGGGACTTCAAGCTAGTCCACACTCCAACGGACAAATCTGGCTTGTATGCATTGTCATTGATGCGAAACGAGGGACGAAAGGACCATACGCCCTATGGAGAAACATGGATCGCCTTTGTGCTTTGATTCTTATCGATTCTACAGGTGAACCATCAATTATGGTCAGGACATAGTCCTCGACGGTGAAGGCGTAAAAGTGCGGGTTTATGGAACCTGGATTGGTGCGACACGAGAAATCCATTACACGCAAAGAGTGCATGGTTGTAAATGAAAATGTTAAAGTCAAAAAAATCTTTGGGTGTCGTCGGAGAAATGACAATAGTTCTGCTTGACATAGGTAGGTGTAGAGGAGTCGATAGTGACTCGAGGATATGGCGTGATGACATTTCATGCATGACATATGACGTCGTATAGACATTTACTTGGATGTGTGTTTGCTGTGCGACCATTGCATGAGCACTTAGATTATTAATTGACCATGTAGAGATTATCACTCTGGGCTTTGCTCACCTCGTCAAGTTCAGGGACCCCCTTTGAGTGCGAGAGGCAGCTCCTTCGAGGCCCGTGAGTGCGAAGAAGGCCGAGGTTAATGGCCTTGAGAAACATTTTTTGAAAAATATACACTAGAAAAATCTAGTTTTAATATATTTTGGCATGCCCAAAAGTGTATAAAGGTTCTTATCAAACTCTTGTAAAATATTATAAATTAGTTATTTGTAAAGAAAAATACACAGAAATGGGTCTCGATACTATGAGACATGTGAGTGTGATATCAGACACCCGATATTCCATGAGTTCCGGCAAGATTAGGGACATTCTTGGGACCCCGAGATAGGGCGTCACAAAAAACCACAATCAGCTAGTGATTGCTTTAGTAACACAAAATAATATAATAATATTATTATTAATCAACATAAATCAGAAACTTAGTAGAATCTACGACAAACCTAGTATTTCAAACACACAAGACATAGAAGATATTATAAAAGGCTTAAATAATTTAGAAATAGGAAAATCGAAGAAATCAATAGTCATACCTAGAACTTATACTTTGGAACAAGTAAAGAACAAACAAAAAGATGAATAATGAGAAGATGGTTTTTAGGGTTTTAGAACAATATCTTAAATAGGAGAAACAAGTAGTAACAATGATCGATTACTTAGACAAGCTAATAAATATGGAACATAAATAGCTGAAATCATAGATCCAGAAATAAAATATGAAAACTTTAAAATTAATGGTTTAAAAATACTAGAACTAGAAGTAATATACAAAAAGAAAATATTTGAAAAAATAAATAAATTTATAAAATGTATCAGAGAAGAAGAAATCAAATGTTTAGGAAATGATACAATCACATTAGAACTATTAGGAAAAGTATAGTGAACAGTTCTGAAAGAGATTATAGATTTTTGTCATTTAGGATTAATAACTATAGTCATTAAAGGATTAGAAATGTTTAGGAGCAAAAAACACTAAATACATCTATATGATGATAGTTGAATGAGGAAATGGGAAAAGCGATGATAGTAAAAATCTGAAATAGATGAATAATAACATAGGAATAGTTTGTTGTATGCGATTTTTATGTTGAGTCTTAAGGGCTACAACAATATATTAAAATAGTAATTAAAACAAAAGGATATGAACAACAAGTAAAAGGTAGTAATACTTAGTAATTAATATAGGATTTATATGGAATGTATGTACAAATTATGCGAATAATAAAAATGCAAAAATAAAGTAGAAGATGTGGTAAATCTCTTAACCACAAAAGAGGTAGGAATGGTTAAACCCGGAGGCATTAAATACATAAAATTTGCTTAAGATTAGAATGAGATTTACAAGGGTTCACTAAAGAACGAGAAAGCAGTTATACCAAATCCTCTTTAGTATACCAAAATACTTTAGGAAAAACTAGTATAAGATTTATAGACTATAAAAAGGATGACATACAAGAAAGTGAAGAATACCAAGAATAATTAACATAAACAAAAATAGACTCTGTAACTCTAGAAAGAAGACACTATCCAATAAAAAGAATACTCTACGAAGCAAATGGATTAATAGCAGGAGAAGAAGATTTATTAAAAATAGAGACATTAGCCTTGCGAAAAGGAAAGATAGAAGAAGACGAAAGATTAATCTATGATATTTTAGGAAATATTGTAGTAATAGAACTATTAGAGGTGATAATTAAACCATAGAATCGAATAGGACTTAGAAATGATGAAGATGAAGTAAGTAGTGCAACTTCTCCTACACTATTTGTAAACCTGACAGCTATGGAAGTAAAGACCACAAATGGGGAGAATTTACCCAGACCACAAGCACCTTATGAAAGCTTGGACCTAGACCAGACCAATCATATGACAAATCCTATAGATTTTAGACCTAAAGGAAGACCTTGCCCCTGATAGAAAAACCTGTAGTTTCAAGGACATTCTCAAAGACAAATCACTAAATATAGCATTTCATGATCCTGATTATGAAATAGTGTAATAGACGTATGAAAATATCCGATGTGCTTGAGAAGTACGGAAAAATATACCCTAAGAAGCTTGGACCACGAACCTATATACAAATGTTTAGAAACCTTTTTAGGAGAAAGTACTGAGGCATTGGAATCTTTTAGAGACAAATTTTAGGGAAAACTATAATAGTATGTAATCTAAGGTAATCCATATAATTTTGTAAACCAAATTAGTAGTCTAATTACAGGAGAAGATCCCAACTTAGGACATATTACCCTTCAACAAGAAGGATTATTACATTTAGAACAAATGTAGATAAAAGACTAGAAATATATAAAAGAATTTTGCCAATCATTCTACCATTTTTGTGCTATTTCAGGAAATGAATTTAACCAAGAATTAGGAGAAAATTTGTTTAGAAAACTTCCTGGAACATTAGGAAAAGAAATAGAAACCTCATGGAAGGAATTAAAGGTGTCCAACAATGTGATATGGTAAAAAACCAAGAACCTTGGAGTATAGGACATAGAATAAACTATATAATGAAAATACTTAAAATAAAATGTAGCGAAATACAAACCCAAAGACAACTTAAGAAGAGTCAGTACAAATTTTGTAAAAATATATTCACACCACAAACATATGGAGCACAAGAAGATCGAAAAGAAAAGAAATATAAACCTTATAAAAGATATAATAAAATATATTTCTTGAAGAGATCTACTAGAAGAAAACCTTACCTAGATCCTAATAGACATGTTAGAAAATACAATCCAAAGACAATATATAAAAATAAACTTAAGTGCTATGCATGTGGAGAACCAAATCATTTAAGTACGAATTGTCCTAGAAAGAAAAATCTATATAATACTAGGAGTATGCTTTTAGAATGTACAAATGAAGAATTAGTAGAAATAGACAAAGAAATATCTTATACTGAAACAATATATAGTATAGTTAGCATAAAATAAGGAAAAGAAAACTCAGATAGTGAAAATGAAGATCTAATAAATGATTTAGCAAAACTAGAATTGTTAGGAACAGAATTCATGGACATAATATGTGAACATAAATGGAAAAAGAATAGTGGACTTGATAGTATTAGATGTTTTAAATGTAAGTAGGTTGGATAGATTACATAGAGCAAAATGTTAGAAATGTTATTTAGAAGGATGTATCATATGTGTAGAAGAATATTTTAACACTAGCCTAAGTATTGAAAGGAATGAATATCAAGAAAATATAAATACTCTTTCTTTAGATGAAAAGATTAATAGAATAGAACAAGAAATAATTGTGTTAAATGAAGGATATAATAATTTAGTTATAAAATTTGAAAAACATATAGGAAAGAAAAAATGAGGAGAAATCCCAAAAGAATTTATGAATGAAGAAAATAATAATGTAATAATCCAACTTATAGAAACATGTAATAAATTAGGAGAAATAAAGGCACCTCAAATAGAATGTACAATAAGGATAGAATTTTTTTTAATAAAAACACATGCATATTGGAATCTGAGTTGTACTCATGTAATTATAGATGAGAAAATAATCTAGGAAAGATTTGTAACCTTAAGCGAAAAAACCTCACCTGACGGCCTGACAATAAGTAGACGAAAGTCTTAATACTTCTCTGACCATTTAAATTTTACCACGACCAGAAATATCTTTTATGACAAATTGCTACTCTAGCCCAGAATACTCTTTACCATTAAAAGAAACCTAGATAAAACCTTTAAATCTTAGACACCAAGTCATATTAGGACTATCATTTCTATTAAAAGACAATGGGTAAATAACTTTTAATAAAGATTATTTTACCCTATCAAGACATTGCATGATAAGTCCATTACAAAAGAAATTAAAAATTATAAGTCCAGAGGAATTAGATAAACAAATAGAACATTCTAGAAACCAAGCTATTAGCAAAAAAAGATTGTAGTGTGAAAAAAGGGTGATGCGGCTTGGACACATGATATGGGAAGAAGGATTCGAAGATGATGATGCTTTTCCAGCGGCGGGCTTAGAGCTTGTTGGATTCTTTGAGGCAGTCCGTTGACTCCCGTCGTTGGACTCCTCTGCAAAAACAAAGCAAAGGATTAGCGAGGGCTGTAGTTGCCTCTCGATGCTGAAGTTAGTTCTTTCTTGGAAGAGAGAGAATCAACTACTTAAGTGAATTTTTTGTGCATACCTTTCATGGAGTAAATTGGTAGTATTTATAATGGATGATCATGATAACTTTCTAGTTGGATGATGATGCGGATATTTCTCCCCATTGGGTGAGATTTTCTTTCCTTATTGTTAAGCCCGATTCATAAAGGGATGGTGATAACTTTCCTAGTTGGATGATGATACGATACTCCTCCCATTGGGTGAGAGATTTTCTTTCCTTATTGTTAACCAATTAATAAGGGATAATTGATAGACAATAATTAGGAAATATTATGTTTTCCTAATTGGTGGAGATTGGGTATTTTCCTTTAATACGAATTCTTTGATTACATTACTAGCTTTTTGATGGGGTGAATTGGGCCCTTGTTTTGGGCCTATATTTGGGGGATGTCATCAAGGGCCGACCTTAGTAGGCCTTCTTAATCCTTCTTAAGCGGCATTGGGCTCGTGTTTTGAACAATGCTATTATTTTAAACCACATCAGTTGCCCCAGGGCGCTTTGGCTAAAGCGAGCGTAAATGAGAACATATTAACCGACATTGACTTTTCTTGATATACTAAGTTTGTTGATTAATATTGTTTTGCTAAATTGAGATGTAGTTCTGATCTATCATTTGTTGTGGCCCGAGCTCTGGAATCGAGTGCATTATCTTGGCCTTGGCTTGATTAGGCTTGGCGAGCTCTTGGGCTCTTGGGAGACAAGGTTGTCTGTTTGTTAAACTCTGTGCGAAGTTACAAGGCTCGTGGGGCGCTAAGACCTTCTTGAGTGTTAGCTAGCCCAGCCTCTGAGGCTCTGGCGAGGCCTTCTTGGTACATTAAGCTTTGCAAGCCGAATTCTTCGGGCTCTTGGGCCCAGGCCTTCTGAGCTGTGAATCCTCTGAAATTGAACTCTGGGGCCTCCACAGGCTCTGCAGGCCTTCTTGAGCTGCTAAGCTGCGCAGGCGAGCCTGCGGAGGGCTCCACGGGCACTGGGCCTTCCCGAGGCACATTGGCTACACAAAGCGAGTTATGGGGCTCGTGGGCGCTAAGGCCTTCTGAGTGATGCGCTCGCAAGCGACCTCTTTGGGCTCTACAGGCGAGGCCTTCTTGAGCTGTTAAGCTTTGCAAACTGAGCTATAGGGCTCCTGGGTGCTGAGGCCTTCCTGATATGTTAAGCTCTGCAAATTGAGCTATTGGGCTCTAGGCGAGGCGCCACAGTGATTAAGCTATGGCCAGGCTACGAGGGCTCTGGGGCCGCGCTATGACCCTCTGGCGTGAAGCCCGAGCTACTGGGGCTCTTTGGGCGCTAAGACCTCTGATTTTGTTAAGCTCTGCAGTGAAACTATTGGACTCACAGAGGCAATAAGACCCTCTCTGTGAGGCCAGGCTCTTGGGCTCTTGGTAGTAAGACCCTCGTGGTGATGGCTGCGGGATGAGCTCTTGGCTAGTGGCCAAATCGGGGTGTCCATTGACAACCGTCAACATGGAATGCTCGTGAATGTGGGTAACCCGACACCCCTCATGAATCGGGCGGAGTCTCGCTGTGCGGGGGGCTCACACACAAGGTGCAAACCTGTCACGATAATCAACAATGACCACCTACGGGGTCTATATCGAAGTAAAATAATAGCCAGCTTGGGCCCACAAATTCAATACTCACAAAATATGTCCCAACCAAATATATTACATGGTTCAAAGTTTTTACTTTTCTCTTAATTCAACATATGATAAACCTTAAATTTTAATGTGTTACACGAGCAACATCAAAGCCCTGGTCGGCATTCTCGAAATGGCCTCTAATGGCGTCGCAGCTGTGATCGCTCACACCTAAAATGGTGATCCTCGACAAGGTGAGCCAAAGCCCGGTGAGATAATTTCCACAGTTCACTCCCCACAAGTGCACATGCATGGCAAAACAAACACACTCAAGCAATTACATGAACCCTACTCGAATGTCTACATGACCGATCCGAGTGATAAGTCTCCTGACTCCCTCACATATGCCTAAGCGATATGCAGTAAAATAATCAGTTTTCAAAACAAAAGCTTTTGTTCTCGAGCTTCGCTGCAGTTGGTAAAAGTATTAATTCTCCGAGGCGAATGTGTTTGAGAACCTTCCTAAATGATTCATGGGCTCCTCGACGTGTAATTGTTGGACCGTCTCCAAACCTGATTCTCAGGAAAATCATCCTTGAAGTTCCTTTCACAAACATTTTTAAGTTTTTGTTTCATTTTCATGTATCGTACACTTACGTAATATTCTAGAAAGTGTCGGTGCATATGGAATGCCATGATGCCAATTCAACACATTCATGCTAATATATTCACATGCATATATATTAACATAGTTTAATCACATAAGGCATGTTATGCAAATTCACGATCAATTACACCAAAATTAGCTCACATGGAGTAATTAACGAAACCTGAAACAATTCATTTGAATCCCACTCGACATCATAAAAATTCACGCAAAAAATAATGCGTTTTATTCATGTGTGAACGGTGAAACCCTCAAGTTCTTGTTCATGGCCACCTGAATGTGAATTTTCTCCGCTCGATTCAAAGCTTTTGAGGCCAGGGTTCTCAGTAAAACAAGCCTCAAAACGTTCTAACCATTTACCATGGCTCTTAGCGAGATAACATGTAGGAAAAAGACCCACACCTCTTGGAGTTAGCCAGCTCCACGAATCGATACTTACCAGCGTAGCCACTGCGTAGAGCGACTTTCCTTCTTGCTCAAAGTCGGCAAGCGATCCATTCGGCCCGAAAACCTAGAGAGAAGGTGCCCTCTCTCTCTAAAATCTGATTCCAACTACGCATCTCCCGTTCCACATTACTTATTTTTTTGGTCTTTTAATTTGGAGAAGACAACACTATTGCAATTTTGTCTCTTCCTCATTAACAATTGTATTAATTCTACTTGTGTCATTTTGTCTTGATTTTGACACTTGACACAATCTCGGCCATCCATTTCATCCTCTCTTTAATCATGCAACATGTGTCACATGAGTACATGTAATAGGTGACTTTTGTCACATCACATGTCGTTTTACAACACCCGATACTCGGTGCCTTGAAAAACGTGTAAATTCTGACTGTCTCGGAATTAGACGAAATTCGACGTGGTAGCTAGATTTCGCGAGATGATTCCAACGGTGAAGTCTGTTTTGTCATCTGAGATCTAGAAAAATTTTGGATTTTTGAAGCCATTTGCCCTTTCGAAAGAGTGGAATTTTCTTGGGTCAACCACAGGCTCAGGCGCTAGATCCTCTGCTTGTGACCCAGTTGTGGGCTCTTGGGACCCAAGACCTCTGGCTGCTTCAAGCTGCAGCCAAGTGAGCTGGGCTCACAGGCGGCCAAGACCCTCTGCTTGTGGCCAGACTCTTGGGCTCACAGGCGCTAAGACCCTCTGGTGCTAAGCTGCAAGTGAAACCTCTTTTGGGCTCAGGCGCTAAGACCTCTGCTTGAGGCTGAGCCTATTAGGCTCTTGGGCGTTAAGACCCTCTTGGCTGCTAAGCTCACTGAGGGTGAGTTATTGGGCTGCGGCGCTAAGACCTCACGTGCGGGTGGGCTGCGAGGCTCAGGGGCCCTCTGTGCGGCCGGGCTGCTAGGCTCTTTGGGGCCCCCAGACCTCTGCGCGGCTGGAGTTCTTGGGCTCCTTGGCTGGCTGGGACCACTCTGGCTGGCCCAGCTGTGGGTGAGCTGCCCGGAAGCCCCCCGGTGCGCTAAGACCCTCTGTGCGGCCCAATTTCTTGGGCTCTTAGGCGTTAAGACCCTCCCGAGCCCCTCTTAAGCTCTACGAGGCTGAGCTGCGGGGCTCAGGCGCTAAGACCCTCATCTTGTGAACTGAAATTGCTGGGTTCGGGCCCAAGACCCTCTGACGAGCGAGCCTCTTTGGGCTCCCTGGCGGCCAAGACCCTCTAGCGTGGCCCGAGCCCCTCTTTTGGGCTCATGGTGCTAAGACCCTCTGGCTGCTATGCTCTCTGAGGTGGCTGTTGAGCTCAGGGCGCTAAGACCCTCCTGCGGCCCAGGCTGCGGGCTCCTGAGGCGGCTGGGCTCTCGGGTGGTGGCTCTGGGTGAACTCTTGGGCTCAGGGGCACTAAGACCCTCTGTGGCCAGACGCTCTTGGGCTCCCTGGGCGTCGGGACCACTCATGGTGCCTTCGCTCTGCGAGCTGACTCTTGGGCTCAGAGCTAGAACCCTCTATGCGACGGCTCTTTTGGGCTCTGGCGTTTGAGACTGCCTGTGAGATGTGATCTCTCGGGTTTAGCCTGCGGGCTCCGGGGCGGCTAAGACCACATTCTTGTGAGAAGCGAGCCTCTTTGGAAGGTTGGGCCCTCCTCTGAGATGTTGCTTTCTTATAGGCTAAGCCCCTGCTGGGCTCCGGGCTCAAGACCCTGCGACGGGCGGAGCTGCTAGGCATACAGGGTGTTTCAAGACCCTCCTCAATTTCTTTAGCTGCATTTGAGCTACTAGGCTCAAGTTGGCCCAAGACCTCTGGCAGTGAACTAAGCTCTGGGCTCTTGGGGCGCTAAGACCTCACGGGTGCTAAGCTCTAGGGGTTGAGCTATTGGGCTCCAGGGCACTAAGACCTCTGTGACCGAGGCTCTCTTGGGCTTCCTGACCCATTTAGACCCTCTTGAGTTGTTGTTAAGCTCTGCGGTGACCTCTTGGGCTCTGAAACGTACCTGACCCTCCTGCGAATTGACTCTTTTGGGCTCCTAGGTCCTAGACCCTCCCGGGGTTGTTAAGCTGCGGGGTGAGCTGATAGGCTCCGGGGTGCGCTAAGACCCTCCTGCATGGCCCAGGCCTCACGGGCTCCTGAGCAGCATAGCCCTCTGAGGCCCATTAGCTCATGGGTGAGCTATTGGGCTCTAGGGCGCCTAAGACTCTGCTTGTGATCTGGCTATTGGGCTCCTGAGGCGTAAGACCCTTTGGTGTGTGACGGACCCTTTCCTAGTAATGGGGAAATGCAAAATGACTCCACATTGATAACCTCCGGCCAGCTAAGCTGGCGATGATTACCATGAAACTAGCGTACTTCTTTGTGTATTTGGAAAACGTGGGTTATAAAATTTTTCACTTTTCTATCAAAATCACACCTTTAGATTTACTTGTCCGTGACACATAACGATTGATGGATTAAGCCCAAAATACAAAATCCTGTATAAAACAATATACCTCCCGATGTTTTCCAGATGTCCCATTCTGACAATAAAGGGACCTAAAAGTTATAAATCAAAATATAAGATAAGAATCAATCGATATAAGTTTATCATGACTGTTTTCTCCAAAATATATGCATGTATTTATATAAAGATATTTACATATACAAATACCACATTTTAACTTTTACTAGTTTTAATTTACACCTTATCTTATATATAATCACAACCGTACGGGCGAGGATCTGGAAAGATCTTCGGCTTAACACGCACTGAAAATTATTTTAAAAGCAGTGAGCCATGGGCTCGATGAGTACTATAAGTTCTAAATGCTGTTGTCTGGCACATTTGTACCTCCCGATAAGAACATAAATACGAAATAGTTTGTAAAGCGTTTATCAAAGCCCGAGTTTCTTTATGAAACCATTTACGAAAACTATTCTATTTGTTATTGTTCTGTTCTTTGAAAGCGATGCGAAAACTAATTACTGGCTGGCTTGTTTCGGTGGTGAAGTTAATATCTGAAAGTGCTATACTATAAATCAAGTACCAACCAACGTGGCCCATTTAAATGCCACAAGTGATGCCTCGGAACCTCGGAACTGGCATCGATGAGTGAACCTCGGAACAACTACCATTAGATGGTCCGGTGAACACGGCGGGATCTATATAGCATAATGGAACCGCAGGAATAACACCTCATCGCTATGTACTAAGTCGTGGCGCTAACTATATACCCACCATATAAATATATACTAGATCTAACCCCCAATTGCCGACCAGGCAATATAGTTAGTCATAATATCCCATAACCTAGCCATGCACAATCCGAAATACATCTGACCGGAAACTGAGCTGTGCCATCTAGGGGTTTTGCTAAACCAGGCCAAACCGTTTCTTAAATACTGAAATCGAACTTTTCTCAGTATAACAATTGGGAGGTAAAAATGCTTTATAAATCTACATTTTCAAAGCACTTTACAAAATTGTAATTTAAACACTGCTTTAGAAAATGATTTCTGAAAGTACTCACCTTTTTCTCCACTAATTTCTTTCAAATCTTGCCAAGCACTCTAGATTTCGTCTGATGCTCAAATCGCCTACACAATTCATTCAAATACGAAAATGCCTCGCTTAACGCTTTAACCATAAAACATACACGTGGCTTTCTAACTATATCGAACGAACTCGATTCTAACAAAACTTTACGTATAGTCCTATTCGATATGGACATCGATAATATGATGTGAAATTGACCAAAATGTCCATACACATTAAATGCCCTATAAAACTATCTCGTTTTAGTCAACTTCTTTGACTTAAGGGCTTTCCATAGTCTAAAATACCCAAACATTTCTGAAAATTCTGTCCGACTCGTCCGACTACTCTCCTGAAATTTCAACCCGAATCGTCGAAAAACAATTCCAAAATTCATCCCCACCGTTCTCGAACACGTCCCAAAAATTCAAAATTCTCAAACTCGCCTAAAAAATTTTGGGACTGAAGCTTACGACCTTTCACTGCCTTCTGTTAGTAATCTTTCAAGCCCATTACATAACCTTTACGCTTGAAATAACACAAGTAGGCAAATTTTCTACCTTTTAAAGTTTGACAAAAGGCTAAGATATTGGTACTTATGCGTAGCTCTCTTCACAGATACCACTTTGGCCGCCCGACTTTAATGCCTACGTCCGATTCGTAGATCTGAGAAAGAACGAAAAGAAGAAAATATAAAAAAATCGCCTGATCTCTCCCGAACGCCCTACGCCCTTTTTTGATTTTTATCCTTTTTTTTTTATTTTCGTTTTTTTTTTTTTAATTATTATTCTTACTATTTAGATAAATAATTTCTATTGCCCCATTCGAGTCTATTTCTATCCCGGAAAATTTTATTTATCATAATTGAATATTCTTTAAATATTTGTCATTTTTCGAGATTTTTCTAAATTTCGCTGTGTTTCACTTAAACCCACCTGTAAATTTGTAAAATATCTCGACTATCCCTGGAATTTTAACGAAATCCTCCCGGGTTACCGGATTTCGCGAGACGAACTTAACGGCACAGTCCGTTTCGTCATCCGAGATCTAGAGAATTTTCGAGACTTCCCTGAACTATTTTGGCAATTTATTATTATTATTTTACTATTTAACTTCCATTAAATATACTTTCGCCCCCTCCACTTCCCTAATTACAAAAGTGCCACAATTCTTTGAAAACTTTAAAATTTCACCCTTAAACCAATTTTCAAAAATTCTATTATGGCACTAAAATAATTAAGGAAGCCCTGGTGCACATAATGACACATATACCGTACACCCTCTCTTAACGGGCGTTACAAATCCTCCTCTCAAGAACATTTCGGCCCTCGAAATGAACAAACTAATATAAAGAGGATACCTAATCGAAAAACAACTGAGGATATTGGATCACAAGATCTCGAGCCTCTGACTCTATGTAGCCTCTTAATCCCATGATTCCCCATAAAACTTTGACTAATGGAATGACCTTATTCCAAAATCTCGCTCTCCGCGATCTACTATCTCGCGCACACGCTTCCTTATAGGTCAAATTATCCTTAGTTCAATCAAGCACCGAAAGTACATGGGAGGGATCTGGAATGTACTTGTGGAGCATGGATACATGGAACACATTATGAACCTTAAACAACTCTGGAGGTAGGTCTAATCTATATGCTATTGGTCCCACTGAAATAATCTCATATGGCCCGTATCCGGGTCTCCTCGCTTTCCGCGTCTTCCAAATCTGAGGACACCTTTCCAAGGGGAAACTTTGAGGAAGACCCTATCGCCCACCTTAAACTGTAGATCCCTACGGCGTTTGTCCGCATAACTTTTCTGTCTGTCTCTGGCTATCTTGAGTCCCCGGTTTCCTGACACCGATCTTATCTAAGGTAATCTCGCATTTAACTCGGGCCTATCGGGCTTCCTCTCCTACTTCATCCTGGAAGATACTGAGTACGACACTCCGCCATACAATGCTTCAAACGGAGCCATGCCTATGCCGGATTGATAACCCAAGTATCAGAAGTAACTCCACGTAGATAAATGCATATCCCAGCTTCCCTTAAACTCTATTACGCATGCTCTAAGCATATCCTCTAGTGTCTGAATAGTTCTCTCCGACGACCATCGGGCCCGAGGATGGAAAG